>CM057231.1:80528913-81246994 GCA_029891385.1 Erythroxylum novogranatense | reverse complement strand
TGATTTTCTTACACCTCCTTTACCTTTCTCATTTCTCTTTTCCTTTAATGCCTTCAATTACCTTATTAAACCTTAAACAAAGCATAAAAATCCTAATTACCATAAGATACACATGCTGGAAAATTCTAAGGTTTGGGAAAACTTGCATTTAACCTATTCTAATCTTCCCTATACCTTCATATTCACACTACAAACCACCATGTTTAAACAAAAATGCAAACTCTCACATATTCTCTATGCTGAAATTTTCAAACTGAATGTATTCTTCTTCTTTCCTTTTCCTTCCTAAATAATGTCTTCTTTAAAGCCTTAACTAAATAAATTCTTAAACTTTACAAATCTCACAATGAAATCATGAATTAGCTAACATTACCAATGCTGGAATTTTAAACCATCAAGGAAAACATGGAATTTCTTTGCTATCATCTTAGCTATACTTTATCTAAGTCATTGTCATCAAAACCTATCTCAGTAACCAACAACTTTCTCAAAACTCATGCCTAAAAGTTACCTATCACAATCTGATTTTTTTTCCCTTGATCTTTCTTTTCTTCCATCATACATCATTCTCCAACCACAATTTTGAACCAAGCAAAGCAAATCCCATCTTTAAGCAAACCTCTAACAATAGAATCATAATTAACAAAAACCAACTATGTTGGAATTTTTAAAAGGATGTACTAACTTCCATTTGAACTAACCTAACCTACCCTTTCCTTCATATTTACTCTTCAAACCATCATTTTTAGCAAAATTCTAACAATAAGATCATAATTAACATAAGGTACATATGCTGGAAAATGTTAAAGAATACAAAATCTGGGTTTAACACCCATCTCACTTGACCTATACCTTATTTAAACAATTAACATCATAACCCCTCTCTAAACCAAGCAAAATCCCATCTTTGATTCACAATTTAATAAAAACTCAAGTGCTGGAATTTTCCAAGAATGGGAAAACTTGAAATTCATGCAACATCACCTTACCCATACTTTAACCTATCCCTTAACATCAAAACAATCATTAAAGACACAAATCCTAACAAAACACTAAGGAATTTGAAAACCCTAACCCAATGAAATCTGATTTTCAACCTCCATTAATCCTTCTTCTTTTTCATCAATCATCTTCCAATCTCCATGCTTAAGCAAGAAAGGCAAGAACTATAACAAGAAACCATGAAAATTTGAAATCCTACCTTGAAAAGTGACCCACGAAATCTTCTCTCCTTCTTCTTCTTCTTCTTCTTCTTCTTCTTCTTCTTCTAGCTTGGCGAATCTCACTCTTCTTCTTTCTCCTTTCAATTTTCAAATCCACTCATTCTCTTCTCTCTTTGGTAGGTTTTCGGATGGCTTAACCAAAAGACCTCTTCCTCTCTTATTTTCTAAGCAAAACGACATCACCCTATTTAGCCTCCCTCCTTGCATTTTCGTTTGCCTCTTCTTTTCTTTAAAACCTAACTCTTCTCTTTAACTTAAACTAAGCCCAACCTTCAAGCCCAAAGTTTCCCACCTTTCCCAAATTTTCATTTCCCTCCTTCCCATTTGAAATTTTGTGGGCTCCCACTTAAAAGCCCAAATGCTCCCTTTCTTTTTTCATTTAATACATGATCAACTACTTGCTAATGGACCAAGCCCAATTACTTCATTCTCCTTCATTTAACTACAATTTAAAAGGGCTAAAGGCTAAAAGCCCTCTTTACTTAGCTTAAGCTTTAAAAACATATATCATCTTCCTAATGGGCTCTTTCAAATTACAATCTACTCATTTAACTAAATTCTTCAATTTAATTTCTAAAATCCATACAAGCTCTAATTAAATAATCCCCCATTTAATCTCAATCACCTAAATTCATAAGACCCTCAAGCCATATAATTCTTTTCAATACTAACAATATATCACAAATAATAATTTCTCACCAAATCACATGTCACTAAATCCCTTCATTTAGTATTTCTTAACTTAAGCAATAAAATCCTCAATTTATTCCAACCACAATTAAAAATTATCAAACTAAAACCTCATAATTTAAACATGCCTCAAAATAATTTCAACATGCTTAATGCGAATCGGGGCCCAACAGTTAATGTTCATAAATTCCATTTTAGATTTCATGGTTTCATTTCATTTTATAGAATCATTGTTAGACATTGGTTCTTTAAATGTAGTAGGGCCATCATGTATAAGAAATACATTATCCTTCCATTTTCTTAATATATAGATCTAATCTAATGGGGGATGACATATCTTACTAGTTTGTTACAAACTAGGTGTCTCTTAAACCTTCACTTGTACATCATATGTATCAATTTGAGGTTCTTGTTCCATTTCGATGTGAACTTGTGGCTTTTGAACTTCTTTAAGTTCTACCTTAGTTTAATTATTTTATTACTTAGGTGTTGGCGATAAATCTAAAGGAACATAGAATTAGATAACTTGAAAATATTGTGTTATATAAAATCTATGTAATTTGTGATTTATCTGAATTTATTGTGAATTATAGATGAGACTAGGATTATTATGCGAATTTTGGTTATATGAAAAATTGTATGCCATGTGTGGTGAATTTTGTGATCAGTTATTGAATAATGGAACTATGCAATGATGAAAGAAGATGATGTGACATGATGATGTTGAATTTATGAAATATCAAGAGAATAAAAATGAAATTGTGGTTAGTGGCTTGCCTAGATAGATTTATATCTGATGGTCTTGATATTTATATGATAAAATTGAGATTGATTATTATACACGTGTTGGGATATTCTAAGAGTGGGGATATCTTTAGTGATTTATTTTAGTATTCTAAGTGTAGGGATACCCATAATACTTCCAAGAGTGGGAAGTGTCCTGTATGATTTATTTAATGAGACCCGTTATTCCAGGAGTGGGAATGCTTAGGATATTTTCAAGAGTGGAAAGTGTCTTGCATGCTAGCAAGCCATTAGATATAAGTCTACTAGGTTAAGCGAGGCCTTAAAAGATTAAGAAAATAATTAAATAAAAATTTTAGGATAGAAGCATGGATTAAGAATAATAAATAAGCATAATAAATGCAAAATTGTGATATGAATTACGATGCGATGCCATGTATGTTTCGTTTGAATTTATATTTATTGTGTATTGTATGAAGCGTACATTCTAGTTACCCCTTATTGAGTTGGCAGCTCATTCCTTGCCTATTATATTTTTTTTCATATGAACAAATCTTAGTTAGATTTTGAAGTAAGTTGGAGTGTTATATTAAGGTAAATGGAATTAGTGAAGTTGTTTATGGAAAGTGAAAGCATTTGGAGGAAATGGAGCTACAAGAGTCTATGTCCAATCTAACCTGAGATAGAAAACCTATAAAGTGTGAGGTCAGAGCCCCGGTTGGTCATCGAGTTGCTAATGACATTAACCTAGTTGCAGGGCATATCATTGTCTTGATTCCAAGACGATATCTTTCCATTTGGATCTTGAAGGTTAGCTTAGAAGGCGATCATCCTGAGCACGTAGTCATTTAAAGAGTGATTAAGAGATCTCACTCATCATGACAATGACACTAAGGGCAATAACAATGATAATAAGTTAATCAACTTGTGTGTTCCCAACAGCATTGGCATTTTTTCTACACAGAAAAGGAACCCCCTACTTCACCATTACATCTTCAAACTTAGGTAAGAGAACTATAAAAGTTAAATAATTTAAAGAAAAACACGAAAATATGAAGCTAGCTTCTAAAAGATTGGTTGAAGGATAGAAACAAAAGAAAAAAAAGATTCTTGCTTGCAAAGAAAATTGGTTAGTGAAGAAGTAGATAAGTTGCTTGCTTTCAAAGGCCAACCAAGTTGGATAAATTTGTGGTGTGGCCCTATAGAAATAATCAAATAGATCAATTGTGTTTTTTTTTGGGACAAAGGGTTAATGAAAATGGCTCATCAAGTTTGTTTTTGTATGTTTAGAAAACCTAAGGATTCTTTTTCAAAGAGTTCAAACAATAGGGTTCAATTTGATTTTGATGTAAATGTTTTAGTCTTTTTTTTTTACTCTTTTGCCTAAGTTTAAATGATTTGACTTCCTTCCTCATACATAAAATTGAACCTAAATAATTAATGTTGAAAGAAATTCACTTTTCCATATCTTAAGCTCATGAAATTTGTTATCGCCACTTTATTTCTTTTCCTTTCACCAATCTTTGCAAAAAGTGATTGTTTTCTTTTACTTAGGAAGCTTTTAGTTTATGAGCAGTATAAAAAAATTCATAATTAGTTTTTTAGGAACATCTGCTTTTCCTTCTTAGCGTATGGTTTTAATTTTATTTTTAAAATATTCGAATAAATCGAGGCTTTTTAATCTTTATCATATATTTTCCCTTTTTCTTTTCTAATGGTCATAAAATATATCTCCATTCCTTTAAAGCATATTACTTTAGCAATTGGAAATCAGTTAGATTAATTTTAAACTTTAAAACCTTCTACAAACTTGTATTTGTAATGCACTTAAAAGATCATTGAGTTTTAACTAAATGAAAAAAATCACTCAATACTAAAAGTTTTAATTGATTCATGCTCTGTCGTTACCTAATTTCAATGAATTCTATTCCTAACAAAAAGAAACTTCCTTCAAAATTCTAGAATGCTTTGTGTTGGACTCCAAGCAATAACACTCACAAGATTAATGAGATCATTTAACCAATATGGCCTATTAGGAGAATCAATGAATGCATCAAAGATGCACTTGCTAGTACAAAAACATGTGAAAATTCTTAATTGGCTAGTTCAAACCACTCAAACGATAATGATGACTCAAAGAAAAGTTGCACACAAAATTTAATATGGAAAGTCTCTAGTGTAAAGGTAAAACTAAAGGACAAGTTGACAATAAATTCACTAAATCAAATAGCAATGTACAAGCGATAACGGTTTTGAGCTATCTCACTTAAGAACAATTCACAAAACAATTATAGCAAATCTCACACTTTTTAGCTCTTTCTCTCTAAGCTCTCCAAAATACTTCTAAGATAATATATATATACACCAATACTACTCCCAACTAATCCAAGAAAACAAACTTTAATAAAATTGTAGTTAACCAGGTACCTACTAAGAGATAGGCTGTTAATAAAAAAGATAAGAGCAGAAGTTGTAAAGCCATGTAAGCTTGGTAGGAGGTTACACCGAATGTTAGCACCAGGCAAGAGAGGATGATACAGGAATGGCTTAATATCCAAAAAGTTTTGAAGAGCATGGTGTCATAAATATCAACAATTCACCCTTTGAGCAACCCAACAATAGGAAAGCTCAAACTCATGATGGGTATCTTAAAAGCTGGAGGACCAGATCAGTGATTCAAAGGAAGTTGGATGAAAGTTGAACTATCTCTCCTTCCTCAGCACTTTGGTAATTCTTTACAAACAAGTTCACAATGTGATATGTAAATGTGATGACTTTTATCCTAATGTGTAACTCTCTGATTATGTATTAGAAGGTAGTCTTGAATAGTTAGGTTACAATACCTATTGCTAGGAATTATTGTAATTTTGGTAAGGTGATCCTTGTTATAGGCATCTTGTGGGATGATAAGTCTTAGGTTTCTGTTATGGTTATGTAGGCATGGGAAACAATTATAGGGTACCTCATGCTCACATGTTAGGTTTCTTTTATATAGATAAGGGATTGGCACACTCACAAATCTCTTGATTGTAAATACCATTATTTATAAATGCACTGAATTACCAAAAAAAATTGTAGTTAAACAATAATATTTATACTATGAACATCTTCTATCTTCATGTGTTTTTTTTTCATATATGAATTTTATCTCTTATCAAACTTTCAAAATTTAAAAAGATAAGATTTTTAATATGCATATGGAACATTACCATATATGGGGAATATATCCCTCAAAACTTGACATTGTTTTGATACACAGTCCTAGTCACTTACATGATCAGTAGACACGATCATTTTCTTTACTTATATGGTCATATCTGACTTATCAGAAGCATGCCTATCCAAAGCATCATCCTTCAACTAGTACATGCTTACAAAAGCTTACACATGCATCCATATGGCCTTGTTCATTATTAACATAGGCTTGTGTAACTAGATAAGGGCAAATGCTTTATAAATAGCTTTAACTAATTGGTTTCTGTCTTAAATATGCTCTATCTTTGTTTCTTTTGATCCATGAAGACAACTAACACTTCCTAAGCCTAGATTTAGTGTAATTGATCTAATGAATATTTATAAAATAAGGTCAGACCTATAAAAATCTCCCCCTCTATCCCATTTTAGAGGAGAAATCAACCACCCCATTCATCATTTAAAATTTAGTTTGACGAGCTTACTGCTCAAGCTTACTTCTAAGAAATACCTTCGTCAACATGTTGGGACCATTTTTATCCATATGAATCTTCTTTAATTTCATTAGTTTCTCTTCAATAAGTGGCATTAACGAATGATACCTAACATCAGTATGCATGGTGCGGAATGATATATGAAATTTTTGCTCAAATTCATGTCCAATTATCAGAGAAAATGTTTAAACTAAATCATCTCCTTACCAGCTTCCATGGCTACAATGTATTCCACCTTAATAGTAGACAAAGATATACACTTGTACAACTCAGGTTGCCAAGGAATGCCTAAACAAGTAACTGATGTGAGTGTATTTACGTGTTGAGTGTTAATATTATTAGTTATATTTGTGGTACTTTTCATTCTTGGTTTAACAGTTTAGTTTAGTTTTTAGGCAAGTTTGATGTTTTGTTAAGTGTAAAGGAACAGGGCAGTAAGCTAATAAAAGTTAGTGAAAGAAACACGAAAAATGGATTTGGTGTGATCGTGAGGGAGAATGGTACGATCGCGAGTCAAGTAAGGTACGATCACACTCAAGACTTTTACGCTTCGGGTGCGATCGTAAGTCAAGTAAGGTACGATCACTTTTAGGACTTTTGACTAGAAGATAGACTATTCACTTATAGGTGCGATCGCAATACGCAACTTCAGTGGCAATTCTGACTTTTCCTCACATGTTTTAATGAATGGTGAATGGTTAAAAGAAGTCTTCAACATGTGAGAACATGGGGGGGAGTTGTTACAATTCAATGGAGGTGGACATTCATGAGAGCACTATTGAAGTTAATATAAAAGGAGGGCCAAAGAGGAGAGAAAGTAGGACGAAAGAGAAAACATAAAAGGAAGAAGAAGGAGGAGAAAAGAGAGGAAGGAGCTCTACGTCTTCATTTTGTTTTAGTTTTTTTTAGGTTACTTATTATGAGTGTTGCCTAGTTTCTTATCTTAAAGATTGTTTCACTCTTTAAGGTGAATCTTGTTTTCTAAACTTCTACTATGCATGGTTTGTTGTTCTTATGAATAGTTTCTGGTTGATCTTAATGGGAGTTGAGTTCTTATTTTAAACTATGCAAATGTAACTTACATTAGTATATAAGTTTTATTCCTCAAAGGTTATGCAATCCATCTTTGTTTTATTTATATATGAATTGAGAAATTTACATGTTGATAAAACATAGTAGGTAATTCAAGCTTGAGAGAGAAGAATTACTTCTTAAGCAAGTTGGGCTAGCAGAATATTAGGATTAAGATTAATCTTAGCAGGAGATAATAATAATTTTTGAGATCTTTAATCTTGTGATTTTGTGAAATCAATTTCTTTTCATGTAGAATTAGTTGTCCAGAAGGTTTAATTATGAATGTTATTTTTTATCACTTTTAATTCTTAAATCTCTTTATTATTAACTTAAACAATTTGGAAATAATCGATAGTGGTGCTTAGCATAAATCCTCGTGGGAATGATAACTGTGCTACAATTACATGTATGCTTGCAGTCAAGATCTAAGTGCGTTTTATTTCATTTTATAACTCATCAAGTTTTTGACGCTTTTTTCGGGGATTTATTTAACATCATTTTAAAGTTCAATTATAGGTCGATTTAAGTAGTTCATTTCTGTCCAGGTGTATGTCCGGGAGAAAAACAAGAAATTCGACGAAGCCTTTGGTTGAATTTCACGATGAAGTTACTCGTTTGGAAACAGTTCTATGTCAAGCTACTGAAGACACTCAAGTGGTTGAAACTAAAATACCAAAAAATATCATGGCAGAGGAACAAAGAATATTGATGGATGTGGTTAGGCTTGGATTTCGGCCAAATCAACAAAGTGTGACACGACCTGCTATGATAACAAATAATTTTAGGATTAAACCAGCTTTGTTGTAGATGTTACAAGTGACAGTGCAATTTCATGGGTTAGCAAATGAAGATCCAAATACCCATATCACAAATTTCTTGGACATTTGTGACACTTTCAAGTGCAATGGAGTAACAAATGATGCAATTCGATTATGGTTGTTTCCATTCACTATGAAAGATAAAGCTAAGGTGTGGTTAAATTCTCTTCCATCAGGGTCCATTACTATATGGATCGGGTTAGCTCAAGCATTTCTATCTAAGTATTCCCCTTTAGCCAAAACAGCTAAAATCATTAAAGAAATCACTAACTTCCAACAACAAGATGGTGAAAATCTGTATGAGGCATGGGAAAGGTTTGAAGAGAAACAACAAAGTTGTCCTCACCACAATTTATGTTGGGACCCAATTTTGGAACCGGACCCCAACAAAAAAAATAGAAAACGGAACGGAAACAAATCTGACGAAAGCGAAAGAACACAAAGGTGAAACACAAATCAGATCGGAAGCGAAGGTATCAAAAGGAAATCGAATTCTTAATGAGCCCATAGAAAAATGGAAAGGCTCGGATTTACAAAATTTTGGAAACAACGAAACAAAACGGATCAGTCAACTGAATGTCCAAATTCTGACATCCGTGAACGTATACTTTAGAAAAATGCGCGTTGGAAACCTTAAGACTAAACCAACCCGAAACTGGTATATTTTTTCTTTCATTCTTTTCATCTTTATTCAATCTTATACATATCAAAACAATATAATTCCCCCTTTTTGGAAATTTATCCTCAATCAAAACTCAATTCATATAACTCTTCTTAATTATGCAATATCTCAATCCCATCTTTAACAAATCTTATTCTTATTCTTATTCTTTCTTTGCCATAAAAACAAATATATATATCCAGAAATCCACAATTTATACACAATAGGCACTTCAATATTTCCAGCTCAATCAACACAATTCATCGGACCTCCTGTCCGGAACCCATATCACATTCAATCACTTTCACATCTTACATAAATTCATAATTTATCTCAATTCAATACACAAATTTCATAATTCTCCATAACTCATACACCTCATGAAATAATTGCTTACAAAAATATTAATGGCATTCCAAGTCTTGTACAAAACCAATACTAGTATCCCAAATACATAAAACACAGGACAAACAAAATCGAACAAAAGCCTTGACTTTCTTTCATCCAATCTTCTGCTCGATACCTGGAGATGGGGATGAAAAGGGGTGAGCTCGACAGCTCGTAGATAACATGTTTATAAATTGACAATAAGCAAATTTTTTTTCAAAACTCAATTTTCCATTTATAAACATTTCACAGTAGAAAAATTTATCAAAAGCTTATTTTTCAAACTTTTCAACTTTTCAAATCAATCATAACCAATTTCAAAATTTCTTGGTTGAAACACTCAAAATTTATTTTTCCATAATCTCAATTTTTCTTCACAATGTACGAACGATTCAAAACATGAATGCATCACGAATACAAACAAAATAAAAAACACATAAATGTAGGAAAATCCCGGTGTGAGCATCATATGCCCACGGTGCGGAAAACAAAAATTTTTGTTCCGGGACCTTCTTGAAAGCCAGGATCCATGTGTCTATACAACAAACTCAAACCATAACGGCCAAAGGAGACCGTCTCTAACGGTATCCACGCAGAGATCGGAGAACCTAACCGGGACAAACCCTTTGACCCGGGAATAGCTAAAACAAAGTAAAGAGTGCTAGCTCTTACCTTTGTCCTTGGAGAGCTTGAATCAACGATGAAGAGGAGATGAAAGGAAAGCTTGGAGAGTATGAAGATCGTTGATGGAGAAGAGAGGAAAACACCTTTTTCTTCAAAACTTTTCTCCTACTTCCAAAAGCCAACGATGATCATCAATGAAGGAGAGGAAACTCTTTCATTTTCCTTCTTATTCCATAAGCCACGATCATCCTCTTCATCTTTTAATTTTTGTCTTTAGTCATTTAATTCAATTGATGACTAAGCATGAAACTATACATGAAATACTTGAAATTGATGAATACACTCTTATTCATTTAGATTTCCAAATAATTTGAGAATATCAAACTATCACCCTAAGTATCTCTAGCTAGTCTACATTTTATCAAGATTACTTCAGCACTGGTCACAAAATTGTGACGGCCAAAACAATCAGGGCAATGAAATATACTAACGAGACGCTAATGTGACATATTTGACATCCGAAACTTTTTGGAAACCCAATTTCAAGAAATTCAATTTGGAAAGCGTACAACATCAATATAACACATTTTTAATCACATTAAAAATGATCCAAGGCATTGGAACTGAAAAATACACAATCATACATTTCAAACAAAACACCTCCAGCAACTTTCTCAAAACTGCCAAGTTCTGTGTTTTGCTTGAAAAACTCATTGAAAAAATTTCAATAAATTCTGAAAACATTACAGAGGTTACAAAATGTTCACAAAATGTTCCATGAATGTTTTCAGGATTTATTTCCAATAAAAACTCATCCAACCTCAGCAACAAAGCCAATGTAGAATCTGTGTTCCTCAACACAGTTATTCCCAACAGCATACAATAAATTCTCAAATAAATAGTAAATCACCTCGAAAACATTTTTCCATTCTCATAGACATTCATGAACATCTTAGAGACATGTCGGTGAAAGAAAATATAAAAAAAAATTTTCTACAATTTGTTCTCGAATTTACAAGCATGCCTGTTCATTGAATGTACACAAACACAGCAACTAGAACATTAGGGAATAAATTAGCAAAACCATATCAAATCACATTGATAAATTCCATGCTTCCACAGACATATGCAAAAACATCTTGTGAACATATCTGGTCAAGAAAATTTCGAAAACAATATTTCTACACTGAATTCGAAATTAACATTTACAACATGCATCATCGTCACAAGCAATAGGCAACTCCGACCTAGTCATGATTTCTTCGTTATATACGACACAAGTGGCTCTGATACTACTGTAGGAAAATCCCGTTGTGAGCATCACATGCCCACGGTACGGAAAACAAAAATTTTTGTTCCGGGACCTTCCCGAAAGCCAGGATCCACGTGTCTATACAACAAACTCAAACTATAACGGCCAAAGGAGACCGTCTCTAACGGTATCCACGCAGAGATCGGAGAATCTAATCGGGACAAACCCTTTGACCCGGGAATAGCTAGAAAAAAGTAAAGAGTGCTAGCTCCTACCTTTGTCCTTGGAGAGCTTGAATCAACGATGAAGAGGAGATGAAAGGAAAGCTTGGAGAGTATGAAGATCGTTGATGGAGAAGAGAGGAAAACACCTTTTTCTTCAAAACTTTTCTCCTACTTCCAAAAGCCAACGATGATCATCAATGAAGGAGAGGAAACTCTTTCATTTTCCTTCTTATTACATAAGCCACGATCATCCTCTTCATCTTTTAATTTTTGTCTTTAGTCATTTAATTCAATTGATGACTAAGCATGAAAGGAGAAGCTTCCTTTCTCCTTTCCACGTATACACATATATATATATATATTAATTAATTAATTAATTCTTTAATTAATTAATTAATTAATTAATTATATATATATATAAATGCTGAGATGGTCCAGTCACACTGAGGTCGGTCCTACCGGCCTACCGGGTCCTGGTATGGGAAAAACTCCTGAAAACCCTTTTCAGCAATATCGATGTCGCGATCTCATCGGGACATATCTCGATCTCATCGGGATCCATCTAATCTGATTGCTCTCCATATATTGGATCTTTATCCAAAACTATTTTACAAATTCTCCGAGTCACTCTTATGCGTGTGACCCATTAGGTTCCCGGTTATGTTGGCCACTTAGATTAACACTTAATCTGAGCAAGTCATGAGCGGTATCTAGCAACACATCATGACCCCCAATTAACCGAAAAGTAATTGGTTTGACGAATGAAGCTATATTCATCATTAACCATATCACGAACCTTTCCATAGACAATTACCGTGCAATTCGTCATTTCACCATGATATACCCCACTTGGTTATGAGTATGGGCAATGTGTCAACTCTTACTAGACTGACTACGTCAAATCTAGTCCAAGTGATTTTAGTTCTCGTCCTGGGACTAATTACTTAATATGTCAATGAAGACATTCTTCATGACATATATGCTCCGGCCAGAGACTTCTAAGTAATGACCCTGACAAGAGGCCATGGGTATCATCTTCTGCTATCACAGAAGTGGTGAATTCTCTATTGGCTACTCAATTACCTTCGAATACCTCAAGCTGTACCCAATCACCACCCTATGGCGACCTCAGTAAGGCAACAAGGAATGGGTGAAAGCACGAATCAAGATCCAAGATATCCTTGAGCACCTCAAGTCTAAGGATACTTGCACCATTGCTATGATGAGATTATCAACGACATTAGAATAGGACATCCATGTGATGATCTCATAGCAGTCATCCAATGTACTTACTACCTCTAGTAAGCATCCACATCTCAACCCTAAATATCTCATATTTACCGCTTCGAGATCCACCGCTGATCAAATCAAGGAGCTTGAGATATGCTAGTCTTTCCAGACACTGATGTCCGGTCTCAAGAATCCTATGACTAGGATAATTTAGATATCGACATAATTGCACATGATAGGAATCTCGAAGAGTATGATCACATCACAATTTCCTTCATGCTATGTCATATATCATGGACTTCATTAATTTGCTTATTGATCAAAATCAGTTCATAAATAATGAACATCAAATTAATGAAATATGCCTTTCTTTATTTATTCATAAAGTATGTACACAACTTTGTACAAAATGCGCTAAAGGCGATTGCCTTCAGGGCACTACTCTAACAATCTCCCACTGGACCTAAAGCCAATCGCCTTGATATCTAATACCATAGGCGAGTACATGAGAATCAAAACTCTTTTGTGATAATGACTTTGTCAACGGATCAACAATATTCTGCTCGGTGGGAATTCTCTCGATCTGGACATCACCTCGACCAATGATCTCCCTGATCAGGTGATATCTGCGGAGTACATGTTTGGATCGTTGATGAGACCTTGGTTCCTTCGCCTGTGCAATAGCCCCATTGTTGTGACAATACAACTGTATGGGCCCATCACTGCTAGGAACCACACCAAGTTCAGTAATGAACTTCTTGATCCAAACTCCTTCCTTTGCTGCGACTGAAGCGGCAATGTACTCTGCCTCGGTTGTTGAATCGACAGTCGTCTCTTGTTTGGAACTCTTCCAACTGACCGCCCCGCCATTCAGTGTGAATACATAACTTGATTGGAATTTGGAATCATCCTTATCAGATTGAAAACTGGCATCTGTATACCTGCTCACTTTGAGATCTCCATCTCCATATATCAAGAAAACATCCTTAGTCCTTCGCAAGTACTTGAGGATATTCTTGACAACCATCCAGTGACCCTCACCAGGATCCGATTGGTATATGCTCGTAACACTTAGAGCATATGATACATCGGGTCTCGTACATAGCATTGCATACATGATAGATCCTACCGCAGATGCATACGGGATCGTATTCATGCACATCCTCTCATCTTGTGTCTTAGGACACATAAATTTTGAGAGTGTTATCCCATGAGTCACGGGAAGGTACCCTCTCTTGGATTGCTCCATGCTAAACCTCTTTAGCATCTTATCTATGTACGTAGATTGTGAAAGATCAAGCAACCTATTTGATCTATCTCTATAGATCCATATCCCAAGGATATAAGTTGCTTCACCAAGGTCTTTCATGGCAAATTATTTAGACAACCAAATCTTGACTGATTGTATCATAGAGACATCGTTTCCTAGTAATAATATGTCATCTACGTACAGCACAAGGAATACGATTGCAGTCCCATTAACCTTCTTATACACATAGTGTTCATCCGGATTTTGTGAGAAACCAAACTCTTTGATTACCACATCAAAACGGATATTCCAACTCCTGGATGCTTGCTTCAATCCATAGATGGATTTTTGAAGCTTGCATACCTTTTCGCCATCATAGGAGATGAAGCCCTCAGGTTGTGTCATATACACATCCTCAGCTAGATTTTCATTTAGGAAAGCTGTCTTTACATCCATTTGCCATATCTCATAATCATAATGAGTGGCAATGGCTAGGAGTATTCTAATGGATTTAAGCATTGCTATTGGGCTGAAGGTCTCGTCGTAGTCAACTCCTTGTCTTTGACGAAAGCCTTTAGCCACAAGCCTTGCTTTGTAGGTAATTACATTACCATCCATGTCGGTTTTCTTTTTGAAAACCCATTTACACCCTATGGGGTTGATTCCTTTGGGTGCCTCAACCAAAGTCCATACTTGGTTTTCATACATGGAATCCATTTCAGCCATTTCTCAGACTCTGAACTCTTCAGAACCTCTTCATAGGTGGTAGGCTCATCATCTTTTATGAGCAATACGTCATCCTGTTCATTCACGAGAAATCCATATCTCTCGGGAACAGAGCGTAACCTACGTGACCTACGAACTTTGTGTGTTGTAGAAGGTTGAACTGTTACTTCATCTGTATGAGTCACAGTTTTAGGTTCAGGCAGTTGATCTGCGTCTGTTTGAGCATCTTAAACTTCTTCAAGTTCAATTTTTCTCCCACTGTCTTCTCGTAAAAGAAACTCTTTCTCTAAAAAGACAGCAAGCTTCGAAACAAACACCTTTTGTTCCTCAGCTAGGTAGAATTGATATCCCATTGTTTCTTTAGGATATCCTACGAACAAACACTTGTCAGACTTTACATCAAGTTTATCTGACTGTGTCCGCTTCACATAAGCAGGACAACCCTAAACTTTCAAATGAGTAAGATAGGGTCTTTTGTTAGTCCACATCTCATATGGAGTAACATCAACTGTCTTTGATGGAACTCTGTTTAACAAGTAAACAGCTGTCTCGATTGCATATCCCCAAAAGGATTTTGGTAACTTTGCAAAGCCCATCATTGATTGTACCATGTCTAACAAGGTTCGATTTCTCCTTTCTGCCACACCATTATGCTGTGGTGTGTAAGGAGGAGTCCATTGAGATAAAATCCCATTATCTCTGAGATAATCCAAAAACTCTTGGTCTAAGTATTCCCCACCACGATCAGATCGTAATGTCTTGATACTTTTCCCAAGTTAGTTTTCTACTTTATTTCTGAATTGTTTGCACTTTTCAAATGCTTCAGATTTGTATCTCATCAGATACAAGTACCCATATCGAGAATAATCATCGATAAAGGTAATGAAGTAAAGACAACCACTTCTAGAATGGATGGACATCGGACCACATACATCTGAATGTATTAGGTCTAATACTCCATTCGCTTGTTCACCCTTTCCCTTAAAGGGTAACTTAGTCATCTTGCCTAATAAACAAGATTCACATGTGTCATATGACTCATAATCAAATGACCCTAAACTTCCATTCTTATGGAGCTTAGCTATGCGTGTCTCATTTATATGGCCAAGGCGACAATGCCATAAGTAAGTTGATTTTAAATTATCTCGTTTATGTCTTTTCGTGTCATTGACATTCATAATTGGATGTGACATATCTAATATGTAAATTCCATTGCATAATGTACCAGTACCATAAAGCATTCCATTCAAACTAATAGAACAACCATTGTTACTAAAAGTCAAATGGAAACCACTTCTATTTAAACAAGAAGCATAATATGTTCTTTGTTAATACAGTACAAAATAACATTCATCCAATTTAATTACAAGCCCAGTGGGGAGTGACAAAAGTAAGTGCCTCGGCTAATGTAGCAACTCTTGCTCCATTTCCCACACGCAGTCTAGTTCTCCTTCATGAAACATCTCTCATCGTCCCGAGGCCTGCATATCATTGCATATGTGAGCCACAACCGTATCTAATACCCATATGTTATGGTCGAAATAGTATTAACCTCAATGACAAACATACCGAAGAAGTCGAGGCATCGATGCCTTCTTCGCTTCAATTCTTCCAGATAGACTTTACGGTTTAAGCTTGGTGGCGGTCTTGCCACAATGGAAGCAAGTTCCTTTAGTGCGCCTCTCTTTGGTTTTCTTCTTGGCTGCACTTCCTTTTGGTTTCTTAGACCTTTTCTTCTTTAGATTCTTTTTCTTTGAACCAGAAGAAGAGGATGCCACCATAAGCACTTTCTTGCTATCCTTCTTAATAGATTGCTCTGCTGTCTTGAGCAGATTGATCAACTCAGGGATTGTCGTGGATATTTGGTTCATCCGATAGTTTAACACAAACTGTGAATAACTATCAAACAATCCAACTAGAATTAAGTCAACACTTAATTCATAATCCATAACAAAACCTAAGACGACCAACCTCTCAATATACCCATTCATCTTCAGTGCATACTGCACTGCAGATGAACCTGGAGTCATCTTAGTAGTGAAGAGTAGCCTCGAGGTCTCGAACCTTTCAGACCGAGCTTGCTCATCAAATAGCTCTCTAAGATGAAACACTATGGTATTAGCATCCATAGACTCATCCGCTTCGCACTCTGGTGACATCGAGGCAAGCATAATGCAGGTAGCCATGTCACTGTCTTTAAGATGCTTACGATATGCTTTCTGATCCTCATCAGAAGCATCAGCAGCAGGTGGATCAGGAAGTGGAACATCTAGGACATATCCCAGTTCCTCAGACCTGAGAACAATTCTCAGATTTCTCAGCCAATCAAGAAAGTTGGGTCCAGTTAATTTGTTCGAATCCATTAGTGAGCGCAAATTCACACTGGAAGTCATCTTCAATAACCTACAGGGAAAAGAGAGAAAGAGTGTTAGAATAGAATTACATGCATGATCATAAGGACTTGTATGACATGCATATGGCTCCCACTAGTTTCAAAGAATCCATAACCCTCAGTACGAATCCAAGAAACATTATGACAAAATGTCCTAGTGGGTCGATATCCGACATTACTAAAATGACCTTGGGTTTTCCCAACAAGCCACCTTAGGTCAATCGGTAGGTATCGGTCATACCAATTGCATCATAGATGCAACTATCGACTAGTGCTATCAACTAGTGATGTATGCCCACACATTGGATTATCAACTCTTGATGCGCGTACATCTGATGTACACTACCCAATTTCGCCTCTGTCCACGTTGACCTTGAGTTTACTCAACAAATCAACGCTTCTAGTGAAAACTGACCCATTAATCTGAAAATCTTATTTTCATGGTTCGAACATATCCGTATAGAGTGAGCTTGGTTTTACCCAACAACCCAACTCTATAAGAACTCTGGTTCTCCCCATATTAATGGAAGGCGTTAGTTTTCATATTATGTGGGAGGGTTTTCAAACTTAGGTCTCATCATCTTCTTCTCCAAGCTATAGGATTATAGTCACCATGACTATATGGAATGATTTAGGATATTTCATCAATCACATTGAATCTACACCTAAAATCATCCATCATTCCATCTTTGCATGCTGTAGTCGACTGGTGCATGTGCTAGTCGACTGGTGCATGTGCCAGTCGACTGGAACATGTGCTAGTCGACTACTATAGGTTACTGTGCGTTCCAAATGATTGGTGCATGTGCCGATCGACCGGTGTGGATTCTCAGTGCACTTTCCAAATGATGGTGCATGTTCTAATCGATTGGTGCATGTATTAGTCACCGTACATATGCTAGTCGACTGGTTTTTGGCTTGCTCTTTAATCGGCTAATTCCTCAATCCATGTAGTTCAAATTCCCAATACCAAGTGTAATATACTTTATTATGATGTACCAATAAAACACTTTCATTGTATCCTGCTTACCATATATAGTCAAACTATACATGAAATACTTGAAATTGATGAATACACACTTATTCATTTAGATTTCCAAATAATTTGAGAATATCAAACTATCACAATAAGTATCTCTAGCTAGTCTACATTTTATCAAGATTACTTCAGCACTGGTCACAAAATTGTGACGGCCAAAACAATCAGGACAACGAAATACACTAACGAGACGCTAATGTGACATATTTGACATCTGAAAATTTTTGGAAACCCAATTTCAAGAAATTCAATTTGGAAAGCATACAACATCAATATAACACATTTTTAATCACATTAAAAATGATCCAAGGCATTGGAACTGAAAAATACATAATCATACATTTCAAACAAAACAGCTCCAGCAACTTTCTCAAAACTGCCAAGTTCTGTGTTTTGCTTGAAAAACTCATTGAAAAAATTTCAATAAATTCTGAAAAACTTACAGAGGTTACAGCATGTTCACAAAATGTTCCATGAATGTTTTCAGTATTTATTTCCAACAAAAACTCATCCAACCTCAGCAACAAAGCCAATGTAGAATCTGTGTTCCTCAACACAGTTATTCCCAACAGCATACAATAAATTCTCAAATAAATAGTAAATCACCTCAAAAACATTTTTCCATTCTCATAGACATTCATGAACATCTTAGAGACATGTCGGTGAAAGAAAATATAAAAAAAAAGTTTCTACAATTTATTCTCGAATTTACAAACATGCCTGTTCATTGAATGTACACAAACACAGCAACCAGAACATTAGGGAATAAATTAGCAAAACCATATCAAATCACATTGATAAATTCCATGCTTCCACAGACATATGAAACAACATCTTGTGAACATATCTGGGCAAGAAAATTTTGAAAAAAATATTTGTACACTGAATTCGAAATTAACATTTACAACATGCATCATCGTCACAAGCAATAGGCAACTCCGACCTAGTCATGATTTCTTTGTTATATACGACACAAGTGGCTCTGATACCACTGTAGGAAAATCCCGGTGTGAGCATCACATGCCCACGGTGCGGAAAACAAAAATTTTTGTTCCGGGACCTTCCCGAAAGCCAGGATCCATGTGTCTATACAACAAACTCAAACCATAACGGCCAAAGGAGACCGTCTCTAATGGTATCCACGCAGAGATCGGAGAATCTAACCGGGACAAACCCTTTGACCCGAGAATAGCTAGAAAAAAGTAAATAGTGCTAGCTCCTACCTTTGTCCTTGGAGAGCTTGAATCAACGATGAAGAGGAGATGAAAGGAAAGCATGGAGAGTATGAAGATCGTTGATGGAGAAGAGAGGAAAACACCTTTTTCTTCAAAACTTTTCTCCTACTTCCAAAAGCCAACGATGATCATCAATGAAGGAGAGGAAACTCTTTCATTTTCCTTCTTATTCCATAAGCCACGATCATCCTCTTCATCTTTTAATTTTTTTCTTTAGTCATTTAATTCAATTGATGACTAAGCATGAAAGGAGAAGCTTCCTTTCTCCTTTCCACGTATACACACATATATATATATATAAATTAATTCTTTAATTAATTAATTAATTATATATATATATATATAAATGCTGAGATGGTCCAGTCACACTGGGGTCGGTCCTACCGGCCTACCGGGTCCCGGTATGGGAAAAACCCCTAAAAACTCTTTTCAGCAATATCGATGTCGCGATCTCATCGGGACATATCTCGATCTCATCGGGATCCATCTAATCCGATTGCTCTCCATATATTGGATCTTTATCCAAAACTATTTTACAAATTCTCCGAGTCACTCTTATGCGTGTGACCCATTAGGTTCCCGGTTATGTTGGCCACTTAGATTAACACTTAATCTGAGCAAGTCATGAGCGGTATCTAGCAACACATCATGACCCCCAATTGACCGGAAAGTAATTGGTTTGACGAATGAAGCTATATTCATCATGAACCATATCACGAACCTTTCCATAGACAATTACCGTGCAATTCGTCCTTTCACCATGATATACCCCACTTGGTTATGAGTATGGGCAATGTGTCAACTCTTACTAGACTGACTACGTCAAATCTAGTCAGTGATTTTAGTTCTCGCCCCGACTCATTACTTAATATGTCAATGAAGACATTCTTCATGACATATATGCTCCGACAGAGACTTCTAAGTAATGACCACGACAAGAGGCCATGGGTATCATCTTCGCTATCACGAAGTGGTGAATTCTCTATTGGCTACTCAATTACCTTGAATACCTCAAGTCGCACTCCAATCACCACCCTATGAGCGACCTCTGTAGTGCAACAAGGAATGGGTGAAAGCACGTAATCAAGATCCAAGATATCCTTGAGCACCTCAAGTCTAAGGATACTTGCACCATTGCTATGATGAGATTATCAACGACATTAGAATAGGACATCCATGTGATGATCTCATAGCAGTCATCCAATGTACTTACTACCTCTAGTAAGCATCCACATCTCAACCCTAAATATCTCATATTTACCGCTTCGAGATCCACCGCTGATCAAATCAAGGAGCTTGAGATGTGCTAGTCTTTCCAGATTCTGATGTCCAGCCTCAAGAATCCTATGACTAGGGATAATTTAGATATCTTGACATAATTGCACATGATAGGAATCTCAGTAGTATGATCACATCACAATTTCCTTCATGCTATGTCATATATCATGGACTTCATTAATTTGCTTATTGATCAAAATCAGTTCATAAATAATGAACATCAAATTAATGAAATATGCCTTTCTTTATTTATTCATAAAGTATGTACACAACTTTGTACAAAATGCGCTAAAGGCTATTGCCTTCAGGGCACTACTCTAACAATAAACACATCAGAATGGTTTGGGTCGGTCCAAAACAGAACGTACTGCACATTTCCACATAGTGGTCCTGTGCAGTCGTGAACAGAACGTACTACATTTTCCCACATAGCGGTCCAATGTAGCCGTGAACTTAAGGGAGTCCGAAACGGAGCTCTAGTGCCACTAGAGGGCAGGCGGGAGAAGCCTTTAAAAAGAAGACAAGTGCACTTGACTCAACTTATGGGACCTAACCAAACCCACATATCACATTTCACACTTAAAAATCAATCAGATTTGCCCGAAGGCACTTTTCGAAATTCAGTCTTTCATATCATCTCATATTCAAACATAAAGACATTCATGAAATCACAATGTCGCACATAATGTCATATATTTCACACAAATTCATATATCAAAAGCACGGTCTGTTGGACCCCGATCTTTGAGTGAAAATTTGAATTATAAAAATGAAATTTAAGAAGTGCTTTGTGTACGTCTTGTATAAGAGATGACTTAAAATTTAAAGAATATTGAGAAGAAAAGAAATGATCTGATTTTGATATTTTTGAGGTTTCGAGTGGATTGGTATGGTTTATGAAATTAAGTAGATGAGTTGATTGAAGTTAAGTTGAAAATCATGAATAAAAAGAGAAAGAGTGAAAATATGAAAAATTGTGAAATAGTTGACTTTTGGCCTTTGAAAGTTGACTTTTGATTTAGGCAAAAATTGATAAAATGGTCTTCTGGAAACTTGTAGGTTATGTTAAGAGCTTTTTGTAGCCATAAAGTTTGTAATTTTTCGATATCGGGAGTGAAAGTTATGATCAGTCAAAGTTTATGTGTGATAGGGTTGACTTTTGACTTTAATTATGATTGAAATTTTGACTGAGAAATTAACCTAGTTAGAGGTTAATTGAGCTTTGATGTTCTTCATGAAAATTTAAGGATTTGTTTTGATCTTTATTTCGATATAAAGTATGCAATTTTTCGATTTCGGAATAATAAGTTATGATTTTTACAAGTTTATATTGTGGTTTTAGCATGATTATTAGAGGATAGTATCTTTGACCGGAAAATGGACTCCTTTATAAGTTGAATTGATTTGTATGTCCTTGATGGAAGTTGAAGAGCTTCCTTCAAGCTTTCTATAGAGACTAAGTTTGTCAAAATTGGAGTTCGGGATTAAGAGTTATAAATTTTGGAAGTTTTGGATTTTTATGTGAAAAAAAAAGGAAATTTGTTTCATCCCCGTCACTAGGGCGACGCATCGCCCTAGCGATGGCGAGTGTTTAGCTCGCGTCACTAGGGAGACGCATCGCCATAGTGATGGCGGGCGTTCCGCCCGCGTCACCAGGGCGACGCGTCGCCCGGGTCGAGCGAGCCTTCGCCTCGCCCAGCGCGCGCCCGTTTCGCTCCATACGGCGCCGTTTTTGTTTCTCCAATACGACGCCGTTTTGATTTTTCTTGCTTGTTATTTCCTCCAATCCGACCTTTGTTCACTATTTTGCTTATATCTTTTCCGTCCGACATCCGATTGAGTCGATTCTTGCGGCGTTGGATTCCTAAGACAATTATCTACATCCTCATATAAATTTGTGAATTTTTGAGATTAAAATAATGGTGATTAATTTAATCAAAGTGAGTCGGGAAATTTTCCGAACATAGTTCAGTATTTTGTGAAATTAGGGATCTGTAGAGATCCGATTGAAGTGATTCTTGAGGCGAAATAAAGATAAGACAAGGGGCTACAAATCATATGAAGAAATGAAATGTCAATTTTGCCCTAAGACCTTGAATTATGAATGGAAGTTCGGATTAGGGTGTAATTTTGGATTAGGAACACCGAGAGTATTTTGAGCATAACTTTTGATCCAGGAATCTAAATGAGACGATTCTGTTTTGAATTAAACTACAGACATAAGGCTACAATTGTTATGAAGACATCGAGTTTCAATTCTGGGATTAAAATGTGAATTTCGGGCGGAAATAATCGTACATGGAAAATGTGTTAGAATATGGATATACCCGAACTGTTTTGCGCATAACTTTTGATGTAGTGATCGGAATTGAGCGCGGTCAGTGGCGTTGGATTCATATGATTGAGAGGAACATTTCTCGAGAAGAAAGTTTTAACAAATTCCTTCAAATTGATAGTGCGAATCAGATCCGCATGTATAAATGAAGTTAGGGGTAATTTTGGAATTAGGTCAACAAGTGAGGGCAAAATGGTCATTTACCCTCCATTTTAATGACATGGCAGAAAACTTAAGGGATTTTCGTTTTTACATCTGCAACTTACGAAATAAGTAGAAAAGAAGAGAAGAAAATAGAAGAAAAAGAAGAAGAGAGGGGAAAGAAGAAGAAGTTTACAGCAATGGAGAGAAGAAGAAGAAGGAAGGGGATTTTATGGGTTTTCTTAGAGATTTTCATGATTTCCAAGAGCAAAGAGGAGGAAGAAGAACATGGAAGCTTGCAACATGGTGAAATCCGAAATTAGAGAGAGAAGGTAAGAGAGAGAAAGCTTGAGTTTTTGAGTTTTTGATTTGTTTGATGGTTGATTAAGCTTGGAATAGTTATGGATTTAGTTTATCTATGATTATTTGAAGAGATTAGACTATGGTTATGTTTAATTTTGGTTATGAAAGATTCTAGAGAGAGAAAGCTTAGTGAAGAAGATGATGAATAGTGAAATTTGGGGGTTTTTGAAATTGTTGCTTTAGATTGCTTGAATTAGTGATGAATTTGAGATTTCTTAAGTTAATTTTGATGTTTATGCTTTAGGTGAAGTTTAATTTGAAAAATTGTAAATTGGAGGTTTAGGCCAAATTAGAAATTTGGGGATTTTGTGAATTAATGGTGTAGAATCATCAATAATAGCATGAATTTATGAAATATGGAATCAATTTTGAAGAAATTGTGATTTATGGTATTGAATTTGTGTAAATTGGTTTAGGCCAATTTTGAAAATTGGAGATTTTCAAAATTGGAGATTGAAATAGCTTGAATATGAGAGGAATTGATATTTCCTAAGTTTAATTTGAGAAATTAAGTTAATTATGATATTGAATTTGATTGGATTGATTTAGGTTCAATTTGTAATTTGGGGTTTTTGGAATTAGTGATGTAACTATCTTGGAATTAGTAAGAATTGATGACTTATGCATCAAATTGAAGGATTAAGTTATTTATGAGATTAAATTTTGATGAAATTGATTTAGGGAATTTTCAATTGGAAGGAAGAAAGGAGAAAAGGTCAAATTGAAGCATTGGACAAGATGCTAGCATGGATATGAGGTGGGTAGTATATTTATTTATTGAATTATAAGCTAAATGTGATTTTTTGAAAATTAAAGAAAGCAAAATTTGATTTTTGATCAATTATTATTGATAAAAATGTTTGAAAAAGGATGTAAATGTTTGAAATTATGATTTCAAAGGAGTAAAATGAGTTTTAGAAAATGCAAGGCGATGAATTTCATGGTTTTCAAATTATGTGATTTATGATTTGAATGATTAAAAAATTAGTGCATATATTGTGATGCATATGTGATTTACGTGAATTGCATTAGATTGATTATGTGCAATTATGTGGATATATGCTTGTGTCATTTATGACACAATTTGATGTTATGAGTTGAAAAATGTATTTAAAAAAAAACAAGATTTTCGAAAAGTGCCTTGGTGTCTGAATTACATTTTAGTTGTATGTTAAGTGGGTTTGGTCAGGTTCTTTTGTGAGTCAGCGCTGTCTCTACCTGTTTACTGCCTGCAATAGGCAATGGAGATCCGATTACGGACTCCTTTCACGGCTACACTGGACTGCTATGCGGGAAAGTGTAGTACGCCCTGCTCACTACCGCATACTGATTATCTATGGAATGTTTAGGACCGAACCAAACCAATTCGATGTGTTATGTGTTTTAATTTGATTATGATGTGATACACTATGATGTGATGCATTCATGTTTAAGATCTGCATGTTTTGAAAAAGGTTTGAGATTTTGAGAAGCGAGAAAGTAAAATTTTCAAGCGTGAAGTCCTAAATCGATATAAATGTTTTGAAACAAATGAAAATTTGAGAAAATATTAGAAAGTGTTGATGAAATTGAAAAGTTTGAAAATGAGTTTTGGAGAAATTCTTAAATGGGAAATGTTTGAAAAGTTTGAAAAATAAAAGATTTTTCCGCTTATTGTTCAGCTTTATAAATGTATTATCCACGAGCTTCGAAGCTCACCCCTTTCATCCCCATCTCCGTGTTTTCACACAGAAATCGGATGGAAGACGCAGTATGATGTCAACCCGATAGTTTTAGTATTGCTTTTGTTTATGGCTTGAAAAGTCATCATGTAAATTTATGATGTATTTCAGTTATGAGTTATGTATGTTTGTGGAATAGATTTTGTACGTAAATTTGAATTGAGATGGATATAAATGGCAATTGGAATGTATATGAATGGCTTGTGATTGAATTGTGGATATTTGGATTGAGATGTATTATGGAATGCATTTATGAAGTGTTTAGAACTAAGATTGTGTTATTCTTGGTGTTTGGATTCAGACGGGAGGTCCAAGATGCCTTGTGTTATTGAGTTGTGATATTAGAAGTGAGTTTCTTGTGTTTTAATTTTTGGTTTTGTCAAAATACAAAGCGTTATCTTCAAATTTCGTAAAAATTTCGATGGTTGGGTTTAAAGAAATGAGTTTGAGGATTTAGATGATTGTATAAGAAATGAATAAGATGAATTAAGTGAATTGAAATTGGTGAGGATGAGTTTCCAAAAAGGGAATTGTATGGAATGGTTATGATTTGAATGAGATTGATTAAAGAGAAAAAAAAAAGAAAAAGAAAAAAAAATTATACCGGATTGGAAATGCCTTAGGGTTTCCAACGCGATTATGTTCATTCGATCGTTTTCTTTGATTATTGTTCTCGGATGTCGGATATGTTTCAGTTTAATTGATTATTCCGATTTAGTTCGTTCACTTTGTTATTCGTATTCCAATTCGCGACTTTCCGCACTTTGTTTTACTTTTTTGTTTCCGTTTTTCGGTTGGGATCCGGTTCTCGGATCGGGTTCTAACATTTATGGTATCAGAGCCCAGTAATATGATCTTACTTGGGCATATGAGTATGAGTAAGAATTTGAGAAGAGTTTGTAATGATAAGAGTGAATTTATGAGAATGTGCTAAGTGATCATTTGATTTTGATGAAAGAAATATGATTGTCTTTAGAAATGTGAAATTGATGTGCATGATTATTTGACGAAATCAAGTGATTGATTCGATTTGGGTGTTAAGAATATGATTGATTAGAAACACGCGTTTGTGGAACTTGAAATGTGAATTGCATAATGAATTGGGAGAAATTGATATAGCTTGTATTTCTGTGAGATGAGAGTATGACTTTTAGAAAGATGACGTGATGGTAAAGATTAAATGATGAGTGAACCATATTAGGGTTCCTTAAGAAATGGACCATTGACTTGTGTCCATATATGAAGAAATAATGAGTTATAGATATAGTGCTTTGAGATGATATGGGTGTTATGAGATACAAAAAGTGAAATGTTGTGAAGAGATATGATGAGGAACGTAGATAAGAAAAGTGATTTGATTATGATTTCTGGAAAGAAATTAGTAAGAAAGTGCTTGATGATTTTTGTTTAGAAAGCAATTTATGCAAGAATGAGTTAATTGGAGTATAAGTATATGAATTTCGAGGACAAAATTCTTTTAAGAGGGAGAGAAATGTTGGACCCCGATCTTTGAGTGAAAATTTGAATTATGAAAATGAAATTTAAGGAGTGCTTTGTGTACGTCTCAGTATAAGAGATGACTTAAAATTTAAAGAATATTGAGAAGAAAAGAAATGATCGATTTTGATATTTTGAGGTTTCGAGTGGATTGGTATGGTTTATGAAATTAAGTAGATGAGTTGATTGAAGTTAAGTTGAAAATCATGAATAAAAAGAGAAAGAGTGAAAATATGAAAAATTGTGAAATAGTTGACTTTTGGCCTTTGAAAGTTGACTTTTGATTTAGGCAAAAATTGATAAAATGGTCTTCTGGAAACTTGTAGGTTATGTTAAGAGCTTTTTGTAGCCATAAAGTTTGTAATTTTTCGATATCGGGAGTGAAAGTTATGATCAGTCAAAGTTTATGTGTGATAGGGTTGACTTTTGACTTTAATTATGGTTGAAATTTTGACTGAGAAATTAACATAGTTAGATGTTAATTGAGCTTTGATGTTCTTCATGAAAATTTAAGGATTTGTTTTTATCTTTATTTCGATATAAAGTATACAATTTTTCGATCTCGGAATAATAAGTTATGATTTTTACAAGTTTATATTGTGGTTTTAGCATGATTATTAGAGGATAGTATCTTTGACCGGAAAATGGACTCCTTTATGAGTTGAATTGATTTGTATGTCCTTGATGGAAGTTGAAGAGCTTCCTTCAAGCTTTCTATAGAGACTAAGTTTGTCAAAATTGGAGTTCGGGATTAAGAGTTATAAATTTTGAAAGTTTTGGATTTTATGTGAAAAAAAGGAAATTTGTTTTATCCTCAATCACTTAGGCGACGATCGCCTAGCGATGGCGAGTGTTTAGCTTCGCGTCACTAGGCGACTCATCGCCAGTAGTGATGGCGGGCGTTCGCCCGTCACCAGGGCGACGCGTCGCCTGGGCGAAGCGAGCCTCGCCCGCCCTTCGCCTGTTTAGCTCCATACGGCTGCTTTTGTTTCTCCAATCGACGCCGTTTTGATTTTTCTTGCTTGTTATTTCCTCCAATCCGACCTTTGTTTACTATTTTGCTTATATCTTTTTCGTCCGACATCCGATTGAGTCGATTCTTGCGGCGTTGGATTCCTAAGACAATTATCTACATCCTCATATAAATTTGTGAATTTTTGAGATTAAATTAATGGTGATTGATTTAATCAAAGTGAGTCGGGAAATTTTCCGAACATAGTTCAGTATTTTGTGAAATTAGGGATCTGTAGAGATCCGATTGAAGTGATTCTTGAGGCGAAATAAAGATAAGACAAGGGGCTACAAATCATATGAAGAAATGAAATGTCAATTTTGCCCATAAGACCTTCGAATTATGAATGGAAGTTCGGATTAGGGTGTAATTTTTGGATTAGGAACACCTGAGAGTATTTTGAGCATAACTTTTGATCTGGGAATCTAAATGAGACGATTCTTGTTTTGAATTAAACTAAAGACATAAGGCTACAATTGTTATGAAGACATCGAGTTTCAATTCTGGGATTAAAAATGTGAATTTCTGGACGGAAATAATCGTACATGGAAAATGTGTTAGAATATGGATATACCCGAACTGTTTTGCGCATAACTTTTGTTGTAGTGATCGGAATTGAGCGCGGTTAGTGGCGTTGGATTCGTATGATTGAGAGGAACATTTCTCGAGAAGAAGGTTTTAACAAATTCCTTCAAATTGATAGTGCAAATCAGATCCGCATGTATAAATGAAGTTAGGGGTAATTTTGGAATTAGGTCAACAAGTGAGGGCAAAATGGTCATTTACCCTCCATTTTAATGACATGGCAGAAAACTTAAGGGATTGTCGTTTTTACATCTGCAACTTACGAAATAAGTAGAAAAGAAGAGAAGAAAATAGAAGAAAAAGAAGAAGAGAGGGGAAAGAAGAAGAAGTTTACGGCAATGGAGAGAAGAAGAAGAAGGAAGGGGATTTTATGGGTTTTCTTAGAGATTTTCGTGGTTTCCAAGAGCAAAGAGGAGGAAGAAGAACATGGAAGCTTGCAACATGGTGAAATCCGAAATTAGAGAGAGAAGGTAAGAGAGAGAAAGCTTGAGTTTTTGAGTTTTTGATTTGTTTGATGGTTGATTAAGCTTGGAATAGTTATGGATTTAGTTTATCTATGATTATTTGAAGAGATTAGACTATGGTTATGTTTAATTTTGGTTATGAAAGATTCTAGAGAGAGAAAGCTTAGTGAAGAAGATGATGAATAGTGAAATTTGGGGGTTTTTGAAATTGTTACTTTAGATTGCTTGAATTAGTGATGAATTTGAGATTTCTTAAGTTAATTTTGATGTTTATGCTTTAGGTGAAGTTTAATTTGAAAATTGTAAATTGAGGTTTAGGCCAAATTAGAAATTTGGGGATTTTGTGAATTAATGGTGTAGAATCATCAATAATAGCATGAATTTATGAAATATGGAATCAATTTTGAAGAAATTGTGATTTATGGTATTGAATTTGTGTAAATTGGTTTAGGCCAATTTTGAAAATTGGGATTTTCAAAATTGGAGATTGAAATAACTTGAATATGAGAGGAATTGATATTTCCTAAGTTTAATTTGAGAAATTAAGTTAATTATGATATTGAATTTGATTGGATTGATTTAGGTTCAATTTGTAATTTGGGGTTTTGGAATTAGTGATGTAACTATCTTGAAATTAGTAAGAATTGATGACTTATGCATCAAATTGAAGGATTAAGTTATTTATGAGATTAAATTTTGATGAAATTGATTTAGGAATTTTCAATTGGAAGGAAGAAAGGAGAAAAGGTCAAATTGAAGCATTGGACAAGATGCTAGCATGGATATGAGGTGGGTAGTATATTTATTTATTGAATTATAAGCTAAATGTGATTTTTTGAAAATTAAAGAAAGCAAAATTTGATTTTTGATCAATTATTATTGATAAAATGTTTGAAAAAGGATGTAAATGTTTGAAATTATGATTTCAAAGGAGTAAAATGAGTTTTAGAAAATGCAAGACGTATGAATTTCATGGTTTTCAAATTATGTGATTTATGATTTGAATGATTAAAAAAATTAGTGCATATATTGTGATGCATATGTGATTTACGTAAATTGCATTAGATTGATTATGTGCAATTATGTGGATATATGCTTGTGTCATTTATGACACAATTTGATGTTATGAGTTGAAAAATGTATTTAAAAAAAATAAGATTTTCGAAAAGTGCCTTCGGGTAATCTGAATTCTGTTTTCGTTGTATGTTAAGTGGGTTTGGTCAGGTTCTTTTGTGAGTCAGCGCTGTCTCTACCTGTTTAAGCCTTCGCCCGGCTGCCTGCAATAGGCAATGGAGATCCGATTACGGACTCCTTTCACGGCTACACCGGATCTGCTATGGGGAAAGTGTAGTACGTCTGTTCCTGTTTGCATATGACCGTTATCTGAATGTGCAAGATGCGTCTGTTAGGACCGAACCAAACCAATTTTGATGTGTTATGTGTTTTTAATTTGATTATGATGTGATACACTATGATGTGATGCATTCATGTTTAAGACTGTGCATGTTTTGAAAAAGGTTTGAGATTTTGAGAAACGAGAAAGTAAAATTTTCAAGCGTGAAGTTCTGGCTGGATATAAATGTTTTGAAACAAATGAAAATTTGAGAAAATCTTAGAAAGTGTTGATGAAATTGAAAAGTTTGAAAATGAGTTTTGGAGAAATTCTTAAATGAGAAATGTTTGAAAAGTTTGAAAATAAAAGATTTTTCCGCTTATTGTTCAGTTTATAAATGTATTATCCACGAGCTTAGAGCTCACCCCTTTCATCCCCATCTCCGTGTTTTCACACGGAGATCGGATGGAAGACGAGTATGATGTCAACCCGATAGTTTTAGTATTGCTTTTGTTTATGGCTTGAAAAGTCATCATGTAAATTTATGATGTATTTCAGTTATGAGTTATGTATGTTTGTGGAATAGATTTTGTACGTAAATTTGAATTGAGATGGATATAAATGGCAATTGGAATGTATATGAATGGCTTGTGATTGAATTGTGGATATTTGGATTGAGATGTATTATGGAATGCATTTATGAAGTGTTTAGAACTAAGATTGTGTTATTCTCGGTGTTTGGATTCGGACGGAGGTCCAAGATGCCTCAGTTATTGAGTTGTGATATTAGAAGTGAGTTTCTTGTGTTTTAATTTTTGGGCTGTCAAAATACAGGTGTTATGCTGCCGAAATTTCAGTAAAAATTTTGGTAGGTTGGGTTTAAAGAAATGAGTTTGAGGATTTAGATGATTGTATAAGAAATGAATAAGATGAATTAAGTGAATTGAAATTGGTGAGGATGAGTTTCCAAAAAGGGAATTGTATGAAATGGTTATGATTTGAATGAGATTGATTAAAGAGAAAAAAAAAAGAAAAAGAAAAAAATATATATACCGGATTGGAAATGCCTTAGGGTTTCCAACGCGATTATGTTCATTCGATCGTTTTCTTTGATTATTGTTCTCGGATGTCGGATATGTTTCAGTTTAATTGATTATTCCGATTTAGTTCGTTCACTTTGTTATTCGTATTCCAATTCGCGACTTTCCGCACTTTGTTTCACTTTTTCGTTTCCGTTTTCCGGTTGAGATCCGGTTCCCGGATCGGGTCCCAACACGATCATTCTCAAACCAGAAATGCAACTTCTCTTGCTTAGAGGAATCTTGGAAGTTTCCCAAGTATCACAGAGCCAAATCCAAAGGAGTCTTTGAAAGCTATACGTCTAAGGAGTGGTAAGGAACTAGAAAATCAAGTAAAAAATAAAGCAAATGAACAATCAGCAGAACAAAGCGAGTCATATAGGTTCGGTCGCGATCGCAAGGAATTAGGGTGCGATCGCACCATATTTATTAGGTCAGAATAGGAAGAACCAATCTTCAGGTGCCATCGCAACAATGCAGGGTGTGCTCGCAACAATGACCGGTGCGATTGCATATACCATAAAGTAGGTTAAAATAAGCAAGTCGAAGCAGGTAAGTATGTACCACCTGTTCCTTTCCCTTAACAACTTAAGAAACAACAGTATGATAGTTAGTTTACCTCATTTCTTGAAAAGTAAAAAAAAATGCAGATTAATCTTTCTTTTGTGGAGGCACTAGAACATATGCCCAATTATGTTAAATTTTTGAAAGATATCCTATCTAATAAGAGGTCACTTATTGATAATGAGACAGTTCAGCTTCCAGCAAAATGTACTTCAATTATTTTTAATGCTATTCCTTCCAAACTATAAGATCCTGGAGGTTTCACGATTCCTTGTGTAGTTGGTGACAAATAGTTTAACAAATGTTCGTGTGACTTGGGTGCAAGTACCAACTTGATGCCCCGTTCAGTCTTTCAGAAGTTTGGTCTTTGACAGGTTAAACTGACATTTGTGGTGCTGCAACTAATGAATCAATCAATCAAGAGGCTATTTGGGATTTTGGAAGATGTGCTCGCAAAAGTGGACAAGTTTGTCATTGCAGTGGATTTTGTGGTGTTGGATTACAAAGCTGACTCAGAATGCCCATTGATTCTGGGTGATCCATTCCTCTACACAGGAAAAGCTTTAGTAGATTTCTACGGAGGGTAACTTATATTGCACATTGGTGAGGAGCAAGTTGAGTTTTGTATGAGGTCGGCCATGAAGCACCCCATGGATAATGAGGTTTGTATGAAGGTTGATGTTGTAGATGAATGTGTGTTGAGTATGGTCGAAGATAAGGAGAAAGAAGTCCCTTTTGATCCGGATGTAGAGGTTATTGATGAAGGTAAGGGTGAACAAGAAAGAATAGAGAAGTTGCTATGAGAGACAAATCAAGCTCCCCCGTCCATTGTGCATCCACCAATTCTAGATCTGAAACCATTGCCTAGTTATTGGAACCCTTCCCCGGTGAGACACGTGTCCAACGTCCTACGTGACATCTAGACGCGCAACCCATGACGGAGGGATTCCTCACCACAAAAAATAACTCAATTGAACTTATTGTAACGTCATCCGAACACAACTTGAGCAATTCACCCTAATTTTCCTCCAATAAAAATTGATCTAACGCTTTTTTTAGAGAACTAACGCTTCGAAAATTGAATAAATCGGAGGTCAAACGAAAAAGTTACAAATTAAATTCACCCTAATTTTTTTTAGAGAACTAACGCGTCGAAAACTGAATAAATCGGAGGTCAAACGAAAAAGTTACAAATTAAATAGTGAGAGGAGGTATTTCTTGGAAATTAGGAAAAAAAAATTGCGTCGCACTCTGCTGAGTGCGAGGTAGTTCCTCGCACTTTGTAGAGTGCGAGGAACATTTCATAAAATTTTTATTATTTTATTTATAAAAACGAAATAACCTTCTAACTTTGAAAATTAATAACTCTTCATCCCGAAATCCAAAATTTGCAAATTTGGTATCAATAAAAAGGTAAAAGGAAGCTCTAAAACTTCCAAGAAGGATTAAAAAACGTTTTTGGCTTTTAAGGGGGTCAAAAATTGCTTCAAAGTTTCTGCCCAAACTCAAATTTTCCTACACAATGCCAAAAGTTTGAAAATTCATATCTTTTAGCACTCAAGTCTAAAAATGTTACATTTACCTCATTGAAAATATAAAGAGATGATCTACAACTTTCACGAAGGGTGGAAAAATCAATTCAGTCATTTACAGAGGTAAAAACACCCTCAAAGTTTCTGCCTATAAAAAGACCAATGGAACAGTAAAATTGTCTATATGAACAGTAACTGTAATCTTCCCAACCTCATAACTTTTTACTCCTAACTCCAATAATTGCAAATTATATATCAATGGAAAGGGGAAAAGATAATCTACATCTTCTATGTAGGATGAAAAAATCATATCAGTCTCTAAGGGGGTGAAATACCCTTCCAAATGTACTGCACAATTATAACACTTAACAACAGTAATTGAAATCTTTCAATCCTTATAACTTCTTCATCCTAAGCCCAAATGTGACAAATTATATATCATTGGAAATCTCTAAACCTCTACTACAATCTTCAAGAAGCCCTCCCAATCTAGTTCAAGCTCTAAGAGGGTCTAAAACCTAAGCGAAGTTTCTGTCCATTTTAAGAAAAATTGGGCAGCACCTCCCCTAATATGTAACTAGCCAAAATCTTCAATCCAATTCCATTACCTGTATAAAAATTCAATCTACACAATCCTTTTCCCGAAGCACAAATCATTCCAATACTCCCATAATATCTACTCTAATGGCAGCCACCACACGGTTAAGATTCTAATCATTTTCAAAACATATCAAGCAACACAATCTCATTCTTTCTTTGATTTTTAGCAAACATATACAAGATACATTTAAAGTTCAAAACTCTTACATTTACATGGAAATAAGTTAATACAAATTTTTAGGTGGCATTTTCGCCCAAATACATCAAAGTATCAAAAGACCAAAAGTACAAAGAACAAAGATGCTATCTAAAGTCTTGTTTCCTCAAATACAACTTCAAAAGCAAAAAGCATCGAAGTAATGCCTCAATCCCGATGCGGTAACTCGGTTTCTTGCTCATCACCTATGGAGGGGAATGGGGGGTGAGCTCGACGGCTCAGTGGGTAACAATTTAATAATTAAGAATAAGCAAAGCAGTATTTATTCATTCATTTCAAAATCAACAATCACATGATAAAAACATTTTCAATTTCTCAAATCTCTTTACAAAACTCATCACATTAAACAATTTACAAATCAAATATCATATAATCACAGCAAAAGTGGTTCGGGTGGATCCGAAATGAAACATAGTACACATTCCCGCGAAGCAGTCATGTGTAGCCGTGAACTTATGGGAGTCCGTGAGGAGCTCCAATGCCACTAGCGGGTAGGTGGGAGAAGCCTATAATTAGACAGGTGTACCTGACTCTTATGGGACCACCACAAACCCAAAGAAAGCATGCATATCACATAATTCACACAATTCATAAGCATTAGCCACAAATGGCCTTTTCAAAACTTTCACTTTCACATAATCGCCAAAATCGCATATTCAAATCTTTTCGCTTAACAAACCATTTTTTAAATATTCCCAACAGGAATTTACATTCAAAAGACATCTCATACAAGTTAGAAACATCACAAAGAGTAATTCATACAAAAATCGTAAGTCATTGGAAAGCATTTATTAGAATTTATTATAAAAAGTTCATTAAGGCTATAACTTAATTATTAAAAAATCACCCACCTTAATTCCTTAGCTTTGAGATTGGTCAATTGGCCTTGCCTCTTCCTCTAATTGCCTCACTTCACCTTCTTCAAACACAATAATCTCAATTTAACATGAGATATCTAAAATTAGCCATTCCTAGGAGAGGAAAGCATGGAATTGAACCTATCTAACCTTACCCATACCTTACCTAAGCTATTAGCATCAAAACCCATCTATAAAACCATAAATTTTGAAAAAAAATTTACCTTAGAGAGAGACCCACTAATTTCTTCTTGCTTCTAATGGAAGCTAAATCCCTTCCTTTCCACTTTCTTCTTAAGGAAAACTCTTAAACACTCCTTTTTAAAGCATAAATAACCTAAGCCTACCTCTTCTTCTTCTTCTTCTTCTCTTGGCCGAAAGTCACTCTCCCTCTCTTTTCTTTTGTGATTTCGTGATTTCTCTTTGAAAAGCCTTAGGGAATTTGTTTCTAAACTTAAAACTTATATCAAAACTATGTAGTTTTATCCTTCCTCTTTAATAATTGTAATTTTTCCTTCTTTTCTTAAACCAAACGACCTTACTCCTTTACTCACAACAATAAGGGGCTTCATCCTTCATTCTTCTTTTAATGACTATACAAAGACTCAATTACCCTTCCTTCTTTACCTTAAACTTTAAGAACATATGCTAACTTCCTAAATTACCCTTACACCATCTTATTTTTTTAAACTTCTAATAACTTATCAAAATTCTAATTTTAACTAAATTCCTTGAATTTATTTCTATTAATCAAGCACTAAAAAACCCCCAAATTATTCTAACTAAATGGAATTATCAATCTAAATCTCAAAAATAAATAAAATATGCTTAATGCGATTCGGAGCCCAACATTTCTCCCCCCTTAAAAGAATTTCGTCCTCGAAATTCTTACCTGAATCAACGAAGAGATGGGGATACTTCTCCTTCATAGCTTCCAATGGCTCCCACGTGGCCTCTTCCACTGAATGGTTCCTCCATAAGACTTTTACCAACTGCACTGTCTTGTTCCTAAGAACCTTTTCTTTTGTATCCAAAATCTGCACTGTAAGCTCCTCATAACTCTAGTCATCACTCAATTGGACTTCATCAGCTTGAATGACATGACAAGGATCTGATCGATATTTCCTCAACATAGAAACATGAAACACATCATGAATATATGAGAGCTCAGGAGGCAATGCTAACTTGTAAGCCAACGGACCGATCCACTCCAGAATCTCATAAGGCCCCACATACCTCGGACTCAGCATACCCTTTCTCCCAAATCTCAAGATCCCTTTCCAAGGAGAAGTCTTGAGAAAAACTTTCTCGCCGACCTCAAACTCCATTTCTTTCCTGTGAGTATCTTCATGTTAAGTCCAAATGACTTTACTTAGATATGATTTTGATGTATAACAAAGAGAATTAATAAAAAGAAAAGCAAAATAGACGAAGCCTAACGTATTTAAGTTCTACTGATTTAAGTAAACAAACATCTGATTTAAGTCATCTGAGACGAAAAAGAATAGCGAGCGCAGATGCATCACGAATAGTAAAGCGACGAAGACGCAAAATAGTAAAAGCGAGCCTTGACGCAGAAACACGAGATTTATAAAATACGATGAAGAAAAGAAGATGAGGAATTCAAAAAGAAGACTAAGGAGTCATTCGAAAGTTAGTTCTGTAACTCAATCAATAACCATTTCTTTAAAGATTCAAGAAACAAGAATCAAGAAGCAGTTGGAGACGAAGGCTATAAATACAAGTCGAAGTCGAAGATTACAAAGTTAGAAAAAGTGAGACAAAGTGAGAAAAAAATAGCTGAATTACATCTACAAACTTATTGTGCGAATTAGCTGAGAGCTATTTTACTGTAACAAGTGTTCAAACACTTTTCTGAGAAAAAGTAGTACAGATAGCCTGCAGAGACTAAGTGTGAAAGAATACTGATTGTAGAGACCTGAAGAGGCTCGCAAAGAATATTTGTAAAGTTGAAGAGATAGTGAAAATCTCAGAAGGAACTCTAAGGACTGGACGTAGCCCACGGTTTGGGGTGAACCAGGATAAATCTCTGTGTCAACTACTCTCACTTTATATCTCTATATTTTAGATTCAAGTTTTATCAGTACTTAACTTATAAACAAGGTTTTTCAAAAGTTTTGATTAATTAGAATCTATCGGAAGTTCTGTAAAGAATTTTATTTCTAACAAACAGTTTGGAAAGATTTTTCAAAAAGGGGAATACACAATTCAAAACGTGTGATTCACTTCAATTGGTATCAGAGCGAGGTATCCAAGGATCAATCAAGGTAACAACCACATAAGCTCGGGTCATTTAACCTAGGTCATTTCATCCCTAATGATTACGAATCATTAGTCGCTACAAATGAATTTCAACATAACAATTACGGATTAAATTGAAATTCTAGCAATAGGTTTGAAATTGACAATTCAATGAACGCATTAAAATCATCAATCCACAATACCCAATAGGTTCCTACACAAATAACCGAATAATAACGAAAATCCGATTATCCATATACAAAACCCAAATCAGTTAAAATCGGATAACACAATCAATTTCTAATGAGAGAAAGAAACAACAAAATAATTAAAATAATACTTAACCCGGGTTGTTGGTGTCGATATTACCTCTGAACCGGCATCGGGACGTTTAGCCCTTCATCGATACTTTCCGACGAATAGCTCTAACCTCCATCTTCATGCTTAGGCAAAAAAATCCCTTTAATTACTCATCACTGCCTAAGCTTTTTACTGCCCAATGTCGCCTCCACTGTGCTACACTGTTCCACCGATGTGACCATTTAATGCTGCTCCTCTTTTATATCCTTCCACGCTTGCCTGCTGCTGTGCCTGCGCCTCTTGTTTTATTGCTTCGGTCTCCTATACGTGACAAAAACGACGTGCTTCTCCTTTGTTCCTGCGCTGACCTTCAGTCCCTCCACTATTCCCTCTTTTATTCTTCTCACTATCGCTGTTTACTGTGCCGCACTCTCTCCCCGCGCAGGCGTAGACGTCCGCAGCCGCAGCCCACGCCAACGCAGCTCCAAGCCTGCGTCTTCTTCACACCCCTGCTTGGTTCCTGCGCCGCACACTCTTCCACCGTTCCTCTCCTATTCCCTCTGACAAGACAATTAAAATCAGTTGTTAAAACCCTTCCTTCCATCCTCGTTAATTCTCCAATTTTTTATAAAAAGCGTCTTGCATAGACTTTAATTTGCAAGAAAGTCGATCTGACATCTGATACGCCTTTGAAACGCAACGCACAGCAAATTCTGTGTTTTTTTTTTAAAACTTGATAAATAATTATACTCCTATTTACTTTAGAAAATTGTCTTTTTGATCTCAAAAATATATCAACAAATCCAATCCAGCAGACAATATAAATTAAACTCAGATTGAGCATTTTATCATAAAAATAGGATTAAAATCACATGTAAATGTATAAGAAAATATAAGATACTTCAATCCTATCAACAATCCTCTCAATCTCGTGCACCTGGAGCAACAAAATATTTAGTCTCTATTCTGGAAGAGGATACAGCCAGAAAAGCCAAAGAGACTGAGAAGAAGAGAAAATTTGAATCTGAAAGAGAAAAATCTCAAGTACAAAAATCTTCAAGACTGACTGATGCAGAAGATAAGACTAAGAAGATTAGTTGGAAGAAGACCATGTCAACTGCCGGGGAAGTTAGTCGAAAGAAAGAAACCTTTGATGCTGCTCAAAAAGAAAAAGAAAAAGAAACTGAGCAGAGCACAGTTCAGGAAATCCCCATTGCTCAACAGGAAGAACCAGTGGAGCAAAGCCCGGTTCAGAAGAGTCCTATTGAAGCTCAACCAGAGGCAACAGCAGAATCAGACTCGGATAATGATGAACCTTGTCTGATGGTATACAACTATCATAAGTTTTTAAGAAAACATAAGCTGAAGATCAAAATGATTAATGTTGTTACCCGGAGAACCGCTATCGCCATTGGTTGTCAACCAGTAAAGAAAACAGTGGCTGTCGTACAACCTATGTCAATAAATAGTGACACATGGGACTTACTGAAAGAAGATGAAAAGATTTTCTACGATGCTTTGAGGGATGCTGCTACCAAGCCATACCCTGCAAAAATTCCCTGTAAGTCGTGTACTATTTTTCCGATCACAGAGGAGACCAAAATAAAGGTTGCACCAGACATTCAGCTAAGATATCCTTTGGATTTGACTAAGGGGAAGTCGAAGCTATTTCCTGAAGAAGTTTGTGATGACCTGTCCGCAGATCAAATAGAAGAAGAAGTGCGTAGAATTGATGAGGCATGCGCTTCTACACAGAATAAAGATGAAGCTAGCTGCAGTTATACTGACAAGCAAGAAGACTATCCAGTGGGGGGAAGAGTAATAACAGGGACGTTTATTGAGTTCCTTGTTCAGACAGTTCTACGTATTAGACCTTTGTCTAATACACTGTCTATTCAAGCAGAAGCATTACCCCTGTAAGGAAGACAGTTGCTGATGCTGCCTGCTCCGTTTGACTTAGATCTTCCTGAAGCTGATACGTTTATTCGTCCACCAACCATTGAGATTAATGAAGAATACATTCCTACTTCAGATGCTTATACTACGACAATACCATTCACTCCTCCCTCAGCAAATGCTGATCAAGCCTCCTCATCGATTGACTCACCAGATGAACTCAGTAGATTACGCGGAGAAGTCAAGGAGATCAAGGAGACGATGACTGATCTGAAGAAGATGATGACAGAACTGCTAAAGAGCCATCATCGTTAATCATTTTTTATTATAACAAATAGGGGGAGAAAAAAAGAAAAGAAGAGAATGAACAAAGGAGAAGAGAATGAGTAGAAGAGAAGAGGATGTTCAGAAAAGAAGGTGTGACTGAAGCAGACGAAGAAAGGAAGAAGTCAAAGGAAGAAGTTTTGAAGATAAGTTTTTTTTTTCAAAACATTGTATTTTTTTTTCATTTGTATATAATTTGTTATCATCAAAAAGGGGGAAATTGTTAAGTCCAAATGACTTTACTTAGATATGATTTTGATGTATAACAAAGAGAATTAATAAAAAGAAAAGCAAAATAGACGAAGCCCAACATACGAAGTTCTACAGATGAAGTCAGACAGACGAAGTAAACAAACATACAGATGAAGTCATACAGACGAAAAAGAATAGCAGACGCATACGCAGATGCAAATAGTAAAGCAGATGAAGACGCGAAATAGTAAAAGTAGACGCAGACGCAGAAACACAGACGATAAAATACAGAAGAAGAAAAGAAGATGCGGAATTCAAAAAGAAGATTTAAAGGAGTCGATTCGAGTTAGTTCTGTAACTCAACTGAATAACCGTTTCTTTAAAGATTCAAGAAACAAGAATCAAGAAGCATTTGGAGACGAAGGCTATAAATACAAGTCGAAGTCGAAGATTACCAAGTTAGAAAAAGTGAGACAAAGTGAGAAAAAATTAGCTGAATTACATCTACGAGCATATTGTGCGAATTAGCTGAGAGCTATTTTACTGTAACAAGTGTTCAAACACTTTTCTGAGAAAAAGTAGTACAGATAGCCTGCAGAGGTTAAGTGTGAAAGAATACTGATTGTAGAGACCTGAAGAGGCTCGCAAAGAATACTTGTAAAGTTGAAGAGATAGTGAAAATCTCAGAAGGAACTCTGAGGACTGGACGTAGCCCACGATTTGGGGTGAACCAGGATAAATCTCTGTGTCAACTACTCTCACTCTATATCTCTATATTTTAGATTCAAGTTTTATCAGTACTTAACTTGTAAACAAGGTTTTTCAAAAGTTTTGATTAATTAGAATCTATCGGAAGTTCTGTAAAGAATTTTATTACTAACAAACAGTTTGGAAAGATTTTTCAAAAAGGGGAATACACAATTCAACCCCCCTTCTCGTGCATTCTTATATCGTTTTCTAAGTATTGTATTAACGTGTGATTCACTTCACTTCATAACTTTTCATCCTATCCTAAGCTGCTTTTAGTCTATACTTAATTAAGTTGACCTTATCAACAGTCATCTGAATCAACTCTGGACCCAAAAGTTTCATGTCTCCCTCTTCATTCCATCACACCGGAGTCCTACATCTCCTCCCATACAGAGCCTCATACGGCACCATCTGAATGCTCGAATGATACGAATTATTATAAGCAAATTCGATCAATGGAAAGTGCTCATCCCATGCTCCTCTAAAATCCATCACACAAGCACTGAGCATTCCCTCAAGGGTCCGAATGGTTCTCTCAGACTGACCATCGGTCTGAGGATGGAAAGTAGTGCTAAAACTCAACTTAGTACCCAAAGCTTCCTGTAAATTGCCCTAAAATCTCGAAATAAAATGAGGATCCCTATCAGACAGAATCGAATCCAGGATCCCATGCAATCTCACAACTTCATCAATATACTTCTTGGTAAGCACATTCAGAGGATTAGTCTGTTTGATTACCAAAAAATGGGTTGACTTCGTCAATCTATCCACTATCACCCATATGGCATCATGCCTCCTACTGATCCTAGGCAATCCCATCAGAAAATCCATAGTCACTCTCTGCCACTTCCACTCAGGAATAGATAATGGCCTCAACTGGCCTAAAGGTGCCTTGTGTTTAGCCTTAACTTGTTGACACATTAGACACTTACTCACATACTCGGCCACATCCTTCTTCATACCTCTCCACCAGAAATGCTCCTTGAGATCCCTGTACATCCTGATGCTACCTGGGTGCATAGTATAAGGCGCATTATGCGCCTCATCTAGAATCTCATCCCTCACCTCCTTGACATCTGGAATACATAGCCTATTCCCGACTGTCAAGATTCCGTCATCACTCACCACCATATCGAACTTCTTACCCTTCTGAATCTCTTCCCGTAGCTTACCCAGTTCTGCATCTTGAACCTGCAACTCTCTCACTTTTACTCTGAGGATTGGTCTCACCCTAAAAGTAGCAATCATACAATCAGACTCCTCCTACTTTAAACTGATCCTGAGCTTAGCCATCTCTTTCAATAGCGACAGATACACTGTCTGAACATGTGCTATGGAAGATTTCCCGCTCAAAGCATCTGCAGCCACATTTGCCTTACATGGATGATACTTAATCAACAGGTCATAGTCTTTAAGCAACTCAATCCACCTCCTCTGTCTCAAATTCAGCTCCTTCTGACACAACAAGTATTTGAGACTTTTGTGATCTGTGAAGATCCTATTTTGAACTCCATATAGATAATGCCTCCAGATCTTCAAGGAAAAGATCACAGTTGCTAATTCCAGATCATGGGTCGGATAATTCACCTCATAAGGCTTTAGCTGCCGTGAGGCATAAGCTATTACCTTATCTCCCTGCATAAGTACACATCCTAACCCCTTTCTGGAAGCATCACTATACACAGTATAACTTCCCGCTCCTGTAGGCAAAGCCAGAATTGGTGCACTAGTCAATCTGTGCTTGAGCTCCTCAAAGCTCTGCTGGCACTCATCACTCCAGACAAACTTCTGGTTCTTTCTCAATAACTTGGTCAAAGGAGCAGCAATCATGGAGAAACCCTCAACGAATCTCCTGTAATAGCCTGCTAAACCCAGAAAGCTCCTCACCTCTGTCACTATCTTCGGAGCGTGCCAATTTACTACAGCTTCAATCTTCTTTGGGTCCACATGCACCCCACTCTCAGAAATAATGTGACCCAAGAAGATCACTTCATAAAGCCAAAATTTACATTTAGTGAATTTGGCATAAAGCTCCCTCTCTCTCGACCTCTGCAATACAGTCCTCAAGTGTTCTTCATGCTCTCCCACACTCTTGGAATACACTAGAATGTCATCGATAAACACGATAACAAACTGATTCAAAAACTCCTTAAAGACCCTGTTCATCAGATCCATGAAAGCAGTAGGAGCATTGGTCAGTCCAAATGGCATAACCAAAAATTCATAATGCCCGTACCGTATTCTAAAGGCTGTCTTGCTCACATCAGACTCCTTAATCCTGAGTTGATGGCAGTCAGACCTGAGAGCTATCTTAGAAAAGACCGTTGCCCCTACAGCTGATCAAATAAGTCATCTATCTGAGGCAAAGAATACTTGTTCTTCACTGTCACCTTGTTGATTCTTCTGTAATCAATGCACATTCTCCAGGTTCCATCTTTCTTTTTAACAAATAAGACCGACGCTCCCCAAGGTGAGGTGCTCGACCTAATAAACCCCTTCTCTAACAAATCCTCCAACTGCTCTTCCAGCTCCTTCAGCTCAGCTGGAGCCATCCTGTAAGGTGGAATAGAGATAGGAGTCATCCCGGGAGCCAAATCAATAGCAAACTCAATCTCCCTCTCCGGTGGCAAACCGGGCAACTCCTCTAGAAACACATCAGGAAATTCCCTCACAATGGAAATATCCTCCACCCTGCTCTCCTGCATACTAGTATCCACTACACATGCTAAGAAAGCCTCACAGCCTCTTCCCATCAGTTTATCAGCTAACAAAGTTGAAACAAGTCTTGGCGGTGTCACCTTTCTATCCCCTCTGAAAATTACTTTCTGACCATCCCCCAAGTCAAACTCCACTTCCTTTAGGCCACAGTCAAGCTTCACCCGATACTTCTCCATCACATCCATGTCGACAATAACATCCAACCCCTTCAGATCTAGAGGTAACAGATCCACTACCAAACTAGATCCCTCGATAACCAACTCACAATCTCTAAAGATCCGGCTTACAGTGACATTCCTCCCTAATGGAGCGCTAACAAGCAGAAAATTATCTAAGAGAACTGACTGCATACCAGACAATATCCTACTTGTAGAGACATAGGAATGTGTAGAACCAGAATCAAACAATACATACACATCAGAATGAAAGAGCTGAGCCATACCAGTAACAACTTCCGGTGCGGTTGCATCTTCCTTCCGAGTCATAGAAAACACCTAGGCCTGTGCTTGCCCTCTCGGTCTGCCTAGAGGAATGGGCTTCCTAACTGACCCAGCACTGCCCACCCCAGCAGCTGGTCTGGTCCCTACCGTCTCTGCTCTCCTCTGAGCCTATGGCTGAGATACTTCTCCTCTGGTCATCTGAGGACAATCTTTTATCCTGTGTCCCTTCTCTCCATACTTAAAGTAGGCTCCCAAAAGCTTATAGCACTCTCCCCAATGTAGCTTCCCACAGTGTTCACATTGGGGTTCTGCTTCTGCTTCTCTGCTTCGCTGCTTCTCCCACCGAGGAAGCTCAGTCTCACCCTACCTCAATCGCCGCTTTCTTGAGGGCACTACTGCCACCCTGACTCTGTGTACGTGCACTCTTCTCACCCCTGTCACCTTTCTGAACACTGCCCCCTCTCCTGGATGTCTGCTCTCTACTCTTTCTCTTCTTGCTCACCTCCTGTCTAATGTTCTCCAGCTTCTCAGCCTGGAGTGCAGCATCCACCAGCTGCTGATAATCACAGAAATTATGAATGATAACCTTCTCTTTGATGCCCAGGTGGAGGCCTCCCTCAAACTTGCGACACTTGTCTTCCTCACTGGACACAATATGAGCTGCATATCAGGATAACTGGGTGAATCTCAGCTCATACTCGCTAACAGTCATCTCCCTCTGAGTCAAATTGAGGAACTCCCTGGCCTTCTCCTGCATATAGACCCAGGAGAGGTATTTCTTTCTGAACAACTCTCCAAAATCCCTCCATGTGAGTACTGGTGGCACTGCCTGACTCTGTGGCACTGACTCCCACCAGTGAAGAGCACCCCCTGCAATAAACTCACTGCATACTCTAACTTCTCCTCATTTGAGCACTTTATCTGCATAAGGACTCTCTCTGTCCTCTTCATCCAAGCTTCAGCTTCCTCTAGGTTGGTGATACCATGAAAGTCCACCGCTCCAAACTTCTGCAGCTTATCATATTGCCCGCCCCTAGCCACTGGAGCTGGCACTGGAGTCTGAGACCCTTGACCCATGGCGAAGGTGAAAGCCTAGGCAAAGGCTTGGAAAAACTGCGAATCCATCGCAGACATAGTAGGAGGAGGAGGAGGCGGCTCCTCGGGTTGCACACTAGGTGCCTCAGAGCTAGCAGCAGAGTGTGTCCCTGCATCTTGTGGGACATGGGACTCATCTGTGCTCCCTTGGTGAGAGCGAGAACGAAGCAGAGCTCCTCGAGTTCTACTCCAAGGTGGCATATTTACTCCTTTAAAATAAAACTAGCGACAAACTTTAGTACATGCAAAAATAATTTCCAAAGTGTATAGATCATGCAAAATCATGCAAAACAATGTAAAACCATGTAAATAATGCAAAATCATTTAATTTTAAAAGAATGCAAAATAGGACACAAAAATCCTAAATTTCTCCTTCAACCCAGACCTAAACCGAAATGCTCTGATACCATAAGTGTTGGAACCCTTCCCCGACGAGACACATGTCCGAAATCTTACGTGACATCTGGACGCGCAACCCACGAGGGAGGGATTCCTCACCATGAAAAATAACTCAATCGAGCTTATTTTAACGTCATTCGAACACATCTTGAGTAATTCACCCTAATTTTCCTGCAATAAAAATTGATCTGCTTAGGGCCCACAATTAAATCTGATTCCTAAGATAAAATGAGATTCCATGTCTCTAGGTCAAATAGAATCATAAATCTCCTCAATCGGATCTCTATAGATCGTAAAATTGCCCAAAACAGAATTATATTGAATACCGTTACATAATCGACTCTGTTTGATATTATCCGTAAATCCCCTCTAAAACCCGAAAGCTCTAATTTTACCAAAAAGGGGTAGAAATTTTTTTTTAGAGAACTAACGCTTCGAAAACTGAATAAATCGGAGGTCAAACGAAAAATGTTGGGCCCCGATTCGCTTTAAGCATGTTTTAGTATAATTTCTTTTAGTTAGAATAATTTGGGAATTTTAGCGAGGTTTTAGTGATTAATAATAAATTGAAGGCTTTTTAGAGAAAATTAAAATTTTGATGAATTGTTAGAATTAAAAAGACTAAGTTGGTGTTAGGACTTTTTTAGGAAGATCATAAATGCTTTTAGAGCTTAAGGTTTATGAAGATGGGCTTTTAGCCCTTTTAAAAAGTCATTAAATGAAGAAAGAAAGAATTAAAAGGAGAGAAAAAGGGAAGCAAGTGAATTTTTCGTATGGTGAGGAGAAGAAATGAAAATTTCATGTATAAGGAAGACTTAAGTGAAACTACAAAGTTTTGGAGGCTTAGGTTATAAGTTAGAAATAAATTCCCTTAAGTCATTTACAAGAAACTTACGAAAATTTCAAAGGAGAAAGTAAGAAGGTGACTTTCGGCCAAGGGAAGGAGAAGAAGAGGAAGAAGAAAAGAGGTAAAGGTTTAGGTTTTTATGCTTTAGAAAGGGAGGGATTAAGAGTTTCTTTAAGAAGAAAGAGGAAAAGGAAGGATTAATTTTCCAATAGAAGCAAGAAGAGAATTTCGTGGGTCATCTTCTAAGGTAAGAGAATTTTGAAATTCTTGGATATTTTAGGTAGGTTTTGGTTTAAATAGCTTAGGATAGGTATGGGTAAGGTTAGATAGGAATAACTTCATGTTTTCCTTTCCTTAGAAATGTCTAATTTTGATATCCTATGTTAAATTGGGATTATTGTGTTGATGAAGGTGAATTGAGGCTATTAGAGGAAGAGCCAAGGCAAATTGATCAACCTCCAAGCTAAAGGATTTAAGGTGGGTGATTTCTTAATAATTGAGTAAATAGGCTTATCAAAGTTTTTATTAAAAAATGCTAATTATGCTTTCCAATGAGTTAAGAGTTTCAAGTTAATTACTCTTTGTAACGATTCTAACTTGTATGAGGTGTCTTTTGTATGTAAGTTTATGTTGGACATGATTGTAAAATGATTTGTTAATTGAAAGAGTTTCGGATATGTGATTTTGACGCTATGTGAAAATTAAGTGAAAGTAAATTTTTCTAAGGGCCATTTATGGCTAATGTGTATTGAATTATGTGAATTATGTGAAATGAATGTTTTATTTGGGTTTGTGGTGGTCTCATAAGATTCAGGTGCACCTGTCTACCCATAGACTTCTCCCGCTTGCCCGCTAGTGGCATTGGAGTTCCTCTCAAGGACTCCCATAAGTCACGGCTACACATGACTGCTTCGCGAGAATGTGTAGTACGTCCCGTTTCGGATCCACCCGAACCACTTTTGTTGTGATTTTGTGATATGTGATTTGTAATTTGTTTGATTTGATGACTTTGGTAAAGAAATTTGAGAAATTGTCAATGTTTTTCTTAATATGATATTGTCTTGAAAATGAAAGAATGAATAATGGTTTTTGCTTATATTCTCGTTTATTAAGTTATTACCCACGGAGCCTTCGAGCTCACCCCCCATTTCCCCTCCACAGGTACTGAGCAAGAAACCGAGTCACCGCATCAGGATTAGGGCGATACTCCGATGCATTTTGCTTTTGAAGTCATGTTTTGAGAAAACAAAGCATTAGCTTGTTCTTTGTACTTTCACTTTTACCTTTTGGATGTAATCGGGCTAAATGCCCTCTGAATATTTGTATTAACTTATTTTCATGTAAATATAAGGGTTTTGAAGTTTAAATGCATCTTATGAATGTTTTCTAAAAATGTATTGTTGTATGATTGAGAATGCCAAAAAGAATGAATGGGATTATGTTACTTTATAGATTGGAAATGAGTAGATTCTTAGGAGTGAGATTGCCTTATGGTTTGAGAAATGTTTAGAAGCCTAGGAGTGTGTTGCTGCTACTGGATATTGAGTTTTTTTATGCAGGTATTTGAGTTGGGATGAATTGAATTGAAGATTTTGGTTAGTTACATAATAGGGGACGTGCTGTCCAATTTTTCCTAAAATTGGGCAGCAACTTCACTTGAGTTTTAGAATACTTTAAAGCTTGAATTAGTTTGGGTAGTCTTCTTGAAGAATGTAGTACTTGTTTTTAGCTTTCCAATGATGTATAATTGGTCAAATTTGGACTTAGGATGAAAAAGTTATGAGGATGAGAAGATGACAATTACTATTCATTTAAATTGAGTTACTGTTTTATTAAATTTTTGCATGCAGTAACTTTGAGAGTGTTTTTACCTCTATAAATGATTGAATTGATTTTTTCTCCTTCATAAAACTTGTAAATAATCCTTTCTTCTTTCTATTGATGTATTCTATGCCTTATTTAGAGTTAGGAGTAAAAAGTTATAGGAATTAGACCTAGTTTAGTTACTGTTCATTTGGCAATTTTGCACAGAAACTTTGGGAGGGTTTTAACCCCTTTAGAGCTTGTTTTGGTTTTGGCATCCTTCATAGAAAATGTATATTATCTATACCCCTTTCCAATGAGGTATAATTTGCAATTATTGGAGTTAGGAATAAAAAGTTATAAGGTTAGAAAGATTACAGGTACTGTTCATTTGGTCAATTACACTGTTCCATTGGTTTTATACAGGCAGTAACTTGGAGAGGGTTTTTACCTCTTTAAACGATTGAATTGATTCTTTCTCCCTTCATAAAAGTTGTAAATAACCTCTTTATCTTTCCAACGAGGTAAAATGTGACATTTTTAGACTTATGTGCTAAAATATATGAAGTTTCAAACTTTTACTATTGTGTAGGAGAATTTAAGTTTGGGCTGAAACTTTGAAGCAATTTTTGACCCCCTAAATGACCAAACTAGTTTTTTCATCCTTTATGGAAGTTGTGGGGCTTTCCTTGAACTTTCTTTTGATATCTACCTTGTCAATTTTGGAGTTCAGGAGCAAAAGTTATGATTTTTGAAAAGTCGGAAATTTTCTACTGCTCCAAATTTCATCCTTAGACGTGGCCACGTCTAGTCTCTAAATCTCTTAGGCGTGCCCACGTCTAATCCCTGAACTTTCGACCAGATTGGGAATTCTGGATTTTTTTTCCTCCTTCCTCATGTTTTTACTTTTCTTTCATTTTCTGATTTTTCCTTTTTCTAATTTTAACCTACTCTCACTCTTTTTCTTGTAACTTTTTCGTTTGACCTCCGATTTACTCGATTTTTGAAGCATTGGTTTTCTAAATTTTTTTTTCTACCCTCTCTTACAAAATTTTAGAATTTTAGAGATTAAGTTGAATCTTGTCGGATGTTATCAAAGAGAGGTAATTAGTCAGATATATTGAACATGGTTCCATATTTCGGTGATATCTTGATTTCGGGAGCTCCGATTGAAGCGATTTTTGTTTCTAATGATTATAGAGACATGAAATTTCATTTTAACTTAGGAAATGGATTTAATTATGGGCCCGAGGCAATTTTAATTTTTATGGAGGATTTATTAGGATGAATTTATCAAGATTTATTCGAAGGACAATAAAATAAGTTCGAGTGAGTTAATTTTTTTGGTGAGGAATTCCTCCATCGTGAGATGCGCATCCAGATGTCACGTAGGATGTCGGACACGTGTCTCACCAGAGAGGGGTTCCAACAAAAAAGTTACAAATTAAATAGTAAGAGGACGTATTTCTTGGAAATTAGGAAAAAAATAAAAAAATGCGTCGCACTCTGTTGAGTGCGAGGAACATTTCATAAATTATTATTATTATTTCTTTTTACAAAAACGAAATAACCTTCTAACTTTGAAAATTAATAACTCTTCACCCCGAAATCCAAATTTTGCAAATTTTGTATCAATAAAAAGTTAAAAGGAAGCTCTACAACTTCCAAGAAGGATTGAAAAACTAGTTTGGCTTTTAAGGGGGTCCCAAATTGCTTCAAAATTTCTGCCCAAACTCAAATTTTCTTACACAATGCCAAAAGTTTGAAAATTCATATCTTTTAGCACTCAAGTCTAAAAATGTCACATTTTACATCATTGAAAAGATAAAGAGATGATCTACAACTTTCATGAAGGGTGCAAAAATTAATTCAGCCATTTACAGAAGTAAAAATACCCTCAAAGTTTCTGCCTATAAAAAGACCAATGGAACAAGAAATTGTCTCTGAGAACGATGAATCGTAATCTTCCCAACCTCATAACTTTTTACTCCTAACTCCAATAATTGCAAATTATACATCAATGGAAAGGGACAAAGATAATCTACATCTTCTATGTAGGATGAAAAAATCATATCAGTCTCTAAGGGGGTGAAATACCCTTCCAAAGGTACTGCACAATTATAACACTTAACAACAGTAACTGAAATCTTTCAACCCTTATAACTTCTTCATCCTAAGCCCAAATGTGACAAATTATATATCATTGGAAATCTCTAAACCTGTACTACAATCTTCAAGAAGACCTCCCATTCTAGTTCAAGCTCTAAGAGGGTCTAAAACCTAAGCGAAGTTTCTGTCCATTTTAAGAAAAATTGGATAGTACCTACCCTAATATGTAACTAGCCAAAATCTTCAATCCAATTCCATTACCTGCATAAAAACTCAATCTACACAATCCTTTTCCCGAAGCACAAATCATTCCAATACTCCCATAATATCTACTCCAATGGCAGCCACCACACGCTTAAGATTCTAATCATTTTCAAAACATATCAAGCAATACAATCTCATTCTTTCTTTGATTTTTAGCAAACATATACAAGATACATTTAAAGTTCAAAACTCTTACATTTACATGGAAATAAGATAATACAAAGCTTTAGGGGGCATTTTCGCCCGAATACATCAAAGTATCAAAAGACCAAAAGTACAAAGAACAAATATGCTATCTAAAGCCTTGTTTTCTCAAATACAACGTCAAAAGCAAAAAGCATCGGAGTAATGCCTCAATCCCGATGTGGTAACTCGGTTTCTCACTCATCACCTGTGGAGGAAAAATGGGGGGTGATGTCGACGGCTCAGTGAATAACAACTTAATAATTAAGAATTGGCAAAACAGTATTTATTCATTCATTTCAAAATCAACAATCACATGATAAAAACATTTTCAATTTCTCAAATCTCTTCACAAAATTCATCACATCAAACAATTTACAAATCACACATCATATAATCATAGCAAAAGTGGTTCGGGTGGATCTAAAACAGAACGTACTACACATTCCCGCAAAGCGGTCATGTATAGCTGTGAACTTACGGGAGTCCGTGAGGAGCTCCAATGCCACTAGCGGGCAGGCGGGAGAAGCCTATGGTTAGACAGGTGCACCTGACTCTTATGGGACCACCACAAACCTAAAGAAAGCATGCATATCATATAATTCACACAATTCATAAGCATTAGCCACAAATGGCCTTTTCAAAACTTTCACTTTCACTTTCACATAATCGCCAAAATCGCATATTCAAATCTTTTCGCTTAACAAACCATTTTTCAAATATTCCCAACATGAATTTACATTCAAAAGACATCTCATATAATTTAAAAACATCACAAAGAGTAATTCAATCAAAAATCGTAATTCACTGGAAAGCATTTGTCATAAAAAGTTCATTAAGCCTATAACTCAATTATTAAGAAATCACCCACCTTAATTCCTTAGCTTTGAGATTGGTCAATTGGCCTTGCCTCTTCCTCTAATTGCCTCACTTCACCTTCATCAAACATAATAATCCCAATTTAACATGAGATATCCAAAATTAGCCATTCCTAGGAGAGGAAAGCATGGAATTGAACCTATCTAACCTTACCCATACCTTACCTAAGCTATTAGCATCAAAACCCATCTATAAAACCATAAATTTTGAAATTTTTCTTACCTTAGAGAGAGACCCACGAATTTCTTCTTGCTTCTAATGGAAGCTAAATCCCTTCCTTTCCACTTTCTTCTTAAGGAAAACTCTTAAACACTCCTTTTTAAAGCATAAATAACCTATGCCTACCTCTTCTTCTTCTTCTTCTTCTCTTGGTCGAAAGTCACTCTCCCTCTCTTTTCTTTTGTGATTTCGTGATTTCTCTTTGAAAAGCCTTAGGGAATTTGTTTCTAAACTTAAAACCTATATCAAAACTATGTAGTTTTATCCTTCCTCTTTAATACTTGTAATTTTTCCTTCTATTCTTAAACCAAACGACCTTACTCCTTTACTCACAACAATAAGGGGCTTCATCCTTCATTCTTCTTTTAATGACTATACAACGACTCAATTACCCTTCCTTCTTTACCTTAAACTTTAAGAACATATGCTAACTTCCTAAATTACCCTTACCCCATCTTATTTTTTTAACTTCTAATAACTTATCAAAATTTTAATTTTAACTAAATTCCTTAAATTTATTTCTATTAATCAAGCACTAAAAAACCCCAAATTATTCTAACTAAAAGGAATTATTAATCTAAACCTCAAAAATTAATAAAATATGCTTAATGCAAATCGGGGCCCAACACTAGTCATTTGAGGTATGCATTTCTAGGGGAAGGGGAAATTCTCCCTATTATTTTATCAAACAATTTGACAAATGAGTAGGAACAATGGTTGGTAGAGTTGGTAAGGAAGCATGTTAGAGCTATAGGTTGGCAAATTTCGGATATGAGAGGAATTAGCCCCGACGTAGTGATGCGCATGATTTACTTGGAGGAAGGAAGCAAGTCTATGAGGGAACGACAGAGGCAATTAAATCCAAAAATGAAGGAAGTCGTAAAGAAAGAGAGTCAAATTACTAGATGTGGGCATTATCTATCCTATTTCAAATAGTGAGTGGGTAAGTTTGATTTAATGTGTGCCAAAAAAGGGAGGTATGATCGTCGTTAGAAATGAGGAAGGTGAGGTTATTCCCATAAGAACAGTAACGGGTTGGAGAGTGTGCATTCATTTTAGGAAGTTAAACTCTACTACATGAAAAGATCATTTCCTGTTACCATTTGTTGATCAAATGGTGGTGAAAGTATCAGCTCATGATTTTTATTGTTTCTTGGATGGATATTTAGGTTATAATCAAAATTTTATTTATCCTTAGGGTCAAGAGAAGACCATATTCACATGCCCCTATGGAACGTTTGCATATAGAAGAATTCCTTTTAGCTTGTGTAACGCTCCAGCAACGTTTCAACGGTGTATGACAACATTTTTGCTGATTTAGCAGAGGATTTTATGAAGATATTTACGGATGATTTTTCAGTTTTTGGTTATTCATTTGATGCATGTTTGTAGAATTTAGGAAAGGTGCTTGCAAGATGTGAGGAGGAATCAAGTTTAATTCTCAATTGGGAAAAATGCCATTTTATGATAAATGAGGGCATAGTGCTCAGGCATAAAATTTCCAACAGGGGAATTGAAGTTGAAAGGGCTAAGATAGAAGTAATAGCAAAGTTACCACCCCCTATGAATGTAAAAGGAGTTCGCTCATTCTTGGGACATGCTGGATTTTATAGATGAATTGTATAATTTGCTTTTAACTAATTTGTTTGTGAAAGATGCAACATTTGATTTTGATGTTAATTGTATGCAAGCTTTCGAGACATTTAAGGTGGCTCTTACGATAGCACCAGTATTAGCAACACCCGATTGGTAACTACCATTCGAGATAATGTGTGATGCAAGCGATCATGCGGTAGGTTGTGTATTAGGGCAATGGAAGGATAGAAAACAGTCTACTATACAAACAAAATGTTATCAGGAGCCTAGTTGAATTACACAACAACTAAGAAGGAGCTTTTAGCGGTGGTTTTTGCATGCAAGAAATTTAGATCATACCTTTTTGGAGCAAAAACAACAATCTTTTTAGATCATGCAACATTAAGGTATTTGTTTAACAAGAAATATGCAAAACCAAGACTAATTCGTTTGGTGTTGTTATTGCAAGAATTCGACATTGAAATTAAGGATAAAAAGGGAGTTAAAAATGTGGTGGCAGATCACTTGTCTCAACTTGAACAAGATAATAATACAGACAATCAACCAATTCGAGAAGAATTTCTAGAGGAACAGATTTTTCTTATTCAGCAGTTAGAAACTCCATAGTATGCTGATATATTAAATTATATGGTGAGCGGTATTGTTCCTTCTAATCTGTCTTATCAACAATGAAAGAAATTCTTTGCAGACATTAAGCATTATCATTGGGAAGAACCATATTTATTTAGAATATATGCTGATGGATTAATTCGGATATGTGTTTCGAAAAGTGAGATGCTCTCTGTGTTAACTCATTGTCATGATTTGCTTTATGTAGGGCATTATGGGCGCAATTGAACTTCAAGTAGAGTCTTAGAATGCGGATTGTACTAGCCAAAGTTGAACCAAGATGCGAGGGAGTTTGTGCAAAGATGCAATAGATGTCAATGAATGGGGAGCATCTTAAAAAGAGACAAAATGCCATAATCAACTCTATTCAAGGTTGAAATATTCGATGTATGAGGAATCGATTTCATGGGATCATTTCCTGCATCTTATAGAAACAAATAGATATTGGTGGGCATAGATTATGTCTCCAAATGGGCGGAAGCTAGTGCCAGCTCAAGTAATGATGGAAGGGTAGTAACAAAGTTCTTGAAGGGGTTGTTTGTGCTTTTTAGAATTCTGCAGGTATTTAATCAGTGATGGTGGTTCTCATTTTTGTAACTCAAGGCTCAAACTTTTGCTTAAACGATATGGTGTGCAGTATAGAGTGGCCACACCCTATCATTCTCAAACAAATAGGCAGGTGGAAGTTGTCAATAGAGAGCTAAAATGGATTAAAAAAAAAATAGTGAATAGAGTAAGGAAAGATTAGTCTATGAAGCTAGACGATGCATTGTGGGCATATCGAATAGCTCTCAAGACACCTATTGGAACAACTCTATATGAACTTGTTTACGGTAAGGCATGTCATTTGTCCGTGGAACTGGAACACAACACATACTGGGCTATCAAAATGCTTAACATGGACAGCAAGGCGGCGGGGACTAAAAGATTGTTGCAGTTGCAGGAATTACATTTCACAGCCTATAAGAATGCCAGGTTATTCAAAGAGCGAACCAAAAAATGGCATGACAAGCACATCAAATATAAGCACTTCAAGGAAGGTGATTTTGTATTGCTTTATAACTCTAGATTAAGGTTATTTCCAGGAAAGCTATGTTCATGGCGGAGTGGCACTTTCAAAATTACCACTATTTATGAGAATGGAGCTTTGTAACTTGACAATGCACGCGGTGAGAAGTTAAAGGTGAATGGTCAAAGATGTAAGCTTTACCTTGGTGGTCTTTGTGTGAAAAATAAATATGGTGCGATCGTACTATGTTGCAGGAAAAGCAGGGTGCGATCACTACTTTCCAAGGCGCGATCACAACTGAGATTGACTTGTGAATACCATTCGGGTGTGATCGCAAGTTTCCAAGGTACACTCGCTACCGGGGCATTATGATACAGGTGCAACTCGCGTGCGATTGCAAGCTGATTGCACTACACTAGGTAACGTCTAAAATTTAAATTCTTTCTCAGTTTTTGACCTATATTTATGAGTCTTTAACTACCTTCACATCTCCTTTACCTATTTAAACGTTGTTTTCGGGAAATTTTATTGTGTGTTTCTAATCTTTAAACCCCATTCTCCAAAGTTTTTGTTGTGACTAAGAGACTAATGAAGCCGAGAAAGAAAGTAGAGCGAGAGTGCCATCCTTTCCATATATTCTTCAACTAAATCAACTATTGAGGAGAATGTCAAGGGAAAATATGGTAGCATTCAAGTCTAAAGGGAAGGGTAAGGTCGTTAGTGTAGCACCCCACTCCCGCCAGACCCGAACCCAATATCGATGGTGATATCTGAGCCCGCGCCCCTCGAGGGTGGCGTACTAGAGCACTCAAATCCGTTCAGAAATTCCGTAAACCAATTTTGTACTTTTTGAAACAAATGAGTGCGCAGAAATCATTAAACAATTTGGGCTCGCGATACAAAAACATTTTTCCATCAAAATACTATTTCAGTAAACAAATAGCAATACAGAATTAATCAATTGGGCCCTATGCAATAACAGTACAAATATGCGAAAATACAACTTTACACATAAATTAGAATAACACAAATGCAGACGCGAATTGATCCCGACTTCAAAATCTGACTCTCTTGCCATAATCATACTCCCGTTTCACTAACGGGGTAATCGCCAATTCCTGAAAAATAATTGCAATGTTGGGTGAGTTTGCGAACTCAGTGAGAAACCATCATCGATGGTTCACCCAACTCATGCATATATATCTTTTACCATATATTACAAATCACACAATCATACAACTCACATGCGCTATCATTTCACAAATCATATCCAATCACTTATATATAGATATGCAATGCACATGTGACTCTTTTCATTTTATTACGGTGTTGTGACCGATTTCCAGATTTCCGATTTTGCAACTTTCCAAATCCATATTTTTCCTTTTCAAAACACTCCCAATTATTCAATACACATCATACAACTAATCTTTAGCTTCTATTTCATCAAACAACCAATATCCTTAAAATTTCAACATTAACATCAACGAAAACCCTAACTTTCCAATCCTCAAATATTCAAACTAAATCATCCATATATCTAAATCAATCAATAAATCTATCTATCTAGGGCAAGAAAGAAGCAACTTACTTGATTTAAAGCCTCAAATCTTCAAGGATCACACCAAATCCAACTCAATGACACCCACGGCTAACACCCAAACCCATCTTCAATTCTTCTTTACCCAAACCAAAGGAAATGATTCAAGGATGGAAGAGGAAACCAAAAGCGAGGAGAAATCAAGATGAATATCCACGATCAAGGGAAGCAAATTTCTTCTCTCAAAATCAAGAAGTATCGTGGAAACCAAAATTCAAAGGGTAGGGTTTATAAACTAAGGACCTAAGGGCTTGTTTGGCAATTTAATTGCCACATGACCAATCCAAACAACCTCAATCCAATTTCTAATTCAAATTTCTCCCGAATTCCAATGGCTCTAAACCCTAATTCTTCAAATCAAAATTCTAATCTCCATTGCCATTGGTTAATCAAATTCGGAACCAGAAATTCACATAAATCAGTCATTAGTCAATTTCTCGGTCCGGACATTTTCTCCCAAATTTCCCAGAAAATTTCCGAAGAGTCGCTATCAATTGGCAGTCACTCAAATATTGTTCCAACTCAATTATTAAACTCAATTCTTCCTCAATTCTCATTAAATCATAATCAAATCTAATTATCTCATAATTGCACTATGCATATCATATTCGCAATCAAAAGCCGGGAAATTGTCATGAATGCATTTACTTATATGTGCATATGCTAAAAGACTAAGTCCTCTACAATTAGAGGCCAATTGAGCGTTTACATTTCAAATATGCAAATGCAACAACCTAGCCTGTCCCAATTTACCAATTTACCCTTCCCGTCAGGGACGGGATGTTACAATTCTCCCTTCCTTACAAAAATTTTGTCCTCGAAATTTCATATACAATGGATCAGAAAAGTAGGGGAATCGATACGAACACCATATACTGTTTCGCATCTTTTTCAATACAGGACTAATTTCTGCCAATTCACTACAATCAATATAATCACTTAACACGGTCTTAACTGTTTCTTCATGATTACTCGCAATTCTTATCGAAATCAGACTATAGAAATATTTCCTAACCTTTTTCCACGCAATACTTTACGAATCCCAAAATCATTATTTTAGATTTTAGAACGACTTACTAATCCATAGTTCTATTCACATCACAATCACATAGAGGCCACATAAAACGAATTCAGTTTCCTCTAATTACTCTTTATCTCCAACTAAGTGTATTTTGGCTGAGGCGATAAACTTCGAAACATTTCATTCATGGCTTATCATGTACATCTCTTTAATGGTAAAACATTAATCTCAATATCCATCAACTCAACTCATTGGTATTAACTTGGATCACTTAACCCCTATTACTGATTCGTTTCATTCGTCAACACTATCTCAAATCAATCGTGGCCTTCGACTATTTTTAGGTCCTGTTCACTTAAATATGGGGTAAATAAATTCTTTTACGGCTGAAAGCTCCCTTATACACTATTCAAATCGTATCACTAATAAACAATTGATATGCCCACAATCAGTCTGGACTCTACCTTGATCTCATGTCCCTATAGACCCCAAAATATCAAATTCTCACTTATCATCAACGATCAAGTCTGTTGGATATTCACACTTACAATCATTCCATTTTATACTTTAAACCATCAATTACTTTTCGATATATTCACATTATAACACAAACTTCCTAATCCCGTCATAGATATCATTTTCTCAAAATTGGATTCATTTTGATTCCCAGGTAAGGTCCACATAGTCTAAATTCTCAATTCGGGTCTTGCCAATCCTTTTTATACACACCTAATTCAGATATCCAATAGCCAAAAGTACTTTCTTTTTGCCCCTTTTATAAATCGACAGTCACACTCAGTATTACACTAAATTTCATAACCTTATCGCCCAAAAGTTGATCCTCTTCCATTGAATTTTCTATTTATCACATTAAATTGCATCCTTGACTTAATTTTGAAACACTCAAACACATAATCCTTTTCAAATCTTTCAAATTCCTGAAATATCTTAACTGTTATCAATTTACATATTCATAGACGTATCCAAAATGCTTCTGTACGAATGGAGTCTCCAAACTTTCGAAACAATATCCAATACAGTAAGTTCTAGCCATTAATCATAATGCAGCCTATGAGGTTATACTTATCCCTATGTTCATAAAACCACTTTACACTATTTCAATAGATTATATCATAACCTTTACTGGGACATGTAAAACGATCAGTACTCAAGTTGAAAATTTCTTCAATTGTCCCTTTTTATAAAGTTATCAGTCATACGATTAATACGCTTTTCCTTAAACATTTTTACCCAAAAATTAAGATCAGAAAGTCACTAATAATTTCGGGATGAATCCAACATACGGGTAGTTCTGCATAACTCCAAATCCCATATACATATGTCCCTTGAAATTTTGCATTTTAATATCACATCTTTCGTCACTAAGTCTCTCAATGCCATGCTCGAATACTAATTCATCCACAAATTATTTGATCACATCAAGATCCACTTTTTATGAAACTTTTCTTGATATGGAATTTCTTCAAATATGCCAACTATCCTTCCTCACTTTTCAAATATGTTTGATACATCATTAATGATCAGTCACTTTCAAATCTGTGTACTGTTGAAACACTTTACTCTTCAATAGCATAATAAACTCCTTATACCCGTGATTAACTTTCCTAATTCTTTAAAAAAAAATCAAAATTCCTCCAATGAGGAGCAATTCTCTTATATTACCTCAAATTCATTGTAACATATTCTGACACATGTTCCTTTACACTAGTTTCTCCACATTTTATTTTATTGATATCCTTACAAACTGAGTTAATAATACAATCGTCAAATCCACTCGTACTTTTCGAACATTTTTACACAAATATTTGCGAATCAATATTCTCTTCAAATTTGCAACTAATGCCTCCTCAATGATCAATAGTCCTATAACACGATCGAATTCTTTACATTATCATAACGCATACCCTTTCAGTAACATATTCTATCTCTTACAGTTAAGTCTCTACTGAGATTAGGACTCCCAAACGACTTTTAATTCATTTCAAATTAATCTCAGATTTGTCCTCTCATTGATATTTTGTTCAATTGAATCTTCTGATCGACTTAATCCATTTCAGGGAACTCTTCTTTGCAAGAAGATTTCTCAATACTTTCCTCGATACCGCTTCATAAAATTCCTAATCATCAACAAATCATCGATTTCTTGTCACCAATCTCAATGTCTTAGGAAATCAATTTTAGCTATAACTCATAATATCCCATAAAGATCAATTATGCCTCAATTTATATAAATCAGAACATCCTCTCCAATGAAATTCAGCGAAGTAAATACCACCAAAATCATTACATCATATCGAGAGATAGATGTAGGACAACTCACTAAGTAACCATGATCATATCGTTAACATATAACAATTTCAATTCATTCCCAATTGATCACTATAAGCACTTTCACTCTTTAATCTGACTCATATCGAGCTTTAAACTATATGAACTATGACTAGCAATTACCCACCAGCTCACCAATGACTTCCGATATAATTTCCACACTAATGATACATATAAGCTTAATAATTTCATTGGTTATGGTATATTCCCATTATCAGGTGTGCTTTCACATAGGCAAGTTAACTGAGCCTTAACACTTTTTCATCTACCATGATCATTGTCTTACATTTCAATCTTTTCATTATTCCATCATATCCAGGCATTTTCACACTCAATCACGATTACAGACGTACAATCATTCTTGATTTCCTACTAATATCTTCTGACTCCAAGTCATAAATCCGTATTCATAAACTCTCATCCCAATAATAAAACCCAATTGTAACCTCTCTAACTCATGAAACATTTTATTTTTATACACTTTATACCCTTGAAATCTGGCCATTTCTAACATATCTCGAATTCCTCTATCAGTCCATAACGATATAGTCATATCTTACCTCACTTTCAAGGATATACTCCAGTAACACGGATGTCGTATTGCCTATTAAATTCATCAATACCAATATACTCAATCTTCATTTGTCAAACCGAATCATATACCTTTTTTTTTATTCTATGGTATATACAACTTCCTTTTTATCACATATCATCGTTTTCCTCTCTATTTCTAATGACTTAAACAATTGGTACAGGCTTCTACATGTGACTCATATGCGAGATCAGGGATCAGTTGTCACTGTCTGCCGTGACATGACTTAAATGCATATACTTGACCCATGTTTCAGATTGCCCATGTAAGATTGTACTTCTGGGCTCTGATACCACAAATGTAGCACCCCACTCCCGCAAGACCCGAACCTAATATCGATGGTGATATCCGAGCCCGCGCCCTGCGAGGGTGGCGTACTAGAGCACTCAAATCCATTCAAAAATTCCGTAAACCAATTTTGTACTTTTTGAAAAAAATGAGTGCACAGAAATCATTAAACAATTTGGGCCCGCGATACAAAAACATTTTTCCATCAAAATACTATTTCAGTAAACAAATAGCAATACAGAATTAATCAATTGGGCCCTATGCAATAACAGTACAAATATGCGGAAATACAACTTTACACATAAATTAGAATAACACAAATGCCGACGCGAACTGATCCTAACTTCAAAATCTGACTCTCTTGCCGTAATCATACTCCCGTTTCACTAACGGGGTAATCGCCAATTCCTGAAAAATAATTGCAATGTTGGGTGAGTTTATAACTCGGTGAAAACCATCATCGATAGTTCACCCAACTCATGCATATATATCTTTTACCAAATATTACAAATCACACAATCATACAACTCACATGCGCTATCATTTCACAAATCATATCCAATCACTCATATATAGATATGCAATGCACATGTGACTCTTTTCATTTTATTACGGTGTTGTGACCGATCGCCTATCAGTGATCAATATTCAATAGACGCGTTTAGGGAGTAGGAGAGCCCTCAGGGTATGCACTAACTCCCCTCGAGCTCGAGGCTCGGTATTACGTTGGGCTTGAAGCCCTGATCATTGAGCCTGTGGCTCTAACAAATACGTTGGGCTCGAGGCCCTGATTACGTTGAGCTTTAAGCTCAAAATCGCTATCGCCCGGTCTGTTGTCATTATCTGATCATGGCATTATGCAGGAATGCACATGTTCCAATTTCCATTTACAGTCATATACATTTCAATGAAATTTCCCATTCCTTCAGACCTTTGGTCCAATATTTCAGTCATGTACATTTACGATTTATTTCAATGATGCATTCATGGTCATTTACACACAATAGCACTTCAATATCATATATTCAATATTTTAGACACCCATGGTCCGAAATCAATCAAATCAAACACATATATACCCATCCATTATCTCCGCATGGCATTAATGCATATAATATTAAACACATAAAGGCTGAGGAACCAACTAGGTTACTCACCTCTAACTTCCGAGCTACTGCCGGAAAGTCTCACCTACATCAGATGGTCGACGATCCCCCTAAGCCTCTATAACAATCAAAATATAAATAACATTACTAAAGGTATCAATTCCAATGCTCAATAATGCTTATGTATCGAATAATTGACGTACTGTACATGTTATGAAATTTCCGACACTAATCTGATATTATCCCAATATCAATGCTAAAATCTGAATTCAAAATCTCCAAATTGAAAACAATCCATATCCAATTGAATCCATAAATTCCGAATTCCCCAATTCAAAACCTAAAAAATAGAACAAAATCAATTTTCTGAAATTGGGCTCCCTCGTCATGATTATACGAGCCCTCGCCACGTCGTCCGCTCATCGCGCGGTGAACTACTCTTCATCATTGCAGGCGTCGCGATCGCGCACGTCGCGAACGCAGCCCTCTCCTGCTCGCCACGGCGCGCCTTCCGCGCTCGTCGCGGCGTGCAAGGAAAAATTCGCTCTCCGCGGCGTGTTCATCACACGTCGCGGCGTGCGACTCCAGCAACACGCCCGAACCCAGAAATTTTCCAGATTTCCGATTCTGCAACTTTCCAAATCCAGATTTTTCCTTTTCAAAACACTCCCAATTATTCAATACACATCATACAACTAATCTTTAGCTTCTATTTCATCAAACAATCAATATCCTTAAAATTTCAACATTAACATCAACGAAAACATCATCGGAAACCCTAACTAAATCATCCATATAACTAAATCAATCAATAAATCTATCTATCTAGGGAAAGAAAGAAGCAACTTACTTGATTTAAAGCCTCAAATCTTCAAGGATCACACCAAATCCAACTCAATGACACCCACGACTAACATCCAAACTCAAACCCATCTTCAATTCTTCTTTACCCAAACCAAAGGAAATGATTCAAGGATGGAAGAGGAAACCAAAAGCGAGGAGAAATCAAGATGAATATCCACGATTAAGGGAAGCAAATTTCTTCTCTCAAAATCAAGAAGTATCGTGGAAACCAAAATTCAAAGGGTAGGGTTTATAAACTAAGGACCTAAGGGCTTGTTTGGCAATTTAATTGCCACAAGACCAATCCGAACAACCTCAATCCAATTTCTAATTCAAATTTCTCCCGAATTCCAATGGCTCTAAACCCTAATTCCTCAAATCAAAATTCTAATCTCCATTGCCATTGGTTAATCAAATTCAGAATCAGAAATTCACATAAATCAGTCATTAGTCAATTTCCCGGTCCAGACATTTTCTCCCAAATTTCCCAGAAAATTTCCGAAGAGTCGCTATCAATTGGAAGTCACTCAAATACTGTTCCAACTCAATAATTAAACTCAATTCTTCCTCAATTCTCATTAAATCATAATCAAATCTAATTATCTCATAATTTCACAATGCATATCATATTCGCAATGAAAAGCCGGGAAATTGTCATGAATGCATTTACTTATATGTTTATGTGCTAAAAGACTCAGTCCTCTACAATTAGAGGCCAATTGAACGTTTACATTTCAAATATGCAAATGCAACAACTTAGTCTGTCCCAATTTACCAATTTACCCTTCCCGTCAGGGACGGGATGTTACAGTTAGACATATGAAGCCAGATCTCTCAACACGTTATTCCGCCCCTTTCCCTATCTTCTTGCATAAGGAAGGTAAGAAATATCAAAAGGTGAAAGTAAAAAGTATTATTGTTCCGAGATACTTGGATTGGGATATGGTGACCTAGCTTGGTGTGAAAGATAATCTTTTAGCTGTGGTTGAGTGATTAGGATGGTTGCGGTTGATTATGGACAAATGTTAGATTTATGAAGAGCTGATACACAAATGTTATACCACTTTGGTGGTAGAAGGGACGAAGTTCACACACTGAAGTTTAGGTTGTGCGGACAGGAGTGGGAGATGGTTGCTTCAATGTTGGAAAATTTATTTGGGCACCCACAATTAGGTTTGATTAACCCAACTGGTGAATTTTCCCTGGTGGATTTTTGGAGAACAATTACGGAGGGTTCATCAACATATTTAGTTTATAATGCTCCAAATTTCCTCATTCTAGATGCCTCGTTGATCCTACTTCACAAATTCATGGTGGTATCCATTTTTAGTAGGGTGAAGAGTAATAAAGTATCAAGTCAGGATTTATATGCTTTGTGGTGTGCTTCCAACAACACACCCTATTGTACCTCCCTCCACCTGTTGAAGGGATTTACAAAATTGGCACGACCTTCAAGCGCCAAGTTTGAATTAGGTTACATCTTCACAGTCCTAGCTTGATTAGTGGGTATCAACCTCACAATGATGAAATGCATCCTGACAGAAGTTTTAACCAAAGGTACTTGCATGTTTGTGACCTTCTGAGCTTCATGGGATGTAGTTTGCGGCCTTATAATGAGAGAGCAGCCGTCAAACATCGAGTAACAAGGGAGTCATCCTCTAGTGAAGAAGAAGAGGAAAGCAGTGACTCACAATAATAAGAAACACAATCTACAGCTCCTATTGCTGATGTTGCTACAGTTTTAGAGATGCTCAAACGTTGGGAAGATGCTACCACTGCCAATAACAACAAGTTAGTTGCAATTGAAAGAACAATGGCGGATATTCAAAAGTAGAAGCAGTATCAAGTGAAGATATTGAAGAAATTCTTTGCTGCATCGAATGTGAAGGTGCCATCACCTACACCTTCACTACCAGTTCTCATGTTTTCTAAAAGCTCTAGTTAATGTTCTTTTTTATGTACTTGTCCATTAGTGGTGTGTTTGTAATATTTCTTATTTTATTGTTTTATTTTCTTGTTGTTAATGATTTTAGTAGTAACAAGCCAAGAATTTTGAACTTAACTTAACATGTTGGGCCCGGCTCCCAGATCCCCATTCCCGAGGTGACCCCTCGGGCTGCGCTCGCGACGAGCGCCTCACAATGTCAGACCCGATCCTAACATCCATACATAGATCGATTCATCATTCACACACAAACAATCCCATACAATCAAGCGCTTACACATGCATTTAAAACATGAATTAAACACCCCATAAACTAAGGGGCTTCATGTCATTACAATCCGAAGAAATTTAACAAGTATGCATAATCATACAAAATACAGAATAAAGTTTCAATCCAAAATACATGAAAATGCTCCATGATAAGATGCTCGGAGGGCCAACCAAAATACTAACTTAAGACAAAAGCTCCTAACTAGCTTGAAGTTTCCGATGCCTTGCAAGATCAACGATCGGCCTGTTATGCACCTGAGGAGGGAAAGTAATGGGTTGAGCTACACAGCTCAGTGGCTAATATAATTATAGCCATCGGCAACTAGCACAAATTCAGGCATATGTACGTATATACATTAAGTGTATACAGGCATCAATTCAAGCCCTCACATGCTAATCAAACAATTTACGCATTCAGTATAATTAAATTCGACTCATACATGTGTCACAAATTATGCTTCACAATGAATAATTTGCGTATGCAATGCACATCACAATGGCTCAAGGGTTCCATGGAAACAAAAGGGAGAAACCGAAGTTTACACCACGAACGAAATGAGTCCATTCGAGTTCATATGCCACAAGCGGGCAGCGGGAGAAGGCTCTTGTCTCACGTGCACGTGATTTAACTAAATGGGTCCACTCGCCCAAACAAAAGCACATAATCATGCTCATAATCATTTTATCATATGGTATGCTTTCATACTTTGCATTTAGTCAAAATGCCATGACCGAAGTCGAGGCATAACATGCTCAGAATCAAAAAGTTAATGCTATCCATTCTCATAATTCTTTCAAAGTATAAGAAATCAAAATCATTCAAATCATCATGTTTAAACATACATAACATATAACATATATTCGTACATAGGCAAGAAATTGCCTAGTCACACAATAACTATAAGTACATTACCCACCTAATATCGCTCGAGTATCCGACTCACTGGTGTCCTTCCTCTTGCGATGGAATCGGGTCAGCTTGGTTTGCTAAAACAAACCAAGTTTCCATTCAATCAATATCCATAGAAAATATTCAAAGCTTGGAAATCCAAAATAAAGCACTAAAAGTCTATATTCGACCTCCTCCTAAAATTCCGAACCCTTCGAAACAAATCCCGAACTTCCCTTCTTCATACAATCTGTAGCTCTTTATTTCTAGATCACAACGAATTCAAAATCACCTCATTTGGACATCTACACCAAAAGATATGCCCAAAAAACTAAACATTTCTTGCTGGAAAACAGGAGGCTCGCCGCGGCGTACTCTTGTCGCGGCGTACAAAATGCCACTCGCCGCGATGTGCATTCCTTCGCACGTTGCGACGAGCAAGCTGTCGCACGTCGCGACATTCACGGCAAGCTCGCACGTCGCGGCGAATAAACATTTATTCGTCGCGACATTGCTTCCCCTTCTCGCATGTCGCGGCGTGTTCATATGCACGTCATGACGTGCGGGTCTGAAGCTTGACTCCGAAACCCAGTTTTCCTGCATTTCCAACTTCAATCCTTTCCCAAACTCAAATGCAACACATCTGAACCTTAGATCAAGTCTTATGCTACCTTTCTAACTCAGTAGCAACTCAAAATCAAGCACAAACGCATCAACCCAAGAAATCTAACCATTTTTACCCTAAAACCCTAAAACCACCAATTCTCTACATTCTACAATCTTCTAAGTTTAAATCTAACCATAATAAGTTGGAAGGAAGGTAAACTTACCAGAAATCACTTCGAATCGGTCGAAAAACTCAAAGATCGAAAAACCTATTCTCTTCTCTTCTTCCTTCCTCACCCACGATAGTCTCTCCTCTTCTCTCTTCTTTCTTTTTCTTTTCTTTAAATCTTTTCTAATACTTAAGTCTATGGGTAGGGAAAAGACCAATGTACCCCACTCATCAAAGCTTAAACCACTCCAACCTAAGTAAACTTCCCAAAAATACCCTCATATCTTTTTACCCTTTTTAATCCTCACTTAACCACAATTAAACCTCAATTATCCCCTAATACATCCAAATTAATCAACTTAGGGCATAAACACATGATCAACACAATTAATGATTAATAACATCATAAAAAAAAATCGGGGTCCAACATTTCTCCGCCTCTTAAAACAAATTTCGTCCTCAAAATTATTACCTGAATCATCGAAGAGATGCGGATACTTCTCCCACATGGCTTCTAATGGCTCCCATGTAGCCTCCTCTACCGAATGATTCCTCCACAGGACTTTGACTAACTGAACCGTCTTATTCCTGAGGACTTTTTCCTTGATATCCAAGATCTCCACTGGTTGCTCCTCATAACTCAGATCATCCCACAACTGAACCTCACTAATCTGAATGATATGAGAAGGATCCGATCTATACCTCCTCAGCATGGAAACATGGAAGACATCATGAATCTGTGACAATTCTGGAGGTAATGTCAACCTGTAGGCGAGTGGTCCAATACTCTCAAGGATCTCCTAAGGACCCACATACCTCGGACTCAACTTACCCTTCTTGTCGAACCTTAATACTCCTTTCCAAGGAGACGTCTTAAGGAACACTTTCTCACTGACTTCATACTCCATCTCTCCTTTCGGTGAGCATCAACATAACTCTTCATCCTATCCTGGGCTGCCTTAAGCCGCTGCTTAACCAAATTGACTTTATCAACCGTCGTCTGAATCAATTCTGGTCCTACCAGTCTCCGCTCTCCTTCTTCATCCCAACAAATCGGAGTCCTACACCTCCTGCCATACAATGCCTCATATGGAGCCATCTGAATGCTCAAATGGTACGAATTGTTATAAGCAAATTCGACTAATGGCAAGTGCTCATCCAAAGCTCCCTTAAAATCCATCACACATTCCCTGAGCATCCCCTCAAGAGTCCGAATGGTCCTCTCAGATTGGCCATCCGTCTGAGGGTGAAAAGCCGTACTAAAATTTAGCTTTGTCCCCAAAGCTTCCTGCAAACTGCCCCAAAATCTCGAAGTAAACCGAGGATCCCTATCAGACACAATCGAATCTGGAATTCCATATAACCTCACTATCTCATCGATATACTTCTTTGCTAGCACATGCAAAGAATCAGTCTGCTTGATTGCCAAGAAGTGAGCTGATTTGATCAATCGATCCACAATAACCTAAATGGCATCATGCTTCCTACTGGTCCTAGGCAGACCCATCAGAAAATCCATAGTCACCCTTTGTCACTTCCACTCCGGAATAGGCAATGGCCTCAACTTGCCTGAAGGTGCCTGATGTTCAGCCTTGACTTGCTGACACACTAGACACTTACTAAGAAACTCTGCTACATCTCTCTTCATACCTTTCCACCAAAAATACTCTCTCAGATCTCTGTACATCCTGGTGCTACCCGGATGCATGGCATAAGGCGCATTGTGTGCCTCATCCATAATCTCGTCCTTAACCTCCTGCACATCTGGGATACATAATCTGTTTCCCACTGTCATAAGCCCATCATCTCTCACCTCTACTTCTGAAATCTTACCCTTCTGAATTTCATCTATGAGCCTGCTCAAATATGCATCTTGAATCTGCAACTCTCTAACTTTCTCCCTGAGTATCGGTCTTACATGGAAGTTAGCTAGAAGGCAATCCAACTCCTCCTGCTTCAAGCTTATCTTAATCTTGGCCATCTCTTCCAATAAAGGAAGGTAAATCGATCGAACATGAGCAATCGAATACTTCCTGCTCAAAGCATCCGCCACAACATTGGCCTTGCCCGGATGATACTCAATTAACAAATCATAATCCTTAAGCAATTCGATCCATCGCCGCTGTCTCAAATTCAATTCCTTCTGACTCAGCAAATACTTAAGGCTCTTGTGATCAGTAAAAATCCTCGTCTGAACTCCATACAGGTAATGCCTCCAAATCTTCAAAGCAAAGATCACAGCTGCCAACTCCAAATCATGCGTCGGATAATTCAGCTCATAAGGCTTCAACTGTCTCGAAGCATAAGCAATCACCCGATCTCCCTGCATCAAAACACAGCCAAGACCCTTCCTCGAAGCATCACTATACACAGTATAACCTTCATCACCCGAAGGCAAAACCAGGATTGGAGCACTTGTCAACCTGTGCTTGAGCTCCTCGAAGCTCCTCTGACACTCATCACTCCAAACAAACTTCTGATTTTTCCTCAACAACTTCGTCATCGGAGCGGCTATCATAGAAAATTCCTCCATAAATCTCCGGTAATAGCCTGCCAAACCTAGAAAGCTCCTCACTTCTGCTACATTCTTCGGGGCTTCCCAATTCACCACAGCTTCTATCTTCTTTGGATCCACATGCACTCCTTGCTCCGAGATCACATGTCCAAGAAATGCAACTTCTCTCAGGCAAAATTCACATTTATCGAATTTGGCATACAGCTCATGCCTCCTCAAAGTCTCCAAAGAAATCCTCAAATGCTCTTCATGCTCCCGATCACTCTTGGGAGTAAACCAAGATATCATCGATAAAGACAATGATAAATTGGTCCAAGAATGGCTTAAAGACTCGATTCATCAAATCCATAAATGCTGCAGGCGCATTCGTCAATCCAAAAGGCATCACCATAAACTCAAAATGCCCATATCGCGTCCTAAAAGCAGTCTTCGGCACATCCGACTCCTTAATCCTCAATTGATGGTAACCCGATCTCAAGTCTATCTTAGAGAAGACTTTCGCCCCTTGCAACTGATCAAACAGATCATCAATACGAGGAAGCGGATACCGATTCTTCACCGTAACCTAATTCAGCTTCCGGTAGTCCACACACATCCTCAACGATCCATCTTTCTTCTTCACAAAAAGAACAGGAGCTTCCCAAGGTGAAGAGCTCGGCCGAATATACCCCTTCTCCAACAACTCCTCCAACTGCTCCTTAAGCTCTTTCAATTTCGCCGGAGCCATTCGGTAAGGCGGAATTGAAATCGACGTTGTACCTGAAAAGAGCTCAATAGGAAACTCAATTTCCCTAGGCGGCGGTAGTCCTGGCAATTCCTTGGGAAAAACGTCCGAGAATTCCCTGCCTACTGGAATATCCTCCAGCTTTCCTCTATCTGCCCTGGTGTCTACCACATAGGCCAAAAATGCCTCACAACCCTTACTCATCATCTTTTCTGCTGTCAATGCTGAAACAATTCTGGGCGGACCTGCTTTTCTGTCCCCCACAAACACCACTCTCCTGCCGCTATCCAATTCAAATTCTACTGTCTTTTACTTGCAATCCAAACGGGCATTGTACTTCTCCAACGTATCCATGCCCAAAATGACATCCAATCCTCCCATTTTTAGTGGCATCAAATCTACCACCAACCGAGCTCCATCAATACATAGCTCACAGCCTCTATACACCTGACTAATCACAATGTACTGGCCGATTGGAGTACTCACAATCAGCGGAGTATCCAATGGGCTCACAATCCTATCACACACGGGTCTACTCGAAGAAACAAACGAGTGAGTAGAACCTGGATCAATCAAAACAAACACATCATCAGCAAATAATCTAGCCATACCAGTGACAACATCTGAAGTGGCCTCTGCATCCTCCCGAGTCATTATAAACACTCTAGCCGGTGCCTGCCCTCTCGGTCTACCTGGAAGACCCACTCTCTTGGCTGCATCAGAACTACCCACTTTTGTTGCAGTCCTTTGACCCACAGTCTCTAGCCTCCTGGACGCTTGCATCTGAGATCCCTCTCTCTTAGACGGCTGAGGACACTCTTTGGCCCTGTGTCCTTTCTGTCCACAATTGAAACATGCTCCCGTCAATCGGTAACACTCTCCACCATGGAAATTGCCACAGTGCTCACACTTAGGGACGGATGACTTGTCCCCATCTCCCCTTCTACTGCCACCCACCGTCGAGGCTTGGTGAGAAACAGTAGAAGTCCTCATCGGTCTCGGTCGACTCGCACCACTGCTCCTCTCCTCTGACTGAACTGGGAAGCTCCTAGCACTCCTGTCTGGCATAGGAGTATTAGTGCTACCTCCCCTCTTGGACTGCTCTTTGCTCTTTCTCTTCTTATTCACTGCACTCTTGATATTCTCAATATTTTCCACTCTCAAAGCTGCCTCAACTAGCTGCTGAAAATCACAGAAGTTCTGCACAATCACCTTCTCTCTGATGGCCAAGTGCAGGCCCGACTCAAACCGGCGACATCTAGCAGCCTCACTCAGCATCAAATCTGAAGCATACCTCGCCAACTGAGTGAGCCGACGCTCATACTCACTCACTGACATCTCCCTCTGAGTCAAACTGAGGAACTCCCTCTGCTTCTGGTGAATGTAAACTTCTGATAAATACTTCTTCTTAAAAGTAGCCAAGAAATTTTGCCATGATAACCCTACTGGCCTCATCTAACTCCCTGGCACAGTCTCCCACCAATGTAGAGTGTTGGGCCCGGGCCCCGGATCCCTATTCCAGAGGCGACCCCTCGGGCTGCGCCGACGACGGGCGCCTAAATAACTTCAGACCCGATCCCAACATCCATACACATACATAATTCGATTTACACATATATTCATATACTCATACATACATTCTACCCATGCATTCCATTTGTGAAATTAAACACCCCATAAACTAAGGGGCTTTATGCCATTACAAATTAAAGGAAATTTTGCAAATATTCTCAAATGTGGCATAACACAAAATAAAGTTTAAGATCCGAAATACATAAGTATGCTCTATGATAAAATGCTGGCGGGCTAACCAAAGTACTAACTTAATATAAGGCTCCTAACTAGCTCGAAGTTTCCGATGCCTTGTAAGGTCGACAATCGTCTCGATCTGCACCTGAGGAGGGGAGAGTAATGGGGTGAGCTGCGAAGCTCAGTGGCATATACGTTTATAGCCATTGGCAACGAGCCACACAATCAAGCAATATGTATATATACCAGCATATCACAAGTCAAGATTTATCCAATGATTCACATTCATATAAACATATGTCATGCAATTTCTGTTTCTCAACATAACAATCATTATGCATCATTCCTATTAAATCAATCATGGATGCACACAAATGGTTCGAGAGTTCCGTAAACGATCCGGATAAACCGAAGTTACATTCGTAAACTATCCGAGTCTGATTTCTCAAGGATCTCGTGGCCTCAAGCGGGCAGCCAGGAGAAGGCTTTATGTCAACGTGCACGCGACTTCATCCGTAACTCTCTCACCCAAACAATACACATAACTATTCGTTCCATGTTCGAAGCATTTTTCAAAGCTTTCATCATTTCATTCTTTTCATTCTCATAAAATGCCATAAGGCCTATCAAGGCCATGCATAATCATAATCACAATGCATGTTCCATATTTCTCATGTAATTCCACACAAGCAGTATCATACATATGCAAGTAAGCAAGCATACACAAGGCAATTTGCCCATACACACAATAACTATAAACATATTACCCACCTAATATCGCTCGAGTATCCGACTCGCTGGTGTCCTTCCTCTTGCGATTGGGTCAAATCGGCTTGGTTCCCTATAAGCAACCAAGTTCTCATTCAATCAGTATCCAAAGTAATTATTCCATAAAGCGTGACAATCAAAAGTAAAGCACTAAAAGTCTCCTTCCGACTTCCATCTAAATTGCCGAACCCTTCGAACAAATTCCGAACTTCCCTTCTTCCTACAACTTGTAGCCCTTTATTTCTAGGTCACAACGAATCCAAAATCACCTCAATTGGACATCTACACCAAAAGATATGCCCAAAAATATCACAATTTTCACCTTTGCTGACAACAGGGCGAACGACTGTGCTTGCCGTGGCGTGCACGCAAGCGTGCGCCGCTCGAACACTTCTTCGCACGTCGCGGCGAATACCTCTTCGCACGTCGTGGCGAATAAACATTAATTCGTCGCGATGTTGCTTTCCTTTTTCGCACGCCGCGGCGTGTTCATACGCACGTCGCAACGTGCGGGTCTGGAGAGCGACTCCGAAACTCGATTTCCAGCATTTACCAACTTCAATCTTTTCCCAAACTCAAATGCAACACATCTGAACCTTAGATCAAGACTTATACTACATTTCTAACCCATTAACAACTCAAAATCAGTCATAAACACATGAACACAAGAAATCTCACCATTTTTGCCTTACAAACCCTAAAACCTTCAATTCTCACACATTCTACCTATCCTTAGGTTAAATCCAACTAAAACAAGTTTAACACAAGCAGAACTTACCCGAAAATGGTTCGAAGTGTCAAAAATCTCAAAGATCGCAACTCTCTTCTTCTTCTCCTCCTTCCTCCACCGACGGCTTCCTCTTCTTCTTTTCTCTTTTCCTTCTTTCTATTTTCTTTCCTTTCCTTCTAAGCTTTTACTCTCAAGTCTAATGAAATAGGTAAAGACCATTTTACCCTTCCAACCAACCTTAACCCATTCCAACCTAAGCAAACTTCCTAAAATGCCCTCATATATCTTTATCCTATCATTTCCATTAATTCTCATCAAAACCACATTAAACGCAAATAACCCGCAATTATCCACTAATGCTTCCAAATTAATCAAACGAAAGCATAATCACATACTTAACACAATTCAGGCTTAATGACATCATTAAAAAAATTTGGGGTCTAACATAGAGCATCTCCCTGAAGCAAGCTGGCAGCATAGATGACTCTCTCGTCATCCTCACACTCCATCTGATCCAGCACTCTCTCAGTCTTTCTCAGCCAAGTCTCGGCTTTTTCAGGATCTGACGTCCCAAAGAAATCGACTGCTCCATACTTCCTCAACCTATCAAACCGTCTCCCTTCGAGTGGGTGAAGCGTAAGGTGTGGCATCGACCCATACTTTGAATAAATGCAGGTGAAGGCCCGAACAACCTCAGATCAAGTGGAGGCACTGGCTCCTGCGGAACCGGCGACTCCTGAGATTGCGACAGCATGGGTTCACTGCCTAACCCTACAGAAGTCTCAGCATTCCCGGGGGCTACTGACTCATCAGTCCTCTCCTCTCTAGTCGAAAAGTCAGGTGCAGCAGATCCTTGCAGAACTCCTCGTGTCCTTCTACGAGGTGGCATCGTACTCCTTCACAGGTAAACACTAAGGATTAGCTACAGGTCAATCTACATGTATGCATGATATGCATGTTACTTAGGGCACTCAATTAATGCAACAAATAATCATAGATCACACAATTCATCCTACTATGCAGTCTAAGCCGAGGACACTGAACCTAGGCGCTCTGATACCAAACATGTTGGGCCCGGGTGCTGGATCCCCATTCCCGAGGCGACCCCTCGGGCTGCGCTCTCGACGAGCGCCTCACAACGTCGGACCCGATCCCAACATCCATACATAGATCGATTCATCATTCACACACAAACAATCCCATACAATCAAGCGCTTACACATGCATTTAAAACATGAATTAAACACCCCATAAACTAAAGGGCTTCATGCCATTACACCCGAAGAAATTTAACAAGTATGCATAATCATACAAAATACAGAATAAAGTTTCAATCCAAAATACATGAAAATGCTCCATGATAAGATGCTCGGAGGGCCAACCAAAATACTAACTTAAGACAAAAGATCCTAACTAGCTTGAAGTTTCCGATGCCTTGCAAGATCAACGATCGGCCTGTTCTGCACCTAAGGAGGGAAAGTAATGGGTTGAGCTACACAACTCAGTGGCTAATATAATTATAGCCATCGGCAACTAGCACAAATTCAGGCATATGTACGTATATACATTAAATGTATACAGGCATCAATTCAAGCCCTCACATGTTAATCAAACAATATACGCATTCAGTATAATTAAATTCAACTCATACATATGTCACAAATTATGCTTCACAATGAATAATTTGCATATGCAATGCACATCACAATGGCTCGAGGGTTCCATGGAAACAAAAGGGAGAAACCGAAGTTTACACCCTGAACGAAATGAGTCCATTCGGAGCTCATATGCCACAAGCGGGTAGCAGGGAGAAGGCTCTTGTCTACGTGCACGTGATGAACGAAATGGGTCCACTCTCGCCCAAACAAAAGCACATAATCATGCTCATAATCATTTTATCATATGGTATGCTTTCATACTTTGCATTTAGTCAAAATGCCAAGACCGAAGTCGAGGCATAACATGCTCAGAATCAAGAGTTAATGCTATCCATTCTCATAATTCTTTCAAAGTATAAGAAATCAAAATCATTCAAATCATCATGTTTAAACATACATAACATATAACATATATTCATACATAGGCAAGAAATTGCCTAGTCACACAATAACTATAAGTACATTACCCACCTAATATCGCTCGAGTATCCGACTCACTAGTGTCCTTCCTCTTGCGATGGAATCGGGTCAGCTTGGTTTGCTAAAACAAACCAAGTTTCCATTCAATCAATATCCATAGAAAATATTCAAAGCTTGGAAATCCAAAATAAAGCATTAAAAGTCTATATTCGACCTCCTCCTAAACTTCCGAACCCTTCGAAACAAATCCCGAACTTCCCTTCTTCATACAACTTGTATCCCTTTATTTTTAGATCACAACGAATCCAAAATCACCTCATTTGGACATCTACACCAAAAGATATGCCCAAAAAACAAAACATTTCTTGCTGGAAAACAGGGGGCTCGCCGCGGCGTCGGATGCGTGTGCACGCGTCGTAGCGTACTTTCGTCGCGGCGTACAAAATGCCACTCGCCGCAATGTGCATTCCTTCGCACGTCGTGACGAGCAAGCTGTCACACGTTGTGACATTCACGGCGAGCTCGCACGTCGCGGCGAATAAACATTTATTCTTCGCGACGTTGCTTCCCCTTCTTGCACGTCGCGACGTGCGGGTCTGGAGCTCGACTCCGAAACCCAGTTTTCTTGCATTTCCAACTTCATTCCTTTCCCAAACTCAAATGCAATACATCTGAACCTTAGATCAAGTCTTATGCTACCTTTCTAACTCAGTAGCAACTCAAAATCAAGCACAAACGCATCAACCCAAGAAATCTAACCATTTTTACCCTAAAACCCTAAAACCACCAATTCTCTACATTCTACAATCTTCTAAGTTTAAATCTAACCATAACAAGTTGTAAGGAAGCTAAACTTACCAGAAATCACTTCGAATCGGTCGAAAAACTCAAAGATCGAAAAACCTATTCTCTTCTCTTCTTCCTTCCTCACCCACGATAGTCTCTCCTCTTCTCTCTTCTTTCTTTTTCTTTTCTTTAACTCTTTTCTAATACTTAAGTCTATAGGTAGGGAAAAGACCAATGTACCCCTCTCATCAAAGCTTAAACCACTCCAACCTAAGTAAACTTCCCAAAAATACCCTCATATCTTTTTACCCTTTTTAATCCTCACTTAACCACAATTAAACCTCATTTATCCCCTAATAAATCCAAATTAATCAACTTAGGGCATAAACACATGATCAACACAATTAATGCTTAATAACATCATTAAAAAAAATTCGGGGTCCAACATAACAGATTATTGACTTCATACATGCCTTTTTAGTCATTAAAAATTTAGAAAATGCTACTAATGATCATTTGAGAATAGTGCACATATGAGAATGGTTTTTGTACTTTTAGTAAAATTTTGTGTATTAAGTTCTTTACTTAATGATTATTACTATTTTCATTTGTTTGAAGTTTTTAACTGGAGGATAAAGGAAATTTTCATGAGTGATAAGGAGGAATTAAATAAATCATAAAAAACGTCCAAATTGTTGCTCTACTATGCCTAGAGTGCCCGAAATTGACTTTGGACACATGAGTAGTGCTAGTAGCCACCTGATGATGAAATTGAAGTAGATTTTGTGTATGTGAGTATGCTCCTCATTTGCATTTAATTGAAAAACTTTCATCTCAGGCAAGCTTCATTGAGTTGTGTTAGAAATAAAGTCTAAACATCCTCATTGCACTGTTTTAACAATAAGTTGATAATAATACAAATATGTTTAAGGAATAATTTATGCTCATAATGAAGTTAATTGGTGTTATTCACTACTCTTGTATGCGTACCATTCACAATTTGATTTGAAGGAGCTTTTCTGCATTTTTTGTAATTACGGGGTTGTAGGAGGTTAACAATCATGTCAAGTATGGTAAAATATTCTTTGGTAACAAGCTATTTGAGTCATTTCTTGTGTTTGATTTTCTTATGTCATTGTTTGTGCTTGTGGACAAGCACAAGTATAGTTGTGAGTATTGATTTGAGTGTATTTACGTGTTGAGTGTTAATATTGTTAGTTATATTTGTGGTACTTTGTGTTCTTGGTTTAGTAGTTTAGTTTAGTTTTTAGGCAAGTTTGATGTTTTGTTAAGTGTGAAGGAATGAAGGAGCAAGCTTATGAAAGTTGGTGAAAGAAACACGAAAAATGGATCTAGTGCGATCATGAGGGAGAATAGAGGGATCGCGAGTCAAGTAAGGTGTAATCACACTCAAGACTTTTGTGTTTCAGGTGCGATTGTAAGTCAAGCAAGGTGCGATCGCACTTAGGACTTTTGACCAAAAGATAGGCTATTCATTTATGGTTGCAATTGCAAGTGTCAGGGTGTGATTGCAATACACAACTTCAGGGGCAATTCCAATGTTTCCTCACGTGTTTAAATGAATTATGAATGGTTAAAAGAAGTCTTCAACATGTGAGAACGTGGGGGGAGTTGTTACAATTCAGTGGAGGTGGTCAATCATGATAGCACTATTAAAGTTAAAATAAAAGGAGGGCCAGAGAGGAGAGAAAGTAGGATGAAAGAGAAAACATAAAAGGAAGAAGGAGGAGAAAAGAGAGAAAGTGGGAGCTCTGCATTTTCATTTTGTTTTAGTTTTTTTGGGGATTACTTATTATGAGTGTTGCCTAGTTTCTTATTTCACATATTGTTTCACTCTCTAAGGTGAATCTTGTTTTCTGAACTTCTACTATGCATAGTTTGTTGTTCTTATGAATAGTTTCTGGTTGATCTTAATGAGAATTGAGTTCTTCTTTTAAAATGTGCAAATATAACTTACATACTAAGAGATTAGTGTGTAAGTTTAATTCCTCAAAGGTTATGCAATCCATCTTTGTTTTATTTATATCTGAATTGAAAAATTTGCATGTTGATAAAACACAATATTTAATTCAAGATTGAGAGAGAAGAATTACTTCTTATGCAACTTGGTGTAATAGAATATTATGATTTAGATTAAACTTAGTAGGAGCTGATAACAATTTTTGAGATCTTTAATCTTGTGATTTCGTGAAATCAATTTCTTTTCGTGTAGAATTAGTTGTCCAGAAGGTTTAATTATGAATTTTATTTTTTTACTTTTAATTATTAAATCTCTTTATTATTAACTTAAACAATCTAGAAACAATCTATAGTGGTGCTTAGCATAAATCCTCGTGGGAACAATAAATGTACTACAATTACCTCTATGATTGCAGTCGAGATCCGAGTGCATTCTATTTGATTTTATAACTCATTAGAAACCTAAGGTCAACTTTCTACTATCAAGATTGTCAACCATTTTCACATTTATGTATCCTTCTAGAATTGGTTCATCATCTCCAAAGCATAAGCATAATCTAAAAGTACCCTATAGGTACCTAATGATCCACTTCACTACTTCATAATTTATGTTTCCTGGATTGGATAAAAATCTACTCTCCAGTTTAATAGCGTATGCAATGTCTAATTTAGTGCACAATATTGTATACATCAAGGAGCCAAAAAAAGAGAAATATAAAATCGAGGAAATACGATCTTTCTCTTTTTTAGTGGTAAGACAAGTTTGCTTGCTCAATTTCACATGATATACTAATTGTATACCAACTAGCTTAGTATACATTATATTGAACCTTTCAAGCTCCCGTTTAATATATTTTTCTTATGATAGTCACAACTTTTTAACCTTTCTATAAATGATATTTATGCCTAATTTTTTTTAAGGCCCGTATATTTTATGTCAAACTAATTGGACAAGTCCTCCTTCAACCTGAGAATCATACCGACATCTTATCCCATGCTCAACATATCATCTACATGCAAGAGAAGGATGATGAACATAGCACCAATAAATTTTCTAAAGTACATACAAGTATTAGCTAACATTCACTTATAATTATTACTAGTCTTAAATGAATCGTACTTCTTATACCATTACCTTAGTGCCTGTTTGAGCCTATAAAGGCTCTTTAACAATTTGCACACTAAATCCTCTTTCCCTTCGACTCTAAACCACTATGGCTACTCCATGTATATCTTTTCATCCATGTTTCCAAATAAGAAGGCAATCTTCACATCCAATTGTTTGAGTTCAAGATAACTAGAAAAAAGACCCAACATAGTGTGCACAGATGTCATTTTGGCAACTGGAAAAAAAAATCTCATTGAAATTGATACTCTTCTTCTAAATGTATCCCTGCACCACTAATCTGACTTTATGCTTTACTAGATTTCACCATGTTTCATAACTTAAACACCTATATAATCTTCAACACTTCCTTGGTTTTAGGAAGCTTTACTAACTCATAGGTCTCATTTTTTCAAATGAATCCATCTCCTTTTGCATTAGCTTGAGCCAAGAGTATTTGTCTTTACTTAAACACCTATGTATTCTTCAACACTTCCTTGGTTTTAGGAAGCTTTACTAACTCATAGGTCTCAATTTTTTAAATGAATCCACCTCTTTTTGCATTGCCTTGAGCCAAGAGTCTTTGTCTTTAAGTGACTAAACTTTTGAAAATTCTATAGCTCCACTTTAGTAGTGACTAAGAGATATTATGAGCTTGGATATCTCATCGAAGCCTTCTTCACTCTAGTTGACCTTTGAAGTTGGACATCTTTTAATACTTCAGCAGGTTGCTCCCCCTACTCATAATTGCTTATGGACCTTTTCTTCATCATCTACAAAATTTGGCTTATGTAGTTCATCTTTATCATATTGCACTTGATCATTACCTTATTGTATCAGCTTATGTCCTTTACCTTCATCACCTATAGGTTGATTAATGGTGAAATGAATAGGTGTAAGATTTACATCATCGAAAGACAAATTACTGGTAGTAGTCTTATCTTCTTTAATACGATTTGCACTCATATAATTCTCATAGAAGATTATGTCCTTGATTTCGATAATAATCTACTTTTCCAAGTCATAAAGCCCATAGTCGAACTCATTTTTACCATATCCAATGAATGTACAATGAATATTCTTTGAATCTAACTTCGATCTTTGATCTTTTGACATATGCTCTAATGTTTTGCATTCAAATACCCTTAGATACGTATAAGTCAAATCCTTCCCTTTCTATACTCCCTTAGTAATATCATGATGTAAAGAGACTGAAGGAGTTTTGTTTATCATATATACTGCAGTTAAGATTGTCGTACCCCAAAAGGACTTCAGTAGGTTGGACATCTGAAACATGCACTAAACCTTCTCCACAACGGTTTTATTATCATTTTAACAACACCGTTATCTTGTGGGTACCAGGTTCTATTTTATCATGTTTAAGGCCATGACTCATACAATAATCCTCAAACTTACTGGAGGAGTACTCACCTCTATTGTTAGTTTGGAGACATTTCAACTTTCTCTCTGTCCCCTTTTCTACCACAACATGAAATCTCCTAATGTTGGACCCCGAACTTTTCTTAGAATATTAGAACTATTAAATGAGAAATGTGGATAGATTCATGTCATGCTTTGGTGTTTTTAGTGGATAAGAGATTTTGAAATGAGAAGAATTAGGGTGAAAGTTAGGAGTAAAATGAAAGAAAAAATGAAGTTGAATTTGTGTAGTAAGTTGATGAAGAATATGTATATATGTGTATGTTTTGTTATTGGTATTCATGATTAATCATAGATTATAAATTTCTTTATAGGTGATATTGATTTGAAATGAAGTTGAGAATGAGGAGTAAATGAAGTAGAAAAGGTGATCTTAGTATGATCAGTGTTAAGGAAAGATTGTGAAATAAAATGGATGGTTGATCTGGAAAATGTTTATATAGTATACTTCAGTCTTTTAGCCAAAAAATTTTCTTTAGTTATCCAAACGTGATGATTCTTAATTTGAATTAAACTAGAAACATATGGCTACATTTCTTATGAAGACATCAAATTTAAATTCTATCTTTAAGAATCTCAAAATTTGTCATGAAATAGAGAACTGGGTGTAGAACATTGGATAAATGAAAAACTTCATATTTTGTATTCGAGGAAAAAGTTGGATTATTCTAGGCCAAATTAGACACAATAGTCTTCTTGGAAGTTTTATTTTATCCTCTTAGCTTTCCAACTATATAAAGTTTGTAAGTTTTGGATATCGTAGTGGAAAGTTATGATCTTCACAAGTTGTGATGTTGCATAGGATATGTGTATGTGACAGCTATGGTGATTGATGTTACTTTTGCTTCGTCTTAGCTTTTCTCTGTCTTAGTTTTGCTTCATCTTAGTTTTGTTTCGTCTTAGTTTGACCTTTTGCATCATCTTAGTTTGACTGTCTTCGTTTGACGTTCTGCATCGTCTTAGTTTGTATTATCATCTTCTGTTCCATTTTTGATCCTTTACAAGGTATAATTTGTCTTTGAGATCTTCATGAAAGTTGTAGATCTTAAAGTATAATTTCAAATGGTCCAAAAACGACATCAATCAATTATTTGTAATAAAAGTTATAGCAATTGCGCCAAGATAGATATAAAATGATTAAGGACATGAACATGTTGGATTCTTTTGTCCATAACTTCTGCATCCGACCTCCGAATGAAGTGATTCTTAAAGTGATAGATTTATAAGACATGTATCTACCTCTATATAAAAATTGGTAACTTTTGGCGTTGAATTGAAAAAGATTGATGGAAATAAAATGAGGGATCGATTGGAAGAGTAGGAAATGGATATTTTACTGAATATGCTTCAGTATTTTGATGATTTCTGGATCAGTAGAGCTCCGAATAAGATGATTCTTGTTTCAAGATAAACTAGAGACATGGAAATGATACGAAGAAGTTAAAATCTAATTTAGCTTCTAAGATGTTTAAATTTCGGATGGAAGTTGTTCATAGTATACTGATTTGGACAAGAGCAGTCCAAAAAAGTTTGAAGTGTGTCTTTTGAATCACTGAACCAAATAGATTGATTTTGATGTCATTGGAAACTTAAGACAAGGGAGAATACTTTTCTAGAAGAAAGTGTTATGTTAGAATATTCAAGGGTACTGTTGGTAATTGGTGATGCTGTCGCCTGCAACCAAATATAAAAGATTTTCACTCCCGTTAAAACAAATTAATGTAGTAGCGGTAAGCGGATATCGTTCCCACGAGAAATTTTACGATTATGAAAATTACGAATTCAAACGGCACAAATAAAAAAAGGGGTTTTCGTTACTTACTGAAATAAGAATGAAAGTCAAAAAGAAAGGAATTGCAAATTAATAATTAAGTCTGAAAAACCAATAGGAAAAATCGATAAAAAAAACACCTTGGTTTCGGTCACCAATGTTACCATGCTATTATGGATCCTTGACAAAATTGTAACTATTAACGAACATTCATTGATGGATTTTTCTATTAATTGTATTGACTAGAAACATGTATCCTAGCAACCTTATTAAACAATTAATCTAGATACGATCATAGATTAAATTGAGTAATAGCATTAAGAACCAATGACAAGTGATAACATGTACGACATGAAATCAATCAAGTGGATAATTTCTTAGAATTTTCCAACTCTAACGTAGAGGGGTTAATCCTAATTGCTACTTGTGGTTACTAAAATTGAACGTCAGATTTTGTTAACCTAGCCATTAAATCCATTAATCTCTAGTTGTGCACCTAGAAACTAATAAATCCAATTGAAAAGATTAATATGAAATTATCCAAACAATTATGAAAAAGATTCCGAACATCTCACCATAATAACATGGAACATGGCTCCCTCAACCAAGACAAGAAAATTAGTTAATCATAATTAAATTGAAAACAAAATAAATAATAAAAGAAACAATCTCCATAACTATTTTTTTCAGTGAAATTAACGTTAATGACAAGAAGAGTTTTGCAGAAATTGAAAACAAGTGATCCAGAAATTTGCAACTAACTAGAAATCACTAAATCTACGATTTAACTACTTGGTGTTTGTGCAGAAATTGAAAATCAGAGAAACAAGAAGAAGAAGAGCACTTGCGGAAGACCCAAGGGAAGAAAGAAAGAAGACTTGATGATCCTCCCTTTAACCCCTATACATGTATTTATAGTCATGGCAATTTCTCCAATTCCCTCTTTAACTTGGATATCCCATATCTTGATTGGCTTTTGTCTCAAATAGATAGTCTTCTAGTTTAGGTGGAAAACTTCCTGAAAAGGACCCTAGAAGATCTTTGGTGATTTGGTTCTAATTTGATTCCAATTCTGGAAAATCTACAGATTTCGGATTATGACCTTAGGCGTGCCCACGCCTAATCTTTGAATTTCGACCAATCTGGAATTTTCGCACTTCTTGCCATATTTTTCCTCTTTTTGATCCATTTTCGTCTTTTTGGCATTGAAAACCATCTGCAAACATTTAACAAATAATTCCATCAATTTTTAAGTACCAATTTCACAAATCAATCAAAATTAAGTCCAAAACATATGCATTTAAAATGACTTATCAAATTCCCCCACACCAAACCTTTGCTCGCCCTCGAGCAACATATCAACCCATCAAACTCAATCAATTCATCCTTCAGAAACCAAGTGAACACAATCTATCAACTTAGGCTAGCAAGATCCAATTTGCAACACACATTATAATTGCCTTTCACTAATGCACATAAACAGAGTCAAAATTCAGCATCTTTGTTCAAAAGCAAATATGAAATTAAGTGAATTCTTCTCACGGATTTCGCTCTTACACTCAAGTGTTTGTGGGTAGGTGTTTCACTCAAATCTCACTCTATCATGTGGCACTACCATAGGCTTGCAATTTTACCAATTCTCCTTTATTTAGATCACATGGGCTCATAGATCATAAGGACTTATTAAGGGTTGTAATGGACTAGGTTCATGGGTGAGGTAAAAGCATGGTAAAAAGGTTGATCACAAGTTTTCATAAAGCATTAAGCAAAAGGGACACACAATTTAGAATTTTGAGATAAACATGACAAGAAACTACAACTACTCATTCTAACTCAAGCCACTATATTTTATTCTTTCTCTTCCTTCCTTTTTCTGACTTTTCTATATTTTGTTTTTCTTTTCCTCCTTTTTCTTTTTCTATTTTTTTTTCATTTTTTTTCGTATAATGCTGAAAACAAGGAAAATAATCACACACAAGACAATGATAAGCACATTGGTAGATGCACATGAAATTATCTCAAAACACGATATATAACAAAAGTCCCATTTTAGTTAATGCTTCATTCAACTTGTGATAAGGTAAGCTAATGGGTTTGTTGGGTTTCTAATGTGAGGTGATAACTCAAAGAATAAGGTTAAGGCTCAAAATTGTTTTCAAAGGGAAAGTAGTAGGTGGGTTAATTTTTAAGCCAAAGGGTTTTAAAACAAAGACGGCCTTAATCATTTCTAAGTCCCTTGTGACCAAACAATACTCAAACCGGTTCCATGCAAGTTCTAGAGGCAACACAATTAGAGGAGCATCACTCAATTCAAGAAAATATTATGACATGAAGATGATGTCATTTAGGCTTAATTTCCTCACTGGTCGAATTCAAATTAATAATCCACTTAAGTTTCACAATTTACTTAATCACTTCAATGTCAAAATTTTGACCAAGTTTATGAGATTAGTTAGAGCAATTAATCAATATGTTGCATCTTAAACTTACTTAGCCCAAATCAACTTCATGTGTCCCCTAATTTCATCCAAACTACTATGATCAAATTTCACGGTTTGACATGCAACTCCAAACAAAATTCATAAAAAAAAAACAGCCATAATATTCCAGTAATATGCACACAGAAGCCAAATTATGCACAAAAAATCTAAAGTACTCCCCCACACCTAAAGTCAGCATTGTCCTCAATGGTAGAGAAGCATAAAAAGTAAAGGAAAAGAGGTAATGAAAAGCTTCTCTGGTAGACGGTGGCATGATCAGGGTGTCGGCGGTTGTGGTGGGTGAAAACCTTGATGCTCCCAATAGGCCATAAGGTTGGTTTCCATACGGTGCATGGACCGTTCAAGTCTACTAAGGCGAGTGTCAGAGTCAACGGGTTGTTGTGGTGCAACAGGTGGGGTCCGACGACTTCTGGTTGAGGTCCGAGTGCTATGGAAGGTGGTCGGCCCAGGAAGAGTAAAAGAGAGGTGTCCATGGCTATTGGACCCCGAACCTTGAAGCGAAAATTAGAAATATGAAAATGAAATCAAATGAGTGTTTTGTATGTGATTTGTGTTATAGATGAGGAAATGTGATTTATGTTTCATGATGGGCTAAGAAGCCTTAAGCATGAATCATGATTAGCTATGTAAGATAGTATGGAAAAGCAAGAGATTATGAATGACAAGATGCTATGGAATGTAAGAAATCATATGAATTGAGGCTGAGATTTGGATGAATTCCAAATGATAGTTGAATTATTATAAATGATGTGTAATTAATAAAGTAAAGTTAGGATGAATGTTAAATGTATATGCTGATTCAAGGGAAAATTAAGGAATGATTAAAATGGAATTGGCCAAAGTTGCCTTTTTGAAGTTGTAGTTTGTTCTTCCATCTTTTTAACGAGACTAAGTATGCGAGATTTCGAGATCGGAGTTAAGAGTTATAGTTGATACAAGTTATGATGTTATATAAGATTGATGTTAGTGACAGCTTTGATGCATGTTTGAAAATTGAGGTTATGATGAACCAATTTAGTTGAGATTTGAGAAGTTCATGAATTGATTTTGTTGCTTGCATTGTTATGAAGTGTTTAGGCCTATGAATGAGTAAATATGTGAAGATTATAAGTGTATGTGATGGTAGTTTGGATGAGAGAAGCATTGGAAAAAGATTGAAGAGGTTTTGGAAAATTGCATGTCCGTTAAACGGACATGGGAGTCCGTTTAACGGACAGCCTCGGGTCAAACCCCTTCCCTTGCTCATGTCCGTTAGGCAGAGACATGGATGTCCGTTTAACGGACATTATCGGACGAATTGGCACAGTTTTGGCCGTATGTGTCCGTTAAACGGACATGCCTGTCCGTTTAACGGACAGCTACGGGTCACTTTTAGAAAATCGTGATTTTTACTAGTTTTGAGGCCGAATCTCATATTCATACCTCTAATACGAGTTGTAGATATTGATGTTATCTTTCAAATGGCACAAGAAAGAAGGCATTTAGATATTCTTAGAAAAAGTTATGTCATTTTCTCCAAAAGATGTTCAAATGGATTTAGAGTTTAAGCATGGGTTATTGCTTTGATCATAACTCACTCATCCGACCTCGGATTGAAGTGATTCTTGAAGCATTGAATTCCTAACACATGTATCTTTCTCTCCATAAAAATTTGTATCAATTGGAATTGAATTGAAAATTTTTGATTTAATCATATGAAAATCGGAATGATTTGTCTCATTCTGAGCTTGCTATTTTTCCTTCCTCATCCGACCTTGTCAAATCATTTGCTTATATCTTTACCGTCCGACATCCGAATGACTTGGTTCTTGAAGCGTTGGATTCCTAAGACAATGAAGTTCATGATTATGTGAAAATTATAAATTTTAGAGATTTAATTGAGTAAGATTATGTGAATCAAAGTGAGACAGGAAAGTTTCTGAACATAGTTCAGTACTTCGCGAATTTCGGGATCTGTAGAGATCCGATTGAAGCGATGTTTGAGGCATAATAACATTTAGACATAGGGATACAAGTCATATGAAGAAATGAAAATTCATTTTAGCCTTTAAGAATGTCTATTTGTGGAAGGAAGTGAATTATTAGAAAATGTGTTAGCAAATGACGTGTCCGACATGTTTAGGCTATAACTTTTGATGTAGTGCTCCGAATTGAATGATTCTTGGGGCTTTATGAAATTAAGACATAGAGGAACAATTCTCTAGAAGGAATTTTTAGCAAATTCCTTCATTTAGATGTGAGAATAATTATCCAAAAGTGAGCATAACTTGAAGAAATATTCAGGGGCAAATTTGGAAGTTAACTTAGAGATTTGAGTTTAAGGCATATAAGAAGAGGGCAAAAGGGTCTTTTTACTTTCTTTTTATGACATGGCATATAAAGAGGGAGGCATTGTCATTGGAAGAAAGAAGACCCACGAAAATTCTAGAAGAAGAAAGAAGAAAGAAGAAGAAGGAAGAGAGAAGAGGAGAAATCGTGGAGGAGAAGGAGAAGGAGGAAGAAGTGGTAGGTTTCTGATTTTTCAAGCTTGATTTCTCCATGGATTCATGAAGGAAAAGAGGGAAGGAGAAGAGATCTACCCTCCAAGCCAAAAGGAATTTCGAAAATAGAAAGAGAAAGAGGTAAGAGATTCTTCAAGTTTGAGTTTTTAGTGATTTGTTAGTTTAGAAATATGGAAAAGGTGATGGGTTTGTGATTTCCTTGATTAGTTTTGAAAGATTTCATGGTGAATTGATTTATTGTTGGATTTATGTGAGTTAAGGTTTGGGTAAAGTTTGAGAATTTGAGATTTTAGAAATTCTTGATTTGGAAAGGGTGGAAATATGATGATTATAAACTTCTTATTGTTAATTTGAAAAGTATGAGGTTTATTATTTTGGGAATTGGATGATTATGGTTTAGGTAACTTTATATGGGAAGAGAGATAGAAGAAAAGAACAAATCGAAGCTTTGGACAAGCTTATGGCATGGTTATGAGATGGGTAATATGTTTATTTTTCAAATTATGAGCTAATTACAATTTGTGGTTTTATAAGCTATTGTTTTATCAATGATTTAGTCAATTGTCTTTGTCATGATTTATAAAGAAATGTTAAAGGCATTGTTTCCAAATGATTTACGAAAATTCTGAAATAGTTTGGACAATTTTCCATAAGTGACTTGAATGGTTTAAGTAAATGAATGTTTTGAGTAAATTGAAAAAGATGAAATATGCATTGAATTCATGATGTTGCATTGATTGATAGTTTGAGAATATGTTTATACTTGTATATGCATGTATGTAAGCTTGCAAATGTGTTGAATATGACATTACATGAAAAGTTGAATTTTGAATTGTGCCTTGGGCAATATGAATTTTCAAGATTGAATCGTGTTACATGGGTTTGGTTAGGTCCTTCATGTGGAGTCGATTACTTTGGTCTCATTTTTAAAGCCTTCTCCCGGCTACCCGCTAGTGGCATAGGAGCTCCGTTTTCGGACTCCCCATGTGTTTCACGGCTGCACATGACCGCTTTGCGGGAATGTGCAATACGTCCTGTTTTATGGACCAACCCAAACCGATTGATATGTTATATGCTTTACTTTGTTAGAATATGTTGTATTTATCTGTAATGCAATTCATGGGGCAATGGTTTGAAAGTTTGACAAAAAGAGAATTTGGATTTTTCAACTATGAGAGTTTTGTAAAGTTTTTTTTGTTAATGTTTATGAAAGATTCTGAATTTGAGAAGTTTTTTAGAAGTAAACCTTCACTGTTTTCAATCAACGAAAATTAAGGTTTGAAAATATTTTTGCTTATCATTTGTTTAATAAACATGTTATCCACGAGCTTCCGAGCTCACCCCCCTTTCATCCCCATCTCCAGGTATTGACGGAGATTGGATGAAAGACGTCAAGACATCAGTATTTGTGCATGTGTTTGTAAATTGTGTAGTTTTGGTATATGAGTATTGGGATTGGGGTATGGCTTGAAATGCCATTAGAATATTGTAAGCAATTAGTTCATAATGTATTTTTTTTAGTTTATGAAATTGTATAAGAATTGGAATTATGGTTTTGAAAATGTATTGGATTTGGATTTTGCAATTTGGTGTTGTATATAAAGTGTTTTGAGTTATGATTGTAATTGAGAAATATTTATATGGATATGGATGAATGTGTTGATGATTAAATATGAATTGTGATAATTGATGAATACATTTGGATATGAAAAATGACTGGAAAAGTTTTAGCAATAGGTTTGCGTTTGCTGAGATCCCGAATGGAGGGTCCGGCGGATATGATGTATGTGAAACTATTTGGAATTTATAGAAGTGTATTTAAGTCATTTGCAAGTTTGGGTTTTTGATAGTGCAACCGTTATGCTGCCGGATTTTCTATATAGTAGATTATGGATAAGAGAATTTGTGTATGAATTTAGGAATTTTATTTGACATGAGTATGAGATTGTTATGGTAAAGAGTAAGACTATGATGAATAAGAAGAATCTAGTAATATGGGATTAGTATGAGTTGTAGGATAAATTTTCCCAAAGAGGGAAATTATTTGCTTGTTCTAAAATAAGATGGATTAAATGATGAAAGAAATGAATAAGAAAAAAAAATGTACATCGACTTTCGGATAGGTCAAGTCATAAGGGTTTCCAACGCGACAAGTTTTCTATTTTCACGCTTCGGATGTCGGGATTTGAACTTTCAGTGTTAATTGATCTATTCGATTCCCATTGGTATTTGGTTCGACTCATTTATTTCTTTTTCATTTGTTTCAAATCAATTTTCGACCCACATGTCACATGTGTTTCGATTTTCTGTTATCCGCCTTTCATTTCAGATTCATGTGTTTGATTGGCTATATGATCCGATTCATTGATTTTCATTCCGCTTCAAAAGTGGTTATGAGTGTTAAGTGTAAGAAGTTGGGTCTCGAAAACGGGATCTAACAGATATGGTATCAGAGCCCAGTAATATGGTCTTACTAGGGCATAGTGTATGAGTGATTTGCATGAGAAATTGATAAGAGTTTGTAAGGCTAAGATTGATTTTGTGAAAATGCGATAGTGGTGTGATTAAATTTGCAAGAATGATTTGAAGGACCTATGTGATTGTTTGAGTAAGGTGAAGAATTATGATTGACTTTAAGATTATGATGTTAGAAATTAAGAGTTTAAATGTAGCGCCCCCTCACCGTAGAGTATACACCGGGGCGCCCGTAGGTCGTACCAATGCATAACCTACTACGAGGGTGCACTACGATTCGATCATTTCTATACACCTCATGGCATCAATATGAGAAAGCAGTAATGATAATTCACTAAATTTTAAAACCAAAAGATCCCTTCTCATTCATTGCATAAAACCCTGAATACAACATCCGGTCATATTTACAACTGTACAAGTCCAAAAGAACTAACACAGCTCCTATATAAGTCATCCACAAAATACCCCAAAAGATCCCCAGCTGACAGACCTGTGGGCCATGCACCTCTTGCCGGCACACACAGCAGGAAAAGTCTCACTGACCGGAGCTAGGAGTCACTCTAACGCTGACCTGAAAAATAGATGCAATGTTGGGGTGAGTTTGCGAACTCAGTGAGAAACCATCATCGATGGTTCACCCAACTCATGCATAGACAAACAATTCACGCTATATCGTACATATATCACAGACAAGAAATCACATGCAGTCAAATTTCACATTTATAAGGTAATAAGCCTTTCACACAATTCACATTTGGAACATTCATATATGTAATGTGCATGTGACTCTTTCATTTTCTTTCGTTGTTGTGACCGTGCGCCTGAGCTCATATACGTTGAGCCATTGGCTCTGAAAACATTGGGCTCTAAAGCCCTAATCGTTGAGTATAAAGCTCAAAATCGTTGGACACGAAGCCACATGCGTTGAGCTTAAAGCTCGGATACGGTGGCTACACGGTCACAACTGCTTTTATCGATCATCTTTGTTATGCATGTATGCACATGTCCAATTTCAATACATGCATCGCACTAAAACTTCATATACCTAATTCTCACCATTTGAAACCAATTATGAACAATTATACACAATTAACACTTATATCACAACCCAAATATTTGGGACACTGCCGTCCAAATCAATCAAAACAAACACATACAATCCATCCTTAACTCCTCATGGCATATTTGCATTGAATTGAACACATATAGGTTGAGAAACCAACTAGGTTACTCACCTCAGAACTTCCGAAACTCTTTAGGAAGTCTCGCCTCGTCGGACGATCGGCGATCCACTTGAGCCGCTTATAACAATCAAAATATAAATAACATTACTAATTGTATCAATTTCAATGTTCAATGATGCATACGAATCAAATAATGTACGTACTATACGTGTTATGACATTTCCGACACAATTCTGAATTTCCCGATCTCAAATTCTAATTCCCGAATTCATAATCTCCAAATTAAATTTAATCCATAATTAATTGAACCGTCAAATTCCTAGATCCCATTATTTAAAACCTCAATTTCATTTTCGGAAGAACAACATCCCTCGCCGCAGCGAGCTCCCCTTTCATTCCACCTTCGCCGCGGCGTATACACGCCTCGCATGTGGCCGTCATCGTCTTCTTCGTCATGGTGTCGCATCCGTGTGCGTCGACGCGCGCCTCTCCTCTTCGCCGTGGCGCGCCTTCCGCGTGCGGAGCAATTCTGCTAGCCGCGGCGTGTTCTTCATGCACCGCGGCGTGCGACCGCAGACACGCCCAGAAAACCCAGAAATTTCCAGATTTTCGACTGATAACAACTCCAAATCCAGATTTTCCCCTTACAAACTACTCCTAAATAATTCCATACACATCATACAACAAATCATTAGCTTCTATTTCATCAAACAACCATTTTTCCCAAATTTCAACCCTGAAACTAACGAAAATACCCAATCGGAAACCCTACATACCAAATCCTCAAATATACAAATTAAATCATCCAAATAACTCTATAAACCAACCAATCAAACTATATAAAGCAAGATAGAAGTAACTTACTTGATTAATAACCTCAAATCTTCAAAGATCACTCAAATCCAAGCTCATCGACACCCACGGCTATCACCCAAACAAAACCCATTTTCATCTCTTCTTTACCCACTCCAAAGCAACAAATCAATTCAAGGCAAAGGAAGGGACAAATGGCAAGAAGGAATCAAGAAGCAAGTCACAGAAGAAATCACGATGGAGGAAGGAAGAAACTTCAAATTTTTCTTTCTCAGAAGGCAAGTATCGAGGAAGCAAATTTTTCAAAAGAAAGGCTTTATATATATTAAGGAAACAAGGGCTTGTTTGGCAATTCTAATTGCCACAAGTCCAAATCCGAACAACCTCAAACCAATTTCAAATTCCAATTTCTCCCGAATTCTAATGGCTAAACCCTAATTCCTCAAATCAAATTTCTAACCTGTCCGTGCCATTAGATAATCAATTTCGGAACCGGACATTCAAATAACCAGTCATTGATCAATTTTCCGGTCCGGGCCTATTGCTCCGAAAATTCCAGAAAAATTCCTATAAATCCTAAAAAATAGAAAACTTATTATCATATACTCCAATTTCATAATTCAACTTCCTAACTTTCATTTCTAACTCAAATTCAATCCTCGAACCTATTTTGACCTAATTATCACACATGTCCGAATCATCTCCAAATTCAAATTATCCAAATCAAATCGGAATATGTCATACATGTATGTACGTACGAATGCCAATAAAATCATTGCCAATTATACACAAATTCTATAATGCATTCACATGCCAAATACGAATGCAATGAACTGTATCCATCCTATCGGCGACGGGATGTTACATTAAATTCATGATGAAATTAGATGATGTGACTTTGAATATATGTGAGATGCAAATATGAATCTTTAAAGATGAGTTGATGATAGGAATATATGTATAGAAGTTAAAAGAGATTGAGATTGGATGGTTTTGGTCCATATTGAGGTTCTGAATAAATTAGATCATTCATCGGCATATGTGAAGAAATAGTTGTTTAATATAATAGTGATGACTTAATATTATAAAGAAGAGAACATTTGTGAATGAGATAAGAATATATGTGATAAGAATTTGAGTGAGATTAGGTTTGTGAAAATGAAAATGAGAGTAGCATTTGATGATGAATTGGGTTGTTGATTTTGAATATGCATTTGTGAGAGAACTCAGAACGATTTGCAACATGAGTTAAACCTATGTACTTGTGAAAATATAATAAGAATTATTGGAGTGTGAATATGATATAAGAGGTGAAAAATTTTACGAATATGTGTGGTGAGGACTTGGAAATGAGAATGACTGGGATCATTTGGAAGAAATTAGCTTAATGAATGTGTTACATAGTGGTTTGTTTAAGTATGAATTTTGAGGACGAAATTCTTTTAAGAGGGGGAGAAATGTTGGACCCTGAACCTTGAAGCGAAAATTAGAAATATGAAAATGAAATCAAATGAGTGTTTTGTATGTGATTTGTGTTATAGATGAGGAAATGTGATTTATTTTTGATGATGGGCTAAGAAGCCTTAAGCATGAATCATGATTAGCTATGTAAGATATTATGGAAAAGCAATAGATTATGAATGAAAAGATGCTATGGAATGTAAGAAATCATATGAATTGAGGCTGAGATTTGGATGAATTCCAAATGATAGTTGAATTATTATAAATGATGTGTAATTAATAAAGTAAAGTTAGGATGAATGTTAAATGTATATGCTGATTCAAGGGAAAATTAAGGAATGATTAAAATGGAAATGGCCAAAGTTACCTTTTTTGAAGTTGTAGTTTCTTCTTCCATCTTTTTAACGAGACTAAGTATGCGAGATTTCGAGATCGGAGTTAAGAGTTATAATTGATACAAGTTATGATGTTATATAAGATTGATGTTAGTGACAGCTTTGATGCATGTTTGAAAATTGAGGTTATGATGAACCAATTTAGTTGAGATTTGAGAAGTTCATGAATTGATTTTGTTGCTTGCATTGTTATGAAGTGTTTAGGCCTATGAATGAGTAAATATGTGAAGATTATAAGTGTATGTGATGGTAGTTTGGATGAGAGAAGCATTGGAAAAAGATTGAAGAGGTTTTGGAAAATTGCATGTCCATTAAACGAACATGGGAGTCTGTTTAACGGACAACCTCGGGTCAAAAGGACCCCTTCCCTTGCTCATGTCCGTTAGGCAGACATGGATGTCCATTTAACGGACATTATCAGACGAATTGGCACAATTTTGGCCATATGTGTCCTTTAAACGGACATGCCTGTCCGTTTAACGGACAGCTACGGGTCACCTTGAGAAAATCGTGATTTTGACCAGTTTTGAGGCCGAATCTCGTTTTGAGGCCGAATCTCGTTTTGAGGCCTCTAATAAGAGTTGTAGATCTTCATGTTATCTTCCAAATGGAACAAGAACGAAGGCATTGGGATATTCGTAGAAAAAGTTATGTCATTTGCTCCAAAAGATGTTCAAATGGATTTAGAGTTTAAGCATGGGTTATTGCTTTGATCATAACTCACTCATACGACCTCGGATTGAGGTGATTGTTCAAGCATTGAATTTCTAACACATGTATCTTTCTCTCCATAAAAATTTGTATCAATTGGAATTGAATTGAAAAAGTTTGATTTAATCATATGAAAATCGGAATGACTTGTCTCATTCTGAGCTTGCTATTTTTCCTTCCTCATCCGACCTTGTCAAATCATTTGCTTATATCTTTTTCGTCCGACATCTGAATGACTTGGTTCTTGAATTGTTGGATTCCTAAGACAATGAAGTTCATGATTATGTGAAAATTATAAATTTTAGAGATTTAATTGAGTAAGATTATGTGAATCAAAGTGAGACAGGAAAGTTTCTGAACATAGTTCAGTACTTCGCGAATTTCGGGATCTGTAGAGATCCGATTGAAGCGATGCTTGAGGAATAATAACATCAAGACATAGGGCTACAAGTCATATGAAGAAATGAAAATTCATTTTAGCCTTTAAGAATGTCTATTTGTGGAAGGAAGTGAATTATTAGAAAATGTGTTAGCAAATGACGTTTCCGATATGTTTAGGCTATAACTTTTGATGTAGTGCTCCGAATTGAATGATTCTTGGGGCTTTATGAAATTAAGACATAGAGGAACAATTCTATAGAAGGAAGTTTTAGTAAATTCCTTCATTTAGATGTGAGAATAATTGTCCAAAAGTGAGCATAACTTGAAGAAATATTCAGGGGCAAATTTGGAAGTTAATGTAGAGATTTGAGTTTAAGGCTTATAAGAAGAGGGCAAAAGGGTCTTTTTACTTTCTTTTAATGACATGGCATATAAAGAGGGAGGCATTGTCGTTGGAAGAAAGAAGACCCACGAAAATTCTAGAAGAAGAAAGAAGAAAGAAGAAGAAGGAAGAGAGAAGAGGAGAAGGAGAAGGAGGAAGAAGGGGTAGGTTTCTGATTTTTCAAGCTTGATTTTTCCATGGATTCATGAAGGAAAAGAGGGAAGGAGAAGAGATCTACCCTCCAAGACAAAAGGAATTTCGAAAATAGAAAGAGAAAGAGGTAAGAGATTCTTCAAGTTTGAGTTTTTAGTGATTTGTTAGTTTAGAAATATGGAAAAGGTGATGGGTTTGTGATTTCCTTGATTAGTTTTGAAAGATTTCATGATGAATTGATTTATTGTTGGATTTATGTGAGTTAAGGTTTGGGTAAAGTTTGAGAATTTGAGATTTTAGAAATTCTTGATTTGGAAATGGTGGAAATATGATGATTATAAACTTCTTATTGTTATTTTGAAAAGTGTGAGGTTTATGATTTTGGGAATTGGATGATTATGGTTTAGGTAACTTTATATGGGAAGAGAGATAGAAGAAAAGAACAAATCGAAGCTTTGGACAAGCTTATGGCATGGTTATGAGGTGGGTAATATGTTTATTTTTCAAATTATGAGCTAATTACAATTTGTGGTTTTATAAGCTATTGTTTTATCAATGATTTAGTCAATTGTCTTTGTCATGATTTATAAAGAAATGTTAAAGGCATTGTTTCCAAATGATTCTGAAAATTCTGAAATAGTTTGGACAATTTTTCCATAAGTGACTTGAATGGTTTCGTAAATGAATGTTTTGAGTAAATTGAAAAAGATGAAATATGCATTGAATTCATGATGTTGCATTGATTGATAGTTTGAGAATATGTTTATACTTGTATATGCATGTATGTAAGCTTGCAAATGTGTTGAATATGACATTACATGAAAAGTTGAATTTCCGAATTGTGCCTTTGGGCAATATGAATTTTTCAAGCATGAATACGTGTTACATGGGTTTGGTTAGGTCCTTCATGTGGAGTCAGTGCACTGGTCTCATTTTTAAAGCCTTCTCCCGGCTGCCCGCTAGTGGCATAGGAGCTCCGTTTTCGGACTCCCCATGTGTTTCACGGCTGCACATGACCGCTTTGCGGGAATGTGCAGTACGTCCTGTTTTATGGACCAACCCAAACCGATTGATGTGTTATATGCTTTACTTTGTTAGAATGTGTTGCATTTATATGTAATGCAATTCATGGGTGCAATGGTTTGAAAGTTTGACAAAAAGAGAATTTGGATTTTTCAACTATGAGAGTTTTGTAAAGTTTTTTTTTGTTAATGTTTATGAAAGATTTTGTATTTGAGAAGTAAACCTTCACTGTTTTCAATCAACGGAAATTAAGGTTTGAAAATATTTTTGCTTATCATTTGTTTAATAAACATGTTATCCACGAGCTTCCGAGCTCACCCCCTTTCATCCCCATCTCCAGGTATTCGAGCAGGAGATTGGATGAAAGACGTCAAGACATCAATATTTGTGCATGTGTTTGTAAATTGTGTAGTTTTGGTATATGAGTATTGGGATTGGGGTATGGCTTGAAATACCATTAGAATATTGTAAGCAATTAGTTCATAATGTATTTTTTTTAGTTTATGAAATTGTATAAGAATTGGAATTATGGTTTTGAAAATGTATTGGATTTGGATTTTGCAATTTGGTGTTGTATATAAAGTGTTTTGAGTTATGATTGTAATTGAGAAATATTTATATGGATATGGATGAATATGTTGATGATGAAATATGAATTGTGATAATTGATGAATACATTTGGATATGAAAAATGACTGGAAAAGGTTTAGCAATAGGTTTGCGTTTGCTGAGATCCCGGATGGAGGGTCCGGTGGATATGATGTATGTGAAACTATTTGGAATTTATAGAAGTGTATTTAATTCATTTGCAGGTTTGGGTTTTTGATAGTGCAGTCGTTATGTTGCCGGATTTTCTATATAGTAGATTATGGATAAGAGAATTTGTGTATGAATTTAGGAATTTTATTTGACATGAGTATGAGATTATTATGGTAAAGAGTAAGACTATGATGAATAAGAAGAATCTAGTAATATGAGATTAGTATGAGTTGTAGGATAAATTTTCCCAAAGAGGGAAATTATTTGCTTGTTCTAAAATAAGATGGATTAAATGATGAAAGAAATGAATAAGAAGAAAAAAAAATGTACATCGACTTTCGGATAGGTGAAGTCATAAGGGTTTCCAACGCGACAAGTTTTCTATTTTCACGCTTCGGATGTCGGGATTTGAACTTTCAGTGTTAATTGATCTATTCGATTCCCATTGGTATTTGGTTCGACTCATTTGTTTCTTTTTCATTTGTTTCAAATTAGTTTTCGACCCACATGTCACATGTGTTTCGATTTTCTGTTATCCGCCTTTCATTTCAGATTCGTGTGTTTGCTTGGCTATATGATTCGATTCATTGATTTTCACTCCGCTTCGAAAGTGGTTATGAGTGTTAAGTGTAAGAAGTTGGGTCTCGAAAACGGGATCTAAAGTGGCTCAGGTCTACAATCCCCATCTTGCATAAACAGTCTACATCCAATGGCTCGAGCTCACAAGCCACTATCATGTTAGTATTGTCAAGATCTAATACATCCAAATTAACAGCCATATGTGTAATATAGGAACCAAGGATTAATGGTTTAGACTTTTTTCGCAAGACAGAATGAAATTGATGCATAAACCAAAATCCTAAGTTTACAAGAATATGTTTATCTATACACCACAGGAAGTAAAATTCAGCCTTTGATAAAGTGCCCGTAGCATCTTTTCGACAAGAAAAATTAAAGGCTAGCAACCTATGCATAATTTTGAAAACCGGGTTGATAAGAAAGGAACTCTTAGACAAGCTAGCATGGTAAGGACGAGGGTCAATAGACCATTGATGCCATATTTCTGAGGCATTAAAATCAGAATGAAAATCACAATGGGAGTCACGAAATAAGTCAGATTCAATATCAGCAGTAGACATAAATCCCAATGCAACATTAAATTCAGCAATTGACAAGGCAAATTCCTTTCCCATTAACAAAAATTCAGCAGCTTCTGCCGTATGTAAGTCAAATGTTTTGTCGCAATTAAACTGGAACGTAGTGTAAAATTCCATCGTTAATTCTTCAAAAGCAGGACAATTGATACGGGCAAAATTACTCCATGCAATAGGACCAAGTAATTGCACAAAAGCATCATATACACTTAAGGCTTCAAGAGTATCCGAATGAATAGACTTACAAGGATAGATTGGTCGCTGTCGGAGAAGCTCAAACTTGGCGGTATCTTCAGGGAGAACGAAGGAAGTGCAACCAGCAGTTCGAGTGGTCACTCTTGTTCGGTGTTCCACTACCTTGCCTTGTTGGGACCGAAGGCGTGTTCTCGGAGTTGGATGGATGGTCGTTGGTGTGGACGCTGGAACTATCCGAATGGGGCTGGGGTCTCTTTGTGCTTGGCTCTTTTTCCTGGGCATTGTCGCAATCGATGAAGAAAGACCTGCACAAACAAGACGCAATAGTCACAAAAATACCGAAAATGTGAACAGAAAGAGGAATATTTATGTGGAATGGGGGAAAGAAAAATCGACAGAAGGAGAGAATGAAGGCTGGCGAAACGGAAGTTGGGGATGTCGTGAATGTGAGATAGGTGAAGAAATTGAAAGAATGGTAATATCGATGGAAAGAGCAAGAAAGAAGGGATGTGGTGAAAAATAAATCTGGAAAATTAGGGATTTAAGAGGTTGGGGCATAAATCGATAGAGTGGAGGGAAGGGGGGTATAGATCGATGCTGGCTGTGATGGATTTTGGGACATCGACAGTGAAGTTTTAGGGGTTGAGGGAAAACAAAGAAGGAGATCTGGTTGAGGGGAAGGGTGGAGAACAATAACTGCGGAAATAACTATTAAAATCAAAGGGGGATGGGTTGAAAGAGAATCGGCAATGGGTGTTGAGGGTGAAAAGGAATGAAGATCATGATACTGGATGCTGGAAAAAAATCACCTAAGTGTCGAGAACAGCAGTAAGAACACAAGCAGGGGAGAAAGATTTGGGGGAGGGAAACGAAAAAGGGAAGGGCGGTAACGAAATTCAATTTTCTTTTTTATTATTATTATTATTATTATATATATATATATATAAACAAAAGCTGAAAATAAACATAAAAATAGGAACGAAGAATGCCAGAAAATAAGTAGAAAAATAAATAAAGATTTCTAACTAAATAATAAAACTATGAAAAATAAAGACAAACCTGAACACTTTATGGGTTACCCCGAACATGCTTCTTTACAGTCGTTAGCTGGACCTGATGTTGTAATTTACCGATTTAGAGATAGGTTGACAGTGCCAACCCGATTTCATCAACCTGTTCGATCGGTAAATTTTCATAATAAGGCTTGAGACGGTGTCCGTTGACCTTGAAAATTTTAGAAGTATCAATGCTCTGAATTTCCACCGCACCATGAGGAAAAACGTTAGTAACAATAAACGGACTCAGCCAGCGAGATCGTAATTTTTCGGGAAATAACTTAAGCTTTGAATGATAAAGAAAAACTTTTAGTCTAATTGAAAACTGTTTCCTATAAATCATTTTATCATGAAAAGCCTTAGTTTTTTCCTTATAAGTTTTTGAATTTTCATAAGCCTCATTACGAATCTCCTCTAATTCTTGTAATTGCAATTTTCGACTAGTACTTACCTCAAACTGATCCATGTTAAATTTCTTGACAACCCAATAAGCTCGATGTTCAATTTCCACAGGTAAATGACAAGGCTTACCGAAAACTAACCTGTAGGGCGACATACCTATAGGAGCTTTATATGCAGTCCGGTAGGCCCATAAAGCGTCATCCAGTCGAAGACTCCAATCTTTGCAGTTTGGGTTTACCACTTTTTCGAGGATGGACTTGATTTCCCTATTAGATACCTCAGCCTTCCCACTGGTTTGCGGATGATAGGCGGTAGAGATTCGGTGCGTAATACCACATCTTTTCATTAGTGCTTCGAAAATCTTGTTGCAAAAATGCGTTCCTCGTTCGCTAATGATGGCTCGAGGCATTCCAAACCTGAAAAAAAAATTGATTTAACAAAATCAATTACCGTTTTAGCATCATCAGATATAGTAGCCTTAGCTTCAACCCACTTAGAAACGTAGTCTATTGCCAACAGGATGTAATTCTTACCGAAAGAGGAAGGGAACGGACCCATAAAATCTATTCCCCAAACATCGAAAAATTTCACATACCAGAATGTTCGTCAATGGCATCTAATTCTTGGATCCCAAGTTACCTGTTCTTTGACAACGATCACACAACTTGCAAAACATGTAGAATCATAAAATAACTTAGGCCAGAATAGACCACATCTAAAAAAATTTGCGCAGTTCTTTTGGGACCGAAGTGTCCCCCACACACAGATGAATGACAAAATTGTAAAATAGATGAAATTTCATCATCTGTGACGCATCTCCTAACAATCTGATCAGCACAAAATTTCCACAGGTAAGGTTCATCCCAAACATAATATTTAGCCTCGCGCTTAATTTTATCTTTTTCAGCTCTAGACAGGTCATTAGGTAACGACTTAGTAACTAAAAAATTTACTATATCCGCATACCAAGGGGTTACCTGTTGAACTGCGAAAAGGCTCTCATCTGGAAATTTTTCGTGAAGGATATCAGATGTAGTACTAGATGTGATTCGGCTTAAGTGGTCGGCCACCAAATTCTCCGCTCCTTTCTTATCGCGAATTTCCACATCAAATTCTTGCATCAATAAGATCCAGCGAATCAATCTGGGCTTGGCTTCTTCCTTGTTCACTAAGTACCTTAGCGCGGCGTGATCGGAGTAGATGATCACCTTGGTCCCCAGCAAATAGGACCGAAACTTTTCCAAGCCAAAGACAACCGCTAGAAACTCCTTCTCCGTTGTGGAATAATTTTTTTGGGCATCATTAAGTGTCATAGAAGCATAATAAATAACGTAAGGTACCTTATCCACTTTTTTTCCCAGAACAACGCCTACGGCATAGTCCGATGTGTCACACATCAATTCGAAAGGTATGTCCCAACTTGGTGGTTGAATAATTGGTGCTGTAGTGAGACGCTCCTTAAGCTCGTTGAATGCACTTCGGCACTGTTCATCAAAATTGAATTTTACATCTTTTTGGAGCAATTGGCATATGGGTTGCGCAATTTTGGAGAAGTCCTTGATAAATCGTCGATAAAATCCTGCATGACCAAGAAAAGAACGAACTTCCTGCACATTCGCGGGGTAAGACAAAGATCGAATAATATCTATCTTGGCTTTATCAACTTCAAGTCCTTTTGACGAAACGGTATGACCCAAAATAATGCCTTCATTAACTATAAAGTGACACTTTTTGTAATTTAGAACCAAATTAGTTTCAATGCAACGTTTTAGCACTTTTTCAAGATTAATGATGCATGCTTCAAAAGATTCGCCATATACCGTGAAATCGTCCAAAAAAATTTCCATACAATTTTCTACTAAATTGGAGAAAATACTTACCATACACCGTTGGAATGTCGCTGGTGCGTTGCACAATCCGAATGACATTCGTCGGTAAGCAAAGGTACCGAATGGGCATGTGAAGGTCGTCTTTTCCTGATCCTGTGGTGCCACCAAAATCTGATGATATCCTGAATACCCATCTAAACAACAATAGTGAGATTTTTCGGCTAATCTTTCAAGCATCTAATCAATAAAAGGAAGCACAAAGTGATCTTTTCTAGTAACTAAATTAAGCTTCCTATAATCCATGCATACTCTCCAACCATTTTGGACACGAGTTGGAATTAACTCACCATTGCTGTTTTCAATTACCGTAACACCAGTTTTCTTTGGTACGACCTGTACCGGACTTACCCACTTACTATCCAAAATTGGATAAATTATGCCTGCGTCAAGAAGCTTTAAAATTTCTTTCTTCACCACTTCCATCATGGGTGAGTTAAATTGACGCTGTGGTTGCTGCACCTCTTTAGCCTCATCTTCCATCAAAATTCGGTGCATGCATATAGTGGGACTAATACCCTTCAAATCAGCGATTGTCCACCCAAAAGCTTCTTTATGCGCCTTCAAAACATTGATAAGTTGATTTTCCTGCACATCAGAAAGTTGGTTAGAAATAATCAAAGGCAATGTATCTTTCTCACCTAAAAAGACGTATTTAAGATGATGAGGCAAGTTTTTCAATTCCAAGGTTGGTGGGTTGATCAAGGATGGCAGCAACTTGTTTACTCCTTGGGATATATCCACGGACGTGAGCTACTGGAGGAAGAACCTTTCAGTACTATTTGCTTTGTGGAATAATGCTTCCTCTTCATTATCACGCATCACCGAATCAGCATCCTCATCCCACTGTAACGTTTTTGCCTTAAACTCTCTAAATAACATGAATTTCTCCTTCACTGGACAATGTTGTGCATCATTTATGTTGTCCTTTAAGTCCCCACAAGATGCAAATTCCTCAGCCCTTTGTGAGCATAACGCAGTCTGCTTGCTCCCTGCAATTGCCGCAGATTCTTCACACCCATGGAAAAGTGACGCATTCTCCACTGATTCCTCTTCATCTGTGATGTCCAAACTCTGATGTTCCTGCATCCATGTGTCAATAAAGTCTACAGAGACAACAGATTGCTCATCATCTGGAATTTTCATGGTGTTATAAATATTGAATTTAATTAAATCACCATCAAATTCCATAGTTAAAGATCCATCATGAACATCGATTTTGGTTCTCGTTGTTTTCAAAAATGGCCTTCCGAATAAAATCGGAGTTGACGAGGATGTGTCATCTGTGCCCATCTGCAAAATATAAAAGTCAGCCGGGAAAAGCATGTTTCCCACTTGAACCAATATGTCCTCTAACACTCCTTTTGGATATGCGTTTAACCGATCCGCTAATTGAATTACTACGTTAGTTTCTTTAAGAGGTCCAATATTCAAAGATTTATACACATCATATGGCATGACATTAATGGATGTGCCTAAATCTAACATAGCTCTTTCAATTCGCAAATTACCAATTCGACACGAGATAGTAAACATACCTGGATCTTGGCATTTCGGTGGAAGCTTTTTCTTTTGTAAGATGGCTGAAACATTTTCGCCTAACTGAACTTTCTCATTGGATTTTAATTTCCTCTTGGACGTACAAAGCTCCTTAAGAAATTTAGCATATCGCGGAATTTGTTTAATTGCATCAAGAAGAGGAATATTTATCTGAACCTTTCAGAAAGTCTCCAAAATTTCCTTTTCTTGTTCTTCCTTTTTTGCCTTTGCTAGTCGGCTCAGAAAAGGAGGTGGAAGCACCTTGTTGATCACAACTTTCCGCTTCTATTCAGGTAAGTGCGTTATGTCTTCCTCTATTTCACGTTTGGAAGCCTTCGGAATTGGTTCTGGCAGTTCTTTACCACTCCGCTACGTGATAGCCTTTGCGCTTTGTCTCGGATTTACCTCTGGTTGTGCTGAAAAATTACCAGAATTCCTCGATTCTAGTCGGTTAACAGCAGCTGCAAGTTGGCTCAACTGATTTTCCACATTCCTAATGCTTGCTTCCGTAGTCCGCTGAAATGTCAAAGTATTCGTGGTTAGAGTTTGTAATGCCTCTTCTAAAGAAGACTTACCTTCGGCAGTTGATGTCATATTTGGATGGCGCTGCATGAATGGTGGTCTTGTTAGAGTAGTGCCCTGAAGGCAATCGCCTTTAGCGCATTTTGTACAAATTTGTGTACAGTCTTTATGAATAAATAAAGAAAGGCATATTTCATTACGTTGCTGTTCATTATTTATGAATTGATATTGATCAATAAGCAAATTAATGAAGTCCATGATATATGACATAGCATGAAAGAAATTATGATGTGATCATACTACTGAGATTCCTATCATGTGCAATTATGTCAAGATTCTAAACTATCCTAGTCATAGGATTCCTGAGGCCGGACATCGGTAATCCGGAAAGACTAGCACATCTCAAACTCCTTGATTTGGTCAAGCAGTGGATCTCATAAACTGTAAATATGAGATATTTAGGGTTGAGATGTGGATGCTTATTAGAGGTAGTAAGTACATTGGATGACCTACTATGAGATCATCACATGGATGTCCTATTCTAATGTCTGTGATAATCTCATCATAGCAATAGTGCAAGTATCCTTAGACTTGAGGTGCTCAAGGATATCTTGGATAGTGATTCTGTGCTTTGACTCCATTCCTTGTTGCCTTACAGAGGTCGCTCATAGGGTGGTGATTGGGTACAGCTTGAGGTATTCGAAGGTAATTGAGTAGCCAATAGAGGATTCACCACTTCTGTGATAGCAGAAGATGATACCCATGGCCTCTTGTCAGGGTCATTACTTAGAAATTTCTGGCCGGAGTATATATGTCATGAAGAGTGTCTTCAGTGACATATAAAGTAATGAGTCCCAAGATAAGAACTGATATCACTTGGACTAGATTTGACGTAGTCAGTCTAGTAAGAGTTGACACTTTGCCCATACTCATAACCAAGTGGGGTATAGCATGGTGAAAGGACGAATTGCACGGTAATTGTCTATGGAAAGGTTCGTAATATGGTTTATGATGAATATAGCTTCATTCGTCAAACCAATTACTTTCCGGTCAATTAGGGGTCATGATGTGTTGCTAGATACCGCTCATGACTTGCTTTCAGATTAAGTGTTAATCTAAGTGGCCAACATAACCGGGAACCTAATGGGTCACACGCATAAGAGTGTCTCGGAGAATTCGTAAAATAGTTTTGGATAGAGATCCAATATATGGAGAGCAATAGAATTAAATAGATCCCGATAAGATCGAGATATGTCCCGATGAGATCGCGACATCGATATTCTTTGAAAAGAGTTTCGGTGGTTTTCCATACGGGACCCGGTGAGCAGTAGGACCGACCCAGTATATGACCGACCACTTCAGCATTTATATATACATATATATATATGTTATTAATTAATTAAATAATTAATTAATATATATATATATATGTGCAACGTGGAGAGTGGAGAGGAGGATAAGACAAAGAATTGTTTATTTATATGTATCAACGTGGAAAGCTACTCTTCTTTAGCTTTTAATGTCTTTAATTACTAATAAGACAAAAAAGCAAGTGAAGACAATATATATTGGTGCTCGTTGGATACAAGAAGGATGAAGAAGACTTAATTGTTAAGTTTCTTGGAAATTTTTTTCAAGCTTCATACACGAAGGTCTCTTCTTCATCCTTCAAGCTTCTCTCCTCCAAGCTTCTTCTTCATCGTTGGTTTTCCAAGCTCTCCAAGAATAAGGTAAGATCTAGCAGTCTTCTCCTTATTCTAGCTATTCCCGGGTCAAAGGGTTTGTCCCGGTTAGGTTCTCCGATCTCTGCGTGGATACCGTTAGAGACGGTCTCCTTTGGCCGTTATGGTTTAAGTTTATTGTATAGACACATGGATCCTAGCTTTCGGGAAGGTCCGGGAACAAAAATTTTTGTTTTCCGTACCGTGAGCATGTGATGCTCACACCGGGATTTTCCTACAGTGGTATCAGAGACACTTGTGTCGTATATAACGAGAAACTATGACTAGGTCGGAGTTGCCTATTGCTTGTGACGATGATGCATGTTGATTATGTGAATTTCGAATTTAGTATAGAAATATAGTTTTCAAAATTTGCTTGCCCAGATATGTTCACAAGATGTTTTTGCATATGTATGTGGAAGCTCAGAATTTATCAATGTGATTTGATATGGTTTTGCTAATTTATTCCCTAATGTTCTGGTTGCTGTGTTTGTGCACATTCATTGAACAGACATGCTTATAAATTCGAGAATAAATTGTAGAAAATTTTGTTTTCGGATTTGCTTTCACCAACATGTCTCCAAGATGTTTATGAATGTCTATGAGAATGGAAAAATGTTTTCAAGGTGATTTACTATTTATTTGAGAATTTATTGTGTGCTGTTGGGAATAACTGTGTTGAGGAACACAGATTCTACATTGGCTTTGTTGCTGAGGTTGGATGAGTTTTTGTTGGAAATAAATCCTGAAAAATTCATGAAGCATGTTGGGAACATGTTGTAACCTCTGTAATTTTCTCAGAATTTATTGAAATTGTTTCAATGAGTTATTCAAACAAAAGACAAAGCTTGGCAGTTTTGAGAAAATTGCTGGAGCTGTTTTGTTTGAAATGAAAAATTGTGTATTTCACAATTCCAATGCCTTGGATCATTTTTAATGTGATTAAAAATGTGTTACATTGATTTTGTATGCTTGCCTAAATGATTTTCTTGAAATCGGGTTTCCAAACAATTTAGGATGTCAAATGTGTCTCATTAGTGTCTCGTTAGTATATTCCCTTATCTTGATTGTTTTGGCCGTCACAAATTTTGTGACATGTGCCGAAGTAGTCTTGATAAAGTTTACAGTACCTAGAGATACTTAGGGTAATAATTTGATATTCTCAAATTATTTGGAAATCTAATTGAATAAGAGTGTATTCATCAATTTCAAGTCTCATGTATAGTTTGATTATATATGGTAAGCATGGAACAATGAAAGTGTTTCATTGGTACATCATAATAAAGGATATTACACTTGGTATTGTGAATTTGAACTACACGGATTGAGAAATTAGCCGATTAGAGAGCAGGACAAAAACCAGTCGACTGACACATCCATTCGGTCATTGGAACATGCACCGATCATTGGAAAGTGCGATAATCCATCGGTCATTGGAACATGTACCAATCATTGAACGTGCACTGATAACCTATAGTAGTCGACTAGCATAAGTTCCAGTCGACTGGTACATGCACCAGTCGACTGGAACATGCACCAATCGACTACAACAACATGCAGAGGTGGGATGATGGATGATTTTAGGTAAAGACTCAATGTGATTGATGAAATACCCTAAATCATTCCATATAGTCATAGTGACTATAATCCTACGACTTGGAGAAGAAGAAGATGAGACACGAAAACCCTCACATCATCGAAAACTAACTCCTTCCATTAATATGGGAAGAACCAGAGTTCTTATAGAGTTGGGTTGTTGGGTAAACCAAGCTTGCTCTATACTGAATATGTTGAACCATGAAAATAAGATTTTCAATTAATGGGTCGGTTTTACTAGAGCGTTGATTTTTGAGTAAACTCAAGGTCAGCGTGGGCGAGGCAAAATTGGGTAGTGTACATCGGATGTACACGCATCAAGAGTTGATAACCCAATGTGTGCATACATCACGAGTTGATAGCACTAGTTGATAGTTGCATCTATGAATCAAATGGTATGGTGATACCGCCGATAGATCTAAGGTGGCTTGTTAGGTAAACCCAAGGTCATTTTAGTAATGTGGGATATCTATGATGCGATTGGTATGACCGATACCTACCGATTGACCTAAGGTGGCTTGTTGGGTAAACCCGAGGTTATCCTTAGCAATGTCGGATATCGACCCACTAGGATATTTTGTCATAATGTTTCTTGGATTCGTCTTCGAGGGTTATGGATTCTTTGAAACTAGTGGGAGCCATATGCATGTCATTCAAGTCCTTATGATCATGCGTGTAATTCTATTCTAACATTCTTTCTCTCTTTCCCTATAGGTTATTGAAGATGACTTCAAGTGTGAACTTGCGCTCACTTATGGACTCCAACAAATTAATCTGGACCCACTTTCTAGATTGGTGAAATCGATAATTATTCTCGTGTCCGAGGCTGGGATATATCCTAGATGTTCCACTTCGATCCACCTCTGCGATGCTTGATGAGGATCGAAAGCATATCGTAAGCATCTTAAAGACGGTGACATGGCTACTGCATTATCGTGCCTCGATGTCACGAGTTGCGTAAGCGGCGTGAGTCTATGGATGCTCATACCATAGTGTTTCATCTTAGGGAGTTGTTTGATGAGCAAGCTCGGTCTGAAAGGTTCGAGACCTCGAGGCTACTCTTCACTACTAAGATGACTCCAAGTTCATCTGCAGTGCAGTATGCACTGAAGATGAATGGGTATATTGAGAGGTTGGCCGTCTTAGGTTTTGTTATGGATTATGAATTAAGTGTTGACTTAATTCTAGTTGGATTGTCTGATAGTTATTCACAGTTTGTGTTAAACTATCGGATGAACCAAATATCCACGACAATCCTCGAGTTGATCAATCTTTCGAGACAACGAGCAATCTATCAAGAAGGATAGTAAGCAAGTGCTTATGGTGGCTTCTTCTTCTGGTTCAAAGAAAAATAATCTAAAGAAGAAAAGGTCTAAGAAACCAAAAGGAAGTGCAGCCAAGAAGAAAACCAAAGAGACTGCACCAAAAGGAACTTACTTCCATTGTGGCAAGACTGGCCATTGGAAGCGAAATTGTAAAGTCTATCTGGATGAATTGAAGCGAAGAAGGCATCGGATGCCTCGGTTCTTCTTCGGTATGTTTGTCATTGAGGTTAATCTTGTTTCGACCATAACATATGGGTATTAGATACGGTTGTGACTCACACATATGCAATGATATCTGAGGCCTCGGGGACGATGGCGACTCATGAAGGAGAACTAGACTGCGTGTGGAAATGGACCAAGAGTTCTTTGCATTAGCCGTAGGCTCTTATTTCTTATCACTCCCCACTGGGCTTGTAATTAAATTGGATGAATGTTATTTTGTACTGATTAACAAAGAACATATTATGCATTTCTTGTTTAAATAGAGCTGGTTTCCATTTGACTTTTAGTAACAATGGTTGTTCTATTAGTTTGAATGGAATGCTTTATGGTACTGGTACATTATGCAACGAAATTTACATATTAGATATGTCACATCCAATTATGAATGTCAATGACACGAAAAGACATAAACGAGATAATTTAAAATCAACTTACTTATGGCATTATCGCTTGGCCATATAAATGAGAGACGATAGCTAAGCTCCATAAGAGTGGAAGTTTAGGGTCATTTGATTATGAATCATATGACACATGCGAATCTTGTTTATTAGGCAAGATGACTAAGTTACCCTTTAAGGGAAAGGGTGAACGAGAGACTGGAGTATTAGACCTAATACATTCAGATGTATGTGGTCCGATGTCCATCCATGCTAGAAATGGTTGTCTATACTTCATTACCTTTATCGATGATTATTCTCGATATGGGTACCTGTATCTGATGAGATACAAATCTGAAGCATTTGAAAAGTTCAAAAAATTCAGAAATGAAGTAGAAAACCAACTTGGGAAAAGTATCAAGACATTACGATCTGATCGTGGTGGGGAATACTTAGACCAAGAATTTTTGGATTATCTTAGAGATAATGGGATTTTATCTCAATGGACTCCTCCTTACACACCACAACATAATGGTGTGGCAGAAAGGAGAAATCGAACCTTGTTAGACATGGAACGATCGATGATGGGCTTTGCAAAGTTACCAAAATCCTTTTGGGGGTATGCAATAGAGACAGCTGTTTACTTGTTAAACAGAGTTCCATCAAAGACAGTTGATGTTACTCCATATGAGATGTGGACTAACAAAAGACCCTATCTTTCTCATTTGAAAGTTTGGGGTTGTCACCTTATGTGAAGCGAATACATCGAGATAAACTTGATGCAAAGTCCGACAAGTGTTTGTTAGTAGGATATCCTAAAGAAACAATGGGATATCAATTCTACCTTCTTTGAGGAACAAAAGGTGTTTGTTTCAAAGCATGCTGTTTTAGAGAGAGTTTCTTTTACAAGAAGGCGGTGGGAGCAAGATTAAACTTGAAGAAGTTCAAGATGCTCGAGCAGATCAATCAGCTCTGAACTGAAACTGTGACTCATACGAGAGATGAAGTAACAGTTCAACCTTTACAACACACGAAGTTCGTGGGTCACGTAAGATATGCTCTGTTCGAGAGATATGGATTTCGTGAATGAGCAGAATGACGTATTGCTCATAGAAGATGATGAGCCTACCACCTATGAAGAGGTTACGAAGAGTTGAGTCTCGAAATGGTTTCACGCCATGCAGTGAAATGGATTCCATGTATGAAAACCAAGTATGGACTTTGGTTGAGGCACTGAAGGAATCAAACCCATAGGGTGCAAATGGGTTTCAAAAGAAAACCGACATGGATGGTAATGTAATTACCTATAAAGCAAGGCTTGCGGCTAAAGGTTTTCGTCAAAGACAAGGAGTTGACTATGACGAGACCTTCAGCCCAGTAGCAATGCTTAAATCCATTAGGATACTCCTAGCCATTGCCACTCATTATGATTATGAGATATGGAAAATGGATGTGAAGACAGCTTTCCTAAATGGAAATCTAGCTGAGGATGTGTATATGACACAACCTGAGGGCTTCACCTCCTATGATGGCGAAAAGGTATGCAAACTTCAGAAATCCATCTATGGATTGAAGCAAGCATCCCGGAGTTGGAATATCCGTTTTGATGAGGTAATCAAAGAGTTTGGTTTCTCACAAAATCCGGATGAACACTGTGTGTATAAGAAGGTTAGTGGAACTGCAATCATATTCCTTGTGCTATATGTAGATGACATATTATTGCTAGGAAACGATGTCTTTATGCTACAATCAGTTAAGATTTGGTTGTCCAAACAATTTGCCATGAAAGACCTTGGTGAAGCAACTTATATCCTTGGGATAAAGATTTATAGAGATAGATCAAAAAGGTTGCTTGTTCTTTCACAATCAACGTACATAGACAAGATGCTAAAAAGGTTTAGCATGGAGCGATCCAAGAGAGGGTACCTTCCCGTGACTCATAGGATAACACTCTCAAAATCTATGTGTCCTAAGACACAAGATGAGAGGATGCGCATGAATATGATCCGTATGCATCGTGGTAGGATCTATCATGTATCTTTGTGCTATATCTGAGACCCGATGTATCATATACTCTAAGTGTTCTGACGGATACCAATCGGATCTGGTGAGGGTCCTTTGGGTGGTGTCGAGAATATCCTCAAGTACTTGCGAAGCACTAAGGATGTTTTCTTGATATATGGGGATGGAGATCTCGGTGGCGGTATCTGATGCGATTTCCAATCGATAAGGATGATTCCAAATCTCAATCAGGTTATGTATTCACCTTTGAATGGCGGGCGGTCGGTTGGAAGAGTTCAAACAAGAGATGACTGCCGATTTAACAACCGAGGCGAGTACATTGCCGCTTGAGCGAAAGGAAGAAGTTTGGATCGAAGTTCATTCTTGAACTCGGTGTGGTTCCTAGCGATGATGGGTCCATACTGCTTGTATTGTGACAACAATGGGGCTATTAAGCGGCGAAGGAACCAAGGTCTCATCAACGATCCAAACACGTACTCGCAGATATCATCGATCGGGGAGATCATTGGGCGAGGTGGCGTCGGATCGAGAGAAATTCCTGAGCGAGAATATTGTTGATCCGTTGACAAAGCTATTGTCACGAAAGAGTTTTGATTCTCATGTACTCGCTTATGGTATTAGATATCAAGGCGATTGGCTTTAGGTCAGTGGGAGATTGTTAGAGTAGTGCCACAAGGCAATCGCCTTTAGCGCATTTTGTACAAATTTGTGTACGTCTTTATGAATAAATAAAGAAAGGCATATTTCATTACGTTCTTTGTTCATTATTTATGAACCGATATTGATCAATAAGCAAATTAATGAAGTCCATGATATATGACATAGCATGAAGGAAATTATGATGTGATCATACTAACCGAGATTCCTATCATGTGCAATTATGTCGATATCTAAATTATCCTAGTCATAGGATTCTTGAGATCGGACATCGGTAATCCGGAAAGACTAGCACATCTCAAACTCCTTGATTTGGTCAGCGGTGGATCTCGAAGCTGTAAATATGAGATATTTAGGGTTGAGATGTGGATGCTTACTAGAGGTAGTAAGTACATTGGATGACCTGCTATGAGATCATCACAAGAATGTCCTATTCTAATGTCAGTGATAATCTCATCATAGCAATGGTGCAAGTATCCTTAGACTTGAGGTGCTCAAGGATATCTTGGATACTGATTCTGTGCTTTGACTCCATTCTTTGTTGCCTTACAGAGGTCACTCATAGGGTGGTGATTGGGTACAGCTTGAGGTATTCGAAAGTAATTGAGTAGCCAATAGAGGATTCACCACTTCTGTGATAGCAGAAGATGATACCCATGACCTCTTGTCAGGGTCATCACTTAGAAATCTCTGGTCGGAGTATATATGTCATGAAGAGTGTCTTTAGTGACATATAAAGTAATGAGTCCCAAGATAAGAACTGATATCACTTGGACTAGATTTGACGTAGTCAGTCTAGTAAGAGTTGACACTTTGCCCATACTCATAACCAAGTGGGGTATAGCATGGTGAAAGGATGAATTGCACGGTAATTGTCTATGGAAAGGTTCGTAATATGGTTCATGATGAATATAGCTTCATTCGTCAAACCAATTACTTTCCACTCAATTGGGGGTCATGATGTGTTGCTAGATACCGCTCATGACTTGCTCAGATTAAGTGTTAATCTAAGTGGCCAACATAACAAGGAACTAATGGGTCACACGCATAAGAGTGTCTCGGAGAATTAGTAAAATAGTTTTGGATAGAGATCTAATATATGGAGAGCAATAGAATTAAATGGATCCGATGAGATCGAGATATGTCCGATGAGATCGCGATATCGATATTCTTGAAAAGAGTTTACGGTGGTTTTCCATACGGGACCCGGTGGTAGGTAGGACCAATTCCAAGATAAGCTGGACCACTTGACATTTATATATACATATATATATGTTATTAATTAATTAAATAATTAATATATATATATATATATGTGCAACGTGGAGAGTGGAGAGGAGGATAAGACAAAGAATTGTTTATTTATATGTATCAACGTGGAAAGCTACTCTTCTTTAGCTTTTAATGTCTTTAATTACTAATAAGACAAAAAAGCAAGTGAAGACAATATATATTGGTGCTCGTTGGATACAAGAAGGATGAAGAAGATTTAATTGTTAAGCTTCTTGAAATTTGTTTTCAAGTTTCATACACGAAGGTCTCTTCTTCATCCTTCAAGCTTCTCTCCTCCAAGCTTCTTCTTCATCGTTGGTTTTCCAAGCTCTCTAAGAATAAGGTAAGATCTAGCAGTCTTCTCCTTATTCTAGCTATTCTCGGGTCAAAGGGTTTGTCCCGGTTAGGTTCTCCGATCTCTGCGTGGATACCGTTAGAGACGGTCTCCTTTGGTCGTTATGGTTTGAGTTTGTTGTATAGACATATAGATCCTGGCTTTCGGGAAGGTCCCGGAATAAAAATTTTTGTTTTCTGCACCGTGGGCATGTGATGCTCACACCGGGATTTTCTTACAGGTCTCTATGGCTGAACATTCGTGGATGGTTGTTGCCCTTGAGGATTCCCATATCGTAAGTTTGGATGATCGCGCCATCCCGGATTGTAAGTATTGGAGAATGGGTCGTACTTCCTTTGATTTGGCCCATTAAATCCACCCATGGCATTCACCTGTTCCGCATTATCTTCTTGCAAAACCGGACATGAATCAGTAGCATGGCCTAACATTGAACAAATTTCACATACCTTAGCTTCTTCTTTTTTTGTGACTACTAACTGTCGTACCAATGATGTCAGGTCGTCTAATCTCTTTTCCACCGAATTCGTGCTAATTTCATTCACGCCCTTTGACCCATGACCTGTACTAATTCCGAACTGTTGCGTGTTGGAAGCCATGTTTGCGATCAATTCTTTTGCGGCTGGTGGAGTTTTGTCAACTAAGGCACCACCGATGGCAGCGTCAATCATACTCCTGTCAGAAAGAAAAAGTCCTTCGTAAAAATACTGAATTAATAATTGTTCAGTTATCTGATGATGTGGACAACTCGCGCATAATTTTTTAAATCTTTCCCAATATTCATAAAGTGTTTCTCCCGTATGTTGACGAATTACACAAATCTCTTTCTGAATATTGGCGGCTCTCGATGCTGGAAAATACTTCTCGAAGAAAAGTCTCTTCATCTCGACCCACGTCTGCACGTTTTCTCCAGGTGAATAATAAAGCCAATCTCATGCATCATCTTTAAGGAAAAGCGGAAAAGCTCTCGACGATCATTCTTCTGTCACATTAATCGGCTTCATACCCATGCAAACTACATCAAATTCCTTTAAGTGCTTGTATGGATCTTCTCCTGGTAAACCCCGGAAAATAGGCAATAAGTGAATCAGTCCAGATTTTAATTCAAAAGTATTATTATCACCTAAATTCGGAAAATTGATGCAGTGGGGTTGTTGCGCGTTAGTCGGCGCGGCTAATTCACGAAGAGTGAGATTGGCAGCTATCCTGTCCATCTTTTGTGTCTCTTTCCACTGTTTGGTCTGTTTTTGCAGTCTTTTTGCTGTCTTTTCTATCTCAAGATTATACTGCAAATTTTCTTATTGGTTTGAATGCGTAACTTACATAAACCGTCAAAAAATCCCCGACAACGGCGCCAAAATTTGGTGATGCTGTCGCCTGCAACCAAATATAAAAGATTTTCACTAACGTTAAAACAAATTAATGTAGTAGCGGTAAGCGGATATCGTTCCCACGAGAAATTTTACGATTATGAAAATTACGAATTCAAACGCACAAATAAAAAAGGGGGTTTTCGTTACTTACTGAAATAAGAATGAAAGTCAAAAAGAAAGGAATTGCAAATTAATAATTAAGTCTGAAAAACCGATAGAAAAAACCGATAAAAAAAACACCTTGGTTTCGGTCACCAATGTTACCATGCTATTATGGATCCTTGACAAAATTGTAACTATTAACGAACATTCATTGATGGAATTTTCTATTAATTGTATTGACTAGAAACATGTATCTTAGCAACCTTATTAAACAATTAATCTAGATACGATCATAGATTAAATTGAGTAATAGCATTAAGAACCAATGACAAGTGATAACATGTATGACATGAAATCAATCAAGTGGATAATTTCTTAGAATTTTCCAACTCTAACGTAGAGGGTTAATCTAATACTCTTGTGGTTACCAAAATTGAGCGTCGATTTTGTTAACCTAGCGATTAAATCCATTAATCTCTAGTTAGCACCTAGAAACTAATAAATCCAATTGAAAAGATTAATCTGAAATTATCCAAACAATTATGAAAAAGATTCCGAACATCTCACCATAATAACATGGAATATGGCTCCCTCAACCAAGAAAAGAAAATTAGTTAATCATAATTAAATTGAAATCAAAAGAAATAATAAAAGAAACAATCTCCATAACTATTTTTTCAGTGAAATTAACGTTAATGACAAGAAGAGTTTTGCATAAATTGAAAACAAGTGATCCAGAAATTTGCAACTAACTAGAAATCACTAAATCTACAATTTAACTACTTGGTGTTTGTGCAGAAATTGAAAATCAGAGAAACAAGAAGAAGAAGAGCACTTGCGGCAGACCCAAGGGAAGAAAGAAAGAAGACTTGATGATCCTCCCTCTAACCCCCATACATGTATTTATAGTCATGGCAATTTCTCCAATTCCCTCTTTAACTTGGATATCCCATATCTTGATTGGCTTTTGTCTCAAATAGATAGTCTTCTAGTTTAGGTGGAAAACTTCCTGAAAAGGACCCTAGAAGATCTTTGGCGATTTGGTTCTAATTTGATTCCAATTCTGGAAAATCTGCAGATTTCGGATTATGACCTTAGGCGTGCCCACGCCTAATCTTTGAATTTCGACCAATCTGGAATTTTCGCACTTCTTGCCATATTTTTCCTCTTTTTGATCTATTTCCGTCTTTTTGGCATTGAAAACCATCTGCAAACATTTAACAAATAATTCCATCAATTTTTATTTACCAATTTCACAAATCAATCAAAATTAAGTCCAAAATATATGCATTTAAAATGACTTATCAGTAATACGCTTAAGTATAAAAAGCATTAGGCATAAATGAAAGGGCAAATAGGACAATTCTCAATCATTAAGGGCATAATTGGAATAAGAAGTGTTGTCTTGCTTATAAATGAATAACAAAACGTGAATGGAAGGATAAGCAGAAGAGAATAATGAAAACGAGTAAGAAAGAGAAAGAGGGTTTAGTGGTTTAAGAGAAAAGAAGAGAGTTAAGCTAGGGTTTAATTCTTCTTAGTCTTCAAGAAGGATTTTGGAGCTGTTCAAGAAGAGAAAAAGGAAGAGTAAGAAAAGAGCTTCCATTTAAACTAAAGATCTCTTAATTTGGTGAAGAGTCAAGGTAAGATCCTTTAGAATCTTTTAGATTTTTGGAAGGATTTTGGTCTATGGAGTTTAGAAAATGCTTGGGTTTAAGCATTCTAGAATTAATTTTAGTGATTTTGCATTTTAGGATTTTCCTATTAGATTCCTATTGAATGAAACTTGGTTTGTATTAGGGAACCAAGAGGATCCTACCCAAGAGTAAGGAGAAAGACAACCTTGACTTAGATTTTTGCAAGGTAATTAGGTGGGTATTGTATTTATAGTTATTGTGTGATTGGGAAAATTCTTGCCTATGTGTAGATATGTGTTAAATTGTTTGAAATTGACTGGTAGAAAATGCATGATGATTTTTGATTTTGTCATACTGTGGAAGAAGTATGATATGTGTTATAAATAAATTGTGTTTTCGATCAATGTTATGCTTTGATATTTGTCATGACATTTTGTATAAATGAAAATAAAGGAAAGAGCATGAAAAGTATGAAAACATTTGATAAAATGATTTGAGCATGTTTATGTGCTTCTGTTTGGGCGAGTGATCGCAGCTCTGTCGATTCGATCTTACGATCAATCCTTGGAAACCGGTCAAATATAAAAAGTTCTAAGATTGTGGTATAGGTTGCAATCCTCGGGTCGTCTCACTTAATTGGAACCGAGCGAAAAAGGTCTAAGCTAGCCTAAATGTCAAAAATTGCAATCAAAGTTGATAAAATGGGGGTTTGGTATTTTGATCGAAACTGATAAAAGTGATTAAAATTGGAGAAAAAGTATAAAAGAATGTTTTTGGATTTTTAATAAAATAAATGAACTTGAAATTTTTGGTAATGAGCAAATGATAATAAATCCTCTTGAAAATGGGCACAGGCTATCACAGTTCAAAATGAATTTTCGAGGATAGAATCCACTAAGTTTCGAAAGATCAACCCTAAAGGACTCTTTAGGTCCAAAGATTTAATTAATGAACTCCATTTTAAATCTTTGTTCAAAACCTTAGTGTGAAAAATGGACAAGTAAATGCAATTGGTCAATCGGATAAAAACACAACTATCTGAATCAAACACAACTAGGCAGATTAAAAGAGTAAATGCAATATCCGAATGACATATATGAGACTTCATATATATTAAGCACCAAAAGTTCTACAAATCACTTTGTCCAAATCGTAACATAGTGTTCAGCACACGGTTAAACTGTTAACCATGATAATCTAGCCATACAAATGCAATCTCTAACTCAGAGTTTACACAAATACAAATAAACCTCAGACACTATATGATTACTCCCCTTTGAAGCTTCCGGTGAACTCAAGCCATTGCTACATCTTCAAGAGGAAATGTGACTTAGCTACACATATCTCCGGACTATCCCTCGACTACTGGAGATTGAGCGATACTCATATTAGCAGAAGATACTGACGGTGGCGATAATGATGGCGATGGTCAATGATGATGGAAACTGAAAATGATGGTGGAGAAGAATGTTGTTTTTGCTGCCTCCGAAGCGTCTCCAGTAGCCCAGTCTGCTCTGACCTAAAAATAGAAAAGTTTTTATATAATGGATGCGGGTCGGGTCAGAGCAGTGAGACAAACTTTCCATTTCAGGTCGAATATCCGCTCGTACGTCGCGACGTGCGAATTAATATTCGTCACGACGTATGGAATCGTTTGCTCGTCGCGACGTATAAATTAATATTCGTCGCGACGTGTGGAAATGATTTGCTCGTCGCAACGTGCAGATTAATTTTCGTCACGACGTGCGGATTGACCTCATGACTGTTGACTTCCTGATGTGTTGACTCCTTTGCTCCTGCAATAAAAATAACAATTTGCAGTATCAATTATCCTCATGAAAATTATAGAGAAAGTAGTATCAAATCATGACAATTTACTGACAAATTGTGAATTAAAAGAGATCGGTATGAGGAACCAATTTAAGCACAAAAATCATCAATTAGGAGTCAACGAATGCATAAGCAATTATGAAAATGTTGCCAATTTATAATGTAAACTTGGCTCAATCAAATTCCCCCACACTTAGACCTTTGTACTCCTAGACAAAGTTTACAAGAGTCAAAAAGAATACAAGAGGGAAAGAAAATATCCGCCATGCTCAAAACAATAAAAGGAAATTGACTCAATTCACTTCCTCAGAATTCAACCCCAGAAAATTGAAAGAGTGCTAATAAAACAAACACTGAAAGAATTCAAGTACAAGAGATTGAACAAAAGAGAATCACTCAGGATATAGTGTTTAAGCTCATCTCACTTGTGTTTAGGGATATTTTTACTCTCAGTCTGCTTAATCCATCTCCTACCAAAGGCTTGTGTCAAATCCATTTCTCCACTACAAGAACTATCATTTCAAAGATCAAGAGGACTTTTAGGGTTGTAATGTACGGAAGCTGAATGAATGGATGAAGTGAAAGAAAGAAAGAATAGTATGAGCACATGCACTAAACAAGGAACTGATGTCAATAGTTTTCTGAAATGAAACACTTACATAAACAGAATGCATACATTTTTTTTTGACATGCAATATATATTGCATAAATTTTTATTGCTCTTTCTTTTCTTCTTTCGTTTCTCTTCTCTTTTTTATTATTAATTGAAAAACACTTTCTATCCCTTTTTGGATTTTTTTTGTTTGACCGAAATAACTAATGACACCATAAAAATATGAATGCAAATGCTCATAACAAGAGGGCTCAAAGGGCTAGCAAGGGATAGATATGTAAGGGACTGTGTTTAGGAAAATGGGTTGAGGAAGGAACGCCTCTATCACATCAACAAAAATCTAGTCCATTAAGCTTCAAGTAAGAATTAAAACAAGTTCTAGAGAAGAATGAAATAAGCGAGGCCTTTACAAAAGATAAAAGAAAATTTTGGCTCAAATATCCTTCCAACAAAGGTATTATCTCTATGAACAATCTCAAGTCTCAAAAACTTAAAATGCTACTTTGTTAGCATGCTTCCATTCACTGTGCTTCCATTCACTGTGTTAGAATGGGAGGTGTTTTCAAAAACTCAAGCATCATTTTGAAACTAGTAAAAACTTGAAGACAACAGCCATAAAAATCTTGTGCAGAAAGTGTTTGATTGAATGGAAGAATTAGGCAAAAGTCATTCATGCATACATGTGGCGTCATGGCGTCGAAGTAGGCGTCAGAATCGTTGGAGTTATGTAAATATAGTGCCCTGGAAAGCAAGTGTATTTACATGTAACTTTATCTTCTTGATTCTGATTTTGTAATGAAAATATTTATTATTAATAAAACAAAGAGTTTGGTCTTATCTGTATGAGCATTATATATCTAGTCATAAGGTACCAAGATTCATTTGTAAGTAATATACATATACATAGAGATGTATGGGAAACATGTATATTATTAGAATCAATTAATTGATTCACAGTTGAATAATCAAGTTGGTCGTTTGATTATGGTTTAGACGTAGTGTTGCGATTTATCTCCATATAAGTAAAGGAGTTTACTTAAAGGGAATGATGAGTTTCATATCATGATAGTAGTAGACTATCGATAATGGCACTATTAAATGAATTGGAATCAAGTATGTTTTCAAGAATAAAGTGGGTCGTTACTTTAATCTTAAAACATACAACTTAAGCATTCGCTATTATGAACCACAATCTTGATGAGTGGTGAACTCATATGTGTTTCATTATAATTCTTGATATGATCGGAATGGATTTTTACAGGTATTAATCCGATGTCTGCATGTTGGAATTATTAATTGAAACATGTATCGAGAACATTCACTCAAATAAAGAGTTTATAGTGTTATCATCTCTTCTAGATGTTTTAAGGAGATTTGGTGATTAAATCGGCACGATGGTTTGATGGACTAGCTACCCATCAAGTCTTAACACTAAGATGAGATCTTATGTGTTAATCACCATATAAAGTAAAATGAGAGATCTAGAAGGAAAAACCAACATATGGGCAAAACGGTAATTTTACCCTTTGTTGTGCAGATGGCTATAATAAGGTTCTAAATAGGGTTTGCAATTGGAAATATTCTCATAATATTTAATAATTCAAGAGTTCAACTAATTGTCTTTAGTGGAATGACATTTAGTTAATAAGCTAGAATTAATTCCAATGAGATTGAATTATTTACGGGCTTATTGGAGCTTGAATTATCAAAGTCCAATAAGATTCCCCACCGGATTTAAGGAAGGTTATCAAGCTAAGTAAGAAGTAGTTTGGAGGCTTTAGAAGTCCATAATTGAATGATGGGCTTATACTAATTAATAGTTAATTGGAAGCCCATATGTTCATTTAGAAATGGGCTTTTTGGTTTAATGTAATTGATTAGATTAATTATATTAAAATAATTTTTTAATGGAGAAGAAGCAATTTCGAAATTGTGTTAGGTTAGATGTGTAACCACACATTTGACATTAAAATACTAAATAAAGATGGTCTTTATTATGGTTCATCATTATTAAATGGAGTTATGAACTTACCATTAAATGGTTTAATGGTTGGCTTTTAATGTTGGCATGTAACCTATTTGCATTCATTAGATTAAAGATGAAAGATGTGCATTAGATGGACCATCTTCCTTCTTTCTTCTTTCCAAAACCGAAATGGGTATTCAATTATAGGTTATGGTCTTTTCAAATAGTCATTTTAAAGATAAATGAAGTAAGTCTCATTTATTGGCTATTTGATGAGTGATTAATGTAAGAAGTGATGCATTGGATGCCTCTCACTCCTTCCATTCATGCATATTTCGAAATTGAGATGTAAGAAATGGTGCTTGCATGGTTTTTATACATTCTCTCCTTTCATGCAAGGTAGAACCGAAATTCCTAAGTGAAAGAATTGAAAGAGTTTCAATTTTGGTTCTTCTTCTTCTAAGAAAATCTCCTCCAAATATTTCTTCTCCTTTCCCACCAAAGGATTTTGTTAACCTAGTTGTCCTTGAAGAATAAGTGGTAAATCTAATTGGTAGAGGATACTACTACAAGGAAGAAGATAGATTGCTAAAGAAAAAGACTCAAAGGCAAAGGATTTGGATACAAGAAGGAGAGGATAAGCGCAATAAGATTTAAAGTCATGTAGCGAAGGAGTCAGTAATTCCTTTTATCTTGTTCTTGGTTTTATTATCCTTATACCATATCATGTATGGATTAGCATGTTGATTTGGATATATTGCTTCCGCTGCAAGATGATTTCTTAAAAAGTTTTGAAATCTATCGTTTCTCCAAACTAAGCATGTTTTCTTTTTCCGATCCAACAGTAACGTGCGGACGTCGCAACGTATGACATGGGTGACGTCGCGACGTATGAGCACTCGAAAGAATAGCTTCGCCGCAATGTGTGATCGCTCGTCGCGGCGAAGAGATGTAGAATGACAGAGAAGTGTAAGATTTACCAAGTTAATCGACAGAATGCACCATTGGCCAACAATTCATAATCATATTATGTCAACAGTCATGCAATATGAAAGATAAATGGGGAAACAGCTCCCCCACACTTAAAGCACACATTGTCCTCAATGAAAATGCAGGAAGGAAAAGATATGAAGAACAAGGCACAAAAAGATGGAAGACGGAATGAAAGATTGATCATTAAATGGAATAAGTCAAGTACAAAAGGACAAAAGAAGTAATGAACTAAATACAGAAATAAAAGAAAACAAAAGAAAATAAAGAAAAGAAAAGAAAAGAACAAAAAATGGTAAAATTATGCCGAAGGATCATCAGCCGGCGGGTCCGAAGGGGCAGCCTGAGAAGTGCTAGGGCCAGCTAAAGAATCCCGGAGTGCAGGAGGGATGGGCAACTGTAGGCGATCCGCAATCAGTGTGAACATGGAATGGTAGAACTGGCGGTCAGCTGCCATCTGTGCCTCAATGCCTCGTAAGTCGTCGCGAAGAAGGGAGATGGAATCAGGAAGGGTGGAAGAGGAAGGTGGTGGACGGATAGGGTCGCGAGGCGGAGCCTCGGATGGAGGGGAAATAACAAAGGGAGCAGGAGCAGGGGGAAGAGGGGCAGAAGGAACAGGGGTAGGGGAGGGAGAAGAAGGTGGGGAAGGGTTAGGTGGGGTGTGTAGGCGATGAGGTTGGCGGAGACGAATGTATTTAAAAGCATGAGCAGGCTCGAAAGTAAGATCGGTCGGATGTTCCGGAACCCGATAGGCTCGGAACATGTCGGTGATTAGATGGGGAAATATGAGGGAATGGTTGATGTTGGTGGAGAGGGTACATTGACGAAGGGCAGAGGTGATGGCTAGAGCGAGGTGGACGGGCCGGCCAACCATCAATAGGTAGATGTAAAGAGCCTGCTCCTTGGGAACCATGGCAAGGTGGGAGGTGGGGAGGATGTTGTTACAGATAAAATGAAGCCACGGACGGGCTTCAGAGCGAAGATCAGCACGGCGGATATAACGTTGAGCCCCCCTAGGTTGATACCATTCGGTACCCTCAGGACAGAGGGTACGAAGGACATCAGCCCACGGGTACTCATGGATGAGCTCCGAGTAGTGGCAACGGGGGGTAGGGGGAAGATGATAATGTTCCCTAATGGAGACTGCAGCGAAAGCACGGGGAATGGTAACACCAAGGAACTCGATGCCGTAGGTGCCTGAGTAACGGGACTGGGTATAGTAGTGGCGGACGAAGGTGAGGTTCCCAGAGGTGCGGGGTTGGGCTAGGTTTGAGAGGTTGAGTTGAAACAGTTGGCAGACGAAGGGGTTGTCGTGGGGGGTTAAAGGAAAAGGTTTTTCCTTAAGTATAACCCTGGCCTCAGTTTTTGCGGCCAGTGCAACATACTCCGGATCAACCGGAAGGGAAGAGGAATGGGTAGGAGAAGGTTGGTGGCACGAAGAATGTGAGGGTTGAGGAGAAGGAGAATGAGCGGAGAACACTCCCAAAGAGGATGGGGAGGCAACGGGGTGAGGGGAAACAGAAGGGTCAGAGTAAAACTCATCGAGTGAGTTCAAGGAAGAGGGGAGGGCATGCGAAGGAGATTGTGGACGGTCGGACCTGCTAACATTCTTTGTCCGAGGCATTATCCTGCACACAAAAAGAAACAGAACAGAAAAATCAATAAAGAGTTAAGCGAAAATCAGTCACCTCGTCGCGACCTGTGGGCAGACACCGCGATGAGGCAAAGTCCTCGACCAGACATCGCTACGTGCAAAAGCAGACGTCGCGACGAGATAAGGTACACGGTACTTCGTACGTCGCGACGAGGCAAGGTGCTCGGTACGGCATATGGCGATTTTCCAGACGCATCGCGGCGAGCAACGCTCGTCGCAAAAAACCCTAACTCAAGACTACTAACAAGGAAGACGAAAAAATAGGAAAACGAGAAACAATGGAACACTTACAGAAGTCAAAAATGCAAGAAGGGAGACGACGGAGACGGCAGGCACAGCTGAACAACGGAGAGAGTCGAGAGAAATCGAGAGCAGGGACGGCAGGCACAGAGTGGTAGAGAAGAAAAGATGATAGGGAAGAGAAGAAGAATAGATGGCGAGTGAAGGTGGAAGGTCGCGACGAGGTGAAAAGACAAAAAGGGCACTGGACAAACGAAAAGACCAAAGGATAGAAGAGGCAAAAAAGGTAGTTCAAACGTTGGCGTTAAAGAAAAACAAGGCACGTCGCGACGTATAAATGAAAATACGTCGCGACGTAGGCGTTAAAGAGAAACGAGGCACGTCGCGACGTATAAATTAAAATACGTCGCGACGCCTCTGCCCGAACAGAAAACACAAACCTAACTTAATCCAGAAACAATCAATCTCACAGAAATCAATCCTTCCACCAATGTCATGCTTCTTCAGAAAGATTTAAAGCTCACAAAATGAAAGTAATTTATTAGAACAATGGACATAAATCCTACCAAACTACAACTAATCTACTGGTTGGGTTTCTCCCCTACACTTAATCAAGATACTCATGCAAAACAAAAGTTCACATCACTTCCAATCAGGGTGCATGAATATAGAATGCAGGTAGAGAAACAACTTGGTCTCACGGTGGGTCCTGAAACTTGGGATGGTCATCCGGCTGATATCCAAGCTTCATCCCAACAGCTTGGCTCATGTGCAGCTCCATGTCCAACCCCCCACTTGAAGATTCTCCTACAAAATCATCAGCAGGCAAATGTTCTCCGAGGAGATTGTCAGTAGATGATGTGAAAGTTTGCGCAAAATCACTACATGCATCGTCAACAACCGTATCAAGCATGTTCACTCCAAGAAGAGAATAATCCTCATGGGGGTGTTTCATTGCTTCATATATGTTGAAGCTAACCTGTTGGTCACCTACCTCCATGGTGATCTTACCTTCCTTCATACTGATCATGGTGCTTGCAGTCCGGTCGCCCGAGAATTAAGGAAGTATCCTGTACAACTTCAGAAGACATATCAAGCACATAAAAATCAGCAGGAAATACTAACCCTTTAACCTGGACCAAGATGTCCTCAATGATACCCACTGGATGCCTAAATGATCTATCAGCCAACTGGAGGACCACAGATGTAGGTTTTATACTCTTCACTCCTAGGGCCTCATAAACTGACTTAGGCATCACATTTATCGCTGCCCCCAGATCTAACAAAGCTCTTCCTATAGTCACTTTCCCTAAGATGCAAGGGATGGTGAAAGATCCAGGGTCTTGACACTTAAAAGGTATTTGCGGTTTGGACAAAGCTGACACATTGGAGCTCACTTGCACTCTCTCATTTGGCCTAAACTTTCTCTTATTAGTGTACAAGTCCTTCAAATATTTCGCATAGGCCGGAACTCTCTTCACCAAATCAAGCAAAGGCACATTTACCTCAAATTTCCTAAACAAGTCAATGATTTCCTTTTCATGTTTAATCTCGTTCATGCGCTTACTCATCAAATATGAGTTTAGAAAATGAAGGTCTTGAATACTTACCTCCTTACCTGTGCTGGCTTGCTTGCTCGATTTTCCATCTTCAGCTTGATTTTTGGAACTCTCTAAAGTAGTTTCCTTGTTCCTTGAAGCATGCTTTTTCTCTTTCAAAAGCTCTTCTTTCCTCACACTTTCTGATCTCTTAATCTTTTCCTTGGGTAGGGGCACTTCTGCACTCTCAACATCCTCATCACATGCCTCTTCATCTACTTGAGGATTAAACCTCACTTGCTTCCCACTCTGGAGGGCAATTGCATTCAAACTCTTCGGATTCATCACAGTATTTGAAGGAATAGTCCCACTGCTTTTCGCTTGAATCTCACTCATGTTGTTGGACAACTGAGTGACATATGAGTTAATGTTCTCCGCTTTGGTCTCCCATTGTTCCATTTTTTTCTCCAAGGCATTGAACCTAGCGGCAGTTTTTGAGGAATCCTATTGAATGAGAGAAGCAATGGAATTAAACTGGTTAGCATTAGAATCCCTCTCTTCCTTCATCAGAGTCATCATACTGTGAAGCAACTGGTTGGTGTCTTCTTTTGGTGGGACCATTAGGGCTTGTTGTTGATTAGGGAACTGGGTAGTGGAAGTACCAGCTCCTCCTCCTTGTGGAAATTTGTTTTGAGCCCTGTTTTCTTCATTCCTCCAACCAAATCTTGGATTGGACTTCCATCCCTCATTGTATGTGTTGGAGTATGGGTCCCACTTCTGATTAGCTCTCCCTGGATATACTGCTGACACCTCTTCACATCTTCTAGGGCATACACTTGATATGTGCATCACCGACCCACAATTGTCATAATTGGGTGGAGTAATATCCGTAGAAGATGATGAGCGATGCACATTCAAGTTCTTCAACTCTGCAGTAATACAAGACAACTGTGAGGTTATCCTGTTCTCCAGCGAATCTACCTTTGTTTCCAGACTTTCCATTCTCTTGGCTTGAGCTGTCAAAGCTCCCAATTCATTCAATCCTCTGGAATCTCTCACACTGTATTGCTGATGGTTTAAGGACATCTTCTTTATCAAGTCCCATGCTTCCAATGCTGTAAGGTCAATCAAAGATCCTCCAGATGCAGCATCTAACATACCTTTCTCTTGACTCTTCAACCCATCATAGAAATACTGCACCAATTGTTCATCAGGAATTTGGTGATAGGGGCATTTGGAAAGAAGATCTTGGAAGCGTTTCCAATAGTCATACAGTGATTCATCATACTTTTGGCGGGCTAAGTAAATTTCCTTCCTCATCGAAGATGTCCTGGAGGCTGGAAAATATTTCTCCAAAAATGCTTTCCTCAGGTTGGCCCAGCTATGATAGGCATTAGCCACATGCCTCGGAAGACTCATATACCACTCTCGCGCCTTTCCTTCCAAGGACAAATGAAACACCTTCCACAACACTTGATCCAAAGTAGCTCCTACTGGCTTCATACTCTGGCAAATCATCGTCAAAGCTTGTAAGTGCATGTATGGATCCTCTCCTGCCAAGCCATGAAATTTAGGAAGCGAATTAATCAACAAACCTTTAATCTCAAAATTAACATCAAAATTAGGGCAAGCAGCAGTAAATGGATCATAATGCACATCAGAAGTTGTTGCTTCCCTAATTGTCCTACGTCTCTGGTTCTCATTGTTCTCTCCTACTCTCTCATGCTCACCATTTCCTCCATTAGTCCCATTTCTAGGTTGGTGTACGGGAAAATGTTTGGATTCTCAGCCATATTCTCACTATCTCGCTCAACTAATCTATTCCTTTCTTGTTCTTTCCTCTCTTTCCTAAGTCTCCTCAAATGTCTCTCAACTTTAGGTTGGAATTGAACAAGTCTACCTCTCCTGGGCATGCACCAAAAATCAATCCACAAATAAAAGGAATGGTAACAAAATTTCTCACAGTCACACAAAATCAGATAAAAGTGAAATGTGATGAATGCGAGTATATGAGTGTATGATGTATGTATGAGTGTGTATGTGTGAAAAGTGTGCAAAGTAAGAGACAAAATCAAAGTATGGAGTATGCTTGTGCAAAGGGAAATGAAACCTATACTATGAACAAGTGTGAAAATCAAACTATGCTAAATGCAAGCAAAAACAATGATTCCGATTATCAACGGCAATTCAAATAAATGACAATGGCTATCCTACGGTAAACCAATTTCTTGGTTCCCCGGCAATGGCGCCAATTTGATCGCAGCTCTGTCGATTCGATCTTACGATCGATCCTTGGAAACCGGTCAAATATAAAAAGTTCCAAGATTGCGGTATAGGTTGCAATCCTCAGGTCGTCTCACTTAATTGGAACCAAGCAAAAAAGGTCTAAGCTAGCCTAAATGTCAAAAATTGCAATCAAAGTTGATCAAATGAAGTTTTGGAGATAGTTGGATTGTAAAGATGAGAGTTAAGGGAGTTAGTTTCAAAAGAAACTAAGTTACAGGTTAGATATGAGGGAAGTGACAAGTGTCACTTAGGCTCTTGTACTTTTGCTAGAAGTAGGTTACTGTTCTCTGAGAGTTGAAAAGTTAAGCTATATGTCTAAGTTCATTTTTCATTGTCATCTTCTTCAAATTTTCTTCCCATACACAGAATTTTCCATCAAACCCCTTATAAGAGATTTCTCTGCTTTTCCTTTCCTACACCAGACCCACTTTGCTATTTGTATCTTCTACCCTAAGGAGAACAAGAAGTTGGTCATTGTACTCAATGAAATGTGTAAGTTGCATGGATTTTAGGGCTTGAAGATTTTGGAGTTTTCAACAGGATAAATGTCTGCATTCAAATGTTTCCAAATCTTGAAGTTAGTGCTAATCTGGAGCGTACTGTGAGTAGACCAAGATGGTCTCACCTCATTGTTTGTTATTTGAATTCTTGTATTATTTGAATATTGAATGATTTTGTAAATATGATTGATTATGTTGAGTTTCGAATAGGATGTCCGATGATTGTGATGGTTAACTTGGATACTGAAGTGCTACTTGAATGTGAATTGGATGAACTAAGTGTATTGAAGTGAAAGCTAAGTGTTTTCGAAATGTGTAATCGCATGTAAGTGAAAGTGTGAATTCTCAACTATACGTTGAATGCCAGACTTCGGTCCGATGATAAGCGAATATGATTGATTAAGAGCATGCAAATATGAGTGATGCATTTCATTTCATGAATGCGTGGAACATAATGGATATTGTGACCAGAGTAGCAATCGATCAGAGCTTAAAGCTCAACGAGTGAAAATGAGCTTCGAGCTTGAAAGTGATTCAAAGCCTCAGGCTCAACGTTTAATGAGTCCTATAAGGGACAGTTATTAATGAGTCCTATAAGGAACAGTTATCAATGAGCCCTATAAGGGACAGTTTAGGCACTCGATCATAACAAAATAACAAATGAAAAGTGGGTTTCGTGTGCATTGCATATGCATAATGTAAATGATTAAATTGCATTGAATGTGAAAAGTGAAATGATGTGAATGTAAATTATGTGTTATATGATTGGGTGAGCCATCGATAATGGTCACTCATTGAGTTCACAAATCTCACCCAAAATTTGTAAATATTTTTCAGGACCGAAAGAATACCCCGTTGGGCAGACGGGAGTATACCTACAACATACAAGGAAGGGATAGAGGTCAGGATCAGTTGGCGTCTGCATTGTATTTCTCTATTTTGTATTGAATTGTATTTTTTGCAACTTTTTGTATTTGTAATCCGAAATGAGTAAAGTGTTTTATATTTGTGAAAGGGCCCAAATGGCTATTAAAATATTAATGATTGTATTGATGTAATTGAATAAGTTTATGATTAGAATGGGTCATTTCAATTATTGATTTCTGCATACGCGTGTGTAAATTTTACACACACAAAAAATACCAAGTTTTGACTGATTGAGTATTCTAACACGCCACCCTCGCGGGACAAGAAATCGGATATCACCCATCGATGTCAAGTTCTGGTCTTGCAGGAGTGGGGTGCTACATTTATGTGGTATCAAAGCCCAAAAGTTCTATCTTATATGGACAATTTGGCAATATTTGTTAAGTCATATGCATTCTAGTCATGTCATAGCAGACGGTAACAACTGATCCCTAGTCTGATTCACATGAGTATGAATCATACGCATGAACATGTGTTAAGTGTTTAAGCTTATAGAAATAGTGAAGAGAAAAGTGATGATATGTCATAATGTGAGAAAATGGTGGTTGTGGACATTTAGAAATGAGAAATAATATATGGGTAAATGCGACAGATAATGAATCAACGTATTTGTATGGGTGGATGTATTATTGAATACAACATTAAAATTGTACTATGGTGAGATGTCCTTAGATGTGATATGGAAGTGAATACACTGTCATAGATTATTTTAGGGAAATAGGGATATAAGTAGAAATGATGAGACTAAAATGTACAAGTCAAGTTGAAAGAAAATAAATCTTCCCATGACCTTGAAAGGTTGAACTTGAACATAGAATGGCTGTATGAGTATCAAGATAAGAGTATATGATTCAGTATAAGAATATGTAAATGGAATTGAGACTAGAATTTCATAATGATTATGCATCAGTAATTCTGAAGTGATTGAAGTTATACATATGAAAGGTAAAATGAGTGACGATAGGAAGATGAGATAGAAATGAGGCAAGCATAAAAGGGGAATAAAATAAAAATAATTGACTTTACAAGAGATGAATGACGTGTTGTAAGGAGAAAGTTAGAAATACATAAAAGATAGGGTTTTATCCAAGAATGAGAAAGAGGTCAGGGAAAGCCCCCAAGGTTAAGTTAATATGCTATCGTGAGTACATATTTGATGGTGGGATTATCACGACAAGTGAGAATATTTGACACATATGTATTATTTGTGTGGGATAGTATTGGAAGCAATCTAAGACTTATTGAGTATTGATAGCCATAGTTCCCATAGTTCAAAGTCTAAAATGAATTAGAGCAATACATGAAAGTGTTATTTGTGATCAATGGAAGATAGATTAAGATTATTAATGATGTTACTATGGGTGATGAAATTTGTGAAAAAGAATAAGGAAACGATTGTGGCACAATCCCCACGATTGAGGACAGATATAAAAGGAGAATTATTGTCTGGAATCAAATGAAATTACGGTTTCCTGAATATAAGTTATGATAGAAACTAATCTCCTAAAGATGATTAAGAACGTCTAATCAGTAATGATGATAACAGTGGATTGATAAAGGGTACATGAACAATATAGATGATTGTAGCAAGAAGTCTTCTTTTGAAGAAGAAGAATTTCACCGAATTAGGTTAAGTAGATCAGATAGTTTATTTTTAAGAATGATCAATGAAGAAACAAATCATAAATGAATATGTGATGAATCAAAAGTGAACATTGGAGTCATATCCTTAACGGCGACTCAAGCATAAGAGGTAGAAAATGCTACTGAGAGTGTATGCATTTTGTTGATATAAAGCATCCAAATAAGTGATGGATTCTTAAAAATTGAGGTGACATTAAGTATAAAAGATACAAGTCAGATTTGGTTAATGGGCTACTAACATAGGAAATTGATATATCAAATAAATTGAAATGTGTGGAGAAATTGGTATGAATAAGCAGACATTGGAATAAGTCAATGTGAAATCTAAGGAACTCTAAAGGATGGAGAAAATTAATCAAGAAAGATAAGTCAAATTGGAAATTGAAAATAACATAAGATAATATTACCTTATTGAAGAACTAGTGACTTAAGGAATTACGAGAACTAATCAAGGGCATATAGAGTTTTGGCAATAATTGTTTGAATCAACAAATTCCCCTAACAGTATCATGACAATGAAGATTAAAGTGATTCAAGAAAATCGTATCAATTAGTGACTATGATCATAGAAGATATTTGGAGCGTATTTGAAAAGTGAAGAGAATATTTTTGGACATTTGAGGAAAATCTTACATATCATGAAGGTAGAAACAATTATATGCCAAGTTTAATGAGAGTGAATCCTAGCTTGATCAAATAAAATGTGAGTTGTATAATATCTGAACATGGCATATTGGGAAACCCAAAGAAAATAAAGGCAATGAAATAGTGAGAAACCATAAGGAATCTATGAGAGATCCAGAGTTCTTTAGAACTAGCTATATGTTGGATACTACCAGGGGCTATTAAGGAGTTTTTAATGATCTTAGCCTTTGACAGAAATGTTTGAGGAAAAATGTGTAAATCATATAAGTGATGAATGTAAAAAGAATTTTTGAGGAGTTATAACACCAATGATAATAGTATCATTGGGAATTGGAGATTTTGTAGTATGCAAAGATGTTTTACACAGAGATTAGGATGTGATCTAATGTAGAAAAATAAAGTGAGTTTGTATACATATAGACAATTATAGCCTCATGAGTTGAATTTTGGTATATGATTTGAAACTTGCTATAATAGTGATTGTTTTGAAAGCATGGAGACATTATTGTACAGAAAAATTTTGGATATATACATATATATGAATATATAGATCAGTAGAGATTGAAGTGATTATTGAGTTTGAAAATTTTGAAAGGATTGCACAAATGAGTATTTCCCAATAAAACTAGTGTTATAATATGATGCATCGAACAAAAAACTCCATAACAATGTATTACAAATTTTGATATTAAGGTCACCAATTCTAGTGCAATAATGAGAATAAAATTTCGAGTTGAATTTTAGGGTAAAATGAAGTAGTATTGGCCTCATTGAAATCTAAGATCGGTTTCACATGAAAAAATTAGCAAAAGCCAACTTGAGAATTCGAAAATAGTGGATCTTATTGAGGAATTAAAAAATGAATCCAAAATTGAGTTTAAATTGGAAAGTGTTATTTGGTGACTGAATCAAAAAGAATGTGTACATCTAAAGATAATTGATCGAAGAGATTAGTAGAGAGAGCACAAGTAATAGCCTAAACTAGACATCCTAGTAGGAATATGCTGAAATAGTATTGAACTGCTAAGGATGTAGAATCAAGTGACTGAGTATTTGTACTGCCAACAGTCTTAATTTTTGGGGATATGTTTAAAGCTTATATTTTAGAGTTCATAGGAACATGAGGTTAATGCACGGTTTTAATTGAATTTAAGCATATTAATCCCAATCATAGTGATATCATTAAGATACTGTATGAGGTGTTATACGACTAAAAGGGGTGTTTGACCTTACACTGAAATGAAGAGGACCTAAAAATGGTTAAAGGCCAGAATTGATTCGAAATACTGTTAGTGAGTGAAATGAATCTGTAATAAGAGTTAAGTGACTTATAAAAGAATAATAAGTTAAGTGGATTAACATCGAAGTTATGAAATATCATGAGATAGACATAAGAATGGAGTGTGTTAACATTGAAGTGATGTGAATTATTAAAGGAAAGATGAATTGTTTCTAAGACAATCACCTTGGTAAGGTATGCTCAATTAAGGAAAAAGGATAAACTAAGCCCGATATGAATTAATCTGTAAGAAATTATTATGAGTTGGTGTTATTGAAAAAACAAATGTCTTAGATTCATAATATGTGATTTGTGAATATGCTAAGAAGAAATGATATGATCTGACAAAGATGTTTCGGACTCACACAGTGTTACATGGTTATGTTTAGGAAATATCATTATGATCCAGTATAAGTGTTATTAAAATTGTAAGAGAAAATTTTTTAGTAATCTAAAACTCATCAAGGAAATAACTGATATAGAATGATATTTGAATAAGTGATAGAAAGACTGAGGGAGACTATCGACTGTGGTCAATTGGGTGAAAGTATTCGAGTAATAAGGTTACATGGGAAACGGAGGAGCATATGAGGAAGGATTACCCCTACCTTATTGATCCATCAGATATTAATTTCGAGGACGAAATTTCTTTAAGGAGGGGAGAGTTGTAACATCTCATTCTTGTGGGAAGGTTAAAATGGTAAATGTGAGTGATTAATGAGAGTTAGAAATGCATTTCCATACTCATGCATATTATGTCATACACATACATACGAATAGTGAAGTTGTGGTATATGAAAATAATTGTACATGCATTCATGAATAATTCTGGGTATAATTAGATTGAGTTGTGAATTTTGGTGAATTTAGGCATAAGTTTCAGAAATTATAGAAAATAGGAAAAAGACATGAAATGAAGTTTTGGAGATAGTTGGATTGTAAAGATGAGAGTTAAGGGAGTTAGTTTTAAAAGAAACTAAGTTAGAGCTTAGATATGAGGAAAGTGACAAGTGTCACTTAGGTTCTTGTACTTTTGTTAGAAGTAGGTTACTGTTCTCTGAGAGTTGAAAAGTTAAGTTATCAGCTTCTTCAAATTTTCTTCCCATACACAGAGTTTTTCATCAAACCCCTTCTAAGAGATTTCTCTGCTTTTCCTTTCCTACACCAAACCCACCTTGTATTTGTTTCTTCTACCCTAAGGAGAACTAGAAGCTAGTCATTGTACTCAGTGAAATGAGTAAGTAGCATAGAGTTTAGGGCTTGAAGATTTTGAAGTTTTCAACAGGATAAACGTCTGCATTCAAATGTTTCCAGATCTTGAAGCTAGTGTTAATCGGGAGCGTACTGTGAGTAGACCGAGATGGTCTCACCTCATTGTTTGTTATTTGAATTCTTGTATTATTTGAATATTGAATGATTTTGTAAATATGATTGATTATGTTGGTTTCCAGACATGAGGTATGATGATTGTGATGGTTGACTTGGATATTGAAGTGCTACTATAATGTAAATTGGATGCACTAAGTGTATTGAAGTGATAGCTAAGTGTTTTTGGAATGTGTAATTGTATTTAAGTGAAAGTGTGAATTCTCAACTATATGTTGAATGCCGGACTTCGGTCCGATGATAAGCGAATATGATTGATTAAGAGCATGCAAATATGAGTGATGCATTTCATTTCATGAATGCGTGGAACATAATGGATATTGTGACCAGAGTAGCAATCGATTAGAGCTTAAAGCTCAACGAGTAAAAATGAGCTTCGAGCTTGAAAGTGATTCAAAGCCTCAGGCTCAACGTTTAATGAGTCCTATAAGGGACAGTTATTAATGAGTCCTATAAGGAACAGTTATCAATGAACCCTATAAGGGACAGTTTAGGCACTCGATCACAATAAAATAACAAATGAAAAGTGGGTTTCATGTGCATTGCATATGCATAATGTAAATGATTAAATTGCATTGAATGTGAAAAGTGAAATGATGTGAATGTAAATTATGTGTTATATGATTGGGTGAGCCATCGATAATGGTCACTCATTGAGTTCACAAATCTCACCCAAAATTTGCAAATATTTTTCAGGACCGAAAGAATACCCCGTTGGGCAGACGGGAGTATACCTACAACATACAAGTAAGGGATAGAGGTCGGGATCAGTTGGCGTCTGCATTGTATTTCTCTATTTTGTATTGAATTCTATTTTCCGTAACTTTTTGTATTTTTAATCCGAAATGACTAAAGTGTTTTATATTTGTGAAAGGGCCTAAATGGATATTAAAATATTAATGATTGTATTGATGTAATTGAATAAGTTTATGATTAGAATGGGTCGTTTCGATTATTGATTTCTGCATACGCGTGTGTAAATTTTACAAAAAAAATTACCGAGTTTTCACTAATTGAGTGTTCTCGCACGCCACTCTTGTAGGGCACGAACTTGGATATCACTCATCGATGTCAGGTTCAGGTCTTGCATGAGTCGGGTGCTACACCTCATCATTTGTGCTTAAGGTTGTTACTATAGTGTTATTGCCATCTCCATCTTTTTGGTTGTCTTGCTTCTTCTAATCTCTCTTTCACTTATAGTAGAACCTTTTTATATGACAAGTTTGGTGCAATAGTAACACATCCTAGTCTCCTTGTTATCTCTAGACTTTGGCATATTTTAAGACTTTTGATGCCTTTAAAACCTCTACTTTTACTTCTTGCTCTATTTTCTACCACAATAGCCTATATATTATCAACACTAATTTTGTTCTTCTAAATCTCTTCATTGGACATGCACTTTTTTATCATATTTAAAGAAACCATACAATCCAGAGCGGAGTTGTTGATAGTTATAACCAAAAGTTTCCTAAATATTCAAAGGATTAAGGCTTGTAGCTCCTCATCAAGGATGATCTTCATTGTAGTCACCTTGTTGATGATATCTTGAAAAATCGTTGAGGTCCTTTGACACCAATTTCTTAGACTTTAATTTGAAGTTCATAAGCTTTTTAGTCAATGAGACCTTATTATGAGTGGTCTTCCTATAGTAAAGACCATTTAATTTCTTTCACAACTCAAAAAGGATCCATCTCTTAGTGTATTTGGTTGAATATGCTAATATCAATCTATTGTCTAATAGTTCCCAAGGTTTTTTACTTGATCTTTACTCACTCTTTATTTGTCATCTCCTCCGGCTTAGACGAGACATTGTCTTTTACACTTTTGTCCACATCGATCGGATCATATAGATCCTTGCAATATATGAAATCTTCCATCTTTGGTCTCCATATTGAGTAGTTGATCGACGTCAACTTCACCATAAAGTTGTTGCCATGGCCTATAACTAAGGCCTTGATACTAGTAGTTGTACTTCAAGCAAATAAGATCACTCAACCAATAACAAATTACTTAAATAATAAAGATGACTCAAAGAAAAATTGCACACAGGATTTAACATAGAAAACCTCTAGTGCAGAGGTAAAAATCTCATTGAAAACAAATAATAAATCTACTAAATCAAATAGCAAGATACAAGAGATAAAAGTTTCGATCTATCTCACTCAAGAATACATCATAGAATAAGCACAACTAATCTCCAACTTTTTAACTTTCTCTTTAAGCTCTCCAAAATTCTTTTAGAAATAAGTATAAATTTACTAGGATGTTAATGTTATTGTTGCATACATATACATATACATATACATATATATATATATAATCACACTAAAATGTGGGATCTAAAAGACCCAAAAGTACACAATCCTACCCATAACTAGTAGAGAAGTTATCTCCAATAAACTATATGAAAAGATAGAGATATAATAATACTACTCCCAACTAATCGTAGAAAATAAATGTTAACAAAATTGTAGTTAAACAATGCTATTTGAACTTTAAAACTCTTTTATGATCATGTGTGTATGTCCCATGCAATTTTTGTCTTTTAGTAAACTTTGAAAATCTAAGAAGAAAAGATTTTTAAATTGTACATAATCTCCTACACAGTTGTATATTGTGACAGTGTCTCTTTAAAACTTGACATCGCTCTGATACGTTGTCCTAGTAACTTACACGGTCGATGGACACAATCATATCCTTCACATAAAAGATCATATCTGATTCAACACAAGCGTGACTGCCTTCAAACATCATCCTTTGACTTGTATATGATTACAGAAGTTTAAACCATCATCTATATGGGCATGTGCAATCCAAATACAGCTATGTCCTTCAAAAATAATTTCATCTCATTAGGATTTTGCCTCAAATTTGTCTTATCTTCATTTCATTTGACTCATGAAGATAACTAACACTTTTGAAGTCCAAATAGTGGAATTGATTCAACGAATATGTCTAAAGGAGGGTTGAATTACAACATTCTGTATAATAGGTTAGCTACATTTTTCGAGCAGCCAATTCAAGTTCATCATTTGGTACACTTTATTCTATTTCAATTGACTAATAACAAATTGTCTTCTCCTTCTTTACAATTGTAATTACCTTAGATACACTTATCCTCTCATCTCCTTTTTCAATTGTAATTACATCAGCTATACTTTTCTTTTATATCATATCATTTCAGTTTCAATAATATCTGATCATTTGGTTTAAATTGAATTAATTACAAATTAATTCATCTTATATATATTTGTGTATAAATGCAGTGTCCAATATATCATAAATCAATACACTATGTTTCACTTTCAATTTTCAGCTTGTTCTTTTGTTTCTTTTTGGTATTAGAGCTCACCTAAATTAAGTCCCAATTTTTTTTTGTTTACCTTTACTACAATGCAAAGACACATAAGAAAATTCTTCATTTACCTTTACTACAACACACAAACATAGATTATCACAATGCAAACTGTTCACAACTCCATACCAATTACGAACATCACAATTTTCATTACCACCGCTTTTGACAACCATAACTATCTCATCTGGTGAAACCAAGTTACAACAATCCTATTTACCTGTGATTTAATCGGTTACATAAAGAACAATCATACTACCATCTAAACACCATACATCAACTGATGCCACTTTGCCCCTTTCAGTCGAATATATGTAATGGCAAAAACAAGATTGATTAGTTTACTATTGTCTGACTGCCACATTTACCTCGGCTGTGACACTACTCAGAGACTTTGGATGGACAGCACTGGAAACCCATTTTCTTTAACAAACCACAGCTTAGAAATTGTTCCTTCACTGCCAGTTCACACCACCAAAAAGGGAGATTCTACCGTCACTGATTACCTAAAGTCCATCGCCACAACAACTAAAGAACTGGAAGCAATAGGTGACCCAGTCTCATCCGATGATCTAGTCCTCTTTATAATTAATAGCCTCCCCTCTTGAGTATGAATCCTTTGTCATCACCATGGAGAGTTATGACCTACCTCCTTTAACCAAGCTACGTGCCAAGTTATTGCTTCATGAATAACATCTGTTGACTCTCCATCACACTACACCGAACGCGACCTTCATTGCTCACCGTAAACATTTCCCTCTCTCTCATAGCAGCAGTGACAGACCTCTCTTCAACTTCAACCCACACAGCATGTTTCTGAAGCAAGAAAACCACATTAGTTCTTCTTTTAATCTACTTTGGGTTGGTTCATACCATAACCCATCAGGTCTTAGCCCAAACCAACTTCCCTAAACCCAGCAGCATTCACCTCACTAGATTCCACTAACCCAACCCCAATAGCCCAAATCAATTACACCACTCAAACAAATATCCTAATTCCACCTTGCAACCCAAATCTAATTCTCAACCTCCAAAAAATCAAATTTACAAAAAATTTGGTCATATAGGCACAACTTGTCACTTTCACTACATGTGATCTTGAAATAATTTTTCCTATCCTTCCTTTAACCTCTCACAAATTCATCCAGATTAATCTCAATTCCTCCACCTTTTAACCGATCGAAATTACCAAATGGCTCCTAGATATTGATGCTTCTTCTCACATGATACCTAATAAAAATATTGTCAACTCCATTCAACCATATTATAGTACTGATCAAGTAGTTGTTAGTAATGGCACTACTCTTCTCATTACTTCTAAAGGTTCCATGTCTTTTCATACCAATCTTCAACCATTACTCTTAAATAATATTTTTGTTGTGCCTAACCTTAGTGCAAATTTACTTTCTATTGCTCAGTTTGTTAAAGACAATTCATGTTTAAGTGAATTTAATCCCTCTAATTATGTTATGAAAGACCTTTTCTCCAAGATTCCACTTCTCGTGGAAACATCCACAATAATCTCTACCCTCTCAAGGTTTCTGTCCATTTGACAAATCCTATTACTTTTACTACTCAACGTGTTTCTTCACATCTCTGGCATTAACATCCTGGTTATCCATGTACTCAATTTTTTCATAATTATTTAAATCTAAACCAATTTTTCGTACCCATCTTCATTATAATTCATGTCTTCAAAGCAAAAGTTATCGTCTTTCCTTTCCTACATCCACTAGAGTATGTATTGCACCTCTTTAATTAATTTATTCCTTTTGAGGACCATCATCTTTATTATCCCTTTCTTGTTCATGATATTTTATAATTTTATTAGTGATTTTATTCGTAAAATATGGATCTTTCCACTAGATCATAAATCTTAAGCATTGCAAAATTTTCAATTTTCAAAACTACTGTTGAAAACTTATTTTCTACAAAAATCAAAATGTTTCAATGTGATAGAGCTTTTGAAATCATGAAAGGATCATTTGATACTTTTCTCACAACTTATAGAATTTACTTTCTTATTTCTTTTCCTCATAACCTATAACAAAATAGTGTTACTGAGCAAAAAATTTGTCATATAATTGTAACATGAATCATTCTTGTTCTCAACTCTCTTCTAAAAAGATTCTAGTATGAAGCATTTTCCACTGTTGTTCATCTCATCAACCTTTTAACATCATCTACCTTACATTTCAAAACTCCTCACGAACTGTTGTTCAATTCTTCTCCTAATCTTAATCATCTTTGAGTTTAAGGTTATACATGCTATCCTTTCTTTGCTCACACTTGACCTGATAAGCTTACACTAAACTATATTCCATGTGTATTTCTTGGTTGCACCCTCCAATTATAAAGGATACTAATGTTTTAATTCCTCCACCAATACAATTCTTATTTCTCGACTTGTTAAATTTCTTGAACTTTAGTTTAGTAAATTCCCACTATACTCCTCTTCCTCTGGTCCCACTTCACTATCCTTACCGTTACAACTTCAATTATCATCTATTACTCCTACACTGTCTAGTTCTTCCCTTTCCTTAGTCTTGAATACTTCTTCCTCACCCATGCCTACTATACCATCTTCCCTACCTATTCCCTTGTTCCTCCACAATCATCTTTCTTTTTTCCTCTAATGGTCAATCACACTCGAGACTTACAATAGACCTTTAAAGTCCTTCCCTAACCATATTACTTACCACATTACTATTCCTCCGTCTTTTGATCCCAACCATACTTCTTTCACTCGAGCAAACTAATTTCCTCATTAGTGACAAGCCATGGTTGATGAATTCAAAGTTCTCCTTCAAAACAATACTTGGTCTCTTATTCCTCCTCCTCTAGGTGCAAATATTGTCGGCTATAAGTGGGTATTTCGTACAAAGCTTTATCCTGATGATTCCCTATGTCGCTATAAAGCTTGCTTGGTAGCAAAATACTATCATCAATCACATGTTCTTGATTACACTAACACACTTAGTTTCTTTTCAAACCAACCACTATTCGCCTCATTCTTACACTTGCCTTAGCCAAAAATTAGTCCATTCGTCAGCTTGATGTTAACAATTCTTTTTTCTATAGTAGCTTACAAAAACATGTTTTTATATAAGAATCACCTAGTTTTGTTGATCCTCATCATCCTCATTGTGTGTGTCAGTTACACAAAGCACTTAATCGTCTTAAAAAAAGCCTCTCAAGCTTGGTTTCACCGCTTAAGTCATAAACTTGCTAACCATGGTTTCACTTCATCCAAGGCTGATACATCATTTTTTATGCACTCGATATCGACTCACACCACCTTTCTCCTTATTTATGTGGATGATATTTTGGTCATTGGTTCTTCACAACAATTTCTTTAGACCATCATTAATGGTCTTGACTTTACTTTCACCATAAAGGATCTAGGCCCTCTTCACTACTTTTTTAGTATTGAAGCCACTTTCGCACCCACTAGTATTCTTCTCATAGAATCTAAATACACTCGTGACCTTCTTCAATGCACACACCTTGACTCTTTCAAACCTGTCTCCACACCAATTACCCCCTCTCTTCCACATTCCAAAAACAATGGTCTTCCTCTTTCTACTCTCACTAAATTTTGTAGTCTTGTTAGAGCATTGCAATATCTTTGTCTAACTAGACTTGATATCTAATTTGTTGTTATCAAAGTTTCCCAACTCTTACATTATCCTCCTTATGTTCACTGGAATATGGTAAAACGCATTCTTTGGTATCTTCTTTATGCCCCATTCTATAGCCTACACCTCACCAAACCATCTACCTTAACCATCACTGCTTACTCTAATATTGACTGAGTTGGATGTCACAGTAGATCTACACTAGTTCTTACATCTTCTTTGGCTTCTCCTTAATTTCTTAGAGTTCTAAGAAACAACCTACTACAGTTAGATCTAACACTGAAGTTGAATACAAGAGCATTGCTCTAGCCTTTACTGAACTATGTTAGCTTAATTCTCTACTTAGGGAACTTGGACTCTCTAATGTGAAGCCACTTTTGTACCTTGACAACATAGATGCTACCTTTCTTACTGCATATCTAGTCTCTCATGCTCGTACCAAATATACTAAAATTGATATAAATTTTATTCACAATTTGGTTGCAAAGAAATTTTTGTTCATATGTCATATATCTAGTTCTCACCAACTTGTTGACAATCTCACAACCATTAGGTTATACTTCCTTCTTGCAATTCCATCCTAAGCTCAATGTTCTTCCAAACATTAGCTTGCGAATTGCTGATAACATATTATCGTCTCCCTCTTTACAATTGTAATTACCTTAGATACACTTATCCTCTTATCTCATTTTTCAGTTGTAATTACATTAGCTATACTTATCTTTTGTATCAGATCATTTTAGTTTAGATAATATCTGATCATTTTGTTTAGATTGAATTAATTACAAATACCTACGAAGTAGTTATGAAATATTTTTCTTTCAGTTTTTTTTGTGAAAGTTCTTTTAGTAATTGAACATAATTAATGAGAAGAAAAATAATAAAACAATGAATAACACTTTATAATGATATCCAGATTCTTGTAAGAAGAATTCATAGACTATTATAAACAACTAAAGATTTATATGACGTATTTTCTAAACAATTAAGATAAAAATTAATAATACGTGACCGTTAAATTTCATTTTATTGGATATTTGTTAATGATTTATGAAAATGTAAAAGGTGCTAAGCTTTTATTACAAATTTTAAGATTTTATTGTAGAGAATACGTGTGACCAATTAATCCAATCAAAAGTAAAATATCTTTGAAGATATTAAGTTTGCGCTTACTACTCTTCTTTATTGTTTTATTGTCTTTTCCTGTTTGGTTTGGAATGCAAGCTAGTTTTACATATTCCCTGAATTATTTCAAGATAAAAGGATACTAAGTTTTACATATTCCCTGAATTATTTCAAGATAAAAGGATACTACTTCCTCGGGTAAATCTGTTAATTTTTTATTAGCATTCAGTCTTGGAATACCCAACAAAAAATAAAATACAGCAAATTCAGTGAAAATAATTAGAATTTGATTAATACTTGTAACCCAGAAAAACTCGTGGTTTTCAAACTCGGTCCTGGAGCCTGGAGATGGCGTTATCTAAGAAGGGTGGAAAGTGAAAAGTGACAGAACATACGGTATCTTCAATCATCTAGTTATATCAATGAATCAGACAAAATCATGAGAATCAAATGATGAAATTCTTTTAAGTTTCTAACCAACGTGAATCCTTTAGAGTTGTTAGCTTGATGTAGGAGACACAATTATCAGTAGTTATGCTCAACAGATATCCAACTCCTCTTTCCCTTGCTGGTTTCCTTTTGAACAAACAAAACAAAAGCCAAATAAGATCTCCATAGAATAAAAGCATCTAAAAAAAGACAGCATTAGCATGGAGACAAAGTTTCTACATATCCTTTTGCAGACTTTAAGAAAAGGGAAGCTAACATATACAAATATAGCTCTATCCGATATATAAGGTCACTGTTAACTTTTTTTTACTCTTATGAGTGACTTCTTTTTCTTGCATGAAAGTAAGGGACGTATGGGATCTGAAAGTTGCTTACAATCTGTAGAAGAGTATCTTTTCAGTTATTTGAATAAAGAATCATCACCTTCTTTTTCTCTCATCTTTAAATTTTTGTGCATTTATGATTTCAAAATGATGATGATTGATGAGTGAGGGATCCGATGAGAGGCAATAGTACTTCATGTGCTGCTGTTTCTGAGAGAAAGAGACGTATGGAGAGTAGGAGATGGAATGAGATGTGGTATTGTGTCCTTTTGGTATGGTACCAAAGACTTGGTCAAAAAGTGGTAAAAGCAAAGGCGGATATGCCAGAACATTGAGAATGATGTTATCCGCTTTGTTGCTTCTGCTTTTGATGGAATGGAAGAGTCATTTCCTTAAAAGTATTTCCATTCCACAGATTTTGATCTTACACTGTGTATAACATTTGTATACCTTAACGTAAGATGCCCTATTGCATCAAAAAACTAAAGCATCATGAACACGTCATTGATGGTATAGACTTAACTAGGAACCCACATTTTGAATCTTTGGGAGACCCAAAGTGGATGTTGCTCACATATGTACATTATTATAATGTATATGCCTTTTGAACCATAGGATATTTCCTCTTTATTTCTGTTATTGTTAAGCTGCTGGCAATGGTTTGATCATCCTCTGTATCAGGAAAGATGCCACTCAAACTTGAGGTGGGACTTGCGCTTGCATTGCTGTTGCTTTGAGTCATATTGTGGAGATTAAGCTCGTTGGTAGTTGAACCTTGATAACTGGTGAGTCTTCAGTTAAGGATCGGACATGAGGAGCTTCTTGTTTTGTCTTGGATAGACAAGACAGGAAGTCTCTGCTTCAGCTCCACTGATCCAAAGAAGACATATCGTTAGGATATTTCCTCTTTGATCATCGAGTCCTTGCTTAATTACTGCTGCTTTAGTTGCGCGTGAGACTTATGCTGAGCCCGATCCAAAAGTTATGCAACTTGTTCTAGAAATATGGCTCAAACTTCAAAAGTACTTGGTGATGGGGCATAAAAGTCCATTCCATCAAAATATCTTTTCTTGGTGCAACTAAATTTAAAATCTGGTCTCCTCTATAAATGATATTTATAGAAGAAATAAAGTTGAAGTTAATGTACAACCGTCCAGGATAAAGTGACTAAAATAATAATTGTAACGACGGATGACAATTACAATAAGATAAGCTGGGTTGAACCAATTCTCCTTATTATTCGCAACCTGAATTATACTCAATTTGTCTTAAATGATATGGTTTCGAAGTAACTAATGAAAATAATATTGTTATTTTGGTGTTGAATTTTTCGAACATACAAACTAAAACAATGTTTTGAATAATTAAACTAAGACGATTTTATTTTAAGAGAGGAGTTCGAACCGTCAAACTAAGTTTCGTAGTAATTCAATGTATTCGAACCAAATTTGAAACTCAATTAACTCAAAATAAATTAAACCAGGCAAAAGTTATCTTTAATTGTGACTTACAAATATTATAGAGTTCTTATTCCAATAAATGTAAGATCTTGGTTTTCATATAACAATATTTAAAAAAGTAAAATGTCTCTTCTAAATTATAATGTTTGCAAAAGACATGTTATTTCTTGATGTTTTAAAGTGCAAAAAGAATCATAACTTGACAAAACTATAAAATTCAAATTCTCTCAAACAAAAATTTTAAACTTTGTTAGGATGTTGTTAATTATCGTGATATTGCTAATATAATATTTAATTGATTACATTAGCATTAACATGACAATAAGTGATCACATTAGTTGGAGTAATATTTTTAATTTTTATTTTCCATAGAATCCATTAGTTTCACGTAACACCAATGGTTTCTTTACAAAGGAAAATTTTTTGCTTTAATCTCTGACATTTACACTGAAATACATTTCATATTCTAATGTTTGGAATCTACAAAAAGAAAATTAATGTTTTAAAACTATCAAATATGAAGTCCAATTCAATCAATCTAGTGAAACAAGGTTTAACCTATGGAGAGAGATTGATTGAATTGGACTTCAAACAAGTTTTAATGTTTTAGAACTATCAAGTTTGAAGTTCAATTTAATCAATCTTGCGTAGTGCTTCTCTCTCGGCTAGTTCTTGGAACAAGGCACAGTGGAGGTGGCTATTGCCTCTCCAAAAGGCTCTTCTCAAGCCTTTCGAACCGTTATGGATGAATGGGAACCTCCCTTTCCAAAGAGGTCTTTCCAGTCCTCTCTCATGAGATGTTGATGGAACAATAGGGTGTCAAATGCTAGGAGAAAAAGGATAGATTATAGCTAAATCTGAACCCTCTCGACCTGCTAGAGCTTGGACTAAAAACTTACAGCATCAACACCAAAAAGATACTCTAAAACATTTCCAAATTGTGGTTAAGGATGGGGTTGTCTCCCCTCCAATTGAGCTTTTCCAAGCTAGTTCTAGGGCTTGGTCATTTGCGTTGGTGGAATTCTTTGGTCTAAATGTTCTGCCTTCCCTATAGTTCTTGCTTGGGCAAGCGCTAGATGGGACAAAAAAGGTCCAGAAAAGGTGATGCTTAGAGAGGATGGCACAATTTTGTTCAAGTTTCAGATGTATGTGAATTTGATATAATTAATTGAGCAAGGGTCGTATCACATAGGTGATCAACCTTTATTTATACAATAATGGAAGCCTAGTATAGCAATTGATAGGGGAGGAATTAAGGTATAGCCCATTGGGTTAGTTTCCATTATCATCCTATAGAGTTTTGGACCATCGAAGGGTTAAGTTTCTCAGCTAGCTCATTAGGGAAAATGTTATGCATGGATTCTCAAACAACTATGATGCAAAGGGTATGTTATGCCAAGCTTTGTATTGAAATAAATAAAAACACATCTCTCCCAGATAAGCTATTTGTCAATAGACTTGGAGAAAATGAAGAGTTGGAAAAACAAAAATACAAGTGACATATCTATGGAAATCGAGCAATACTACAAAAAAAATGTCCAACTAGAAAGAAGTTTAAAACAGTTTAGTATGATGAATTATTGGTTGATGCTGCCAATCCCTCCTCTTTTGTTCTTAATCCAATTTATAAGGATACACTAGTCCATAATGTGGATCTTCATCAATTACCTAACTCCTTAGACGTAGAAAAGACTATTACACGGCAGGCTGGAAACAATGATGAGGTTAATATTGAAACTTCTCCTAACACATCATTACAAATTGACACTTTAACAGAGAATAGATGGCCTAGTGTTATTTTTGAAAGTATTGGAATTGCTCCAGAAGTCTCCCTTATTGAGAATTCAATTGACAAAGAAGATGATGATGTCTTGGATCATGAAGCAAACCAGACTACTGTCACTAACCAGATTGAGATTATTTTTTGACCTCTTTGGCCTTTCATAACCCCCATCATTAATAGGAAGTTATGAGAAGTTAATGGCCATGAACATCATGCATTAATGGAAGTTATGGGAATTTAATGACCATGAATAGCATGCATTAATGGGAGTTTTGGAAAGTTAATGATCAAATTGGCAACTAACAACACTTGTTTCTAATCCATTCCATGCAACATTTTCTACCATGATCACATCGTGATGCAATCCCAAAATATTTTCTCATATCTTGAATCACCATTCAAGGCCATTTTACTCATCCTTCGGATCTCCTCTGTGTGTGACCCATTAAGTTCCTGATTATGTTGGCCACTTGAATTAACATATAATTCAAGTAAGTTAAGAGTGGTATCTAGTAATACATCATGACCTCCAATTGACTGAAAATAAACAATTTGACTATGAACCCTTCCATACGCAATGTTGTCATGCAATTCATCTTTTCACCATCTATACCCCACTTAGTTCATAGTATGATTAAAGTATCAACTCCTACTAGACTAATTAGGTCACATCTAGTCCAAGTGATATTAGATCTTTTCTTGAGGATCTCATTACTCTATGCATCATTAGAGACTCTCTTCATGACGTATATCTATTCTGGCCATAAACTCTTGAGTAATGACCCCAACAAGAGGCCGTGGGTATCTCTCCCTCTATCAGGAGTAGTGAATCCTTTAATAGCTACTCAATTACCTCTAAATACCTCAAGTTGTACCCAATCACCACCCTATCCACCTCAAGTCAAAGGACACTTGCACTATTGCTATGATGAGACTATCATTAACACTAGAATGTAGTATCTATATGATTGTCTCATAGTAGGTCAATCTAATGTACTTACTACCTTTAGTAAGCATTCACATGTTAACTTTAAATAACTTATATCTACAGCTTATGAGATAGATTGTTTGATCCAATCAAGAAGTATAGCATGTGCTAGTCTATCTGAATTAATGATATCCTGTCTTATTAATCCTATGAATAGGGAAAGTTTATACACTAATATAATTACACAAGAAAGAAATCTCATTATCATGATCTCATCATGATTTCCTCCATAATATGTTTTATATCAAAGACTTCATTAAATAAATTTAAGATCAACATCAAATCTATAAATGTATGAACACCAAAATAATGAAAATTGTCTTTATTAATCATAAAATGATGTGTACAATAAATGCTAAAGGTGATTGCCTTTAGAGCACTTCTCTAACAATCTACCTCTTTAATGTTGGTTTACTTAAAGTGTAAGTGCTATACGAAACTGAGCAATTGATACATTTGTAGTGTAAGTTTAAGAACTCAGTGGTTAGTTTTGAATTGTCTTTGGTTTATGCTTCCAACTTCTGATTTCAAATTGAAAATCTTTACTTAAGCCTTTAAACTATACAACAGAATATACGCAAGCCATGGCTAGTATTTAGAGATTCAAGTTGCTCATTGAATGCCTTCGATTGAAGGTGGTCAAAACTTTCATTTTGAATTGAGAAGAGAAGTCTCTAATTTTTTATTAACCATGGAGTTGGTTAATCATAGCTCCATTGGTAGACATCTTACATAATCTGATAACCAAAATGGAATATGCTCATTCGTAAAAAAAATTGGATGGAACATTCGTGAATTCTATTTGGTTAAATCAATTTTCAACTCTTTTGTTCACTTTAAAGAAACATTAACTTTAGATCACTCTTTTATACTAATATAGAGGCTAGTAGATTGGCATTTAAAGGGTACTCCATTCAGGTTTTTTCAATAGTGTTCACAACTATTGGAATACTGAGGTGAATAGATTTAAAACATTTCAATTTATGCAGAAACTGAAACTAATAAGAGTTATTGTCAAACAATTCTTACGAGGTAGGAATTCTAACCTTAAAACACTTAAGGAAAAGCTCTTAATTGCTCAAAATGTTTGCTATGATCAGACTTTTAAACCAGAACTTAAACAAGCAGAGGTGACATGCCTCTATGACTATCAAATTACTCTTGCCTTTCAAAAATCAATATTAATGTAGAAATCCTGTATACGTCAACGTAAATTTCTTCGATTCTTTAATATTGGGTCGTAGAAATACTAATAAAATTTCGAGGTTACAAGACAACAGGGGATGTTGAACTCTATAGTATAATGGAAATAGCCAATTAACTTGGTTGGGACTTTGTTTAATACTTAAATAGAAATTTTGAGTGCATACCCCCAAAAAGATTTTGGTAAATTTGCTAAACCGATCACAGACCTCACCATATCTAATAAGGTTCGGTTTCTCCTCTCAACCACACCATTATGTTGAGACGAGTAAGGTGGAGTCCACTGGGATAATATTCCATTATCCCTAAGATAATCCAAGAACTCTTGGCTTTAGTATTCACCACCTCGATCTGATCGAAGTGATTTAATACTTCTCCCAAGTTGTTTCTCAACTTTATTTCTAAATTCTTTGAACCTTTCAAAAGCTTCAGACTTATATCTCATAAGATACATATACCCATATCGAAAATGATCATCGATAAAGATAATGAAGTATAAAAAACTACCTTTGATATGGATGGACATTACACCATATCCATAAGTATGTATTAGGTCTAAAAGTCCACTAGCTCGTTCACCCTTTCCCTTAAAAGGTAACTTAGTCATCTTGCCTAATATGTAAGATTTGCATGTGTCATATGATTCATAATTAAATGACCCTGTACTAAGACACTTGCATAGTATAGACATGCATCTTTCACTTATATGGCCAAGGCGACAATGTCATGAGTAAAACAATTTCACATTATCTCATTTTATTATTTTGTTATTATTGATATTTAGAATTGGATTTGACATATCCAATATATATATACCATTTACAATGTGCCCAAAGCATATAACATTCCATTCAAATAAATGAAATAACCATTTTTACTGAAATTTAAATGGAATCAATCTTTATTAAGATTAGAAACAGACATTACACTTTTAGCCAAAGCAAGTACATAAAAACAAACGTCCAATTCTAATACAAGCCCACTAGGGAGCGTTAATACATATGTGTCTACAGCTAATGCAGCAACTCTTGCTTCATTGCTCACTTGCAGGCCTGACTCTCCTTTGTTGAGTTGTTTACTATTCTTGAGGCTCTACATGTTAGTACAAATGTGTGAGCCACAACCAGTATCTAATACCCATATGTTATTATCAGAAACAATATGAATATCAATAACATAAATACCTGAAGTAGATGAGGCATCAGATGCCTTCTTTTGTTTCAAGGACTCCAGATAGGCCTTACAATTTATCTTCCAGTAGCCATCCTTGCCACAGTGGAAACAAGTTCCCTTCGAGGTAGTCTTCTTTGCTTTCTTGACACCTTCCTTAGGCCCTGCAAACATCTTCTTCTTTTGGTTCCTTTTCTTCAAACCAAAAGAGCCCATCAGCATCACAACCTTGTCCTTGCGAACAAATGACTCAACTACCTTGAGCATGTTGACTAGCTCGAAAATTGTGCTGGATATATTGTTCGAACGATAGTTAGAAACAAGTTTTGAGTAACTATTGGTTAAACATGTCAGGATTAATTCAATACTTAATTCATGATCCATAAGAAAACCCAAAGAGGCTAACTGCTCGATGAAGTCATTCATCTTTAGTGCGTACTGCACTATAGATATCTCCTCAACCATCTTGAAGAGGAAGAGTAATCATGAAGTCTTGAACTTTTTGGACATTACTTGCTTATCAAAGAGCTCCCTAAGATGATAAACTATATTATAAGAAACCTTAGCCTCGTGTTTCTTTTAGAACTCCGGTGACATAGTGGCTAGCATAATACAACTAGCCATCTCTCTATCATCGAGAAGCTTCCTATATACCCTCCGATCATCATCAAAAGCATCAGCACCAGGGGGATTGGGAAGTTGTTTTCCAAGACATAACCAAACTTCTTGGACTTAAGAACTATTCTCAAGTTCCTGAGCCAGTCAAGGAAGTTTGGTCCAGTCAACTTGTTAGTTTCCATCAATGATCTTAGATTCACGCTAGTACTCATGGTGTTGACTCGGGCAATAGCAACCTTTTGTTAAAGAGAGAAAAAGTAGAATATACTTAAATGCATGTCTGTAAGGAGTTTAATTATACGCATTATGACTCTCACTATTTTCATGAATTCATAACCCTCAATATAAATCAGAGAGAACTCGTAGGGAAATCCTCCTTGTGAGTCAATATCCAATATCCCTAAGAATGACCTTAGGTTTGCCCAACAAGCTACATTACTTCAACCAGTAGCTATCGATCATACCAATTGCATCTCTAATGCAACTATCGAACCTAGTGTTATCAACTGTTGATGTGTGCACACTCATTGAGCTATCAACTCTTGACACGTGTACATCTAATATATACTGCCCATCTTCGCCTCTATCCATATTGATCTTGGGTTTGTCCAACAAACTAACGCTTCTAGTTAAAATCGATTCATTAATCTAAAAATCATATTTTCATAATTCGAACATATCTGTGCAAAGCAGGCTTGGGTTTGCCCAACAACCCTAACTTTAAAAAAACTCTAGTTCTTGTCAAATTAAAGGAAACACACACACACACACACACACACACATGATATGGACTACCAAATTAAATTAGAACTAAACCCATAATACACACACACACACACACATGATATGAACTACCCAATTAAATTATACCTAAGCCCATAACCATCCATTATGCTAGCCTACACATTCTCTTAACCTTGCATTCTCTAATGTATATATGTAAACACATCATTTTGGTTATGATGTCTTATGGATCCTAGCATGAAAGATCCAATCCAACACTTAGATTTACTATCTTCCTTTTACTAACTTGGCTCAAATTACTATTGTATGTTATTTCATTTGGAATTAATATTAATCCAATTAACATGAATGCCTAATTCTAGAAATTAATTCATAATTAATTGACCATAAAATAATTATTTGATGTTCAAAATTAAACAACTTCAATTTTGTCACTTATGCCAATTTTTCTAGTCTTACTAGAAAATCTTTTACTTTACTAAAAATAATTTCTATAATTTTCCAAAATTTCCAGAACATCAAATCATTATTCCAAACATCTCTAAGTCAATTCATGATGATCAAAATAATTTAGGGATCACCCAAAAATTATTATGATCAATGAAACACCTATAAGACACCAAAAACGACAAATATGATTTCTAAAATTTTTCTGGAAATCAAAATTTCAAGAAAAATCATTTAAACATGCATAAAACATTAAATTAACACATTTTTATCACACAAAAATAATTTTAAGTTTTTGGAACCGAAATATAAATATACAAAAATATCAAACAAATTGGGAGTTTCGAGTTCATGCTTTTTGGGAGCTAATTAGGAGTCATACTCAAATCACAGCTCACACTTTAATGGTTGAGTCATCTATGTAAGGTTTCGATTATGCATCTCATCCATAATATATATCAAATATATGTAGCAAAAATAAAACGAAACCTCAAAACAAAATCTATTCATGCACGTAGATATAAAAAAAAAGAAACATGAAATGTAAGATATTTACATACCTTTCTGATGATCTCCTTCGTTCTTTAATCTTCTCCACATTAGGTTATCTTAAATCACAATGATCAATGTATAACATCTCTAATGAAAGTCCACACGAAGATTAAAAGATGATACCTGACTAGGAAATGGCTAGAATTCTTTCTTTGTGCTAGCAAAGACAAGAACTCCTATGAGAGTTAGAGAGAAAAAGAATATATGTGTAAGAAAAAACCTTTCTTTTTTTTGTGTCACACACAAGATGCAAGAAAATGATTATTATTTTCTACCATCTTTGGCCTCCTATAACCCTCATCATTAATAGGAAGTTATGGGAAGTTAATGATCATGAATAGCATGCATTAATGGAAGTTATGAGAACTTAATAACCATGAATAACATGCATTAATGGAAGTTTTGGGAAGTTAATGTCCAAATTAGCAGTCAACAACACTTGTTTCTAATCCATTCGATGCAACGTTTTCTACCATGATCACATCGCGATACAATCCCAAAACACTTTCTCATATCTTGAATCACCATTCAAGACCATTTTACTCATCCTTCGGATCTCCTTTATGTGTGACCCATTAGACTCTTGATTATGTTGGCCACTTGAATCAACACTTAATTCAAGTAGGTTAAGAGTGGTATCTAACAAAATATCATGATCTTCAATTGACCAAAAAGTCAACAGTTTGACTATGAACCCTTCTATACGCAATGTTGCCATGCAATTCGTCCTTTCACCATCTATAACTTACTTGGTTTAGAGTATGATCAAAGTATCAACTCCCACTAGACTGATTAAGTCACATCTAGTCCAAGTGATATTAGATTTTGTCTTGAGGATCTCATTACTCTATGCGTCATTAGAGACTCTCTTTATGACATGTATCTGCTCTGGCCAGAGAGTCCCAAGTAATAACCATGACAAGAGGTCGTGGGTATCTTTCTTTCTATTAGGAGTGGTGGATCCTTTATTAACTACTCAATTAGCTCTGAATACCTCAAGTTGTACCCAATCACCACCCTATCCACCTCAAGCCAAAGTACACTTGCACTCATGGACGGAGTTACTTGGAGGCTAGTGATGCACTAGGCCCCCCAAGACTTTGGTATTTGAAATACATAAAGAAAATGAGATTGCATAGACTATGGCATGGGAAGACTTTGAAAATTTGGTTCTTGAATTACTCTTAATTTCTCCTGATTGTCCGAGTCCCGTTTTAATTTTGGTGAATCTTAAGATATCTTTATTAGTTCAATATGAGAAAATGGAATTCTTATAACTCAGTTCTCATATATACCTTAGTAGTTAATACTATTCGCCTACTTATACATCCGTCTATGGTCAAATTCTAATAAATAATTTTCTATAAACATTGAAACCAAATTCTTAAGAAGCAATTTAGTTCTACTTTTATTTTTCATTTTCTATTTCATTTTCAAATTTAATAAACATTTTATTTGGTTGAGTTTTTAATTTGCTTTCTTTCTATTTCAAAACTTATAAAAACATAAAATTAATTTTATTTTATTTTATTTTAATATGAATTTAATATATTTTGTTAGTTACTTAAAATTATGAATAATATAGTATAACCATTCATTTTATTTCTTTAATTGTAATATTAATTTATATTGAAAATAAAAATATCTTCAAAATTAATAAATATTTAATATATTTAAAATTTAAAATATTCTAAAATATATCAATTTTATTCTAAATAATAACATTGATTTTAAAATTAAATTATTTATCAATAAATGAATATACATTTAAAAATATTTTATTTATTTTAACAAAATATAATAACTTTATTATTAATATTTATTTATATAGGATTGAAATATATTATTTACTTGATTAATTAATACAATTAATTTTTATCTTTTATTTTTAATAAAACTTTATTTTTTTATTTAGTTTTGATATGAAAATTTTTCTTAAATGTATATTTTATTTGGGCCCTCCTATCTTAAATTTCTGGCTCCGTAACTGCTTGCACTATTGCTATGATGAGACTATCATTGACACTGGAATATAATATTGATATAATGTTCTCATAATAGGTCAATCCAATGTATTTACTACCCTTAGTAAACATCCACATATTAACTTTAGACAACTCATATCTACAACTTATGAGATAAATTGTTTGATACAATCAAGGAGTATAACATGTGTTAGTCTATCTAAATTAATGATATCCTGTCTCATTAATCCTATGACTAGGGAAAGTTTACATACTAATATAATTACACGTGATAGAAATCTCATTATCATGATCTCATCATGATTTCCTCCATAATATGTTTTATATCAAAGACTTCATTAAATCAATTTAAGATCAACATCAAATCTATAAGTGTATGAACACCGAAATAATGAAAAATGTCTTTATTAATCATAAAATGATTTGTACCGTAAGTGTTAAAGGTGATTGTCTTTAGAGCACTTCTCTAACAATCTACCTCTTTAATGTTGGTTTACTTGAAGTGTAAGTGCTATATGAAACTAAGCAATTGATACATTTGTAGTGTAAGTTTAAGAAATTAGTGGTTAGTTTTTAATTATCTCTGGTTTATGCTTCCAACTTCTGATTTCAAATTGAAAATCTTTGGTTATGCCTTCAAACTATACAACAGAATATACGCAAGCCATGGCTAGTATTTAGGGATTCAAGTTGCTCATTAAATGCCTTCGAAATTTAAGGTGGTCAAAACTTTCATTTTGAATTGAGAAGAGAAGTCTCTAATTTTTTATTAACCATGGAGTTGGTTAACCATAGCTCCATTGGTAGACATCTTACATAATCTGATAACCAAAATGGAATATGCTCATTCGTAAAAAAATTGGATGGAACATTCATGAATTCTATTTGGTTAAATCAAATTTCAACTCTTTTGTTCACTTTAAAGAAACATTGACTTCAGATCACTCTTTTACACTAATATTTAGTAGATTGGCATTTAAAGGGTACTCCATTCAGGTTTTTTCAATAGTGTTCACAACTATTGGAATACTGAGGTGAATAGATTTAAAACATTTCACTTTATGCAGAAACTGAAACTAATAAGAGCTGTTGTCAAGCAATTCTTACGAGGTAGGGATTCTAACCTTAAAACACTTAAGGAAAAGCTCTTAATTGCTCAAAATGTTTGTTATGATCAGACTTCTAAACCAGAACTTCAACAAGCAGAGGTGACATGCCTCTACAACTATCAAATTACTCTTGCCTTTCAGAAATCAGTATTGATGAAGAAATCCTATATAACTTGCTGAAAGAGGGTGATGCCAACACAAATTTCTTCGATTCTTTAATATTAGGTCGCAGAAATACTAATAAAATTTCGAGGTCACAAGACAGTAGGGGATGTTGAGCTCTATAGTATAATGGCAATAGCCAAAAGCTTTTTCATTAATTTAATGGGAACAGCTACATCTTCCTTGTCAAGTCCTAATGTTTTATAGTTATTTGATTAAAACATTGATTAAGGAATGAAAGATATGTTGGTTTCTCCTGTTATTGCACATGATGTTAAACATGCCCTCTTCAGTTTGCATTTTTTGAAGGCATTTGGTACGAATGGATTCACTGCATTAATTTTCCATTATACATGGGATATCACGGGTTAGCTCTTTACTAAATCTATACTGAAGTTTTTTGAATCTACCAAAATGCTTCAGGTCATCAATCATTCCTTTATATGCTTATTCCCAAGAAAGCCAAATCCTAATCAAATGCGAGACTTCAGACATATATCCTACTGCTCTACTATCTATAAGGTGATTTAAATTTTTATAGTTGAGCACCTCAAGATAGTTCTTTCCACTATTGTGAATACTACACAAAGGGCATTTAGTCCTGATAGAAATCCAAAAGATAACATTCTATTTTTACAAGAGCTACTGAAGGATTATTATTCGAGTAAGAAATTACAAAGTTGTTTGATTAAGATTGAATTTTTAAAGCTTTTGATACAATTAGCTAAATTTTTATTCGAATATGTCTTGAAGCATTGCATCTTCCATCCAAATTTGTTTAATGGATTATGATTTGTATTAGCACATCTTCACTAAGTATATATGTGAATGGTACTGCCACCGTACCTTGCAAGCCTACCAAAGGGATCAAACAAGGTGATCTTTTATTGCCTTACTTGTTTACTCTTGTTATGGAGGGATTATCTCAACTTTTAAATAGTATGCTTCCTTGCAATGGTGGATTCCAGTTTCAACACAAATGTAAGGAACTCTACCTTACTCACCTATTATATGCAAATGACTTGCATCTATTGTTTGGTTTTGATCCCGCTTCAATTAAAAAAAAGATGCATGTGCTTGATCTATTTGCGAAATGGTCTAGACTTAATCATAATTCCGAGAAAAGTTGCTTCTATACTTCGATTGATGTGAGAAACTTTGTGGAAATTAAAAGAATCATTGGACTCCAGCATTGTTCACTCCCTTTTCATTATTTGGGAGTTCCAATTATGGCTTTAAAGCCAAAGTTTAGAGATTGCTTACCTATTATAGAAAAGATGAGGTCCAAAGTGATGGCATGGCAGAGTCGATTCCTGTTTTATACAGTTCAGCTTACACTCATCATGTTAGTACATACTAGTCTTCATCTACATTGGGTTGCTCGTATTGTTTTCCCACAAAAAGTAATTAAAGAGTTGGACCACATAATGAAATCCTTTCTTTGGTCATGATAGGTTGGTAACTACATGAGTGCTCAAGTTAAATGGTGTGAGGTTACGAAGCCTAAAAAGAATGGTGGCCTCAGAATTATCTCAATCTCTAATATGCAACAAGTTTTAATATGCAAGAGATTATGGGAAATATACACAGACAGTAATGCATTATGCATAAAATGGATTCACGAATTCTATTGAAATGTGTTAATTTATGGCAGGCTAAATATTCACGAGAAGATTCTTGGATTCTAAAACAAATGATGAAGTTAAGTGAATTTATTTATCCTCGCATCCAGCACACTATCGAAAATGGTGAGAAAGACCTGAATATGGTTTGATAATTAGTTAGACATCATCCCCCTTACTCATAATATTGATTTTCAAAGGCTTCGAAATCGAATGGTGTTAAACCTTATGGTTTATTCATTGATAGAGAATGGTGATTGGTAGGAATACTTCTGAGGCTTTCGTGAACTTACGCCTCATCTTCCTATCTTAGCAAACCCTGCTACAAAAGATTTTATCTTCTAGAGTTTAACGCAATTTCATCTTTGCGACACTTCAGACTGGATCAAACCCCATCACCATCAACAAGGTTGTGGAGAAAAAAATGTATGGCCTGTAATGCGCACAAGTAACATAATTTTTTCTATCTTGTCCGAAGGGGCTAAGAAGTTCACTTTCAAAAGGTCATTGCCACTCTCTACAAGAAATGTCTTGGATTATAGACTTTGAAAGTGGAGAGCAGTTACAGATTTAAGGGGTTTTTAGAAACATTACATCACAAGTGATATTTAATTTAATGAACTTTGAGAGAGTTAAAGACTGCTTTAATTATTATGTTTAAAATTTAATCTTTTTCTATTCCGTTATCATTTGTCACTAACATCGTTTCAAGCTGTGTAACATTATTACATCTTGGTTTGCTTCATGAAGCCACCGCGTCTTGCTGTTTCCTCCTCTCAATTCTCCATTTCTGATGAAACAAATTGCAAAATAAAATAAAGTCAACCAACGATCTTAAATTCTAATGCCGTTACATTTGTACCACATAATTAAATGACACCACCTCACCTCCTGCTTCTACTTGACACACAGTGTTTACGTGGCTGTACCAGTAATTAAGTCGACCTCCTACCTTCAGAAGTTACTGCTCAGAAAGAAAAAAAAAAACCCAAAAACAATTACTTACATAATCCTGACTCCTGAGCCTAATTTAAGTAAAACATAACCATTGGATTGTTCTTCTAAGCGCCAATCTCTATGCTCACACTGTTCCGTTCTATTCCCAAAACGACGACGTCGCTCGCCGTCGGGCATAAGCAGTTTCCTTCCCGAGTTGGAGACGGTGACGGCGTATAATAAGGAGGCGAAGCACAAGGAGTTGAAAATGGAGTCGTCTCGTCAGCCTCAGCAATCACTTGTGCTTCACTTTCACTAGATGCCTCCCCCAAGCCACCAGTTTCGTCCACCTTCATTTTCTCCACTTTGTTCTCAGGAGTAGAAGAAGAGCAAGGCAGATTATGATTATAATCACACTCCATCTCCTCTCTCTCCTCTTCTTTTATAGTAAACAAACACCTAGACGGTCCGTACAGTCCCTTATGCTTCAGCATCTGATCCACCTCCTCCTCCGTAGGAGACGGCATAAGCGGCGGCGCCGTCGCTTCCACGGCAGCCAGCGTTCCGTCGGGTTCGACCCGAGTGGTCTTCTGGTTCCTGCAGCAGAAGAAGTAAAGAAGTTCTTTCGAGTGTAGCTGTTCCCCACTGAATTCGACGTCACGGACACTCCCGGTGACGACTTGTCTGAGTCTTCTCCGACGCCAAAGCACATAGATGGATTGGATTACAAGAACCAGCAGACAAACCGCAAAGATAACAGTAATAGCAGCAACGAGCTTGTTTAAAGGATTCATTGCAACGAACTACATCTACCGGACGTGAGATCTTGTGTAGCAACCTTAAGAGTGATCTAATGGCTTGGTTTTGCAGCCTACCGGTGACTGTAGGCCAATACGTGTGGAAATTAACGAAGAATATTGGAGACAAGCAACTGGAATGAAAGGTAACCGGTGGCTACCCTGTTTCTTGGAAATGAAAAAGATAAGTGAGCAGACATAAAGCAGTTAATGATGACGTGGTAGTGGAGAGTAAAAGTGACGTTGGCGTTTCCTGGGGTATGATTTAAATTTTGAACGTAATTAAACGGGTGAGACCGAGAGAAGGAGGCTTTTTTTATATATATAATATATACAAAACTATACAACGAGCCGTGGACGACAAGCTCCCGATATGTCCTCTAAGAAGATCTCGATAGGCACCTTAAAAGTATAACGTCTAATTTAGTGATTCCAATCTCAAGACTCTCGGCATAGTTGGCGATCTACTACACGCATCTATTCCTTTCCCTTCCCTGTAGAAATGTGTCGTGGGAAGACCACCACAGAGAGGGATGCTTTTAATAACTAAGACATTGGGGTTGGTGGAGTCTCAAAAGGTTTTGTCAACTCATTTATGATGTGGTTGAGTGATAGTTGCTTTCTAGTTATAATCGTTTGTTGCAAACGTTCGTCCACCTTGATATTCTGGCCAAACTTGATTTGTCTGAACATTGCCTCTTTTGCTATTATCACGTTGTTGCCATTGAATTTGAAGGGTATGTTTACGTCAAGTTTGTGTGGTCGGTCCATCTACTACTACAATTAATAATGATAGAAATGACATGATACCCATCTCAAATTTAGATTAGACTATGGGTTATTCATATCTTATCTTATAATGTGCCCCAGTATGGAAGCGCAAGATATTAGGTTCTTATAAGATCAGCTTCGTGTTGAAAAATCGAGTCCGGATCTGATCCGAACGCAGCGGAATAATCACGAAACTTTTCCGTGACTTTTGATTTCCCGAAACCCAAGATCTATTTAATTCTATAAAATGATTAATACGAATCACGATAAAGCGAAATTTAATTCGTACCTTATTCCGAAGCTCGATCTTTGTCTTGATGCATCCCTCGAACCGTTTCCGAAACCGATCCGTCTCAACCACCATAGCCGCATGAGTGTCCTACTTCTACAAAGATATCCATTGAATAGGTTGAGAGAACTCGTAACTTTTACGAGAGGGTTAAGCGTGAAGTCTTAGTTACATGAAACTTAAGCTTATTTATAATAAGCTTTGGATGTATTAGTAATTTAATTGAAATTAAACACTAATTTCAATTAAACTTTAATTAGAATTACAAATAATTCTAATTAAATACCAATTATTTCCAAATCTGATATTGATCTTTATTTATTAAATATCTCATATTTAATCATAAAGTTTCTCAAACTTTATAATCAAGTCCAACTTGATTAAATTAACTTTGCTCTCTCTAACCCATTCTATATGTGTGACCCATTAGGTTCCCAAATATATTGGCAATGATTATAAATTATAATTCTAATTCATAATTAGAATTAGATAAATTAAAACTCCTTTTAATTTATCTTTAATTCTCCAATTAAACAATTTATAATCATAGATCAAGATTGGCGTCTAGCAACGCATCATGACCACCCAAATATTTAGGAATGTCAAAGTGGTTTTGACTAACCTTTCCGTGCATGATTTTTCCGTATAATTCAATCCTTTCATCAACTAATGTTCTAATTAGACATAGAGCATGGAATTAATGTCTACTCTATTTTGAGTCTAATTATATTAGTTCTTCGCCATTAGCTATTAATTCAATTAATGATATTTGTAAACTGTTTACAAAATACCATTCCACCTTGGCCAAGGATTTTTCGAATCAATATTAATCGAGAACAATGGAACATTCTCCCTAATTACTTTAGGGTGATGAATCCTATCTTAATCATTCAACTATCTCCATACAGTTCATGTTATATCCAATGACTACCGTTTAAATGACCTTTATAGATCACGAGTAGTATCAAAATATAACAATCCCCATACAAGATAACTTTGATGATCTCAAGTCAAAGGATCACTTATACAATCATCACAATGAGAATTCCATAGACATACAAGTAATGTTCCAAATGGATTTCTCATATCGGTCTGTTCAAATGAACTTGTTCTCTAACAAGCACCCACACGCTTTGTTTAAGTATCTCATACTTTAGCTTTATGAGATCGACTACTTCCTTCATAAGGAAAAGCGAAACATGTGCTAGTCTTTTTACGTTCTATTAATGTCCAATCTTAATAGAACAATGACTAGGAACATTTTAGGAATAATTCATGAATGCAATATGAATCTCATAATTATAATCTCATTATAATTTCATTTGCAATGTAAAATTATCCCATGGACTTTATCATATACATCTAAACATGTACAAGATAAAGAATGCCTTTTAAATAATTTGTCACTAAACTACAACCAAAGCGATTGGCTGTAGGGCATAAACCAACAATCTCCCACTTGCACTAAGCCAATCGTTTAAGCATCTAATACCATATCACCATATGACGATTATTCTACTACTGAAGTAGTGGCTTAATGAGAGAATTCTACATGATTCTCTATAGTAAACACTTACTTATGTCTTACAACTCCTATCTTAATTATCATCATAATTAAGAACATTTGCCTAAACACATTCTTGGATCTTTGATGAGACATTAGCTCCTTATGCATGCCCAATGGCTATAATGTTCTGCAGTACATTACTGTCTTGAACAATGCAAAGAAACTCTATCAAATTCACTAAAGAACTTGTTGATCCAATTAATCATTTCCACTAAATGAAAAATGTATTATGGCTTAATTAGCAACCATTGCTACGTTGGAACCTTTCCAACCCTAAATGATATTGTTCTAAATAAATAAACCTTAATTAGGATTTACTTCTAAAGTTATATCCTCATCGTCTTGAACTCAAATATCAACTCATACATAGAATAAGGGATATCTTTGATACTTCATAAGTATCTGATATCTTACATACTAAACATCTTTAGTACATTATCTATGTACTTGGACTTAGAACAAGTTAACAACATCCAATCTATCTCTATAGATTTAATTCATAAAATTAAGTTGTTACCTTTCCATATCCAACAAGAGTTGTTCTTAGACTATTATATGTTCAACAATTGAAAATTGAACTGTTGTTCTCTGTGAGCAATATGTCTCCACATACTCCCACTAAGAGGACAACCATACTCCCACTAACCTTCTTGCAAATATGATAAATTCATAATCATCTTCAAAACAAACTCTTTGAATTCATCATGAAAATGAATATTTCAATATCTTGTAGCCTTTCAATTATACATCAAATGTATCATTAAAGGCATTAGTTCCAATTAGATGTATAGTCATGAGATTTGAACCTTTCAAATTCCTTTTTACTCCCACTACTTATCTTGAGAATGGTTCTCCTATAAGCATACATTGAATCAAACAATTTGTTCAATTGGTCTGTAAGAATATATCCAACCTTTTGGATATCTCATAACCTTTTATTACCCACTTTAGTTCTAAAATAAATGGATAAGATATGCTTCAGCTAAGCATCACATCCTTAAATCATTAACTTTGACTATTTCAAAGACTTAGTGTTTCATATCTAATATGAAAACTTACTAATTGATTTAACTAGAACTATAGAAGGTAAGTCATTGTACCAGGCATTGCTATAAAAGAAATACTATTGCATCATACAATATCTCATATTGTATTTTACTCCTTACATAAATCCATACACTTACGAATTTAATTGTGAAGGAATTCATTAAAGAATCTCATTTTTTATAGATAACCGAAAATTTAAAACTTACCACAACGATCTCATCGATGTGCTTTAGCATTCTCAATGCTTAATTTCTACTTAGATTTAAATAATTTGAACTTTTCAAAATTTTAAATCATCATTTTATTTAATACGTATGACTATATCACATAAAGTCATTAGTAATAAAATAAAATAAAATATTATCCTTTTATGAATTATTATTTCATCCAATACATCACATGTATAAAATTTAACAATTCAATACCATCATCATCCTTTCACCAAAGGTTGATTTGGTTATTCTTCAACTTTACAAGTTTCACAAGTTCCATACGATTCATAATCAAAAGGATACACATATCCTTGTATGTAACTTTATGATTCTCGTTCTATTGATTTAACCAACATGGCATAAAAGGATTGTCTCGGTTATCCAACTTTTAATTGTTGCCATTTATGTTAAATATAAATCTCCTTTGATCCAATACATATACAAAATATTTGCATAAACTTGGATCAACTATTTTTATTTAACAATATATTTCTTATCATGCTTTTAACATTACAATAATGTTGAATCTAAATTCAATATCAAATACTCATAAGCATGAATTAGAAATACATATGATCTCAGTCATATCACATATAGGCAAGAAAAATAATGCAATCATTTTCTTCTTATGACAACTGTTGACATACTATAGCAAAGCTTTTAATTGTAGCCCATACTTATGCTTTTAGTAGGCTAAATTAAGTCGAACGATTCCAACAAGGTACTATACCTTTCAACCTTCCTCCATGCAACCCCTTGCATTTTGCTATCATGGTGTTAACATACATCTTACATGTCATCGTCAAAGTTTACGAGACATTAGTCAACTCAAAATGTCAATACATTTTGTCATCTTTATGATTTTGACATATCTCTACAACTTTGTCACCATATCCTCAATAGGGATTATAGGAACATTGCATAATGAACATACAATTTTCTATCTAACTTTTGAGAACTTTTCTCAAACATATCCTATGTCCAAGAACTTGGGTTCACTAACTTAGTATCAACTATACTAAACAAGGTAAATTCTACTAAGAACAAAATATAAATGTAAGAAAAAACAAGTAATCAGTTATATGTCATGACTACCAAATAAGATTAGGACTTTAATCATGCATTTGGTTACTCCCACTATTTTATTCGAAATAATAGCCCTCACTACTATTCGGAAAGATTACTCTAATCTTTCTAGTGGGCTAGGATCCCATTCAAGTATAGTTGACCTTGAGTTTGCTCAACAAACCAACTATATTTAAATTAGGTAGATAACAACTTTATCAATCATATCTCATGTGACTCCTAGATCCGTTAGGTGACAACTCTTGCCACAACATATCTTATATGTCATTCCTAACCTCGCCTCTAAATTCATGTGATCATGAGTTTGCTCATCCAAATCACACAAATTTAGTTAAGTAAAACCCACTATTATAAGACTAAACATATTCGGGTTAAAGAGACCTTGAGTTTGCTCAACAAGCCTTACAATAAACAGAACTCTGGTTTATTCTTATAACAATGGAAGGCATCAATCATGTTCTTAACGTGTACTTAATATTTTAACGAGGGGTTTTAATTTCATAAATCTCATCAAACATAAATTGCATGTAAAATATCACACATATAAAACATACAATTTATCATGCATCCAATATATATATCAACCATATAAATAAAGTATACAACTTATGCACTCATAATCAAATTATATGCATAAAATATGCATCCAGCTTCGTTTGATTCTAGTTATTGATCTTTATAATCTAAAATAACATTTCCAACTCCTTGGAAAATTTAAATTAGATTAAAACAATTGATTCCTAAATAAATTAAATTCCTATTCCAAATAGAAATTTGATTTGATTTGAAAACAATTTTCAAATCCAATTGGAAACTATTTCCAATTATGTTGACTCCTTTGATAAAATTTAATTGAAAACAATTTTCAATAAATTATACTTCTTACTTATTATAATTTAGGAAAACTTCTTTTCAAAATTATATAAGTAAGACATTCTAATCTAATTAGAAGACTATTTATAATCTAATTAGAAATCACTATTTTAATCTCATTAAAATTATTATCCCTTAATTAGAAAACTATTTTCTAATATTAAAGGAAACTACTTTCAAAATTAAATAAAACAATTTTAAATTTAATTAAGAAAGTCTTTATATGTTATTTATTTAGAGATTTATTTCTTGACTAATTAGAAAACCTTTCTTTAATAAGTTAGAAAACTATTTTCAAAATATTAAAGAAAGCACATTTTCTTAATTAATAAATGAAAACACTTTTCAAAATTTAATCAAGAAAATACTTTATCTAAAAATCAAGAAACTTATTATTCATAAATAAAGAAACAATTTCTAAATAAATTAAATAATAATTCTCTAAACAAATAAAATTCTAATTTTAATTTATCTCAATCAAATTGAAATAAATAAATTTAATTAAGAAACAACTTTCTTAATTATTTGAGAAAACATTTTCCTAATTTTAAGAAGTCTAATTAATTAATTTCAATCATATTGAAACTAATTAATTCTCATTTTAGAAATAACTTTTCTAATTAATTAATTAATTTCAATCTAATTGAAACTAATTAATTCTAATTTTAGAAACAACTTTTTCTAATTAATTAATTTCAATCTAATTGAAAATAATTAATTCTAATTTTAGAAATAATTTTTTTAATTAATTAATTTCAATCTAATTGAAACTAATTAATTCTAATTTTAGAAACAACTTTTCTAAAATTAATTAGGAATCAATATAATTATTAATCTTAATCAAATTAAGAAAATAATTATGTTAATTTTTGAATTAATTTGATAATTAATTTAATTTAATAATTCAACATATTGAAAAATTAAATTAAATTAAATCTCAAAATATACCTAATAAAATTTACCCTTTTGAAAACAATTTTCAACCAATCAAAAACACCCATCCAAGCCTATTCTTCTTATCTCCGCAGATACTTTTCCTACCTACTGTTTATGATGGGACAATTAAAGTTTATGGTCATCACCACTATTCACGTTTCTTAAAACTCAGTAACTCCTTCCCACGACTGCTTCCCTCACGTCCAACGTTTGTGCTCTAGTGGCGTGCTGCATCTTATCCCTTTTATTGTGAATATCTAGATTCTGGGTTTCACAAATCAAACGGCTTCAGGTTTTTTTTTTAAAAAAACTTTCCCAAAACTATTTCTGAGGGTTCGATAATCAGGCAGTTCACAACAACCAAACCTAAAATCTATCGAGTTTTACCAGAAACACAAACTGCCACATCGCAATCGCCAGATCCAACCACTAAAGCTCTTCCTCTTTGCATAACTCGTCGATCCCATCTCATGGAATCGCGCGCAAACAAACGCAACTACCAACCAATCACTGATCTGGGTTTGCCTTTCCAGATCTGGGTGTGTCTGGATTTCACTAGCCACAAAACGCAAACCAGAAGGAAACCCACCGCAATAAAAATCATGAAACCCCAGGTCTCCAATCCAAACGTATAGTCAGTTTAGCAAACCCTTAATCCAGTCGCCAATACCTAGACTTCTTAATATTCTTAATATGAACTTTTCAGATTATCTAGGGTAAAGTCAATTCCAAATTTTCGATCAATAATAAGCAAACAAATTAATCAAATTATAGAAATAAATTCTGCTCTGATACCACTGTTGAAAAATCGAGTCCGGATCTGATCCGAACGCAGCGGAATAATCACGAAACTTTTCCGTGACTTTTGATTTCCCGAAACCCAAGATCTATTTAATTCTATAAAATGATTAATACGAATCACGATAAAGCGAAATTTAATTAAATCTTTATTCAAACTCGATCTTTGTCTTGATCATCCTCGAACTGCTTTAAAACCGATCCGTCTCAATTCACCATACCGCATGACAAGTGTCAGGCTTCTAACGAGATCCATTGAATAGGTTGAGAAACTACATAACTTTTACGAGAGGGTTAGCGTGAAGTCTTGATTACATGTAGCTTAAGCTTTATTTATAATAAGCTTTGGATGTATTAGTAATTTAATTGAAATTAAACACTAATTTCAATTAAACTTTAATTAAATTACAAATAATTCTAATTAAATACCAATTATTTCCAAATCGATATTGATCTTTATTTATTAAATATCTCATATTTAATCATAAAGTTTCTCAAACTTTATAATCGTCCAACTTGATTAAATTAACTTTCTTCTCTAACCCATTCTATATGTGTGACCTATTGTGTTCCCAATATATTAGCGATGATTATAAATTATAATTTAATTCATAATTAGAATTAGATAAATTAAAACTCCTTTTAATTTATCTTTAATTCTCCAATTAAACAATTTATAATCATAGATCAAGATTGGCGTCTAAGAACGCATCACGACCACCCAAATATTTAGGAATGTCAAAGTGGTTTTGACTAACCTTCCAATGCATGATTTTTCCAGTATAATTCAATCCTTTCATCAACTAATGTTCTAATTAGACATAGGCATGGAATTAATGTCTACTCTATTTTGAGTCTAATTATATTAGTTCTTCGCCATTAGCTATTAATTCAATTAATGATATTTGTAAACTGCTTACAAAATACCATTCCACCTCGCCAAGGATTTTCGAATCAATATTAATCGAAACAATGGAACATTCTCCTAATTACTTTAGGGTGATGAATCCTATCTTAATCATTCATTATCTTCATACAGCTTCACGTTATATCCAATATTCCGCTTAAATGACCTTTATAGATCACGAGTAGTATCAAAATATAACAATCCCCATACAAGATAACTTTGATGATCTCAAGTCGAAGGATCACTTATACATCATCACAATGGAATTCCATGCATCTGAAGAATGTCCAAATGGATTTCTCATATCGGTCTGATTCAAATGAACTTGTTTTCAACAAAGACCCACACGCTTTGTTTAAGATCTCTATACTTTAGCTTTATGAGATCATTACTTCCTTCATAAGGAAAAGCGAAACATGTCTTTAGTCTTTTTACGCTCTATTAATGTCCAATCTTAATAGAACAACGATTAGAACATTTAGGAATAATTCATGAATGCAATATGAATCTCATAATTATAATCTCATTATAATTTCATTTGCGATGTAAAATTATCCTATGACTTTATCATATACATCTAAACATGCAAGATAAAGAATGCCTTTTAAATAATTTGTCACTAAACTACAACCAAAGCGATTGGCTGTAGGGCATAAACCAACACTTCGGTGGAAGGAATTTCCTAAGACTTGGTCCAGTAGGAGGCAAAGCAACGTTGTTGTTGGTAAGAGTTTCGCGGGAAGTACAATGAAAAGATAAGGGGAGGGTGAGCATCGATCGGTTAAAGTAGTTTCGACAAAACCATCATCTCACTTCGGAAGTAGGAATGCAGTGAGATCATGTAATGTAAGGCCCGCCATATGGTAAAGGGTCACAGTCAATAGGGTGTAACATCTAAATCGGAAAGAAAAACCTACGTCGCTTGGGTGTCATCCATAAAATTCCGACAAGAATAATTTCCAGTTATTATAATTATTGACTTAATATTCGTATTGTATTCTTCTACGTCAGTTACTTTGCTCAAAGTAAATTACATTTACTTTCTTGGATAATCTATGACTTCAAAAGAATTAGCAATCTTCGCTTGAGTAAGATTGAGGGTTCGACATTGTTAAATACTTGGTGGTGGTGTTAAGCCGCTTTTTGGGATCTCATAAGGTACGAACGCAGATTAATCTGGGTGTAATACTGACTTAAAGGTACTACAGACATTTTGAACTCACTTAGGACACTTCGGGATTTAAAAAAAGAATCACGTTAAAATAAGTTTAAATGTTTTAGATTTCATCATCTTTTATGGAATGCATATAATTATTAGGGAAGCTAGTAATTTTGGAGCAATTTCAACGCAAGTTTGACACATATTTTTCAAAAGATATCCAAACTCATACAACTAATAAAAAGAGTTTAATTGATTGTTAATGCATAATTTGCCATTAGATAGATGATAAACCATTAAAGTAGTGTTTTAGGATATGTCTTATTATTTAATTTTGACATCTTTTTTATTATTGGATATTCAAGATAATTATTAAAAATATAAATCAAGAAGTTTTACTTGAATTAGATTCTTGGATAGAGTTGTTGCACAAATAGAACTCTATCTTGAATGAAGATTGGTGTACGTTTATTTTGGAGATATGGATAAGGCAAGATAGTGTGGGTAGATGTGGCGTGAATTTTTCCAGGTCTTGGTTTGATCACAGTGATCACTGGGTTTTTCCTCCTTTAGTCAACACACATAGTAATGGTTTTGTGAGACTTTTTTCTAGGAGGCTTACTTGTGAAGTGGGTGTGAAGGTTTCCTAATCTTTGATTCACTGTAGAAAATACTTGTGTAAATTTTTTCAACTCTTTGTCTTATTGCATGGGTTATTAGGTGTTTCTGTATGTGCAACACACGTGAGTGATTTTGTGAGATTTTTTGGTCTGTACAGAAAATTGTGAGTGAGCTAAAGCGTTGTTGGTGTGCATAGAAAATTGTAAGTGAGCTGAAACAGTGTGTGTGTATAATGTTGTCGTGGGCTGCAGATTTTGTGGTGGGGCATAAGTGACTCCCTTCATGCGTGATTCCCTCCTTGCGTCGTTTTTGTTTGTTTGCTGGTGTTGTGTGAGGTGAGGTTGTGGGTCTTTTGTTTCGATGATTAGAAAGTGCATGGAAGGATTGATGTGTTGATCTTTATGTTGTTGTCTTTATTGGAGTTTCACATGAGTGGGCTCAAGGTGACATGCTGCACTGAGGTGCTTTGAAAGCCATGTGTCTTCGTTGGTTGGTTGTCGTTGATAAAGTTTTAGTGCAGCTATGTTCTTGTTTTTGTCTTTGCGTGATTCAACTGGGTAAATTCGTGAGTTTTTTGGCCGTTGACTTTCTATAATGTTTGTGTGATTTTGTTGGGCTATTCACTATCATCGATAGTGGTTTTTATGTGAAAAACTTCCAATAATCTTGGTGATTTTGTGGCTATCATTTTTGGTATTGATGTGTGAAAATTTCAGAAGTTTTCGTAACTTTGTAGTTGCGACTTTTGTTGTTGATTTGGTGCGAAAAACTTCAATAGTTGTCTTGGTTGTTGCAACTATATTGGGTTAATGTTTCAATGATGACTTGCTTGTTGATTTGAGACGTTTTGTGGCTATTATATAACACCTCACTCTCATAGGACACATACCTAACATCCCTGGTGATATCCGAATACGTACCCCGCAAGGGTGGTATGTTAGAACAATCATTCAATCAAAATTCATTACAAATTTCTATTTCTCATAAAACAACGTACACGTATGCAGAAATTATTAATCAAACCAGGCCTGCATAATTTTTAAGCATTTCCATTTAACATCCACTTAGGCGCATTTCAGATGCAAACTACTTATAATCATAATGTCATTGCATTACCAAATCATTCACATTCACTCTATATAATTCTTGCGGAACATAATTTCAAAAAAACAAAATTATTGAAGACATATGCAGGTGCAAAGTGATCCCGACCCTTAATCCATATCTGATCTCAGTAGCTATATTGCACTTAGCCTAACTGAATAATTCCTCGGAACCTGAAAAGTCATGTTGCAATTTTTTATGAGTTTTACGAGCTCAATAAGCGAACAATCATCGATGATTTCAACCAAGGCAAATACACAAATCACATATCTCATATATATTCATGGCATATCATGTCATAATTGCGAATTTAGAACAGATATTTACAAATACAAATGCATGTGAGACTCCAAATTTGTTATTATTGTTGTAACTGAGTGCCTTTCACACACATATACAGATACTGACCTATTGAGCTCAGTCAGAATAGCAATCATAGAGCTAAGCTCTATTTATAGAATAGAAAATCACGGAGCAAAGCTCTACGTGTAAGCACTTTTATACTAGCTACTCCGGTCACAACGCCTTTATCTAAGTATGCATTTTATGAAATGCATCAAATACAGAATATGTCATGCATAATAGTCACATGTGTTGCATAATCAGAATCTCATAATCATCGAACCTAAGTCTGGTATTCAGCTTTCGTTGAGAATACAAATATCATTCAGAATTTTCAGCAATCAGAACACTTCCAATACATTCTCTAATAATAACTCATCGGACTTTAAGTCCGGAATTCTTAAACAAATCACAAACAGTTAATAATTGGAAGTCAAATAAATTCAATCAATCCTAGGAAAAATAATCTAGGTTGACTCACAATGCGCTCCGATATGCTATTGCCTAGATGATTCAGCAATGTCTGACTGACGTTCAATGTGCTCCTCTATATCATACAAAACACATTTACAAATATCACACTTTTGCACAAATGTATAAGCATGCCTTTATGCACATCTATGTATATCAAAAATGCACAATGTATGTTCAATGACAATCCCTGGTATCTTATCGAATTATTATCACCATATCATTCAGATATCAAAACCCTCATAAATATAATTAGTACTTAGGGTTTGGACCACAATAAAACAGTGTAAAGTTAATTTCATAACTCAATTGATCATTTCAGACTTTTCTAACAATATGCTTTTAGGCCAACTTTGCATATTCATTCTAATAAGGTAAAAGATAAAATTAGGCAACACTTCCTTCTAGAAAATTGTTTTCCAATGTCTTAAGGTTCTAATGAAACTAAAATCATTCAATTTGGTTTAGTATTTTGAAAGTTATACTCCAATTATTTTCGGACTATTCTTATTCTGTAATAGTACACTATACTCAACTTCCATCCAGAAATTGAAAATCTTAGAGACTGAATCAAAATTATATTTCTTCAGATAATTTGTATCTCTATATCTCTGGTTTACTCCAAATAAAAAATCATTCCATTCGAATAACTACAAAACAAGATATTGTCAAAATACCGAAGCCTATTCAATGAAATCTTCTAGTTATCGCATTCTAGCACAGTCAACATTTTCAACTTAAATCGAATAACTGCACTAAATAAATTAAGTCACATTCAAGCAACATAAACTCACGGGTGTGCAAGAGTCATGGATGTGGAACAAAAAAACTCATGCCCATGCACACCAACGAAATTAAATCACGGTTGTGAGACTTCAACGCACGACCGTGCACACCAAATTAGACCCATCCCATATTTTTCCCTCAATCTCTGCCAAATGATTTTAGATGGCTATGATTTTTGTAGAGATATAGATTAGTGTGTTATGAGTCCAATGGTTAAATTCCCATGTCATTTAGACTTTGAGGGAAGACTTTGTAACAAAAAGATTGAAAGATGTTCATAACAAACTCTTCCAAAAAAATAGTTGAAAGTCGTGGTCGTGCGGATCTAGTAGGTCACGATCTTGTTGTAGCACGCTCACGACTGGCGATTTTTTTCTTCTCTTTTTCACCGAATATTTCTCCTTCTTCTCCTTCCATTTTTTTTTCAGATTTCTCATTCCTATTTTATTCAATCTATGACTACATAATTTTCTCCTCTTTTCGACTCCTATTATAGTTCAAAACCATCCATAACATATCAAAATTCAAGATTACACACTAACTGTAGGACTTCGTTTTCAGAGCCCAACTTCGGAGTCCCAAAATGTGAGCATAATCCAATGAAATCTCCTTAATCCTCATCGGTTCATCTTCATGCTTTATTACCATAATTATTGGAACCTTGAGTCCTGGTGGACAGGTTCGCCGCGACGAACGGACGAGAACTCTGCGGAGACCCTTCAGGGAAAGTTCGCCGCAGCGAACTCTTGACTTCGCCACGGCGAAGGTCGAAAATTTTCCCTTATGCTCCTCTCAAAATAAATACGCCGCGGTGAAGATAAGGCGAACCTCTTATCTTTGTTGCGGCGAAAAAGCTCAATTTACCAAAATAACGCCTTTCGGGATGGGTTCACTCAAGAGCCTTCCATAGGTTTCTCCCTCTATCCTAACCTAACTTCCACTCTAAGTTGTTCCAAATTCACTTCCTTTAATGCGACATCATTACATAACCATTCAATTACCAATATTATTTCATCATACTCCTAATCTTTACTCATTTAATTCATTTCTTATAACTAATTCTCATACTTCATAATTTCCTATCTTTCTTTTTCCATAACATCTCACTTATGTGTAACAAAAATTTGTGTTCAAAATTTATCATCTCAAATCGATAACTTTCTCAAGTATACCTAACTTCAACTCAATCCCATTCATACACAAATTCATACTTCCATTCAATATCATCCATATATGATTCATAATTCATTAACATCAAAAGATAAGAGTTCTTATAAAGCTGTAATGACATTTCAAACTACAATACATCAATGTCTCAAAATCTCAAAATATATGAGATAATTGAACTAATATTCCTTGAAATGAGACTAAAACCTCATGATTACAAAATTCAGCTTAAAATACAAAACATGTAGGACTCGAAGCGATGCCTTGACTCTTGATCACTCGATCTCATTTTCTTCACCTGAAGATGGGATAGAAGGGGGGCGAGCTTAAAATCTTATGGGTAACAAGTTTATAACAGATAACAAGCAAAACCATTTATAAAGCTCATTTCCAATGAACATTTTCATAAACATAGTCATTCCACATTTAAAATTACAAAAAAATTGTTGGATCGGAAAAAGAAAGCATGCGATATTTGGAGAAACGGTAGATTTCAAAACTTTTATAAACTCATTTTTCCAACGGAAGCAACAAAAGAGCTTTTGCGACGTTTTAAAAAATGTTACAAAAAATGTCGCGGAATGTGGTGTAGGCAAAAGGTATCCGCGATGTTTTATAAAAAACGTCACGAAAAATATTGACATTCCGCGACGTTTAAAAAAATGTCACTGAAAGTGTGGACAATCCGCGATGTTTTTAATTCTACGACGTTTTTAAAACGTCGCAAAATGTGAAGGAATCCATGACGTTTTTTTAGAAATGTCGCAGAATGTATTCCGCGACATTTTTAGAAACGTCGCGGAATGTCTTCTGTGACGTTTTCATTATTATTTGTATTATTTTTTATTTTTTCAAATCAAATTAATCTAATAATTTTTTAATTTTTGTAGCGCCCCTTTACTGCAGGGTACACACCGGGACGCCCACAGGTCATTCCGATACATATCTTACGATAAGAGCGAGCTATGAACGATCACTATTTCACTTCACATGGCATCATAATAAAACATCAATATAAAATCACGAACTTTTCGAAACCATAATTTTTCCCCTCATTTCACTTCATCAAAATCAGGGGTTTATACATTTGTCATCGTTTACTGTTTGTATATCACTCCAAAAATCTAGTACAAAATGCTATATAAACAGGGAAAGTACATCAGTTCTAACTAGGTCATCCCAAAAGTCCCAACTGACCAACCTGTGAGCCATGACTTCTCTCGTCAACACAATCTATACGGCAAGAAAAGTCCCTCTGGAGCTAGGAGTCTACTCTCGGTCCTGAAAAATAGGTTGTTATTTTGGGTGAGTTTGCGAACTCAGTGAGATAACCATCATCGATGGTTCACTCAATTCATGCAACAATCAAGCATGTCACAGGTATTTCACAATTTCACATCAATCAGAAGTATCACATGATCACATTAGTAATACATTTTATTTTCACATAAGCATAAGGCAATTTGCCTTTCACTCATTCAAATATATGTAAGCAAATGCATATGAAATGTTCATGTGACTCTTTTTCCAATTTATTACAGTATTGTGATCGAGCGCCTGAACTGTCTTAATATGGGTACATTAATCGTTGAGCCTGAGGCTCTAAATCACCGTGGGGCTCGAGGCCCAAATACAATCGTTGAGCTTTTAGCTATCGATGGTTACTCCGGTTACAACTATCATTATCTGATCATGCATTCATGCATGGAATGCACATGTCACAATTTAGCAGTATATATATATTACAATCAATACATGTGTCATAATTTATCACATCTCTAGCAAGTAGTTCACAAATTCACATGCAAGTAGCACTTTTATGTCATAACTCCCCAATACATCGGACCTTCTGTTTGGAATCCACAATCAGAAACAATTCTCAAACCCACCATTATTCACCACAGAATTATAAGCAATCAATAATTGAGAGAACCGTCTAGGTCACTCACCAATAGCTTCCGAAGCTAATGCCTGAAAGTCTCGGCAACATCTGTGGGTTGACGTTCCAAATGCACCTATATAACAATTAAAATACACCAATATTACCAAGTGTACAATCAGAAATATTTAATAATGCATATGTAGAAATTAAAATGTGTACAATGCATGTTCGTGACATTCTCGGTATTATTCCATAAATATTCATCACATAAATATTCCCCTACTTTTTAGAAATCTATAGACACTAAAATCATTTGGATCCCTATAGGTCTAATTGTTGCTAAAACACGGACTACAAAAATAATCGCTCGGTTCTCTAACTTTGATTTAATCCATCACTTTCAATTTAATCTCCAAAATTCACAAATTCTCATGGAGAGCAATTAAATGACTTACGAATCCAACGCCTCAAAAATTGAGTCAATCGGAGGTCAGATGATAAAATTATACACAAAAGAATGGCAAAAGGGTCAAATTAGAACAAAAAAATACAATTCTAAGAAAATCACATTTGTATCTATTTCCCTCTCTTCTTTCACAAAACCTAACTTTTCACACAAGTGTCCAAATGTGACAATTTGGTATCATTAGAAATATCACAGAAAACCCTATAAGTTCCTTCAAGGACTCACAAACCAATTTCATCCCTAAGGGTATCAAAAATTCAATCAAAGTTTCTGCCTAATCACAATTTTTCCAAAGCAGTACAACATTTTTCCAAAAATCATATCTTCTCATTACCTTTGCCAAAAATTCCAAGCTTTATATAAAAAAAAGATAAGAACATATTATACAACTTTAATGAATAACTTGAAAGCAAATTCAACCTCTAAATGGGTCAAAATCTCAATCAAAGTTTTTGCCCTGCACATGTCATCCTAACAGTACCACAATCTTCTCAAACTCGTAACTTCCTATCCCATTGTCCAAAATTTTCATGTTTTATATCAATGAAAAGATCAGAAAACATGCTACAATTCTCATGAAGGACTTAGAAGCAAAATCCACCTCTAACTAGGTCCAATTCTCACATGATTGTGGTTGCCTTGTTAAAGATTGTTAAATAAAGATATCACCTAAACCATATCCATACTTTAAAAATCCATAACTTACAATTCTTGCATCCAAAAATAGCATATTATACATCACTACAAAGCTAAGACATTCCTCGACAACTTTCCATAAGGCCACTTGAGCTTATTTAAACCATAACAGTCCAAAATTGGCTTCAAAACATAGTAACCACAAAACCCATACTTAGAAACATTTCACACACAAAGCACATTAATACATAAATTACCATATGAAAGTTAACAAGTCATAACTTTCAACCTCAAAATAGAAAATTTTCATACTTAGTGACGATAGAAAGCTAACAAGAAAATATTCAACTTTCATGAAGACCAATTTTACAAAATCTGTCTACTTTAGCCTAGAAAAATTCCCTAAAGAAACCAAGAGACCAAGTGTTAGCCAAATTTATTCCATCTTCAGGTGATAGCCAAGAGACCCCCCCTCCTTTTATTCCATCTTCAGGTGATAGCCAAGAGACCAAGTGATCAAGAGCCTAAGGGCATTTCTCCAAATTTCTTATTTTGTAGTTTGAGTTGATTTAGGAAAGCAAGAAGTTTGTTTGTTCAAGGACCTTTTGTAATTTAATATTTTGAGACGATGATGTAATATGGCTTGGAATGTCATTAAAGATTTGTAAAACTTCATTCTTTTGATGTTAATGAAATGTGAATGGTGAAATGTGAATGGTGCATGGAATGTCATTAAAGATTTATAAATGTGAATGGTGCATGGAAGAAGTAATCAACTTGTGTTGATGATTTTGGAACATAAATCGTTGATATATATATATATATATATATATATATATATATATATATATATAATTGTTTATATATATATATACGTATGTATAAGCGAGATACTATGGAAAGGAAGACAGAAATTATAACTGATCAGATGAAGTTGAAGGTCATGAGACAAATGAGTTGAGATTTGAGAGTTTAATGAAATCATTTTGGTAGCTGAATGGTTATGTTGAGAACATTCTTAGTTTGCATAGTGCAAAATTTCAAGTCTTCCATAAGGGAAAATTTCGTGTTCTGACTTTAGGGCAAAATCTAGATTAATCTAGGATTAATTTGACATGTTGTCTTTATGGAAGTTGTAGCTTGTCTTTCTAGCTTTCTAACTCTATAAAGTATGAAATTTTTGGATATCGAAGTCAAAAGATATAGTCCTTATAAGTGGAGATGTTCTAGTAAGGATGTTTCATCTGGTGATGACGTATCGTTTGGTGAGGACACTTCATCTAGTGAGGACGTATCGTCTGGTGATGACGTGTCATCTGATGATGGTGAGGACGCTTCGTCTAGTGAGGACGTATCGTCTAGTGAGGACGTTTCATCTGGTTAGGACGCTTCGTCTGGTGATGACGTATCGTCTGGTAACGTCATATCGTCTGGTGCACTATTCATCTGATCCTATCATCTAGTCCCACTTTTGACCTTGCAAATGATAGAATTTATCTTCAAGGTCTACATGAAGGTTGTAGATCTTAAAGTCCTCTTTCAAACTAACTAAAGAACACCTTGATCTGATGTCCTTAGAGCAAGTTATGCTATTGTCCCGAATTAGGTTCATTATGATTGAGGACGGAACCTTGTTTGATTCCTTCGGCTCAATCTTTGTTATCCGACCTCAAAACGAAGCGATCCTTAAGACAATAGATTTCTCACACATTGTGCTATCTCTCTACAAATATTGGTAGCATTCTGAATTAATTGAAAAAAGGTTTTGATTGAAGGAAAGTGAAGGAATCTGTTGGAATAGTATGAGCTGGTGTTATTTTACTAAACATGCTTCAACATTGTGAATATATCTAGATGGAAGTTGAGCATAGAATATTTGCTTTAGTATAAGAATGATTCGAAAAATAGGGCCCGAAACTTACGGTATCACAGAATAAAGATGAACCAAGGATGACTAATAAGGGTTCATTGAAATAACCAGACATGGTAACAAGTACAAGCTCACGTTTTATGACTTCGAATGTTGGGATCTGGAAGCAGGGTTTAACAGTTGTGGTATCAAAGCAAGAGTTGAGTTTCAGAATCGGTGCCCAACATAAGGTTTGCTACTTTAGATTCTTGCCAAAAGATCATGCAAGATACGATCCTATAGAATAATTATATGAGAGCAAAATTAAATTTAATTCAAAAGAGAATTGAGAACAGAGGAAGGTCATTTATTTTAAATCATTGACTCACATGACAAGTACTCATAGATGGTCATCATCTCTTTAGTAGAGAATTTGAATACAGTCATTACTCAAGAAACTAAATGAGATAAAAAAAATAGTGAAAATGCGAGATATGACCTAGGGTATAACATACAATGTCTACTCAATGATTCATAATTTCAAGGATTAATTTATTAATCGAGATGTCATATACTCCTAACATATATATGTCTATGTATTGTCATCGTATGCTGGTCACACTGGTTATTAAACAAATATGAGAATTGTAGAGTTTATTTTTATTGAGATTAAACCTATCATGTGTGAGTGGGAGATAATGACTAAGATACATCTATGAAGGGTATAATAGTCAATGCTCTCGAAGTAACTACCAAAGGTAGTTATATGAAGACAATAATAAACGAAACGTTGAAGATGTAAAAAAAAATCTCTGTGTGTATTTGCTTCTTCTGTTTTTCTTCCCTCAAGTTTACATAAAAAAGAAGAATAACTCTGCAGTAAATTAGAAACAAAAAGTTCAATAATTGGTGAAATCATAACACGAATCGAAGTATGTGATTCTTTGTTTTATATACATATGAACATATCTTGTTTGACATGATCTCTGTGATTGTGTTTTATCTTGTTTATTTTCTGGGTTTTATGGTATGCCTCTTTCTAGGTTTTTATTTTGTATATCTATTTGATTATGTAATCTTATTAAGTATATATACTAAGAGCGAATGGGATGGACGACCACGCAATCCATCCCATTCGTCCATTTCATCTGACGGTCACGAGACTCTTGAAAGCAGAGACTCTTGGCATCCCATATCGTCGTTTATTGAATTTTGTGTCTTCGGGCGATATACACGTAATCTTCTGACCACCCAGATAAGCGCGATATGCACGCAATCTTCTGACCCAATCTTTTGATGCAATAGTTTGTCAGGAGGCCGCGCTTGTGACTACTTAAAGAGCGCGGATTAGATCCATGTTTTCTCCTTTCTCTGTCTTTGTTTTTCCTCTCCGCCCTTGCCTTCCTCTGCTTTTTCCATTCCAACTGTGGTTGTCGTAGCTGTTGTTGGTGTTTTCGACTTGTGACTACTTAAAGAGCGCGGAATAGATCCATGTTGTCTCCTTTCTCTGTCTTTGTTTTTCCTCTCCGCCCTTGCCTTCCTCTGCTTTTTTCATTCTGGCTGTGGTTGTCGTAGCTGTTGTCGACGTGAACCTAGCATAAGGTTGTTCACCAACTGGACGTCGGATGTTGTAATCGCATCGTCTCGGTTTCTAGTTGTTCTTTACTTGTAAATATTCTTTAAGCTTTTTTTGTTTTGGTGTGTACAAATGTTTTCCGAGTTTCGTTGTTGTTTCCGTCGACTGTTGTTGCTGTCCACTGTTGTTGTTGGCCTACAACAGACTTGGATATGAAGAGATTTATCATGTTGCCATCGGTAAGACAGATGGCACGAATACAGAAGACGTAGTTGAGACTTCTAAAAAAAAGTGCCTCAAACAAAGAAGGCGTAGTGCAGACTTGGATATGAGGAGATTTATCATAAATTGCAAAGCTGTTACTTCACCACCAGCATCCTCTTTCCTTGTACATATATTTTTCTCATGTCAGAAAGGAACTCCTCTGTCAAAGCAGAGTTTCATCTACTTTAATTTGAAAATGGATGCATGCCATCGTCAGTCTCTGTCCATATAGCTAGGAAGCCTACAACTTTGTAAAGTTTTAGAAGGCGTAGTGCATTCGTGCCTCAAACAAAGAAGGCGTAGTGCAGACTTGGATATGAGCAGATTTATCATAAATTGCAAAGCTAATACTTCACCACCAGTATCCTCTTTCCTTGTACATATATTTTTCTCATGTCAGAAAGGAACTCCTCTATCAAAAAAGAGTTTCATCTACTTTAATCTGAAAATGGAAGCGTGCAACAAAGAAGGCGTAGTGCAGACTGGGATGTGAGCAGATTCATCGTCAGTCTCTATCCATATAGCTAGGAAGCCTACAGCTTTGTAAAGTTTTAGAAGGCGTAATGCAGATTTGAATAATATAGTAACTACACATATCGCTTCGTGCTATTTTTCAAGAATGTGACATATCGCTTTGTAAAGTTTTATGTCTTAGTTTCGCTTGCTCTAACTTTTTCTGCTTTATGTCTTACTTCAGTCTGCTTTTCACTTTTCAATATCTGACTTTGATCGTTTCACTTCTATCATCTTGCTTCTTAATTGGGAGGTGATTTGCTTCTTCTATCTTCTTGCTTCTTAATTCAGAGGTGATTTGCTTTGGTTTGCTTTCCATCGTCTGCTTTTCCTCACCTCTAATGCGAAGTTGAAAAGACGATTAAAAAGAAAAAATGATTGAGTTGAGAAAGTAGACGAAGTTAAAAATAGATGGAGTTGAAAAAGTAGACGAAGTTATGTCTGCTTTTCCTCACCTCTAATAGACGAAGTTATGTCTGCTTTTCCTCACCTCTAATAGACGAAGTTGAAAAGACAGACGAAGAAGAGAAAAAGCAGATTTGAGTTGAGAAAGTGAGCGAAGTTAAAAATAGATGGAGTTGAAAAAGTAGACGAAGTTATAAATATAGACGGACTTGAAAAAGTAGACGCAGTTAAGAATATAAACGGAGTTGAAAAAGTAGACGAAGTTAACAATAGAGACGGAGAATACAAAAGTCAGACGAAGACATAAAAGGCGATTTATACTTAACAAAAGCATTTAAGCACAAAAGGCATTTAATCGAAAAGCAGACGGAAGTTTAATTTCCTTGTGAGAGAAGTAACGAGCTTTGACGAACTACATCAAATTTGCTATAAAACATAATGGAAACTGGAGTAGGAAACTCGAATGCTTAATAGAATTGATCCTGATATTAGGAATATAACGGAGTGATTTAGCCAAGACTTCAGATTTCTTGCATGTTCATCTAAATTGAACTTGAACAAGGCTACATCCCCAACGAATAACCATGGCCATATATCCACTTCGCATTTAAATCTATCTCCGTATTTTGGACATATCCAACCTTATGCTTTCCTCTGCTTCCGCTCCCTAAGAAATAGCAATCAATTTTTTTTTTGTAAAAAAGAAAGTTAAAATGATTTTCAAAATTATATTATAATAATTGAAAGTATGTTTAAAATATCCTTATTTGAAAACCTTAAGTTCAAATTTTTGCAATATATATTTTCTTAAGATAATATCAATACACAACTTAAAAATCTCATATAAAAAGTAAGTGACTAATTTTACCTTGTCCTCTGCAAGTACTTTAAAGACATCTTTTGGATCCCATAATCTACTACGTGTATTGGGATATCTAGATTCTTGACGTACACCTTCCTTTCCCATTTCTTCCATTAAGTCATGCATTTGTAATGTGTTTTCAGAAATGGACAGTTCGTTGAAACAGAGTATGAATGGGTGGACATCTTCGCTAAACCATTAAGTGAAGAACGGTTCAGGGAAATCAGACCAAATCTCAACATGGTTAAATATATCATAAAATCAAAACCAAAGGACAATATGTTTAGGAAAATAAATTCATATTTACGTGAACTTGAAAAGCAGACGAAATGTGACAAGTAGACGAAAGAAGAAAAACATACGCAAGTTAAAAAGCAGACGAAAGCAAAAGCAGGCGGAAGCAAAAGCAAAAGACAGAACTTAACTAAATAACTGCTTGTTTCAAGCTTCAAGAAGCAAGATTGAAGAACCAGTTGAACACGAAGGTTATAAATAGTGAACACGAAGGTTATAAATAAGACTCGAAGTGAACATATTATTTATGCTTTCGCATTCTCCGTCTGTTTTTCTACTTCATCTGTTTTTGTACTTCGTCTGTTTTTGTTCGTCTGTTATTCATTAAAATCATATATGTCAAGTCATTTTAACTTAACATGCTTTTCAATAGGTTCCGTCTGCATAGATTTTTTCTGTCACGTAGATTGAGTTTTCAGTTAATAGGTACAATCTTCTAGCCACTATAATAATGTCAAACACCGCCAGATGGCGTGTTGCGAGTAACTGAATGTAGATTGACGTTTCAATTCATACGTGATAGACTTCTGGACACCGTCATAATTATTTATTTGTGGCAAGGAAATACACGGTAACCCCTAAAATGTATGAATCACTTTGACATCTGTTTTTCTTGTATCCAATAATCTTCTAATTGCTATGATAATGTCGATTCCTGCCAAATGCCAATAACGTATTCCAGAAGTAAGCAAACATGAGGACTGCAAAGAGCAGAAGAGGACCAGAACAGAGATTGACGTTTCAATTCATAGGTGATAGATTTCTCACGTGCTACTCCTGACAAGTTGACCTTCTACAATTATTTTCTGTTTTTCGCAAGAAGAAGACGACCAGAACAGAGATTGCTTGAATATTGAAAGAACCTGTTATTCAATTGAGTTTTGTAACTAATTCAAACTGATTCTTAATTCACACGTGGTTTGTTTTCGTGTGCTTTCCATCGTCTTCTTTTACTCCCGTCTACTTTTGCACAACTTTCGTCTGCTTTTGCTTTCGTCTGCTTTTGCTTTCGTCTGGTTTTGTTTCCATCTGCTTTTCAACTTGGGTTTGCTTTTCAACTTCCGTCTTGTTTTCATCATCTCCTTTTTCATCATTATTTGTACTTCATCGAAATCATTTATGTAAAGTCGTTTTGACTTAACAATCTTCTCCTTTTTAACTGCACAGGTTTCTTCTGTCAGGTGGATTGACGTTTCAATTAATAGGTATAATGTCAAACACTGCCAATAGCGTATTGCAGAAGTAAACACCAGAACAGAGATTAACGTTTTAATTCATAGGTGAGACCGTCATAATTTTTTACTTGTGGAAAGGAAAGACACGCTAACCCCCAAAATGTATGAACCAGACATGAACAGAATTAGAGAAGAAGTAAGCAAACATGAACAGAATTAGAGAAGAAGAGCACCAGAGTAGAGATCAACGTTTCAATTCATAGGTGATAAAATTATTATATACGTGCTACTCCGGACAGGTTGACCTTCTACAATTATTTTCTCTTCTTCGGAAATTACTATCATTGTTTGCCTTTACTCTTCTTCCTGACAGGTTCACCTTCTACAATCATTTCCTCTTCTTCCGAAGCTTGCCTTTTTGCATCCATTTATCAATCAATCATTCAAGGACCATTTCTTTGGCATCAAAATAACTTAGAACAAAATTTGATCATCATACGCACTCCTAATCGACACCTTTATATTCTAACTTTTACCCGTTCTCTGTCTTAACCACGAAAGCAAATCTACCCCAACCAATGAAACATTTTTCCACCCAAACTTTACTTCTCTCAACTACCCTCTTGTTTTAGTTATCAAATTCTCCGCTCTAGATTCGATTGCATTTATACTCCATTTTGTAAGGTCTCGTGCTTATTCTTTCTTTGCGATTCTCGAGTACTAAGGTATATATGCTTAGGTTAAATAAATTTATTGTAAAAATTCTGCTATTGTTATTTATTAACTTGAATAGAGCATATTCTCCTTTCTACGTTCTGACTGCATGTATGCTCTATTTTTTATACGTCCCCTGCTTATTCTCTCCCGCATTCTTCATGTAGTAAGGTATGTGTAGTTAAATGAAATAATTTTTTTATAAATTCTGCTTTAGTTATTTAAATGGTTTATATTCATGTTTGTTCGACATATTATGCATTAGATCATAAACAAAATGTTTTTTTACATGTTTACCGTGATAGGATTTATAATATATATTCAATTTTATTGTTTCTATATATATATATCGATATAGCTATATAGATATATATTGATATATATATGTATATATATATATATATCAATGTATGTAGGCTCAGATATATATATGTGACAATTCATTTTGACCGAACATCATGAATGGATAGATCAAAGACGTTTATATTATGTCGATTCCACAGGTATTTACATATGGATAGAAATGCTAAAAGACGTCAAAAATATGCTGAAATGCCAAATGAAAAAAAAAACAAGAATTGTTGCGACGACATAGAGAAAATCGAGCTGTAAAAAACAAAACTTCCACTTCATCTACACTTCAGCAAAGAATTACTCCTCAACAGAAGGATTCTTTCATTAATATCGAACCTTCCGCCAGTCAACTTCCAAGTCATGAACCCTCTTATCATCAAATACGTGACCGATGTATTGATATCCATGCTAATGACATAAATGAAGGTACCTTTTTTACACTATATTGAAACTATTTCCAACCTAACTAGTCCACATAATGATAATGTCCTGTTTATACGTTTCAAGGGATAAATCATCGCACATTTCCTTCAACATTAACTTCCTTACAGAATTTACCAGTTGAACCTCAAAAGCTCCCTTCTGTTCCAGATTGTCAATATTGTAACGCAAAACGATTTTACCTTGAACCTCCATCGTTTTGTTGCTCGTCCGGACAAATTTATGTTGTTGCTCCTCAGATGCCTTATGCTTTAAAGTCTTTGTTTCTAAATAGCGACGAAGAATCCGAACATTTCAGAAAGAATGTTCGTACATATAATAACAATGTAGCTTTCACTTCCTATGGAGCGAGATATGATCATGGTGACAAAAACACAATGGGAGTTTATACATTCCGTGTTCAAGGACAAGTTTACCATTTCCTTGACGGTTTAGTCTTGAACAAGCAATAAAGTATCCGAATCCAACTTTATTTCTTTGATACCGATGAAGAACTACAACAAAGGGTCAGCGAGCTCGATAAACTTCGTGAAAGTACATTGAAGTCGATTATGACAATTCTTGAAGATAACCCTTATGCTAGGTTCTTTCGCGTCTTAAAGATATTCCTTCCTTGAAAATCACGAGATTGTTACGAGATGTTATCCGGGTCTTGATCGGTAGCGTTTATAATCTTCCCATCGCATCACAAGTAGGCTGCTATATATGGATCAAACCGATGATGAACAAGATGATAAATCTCCTCATATCCAAGTCTACAGTCACTCAGGTCCGAGCTATATAATTCAATCTTATTATGCATGTTACGACCTGCTTCAATACCCACTTCTGTTTCCACGGGATGAATCAGGATGGCATCCTCGCATTTAAATTCACAAACAAACACCACCAATGGTTTTGATCAAACAAGCGGTGCTCCTTTGTACACTTTTACTGAAGCAGCTGAATTATTTGCTCTCGAAAACATAGGTTAGTTGTGTGCTTATTCCCTTGGTTCCCAAATATTGTCTAATTGGGCAAAACTAATTTATCATTTTTTTCTTACTATTACTAATTACTCAAGGAGCGAACTCCAAACATGGCGTAGTATCGCGGAGAGTATTATCGCTATCGACTTCAAATGAGAAGTTATGATGAATCCATGCTTATCCACAGCTTAAGGCTACTACAACAATTCGTTGTTGGTTCTTATATAAAGATTGAAGCATCACGGCTTCAATTCCATAGGAAAAAACAGAACGAAATACGATCAGAAATTTTGCAGGGTGTTTTAGATAGCGTTAATATTGGTCAAACTGAAGCTTCCACAATTGGCCAGTGAGTTATCCTCCCAACTTCATTTATCGGCGGCCCAAGGGACATGAAACGGCGTTATCTGGATGCAATGGCTCTAGTGCAAAAATATGGCAAACCAGATATTTTTTTCACTATGACTTGCAACCCTATGTGGAAGGAAATATAAGAGAATCTTAAATTCCACGAAAAGCACAAGATGTACAGATTTATTGTCCGAGTGTTCGGCGAAATTTGAAATTCGAAAATGAGTTGATCAAAAAGGAATATTCGGAGATGTTGCGCATTTGTTTACGTAATTGAATTTCAAAAGCGTGGATTCCTCATGCTCACTTGCTTCTAATACTTGAACCACAATTTAAGTTGTTGAATCCAGATTCCTATGATCAAATCATATCACCAAATACCTAACTCGATGACAATTCCAGATTATATTCTCTTGTCATTAAGCACATGATCCACGGTCCTTGTGGTTTTATGAACAAACAGTGCCCTTGCATGAGAAATGGTGTATGCAAAAGTCATTACCCCAAGGATTTTACTCCTTTCACTGTCCATGGCGAAGACAGTTATCCGTGCTATAGACGTAGAGATAATGGAAGAAAAGTTAAAATATCCAGACACGAGGTTGATAATAGATGGGTGGTTCCTCATAACCCGTACCTTCTGATGTTGCTTGACTGCCACATTAATGTTGAAATATGTTCCACTGTGAAGCTTGTTAAATATTTATACAAATATGTATTTAATGGCCACGACCTTGTGAACTTTAGCGTCAACGACCAAGAAACCAGGTCTGATATTGACGAAATCACTAATTTCCAAGAAGGTCGTTGGATTTCACCCCCCGAAGCTTTATGGCGCATATATGAATTCCGCCTCACAGAGATTAATCCATCCATCTATATACTCCAAGTTCACCTTCCAGATCAACAATCTGTTTCCTTCGCAAAAGATGCTAATTTGTTTTATTTATTGAGGAATATTGACTTCTCCAAAACAATGCTGACGGAATTTTTTAGGACTAATTCAACAAATCAAAAGGCTACAGAAATGAAATGTCTGTATGTGGATTTCCCCCAACATTTTGTTTGGAATCAAAAAACAAGGACGTGGTCAGAAAGAAAGCGGAGAAAATTCATAGGACGATTAGTTACTGTTGACCCTCGATAAGGAGAAAGGTATTACTTGAGATTATTGCTCGCAAATGTTAGAGGACCAACATCGCTTGACGACTTGTTAATCGTTGATGGTGAAAAGGTGAACTGCTTGGGATGCTTTGCATCGCAATTAGGATTGCTAGCATCGACTCCTACATACAACAAACACTTGACGGTCATCATATTTCAAATGCCAACATCCACGAGATTGTTATTTGCTACACTCTTGTTCTATTGTTCATCGGCAAATCTTAGGGAACTCGGGAAACTTTCACAGACCACCTGCTTTCGACTACCTATATGCTTATTCTTCCTCTAATCGTATACATCTGATGAAATTACAAAAATGGCTCTTCAAGATATCAATAAATCTCTGGAACAAATGGGAAAAAGCTTAGCTGATTATCATTTCACTGAACATGAATTTCGTACTAATTACCGCCAGCAGCAGACTAAGGAAGTAGAAAGTGAGATGAATATAGAGATTCATGAAGAAGACCTCTTATTACAATCAAAACTAAACAGTCAGTAAAAGCACATATTTGATTTGATAATGAATTCAGTTCTCACTTCAACGACTGCAAGTTATTTTATCGATGGTCCCGGGGGAACAGGTAAAACTTTCTTATATCGAGCTCTTCTTGCAAATTTACGATCAGAAGGACATATTACAATCGCAGTCGCGACATCAGGCGTTGCTGCGTCAATTCTTCTAGGCAGTACGACAGCTCACTCAAGATTTAAAATCCTGCTTGATTTATCAAAGCAAAAAGTTTTCCAGTTGAGCAAACAGAGCAATGTTGCAAAATTGATATTTAAATCCAGCCTTATTTTGTGGGACAAGGCTTCCATGGCAAAACGAGAAGCCATCGAAGCATTTCACAACTTACTTCAAGATATAATGAACTCTGATGAGCCTTTTGGAGGTAAAATTGTTGTATTTGGTGGCGAATTTCGCCAAACATTGTCAGTTATTCACCAAGCAACGAAACAACAACTCATTGATTCAAGTCTTCTAAATTCACATCTCTAGCGCCACATCTCTAATTTCTGTTTAACGACAAATATGAGAGCTATCTCAAATCCAAGTTTTTGTGATTTCTTATTGCGGGTTGGATAAGGCGCTGAACCAATGGATGAACAAGATCAAATATGTTTACCAAATGAACTCATTATTCCTTACGACAACAAGGATCAATCTGTTAATAGGTCACTTCTTTTTTCATTAAACGACATACTAACGTTTTTTCCCATTACGATTATACTTTCCTAATATACAATTATGCTCACTAGGTTATTGGAAAACGTCTTCCCTGACCTAAGCTTATATTCATCCGACCCGTATCAGATGATAAACAAATGCGTGCTATGTCCAACAAATAGTTGTGTTGATGAAATTAATGACATCATGATTCAAAAATTATCAGGAGATTTGCATTCATATGTGAGTTTTGACAAGACAGTTGATCGTAGACATCAAACTGATTATCAAGATTTTCTCAATTCTTTGAACCCTAAAGGCCTACCTCCTCATAAGCTTTTGCTGAAAGAAGGCTCTCCAATTATGCTTATGAGAAACTTAAATCCAACGGAAGGATTATGCAATGGAACAAGGTTGATATGCAGACAACTAAAAGATCATACAATTTCAGCTGAAATTGTTTTTGGACCTCACAAAGGATAAATCATTTTTATACCTAAGATTCCCTTGTAATCTCCAGAAAACGAAAAAAAATTGAATTCCTTTCATCAGAACACAATTTCCAATTCGTCTGTGTTTTGTAATGACTATAAACAAATCCCAAGGTCAAACACTTGATCATGTTGGAATCTATCTCCGTCAACTGTATTCTCACACAGACGGTTATATGTAGCTCGTCAAGGCGCGAACTCCTCAATCGCTTAAAGTTCTTATTATTCTGGAACTTTTCAATCTTGAACTTGAAAAAAGACAAGGAATATTGTTTTCGTGAAAATTTTCAATTAGTCAAATTATAAAACATCAAATTTCCTCCGAGGTATATTATTTGTTTGTTTTCTCGATTCACATAATTTGATTTTATACGATAATTATTTGTCTTAACTTGACCATCCAACATTTTCTTTCAGCATGGATAATCGTCTATTGATGAAGAATATTTTCCCTGGAGCGCAATCATGGTCTTGTCAAGTGATGGTCTAAGAAAAACAATAGGTCGTTGCTTCGGTTAATTCACCGACTAAAAGACAAAAGTTTGTCTTTTGCGATTCTGGGGTATATCAATTACACTTTTTTCCTTTTACATTTTATCAACTTACCTATCGATAATTCCTTCATAATTAACAGGGATCGCAAGTTGAGGGTATCATATTCAACAATGATATCCAAAGAATTGGGGACATCTTACAGCCGTGTAAGGAATATATCATTTCTAATGTAATTGTCAAATCAATTCCTCCTTAGTATCAAACTGAAAATTTGAACATACAGTGGATTCTCACAAGTCGCACGGTCATCGAACCTGTCACACAAGACGATGCAATCATCCCTCTGATTTTCAACTTCACACCTTTCCAAAGTCTTATGGATTATGTGGACGACAAGCAAAAATATGTTGGTTAGATGTTGAATACATTTGTTTATACAATCTTACAAAAACTTTTTCGTTAGTGATTACATTAATCTTTAACACATGATAGATATTATAGATGTCGTCGTTGAAGTGTTAGAAAAAAAAGATGTCATGAGAGACGGAAAAGCTTCAACTGTCCAAAAATTTGTTATCATGAATAAAGAGTAATTCTCACTCTGTATCTTTGTTACTATTTTGCGTCACAGATAAACAAATTTAACATCTTCTCGTAATCTCTTGTTTTTTTTAGGCAACAAACAGTCATACTATCGCTTTGGAATTGTTTTGTTGAGAATGAGGGCCAAAAGATTATGGAATCGCTTCACTCTCATCCAGTTATTGTTTGCACAAAGCTCAAAGTCAATTTCTTTAACGGTATTTTTTCCTTCCTCATAATAACACATCTTACTCTGTCCCTTTTCATTCTATCTCAAAAAATGATTTTGAAATGTTAGCTGTTGCATTGTCAACGTGGTTCGACTCAACCATCCTCGTTGAGCCACCCATACAAGAAGTTGCCGATCTCAAAAATTGGTAATCCATTATGTTACGTACAACCTTTCTAACATTTTGTTACAAATTATATACAAATTTTAAAATTTCTTTATTTTGTCACCTATATAATTATTATATTACGAGCACAACGAAATAACAAATACATCAAAAATTTAATCGATGGAAAATCTTACTTTAGATATAATCTCGTATATCTTACGGATCTCGCTGAATATCACCAAGATCATGTCTCTAGATTCTACCCCAAGGTAATCGCATCTGCGTATTCGGTGACATATTGAATTTGAAACTTCTTCCTCGAACATTCTTATGGGCTTTTCCTTAGATATCATGGATTGAAGTCAAAATTTCCTTTCAAAGACATTTTGCAAAAATTTTGGTATATGGCATGCAACAAATGCTTCGGTCTCACAAATCTTTGCATCTGGAGTTCTCTTCACTTATAATTCTTGTAGAAAGCGGACGTGAGCCAAGGTTTGCCTTCTATTTGCAATCTTCCATTTCTTGCTTATTCCTTAGTGTCCATTCCCTAATTTTGAATCACTTTTTTTACTTCCATGTCACCTGCACTACTTTTTTGCCCACCCTTCTCCTTTTTGACTATTCTGACTTTATTGAATAGATGTCGATATGACATGGATTTGACCGACGAAACTGGAACTATAACGGCTTCCATTTTCGGTGACCTCATTGAAAACTATTAAACTTAACGTCGTTGAAGCTATGAAATATTACAATGAGGTTATATTTTCCTTCGTTCTTTCATCTACATTTCAGGTTTAATCATTGAAATATCTTCATCTACTTATTCGATTGACAATGGACATTTTTGTTTTCCGTTATAAGAACATGGATCTCCCTTGGAAAAGCATGCGCCTGATTGAAGCGATACCTTTCTTACGCACGTGAAGCCAAACACTCGGTCTTCAGGTGGGGTGCAACGATTTACTGTTGTTTACTGCCAGAAAATTAATGCTCATGAACTACAACAGACTTCACTTTCACCGCTCTCAGGTGCTTTTTATTCTTACTTCATCTTGATTTTATCTTTAATATCATCTTTAATTATTTCTGTATGTGCCATTTAGTTTGAATTCATCTCCGCTTATATCGCTTGCTTAATATATATTGATTTCTGATATTTTCAGAAAAAAATCCTGATTCTTCTTCATCAGCTAAACAATGTCTGGAAAAAAGATTCTCCGATGCTGAATACCACTTGCCGTCACAAATGAATAAGCCGATCAGCAGTAGCGAATGTACGTCGCAATCAGATGCCCAATCTACTACAGATACTCGTCGTAATAGGAAAAAACCCAGATTCTCATAACTTTCGACTTGTATTTAAAACTTTCGTCTCTAATCGCTTCTTGATTCTTTCTTCTTGAATCTTGAAAAAACGCTTATTCACCGAGGTCCGTAGCTAACTCGAACGATTCTTGCATGTGCTTCCGCCGCTTTGTCAACTTCATTTGTGTTGTTAATTTAAATGCATGTTGTTAACTTCGTCTATGTTGTCAACTTCGCGTGTTTGTGAACCGTCTGTTGTGAACTTCGCTCGTGTATGTTAACTAACCCGTACGTATTCTCGACCGTACGTGTGTTGTCAACTTCGTCTGTGTTTGTATCTCTTCGCATACTTCGTCTACTTTTCTGACTTCGTCTATTTTTTAACTTCGTCTGTTTTTCTGACTTCGTCTATTTTTTCAACTTCGTGTATTTTTCAACTCCGTCTGTTTTTCTCTTGCATGGCTAAAATCCAAGCTTCGTCCTCCTTCAGAGGTCTCTTCAATAATTAGATCTTGTGGATCAAAACTCCTATACTTCCAATCTTTTTTCAATCCACTGGTTTCTGGAATATCCTCAACGTTATCTATCTCAGTTCCTGATGATGGAGTTTCTATTATATCATCTAATTTCTTTGAAGCGCTTCCACTCCCCATGTCATCTTCCTTATGGGGTTGCAACCTATAAGGTGTTGAAGATTTTCCACTAAATTATCTGTCCAGTATAACAACATTCTTAATCGTAATATGGACTAACGATTCAACCACCGTCTGCTTACTTATATTTGTCCACTTCAACTTATTTGTGCTTCTTTTAACTTCCTCTTGTTCTTCTTTATTTAAAGCAGTTCACTTGATGTCATTTCCAACTCGCATTAAATTTCAGTTACCAATTCCATAATCCTTCTTCGAGTATACGAATTGACTGAACATAACAACAATCAAACTTACGTCTTCTATTTCAACCAGAAAAGAACAACCTTTCAGTTCAGTAAGTTATTCTTCTTTTAAAAATGTGCTTCTGTCTACTTTGTCAACTTCATCTGTGTTGTTTACTTCGTCTGTGTTGTCAACTTCGTCTGTGTTGTCAACTTCGCATATACCTTAATTGCAGCACCAAAGGCTTATTCAGCTGTTTTAGTCATTTAGTCATTTAATGATTTTAAATGCAACTTTTTGACAAAGCTTAAAAGAAGCTTCCTCTCCATCCACGTAAGTCACACACATATATATATATATATATATATATATATATATATATATGATAACAAATTATACAAGAAAAACAAAAAATAGAAAATACAATAAGAAAACGTGAACTTCATATTTTCTTCGTCTTCATCTGCGTCTGTGTCTCAGTTTGATCTTCCTCTTCTTATCGTCATTAATCATCCTTTGTGCTCCCCCTTTGACATAATGGTTTCATCTACTTCTCCCATATTCTTCTCCATTTTCTTCTTCTCTCTCTATTTGTTATAATAAAAAATGATTAATGGTGATGACTCTGCATAAATTCTGTCAGCATCTTCTGCATATCTATCATCCTCGTGCGCATATACATCATCATCTTCTCCATTCGATTCATTATTTCCTTCTGTTCTTTGACTTCTTGACGTAAACTTTGTACTTCATTATGCAAGTCAGAAGGAAAAGAAGGTTGATCATCATCTGCTGGGAGTTCTAAAAACGCAACTGTAGTATCATAAGCGTCTGCAGATGGGATGTAGTCCTTTGCTTTCCTTTTTGACCCAGCTTCTATTATCTTCCGAACAAGGCTAACCTCTTCTTGAGGCATCACCTCTTTCAACAAAGGTTCTCCAGATGATTTTCTCCTTTCAGTAATGGGCATATTTGAGCTTACTTGAGATCTACAACTTTTTGGAGGAGACTTCTTCTGTAACCCCTCCCCCTCAGTCCTAGCTTTGTTCTCAGAATCTCCGTTTCTACTGTTGAGATTCTTCAAGCCCATTCTGTTTATAGTACCTAAATTAATAGTACTTTTTACAGGCACTCTTAGGTTTTTTCCACTTCGAGGACAATTCGATTCTCGAAAATTCTTGTCAACAAATCCGTCACGGATAATTAGTTGTATCTTTCATTCCTTTCACCATATAATGAAAGATCAAAAATGGTAAATTTACTGGTTTGTGGTTTAGCAGGTAGAATAGGCACTGCTCATCCAAGGTAGTTACCAAGTGTCTTGAACCCGCTCTTGGTACGATGCAGTCGAGGAGAATCGTATAAAGAACCTTAGCTTTCGGGACCAGACTTGAGGTCTTCCTTTCCGATGGGTCATTCACTCCATAAAGTTGTTTACTAACATCTTCTTCCTTTAAACCGACCGTTGTCATCCATTTCGCCTTGGTAGAAAGCTTCTCTCCAACGGATGAACATCCAGTAAGCTTCTCAATCAAGTCCATTGTCACAATAATGGTAAGTCCATCTACCGTAGAGACAATAGTCTTTTCCACCATCTGTGCATACTTCGAAAAATCAAATACGTGATTTGGACACACATCCTCTCGAACTTCGAAAAAATTTCTCCAACCGCCTCCAATAATCTCCGGTTCGATATCCATTGCATCTCTTCGCAGAGATTCGAAGTCCACATGCCTTCCATACATCATAGCTCCCTCCATTGCTTGATTTGAATCGATTCAGATACTCTGTTCTTGATGGTAATGTCCTTGGAAAGGATTTTGAGAGAGAGAGATAAAGCGTCGAAGGTTGATGCTACTCGAGCGGTTTCGATTTGAGGTTATACAAAGGGTCTTGTCGGCGTGTTTCTGACTCGTTGAGATTCTCAAGACTGAAATTTTCGCTCGAGAACTTTTCTTGTATGAGAAGTTACCAGCTGTAACTCACTGTTCTTAACGTCGTTACTCTTGACGCCCTTTTAACCTGATTGTGTCTTCGATAAATCATTAAGTAAAGAACGGTTCAGGGAAATCAGGCGAAATCTCAACATGGTTAAATATATCATAAAATCAAAACCAAATGCCAATATTTTTAGGACAATAAATTCATATTTACGTGAACTTGAAAAGCAGACGAAATGTGACAAGTAGACGAACGAAGGAAAACAGACGGAAGTTGAAAAGCAGACGAAAGCAAAAGTAGACGGAAACAAAAGCAAAAAACAGAACTTAACTAAATAACTGCTTGTTTCAAGGTTCAAGAAGCAAGATTGAAAAAGCAGTTGAACACGAAGGTTATAAATAAGAGTCGAAGTCAACATATTATTTATGCTTTCGCATTCTCCGCTCATTTTTCTACTTAAATGCTTTTTGTACTTCGTACTGTTTTGTTAAATCTATTATTCATTAAAATCATATATGTCAAGTCATTTTGACTTTACATGCTTTTCAATAGGTTCCGTTTGCATAGATTTTTTCTGTCACGTAGATTGAGTTTTCAATTAATAGGTACAATCTTGTAGCCGCTATAATAATGTCAAACACTGCCAATAGCGTATTGCAGAAGTAGACCAGAACAGAAATTGACGTTTCAATTCATACGTGATAGACTTCTGGACACTGTCATAATTATTTATTTGTGGCAATACACGCTAACCCCCAAAATGTACGAATGACTTTCACATCTGTTTTTCTTGTATCCAATAATCTTCTAACTGCTATGATAATGCCGATTCCTACCAAATGCCAATAACGTATTCCAGAAGTAAGCAAACATGAGGACTGCAAAGAGAAGAAGATGACCATTTCTTTGGCATCAAAATAACTTACAACGAATTTTGATGTCTCACACGCACTCCACTGACACCTTTATATTCTAACTTCTTAACCACAATTTAAGTTGTTGAATCCAGATTCCTATGATCAAATCATATCAGCTGAAATACCTAATCCTGATCACAATTCCAGATTATATTCTCTTGTCATTAAGCACATGATCCACACCCTTGTGGTTTTATGAACAAACAAAGTGCCTTGCATGAGAAATGGTGTATGCAAAATTCATTACCCAAAGGATGAGAGTGAGAATGGTTGACACGTTGTTTTATCCTGGTTCACCCCAAACCGCTATTCCACGTCCGATCCTCACAGTTTCTTCTGAGATTTCCACTATCTCTTTCAACGTTACAACTATTCTTGTTTCTTGAATCTTTAAAGAAACGGTTATTCAGTTGAGTTCTATAACTAACTCGAACTGACTCCTTCGTCTTGTTTTCAATTCGCATATCTGTTTTCTTAAATACATATTTTATATCGTCTGTGTCTCTGCGGCTATATTTGCATCTTTGTCTGCTTTACTATTTGCATCTGACTCTCCGTCTGCTTTACTATTTGCATCTGCTTCTGCGTCTGCTTTGCTTAGCGTCTGCATCTGCTTTTCTTAGCGTCTGCTTCATTTTGCGTCTGTTTCATTTTGTATCTGCGTCAGTGTTCCTTCGTCTCATATGACTTCGCTCAGATGCCTCGACTTAAATGCAGATTTCGACTTCATCTGTATTTCTTTTCTTTTTATTTTGCTCTTTTGTTAGACATCAAAATCATATGTAAGTAAAGTCATTTGGACTTAACAATCTCCCCATTTTTTATGATAACAAATTATATACAAAAGAAAACAAAATACAATGTTTTGAAAAGAACACAAAAAAAACTTATCTGCAAAATTTCTTCTTTGACTTCTTCCTTTCATTCGTCTGGTTCAGTCACACCTTCTTCTTTGAACATTCTGAGCATCTTCTTCTCATTCTCTTCTCTTCTTGTTTATTCTCTTCTTTTCTGTTCTTCTCTTATTTTCTGTTCTTCTCCCCTATTTGTTATAATCATAAATGATTATCATTGATGGCTCTTCAGGAGTTCTGTCATCATCTTCTTCAGATCATTGATCGTCTCCTTCATCTCATTCACGTCACCACGTAATCTGCTGAATTCATCTGGTGAGTCAATCGACGAGGAGGCTTGATCAACATCTGCTGAGGGAGGAGTGAATGGGATTGAAGTAGTATAAGCATCAGAGGTAGGAATGTATTCATCATTGATCTCAATAGTTGGTGGACGAATAAATGTTTCCGCTTCAGGAAGATCTAACTCAAACGGAGCAGGTAGCATCAGCAACTGTCTTCCTTGCAGGGGTATGCCTTCAGCTTCAATAGGCGATGTACGGATAAAGGCACGATCGTAAAATCTATGCGAACAAGGAACTCAATAAACGTCCCTGATATTATTCTTCCTCCCATTGGACAGTCTTCTTGCTTGTCAGTATGACTGCAACTAGCTCCATCTTGATTCTCATTCGAAGCGCATGCATCATCAATTCTACGCATTTCTTTTTCAAATTGATCTGCAGACAGATCATCGCGAATTTCTTCCTCAGGAAATAGCTTTGATTTCCCCTTAGTCAAATCCAAAGGATATCTTGGCTGGATATCTGGTACAATTTTTATTTCCGTCTTTTCTGACATTGGAAAAATAGTACACGGCTTACAAGGAATTTTTGTAGGGTATGGCTTCGTAGCAGCATCCCTCAAAGCATAGTAGAACATCTTTTCATCTTCTTTGAGTAAGTTCCACGTGTTACTATTTTTTGACATAGATTGTATAAGAACTACTGTCTTCTTCATTGGTTGACTACCGATGGCGATAGCAGTTGTCCTGGTAACATAATGAACTATTTTGATCTTAAGCTTTTGTTTTCTCATAAACTTATGATAGTTGTATACCATCAGACAGGGTTCATCATTATCCGAGCCTGATTATGCTTTTACCTCTGGTTGTGCTTCAATGGGATTCTCCTGAACCAGGCTTTCCTCCACTGGTTCTTCCCGTTGAGCAATGAGGATTTCCTGAACTCTGCTCTGCTCAGTTTCTTTTTCTTTTTGAGCATCATTAGGGGTTTCTTTGTTTTGACTAACCTCCTCAGCAGTTGAGACGGTCTTCTGCCGACTAATCTTCTTAGTCTTGTGTTCTGCTTCGGTCAGTCTTGATGATTTCTTTGCTTGAGATTTTTCTCTCTCAGATTCTGATTTTCTTTTCTTCTCAGTTTTTTGGCTTTTACGTCAGATCCTCTTCGAATAGAAACTAACGATCTTGTAACTCTAGGTGCGAGATTGACAAGATTGTTCTGACTGCTTCTCTGGCAAGCTTTTCTTCTTGTTGCCTTAGAGTCCGGATCCTAGGTGATCTCTTCGCCTTTTTTGTAATTTCACTTAAAAGACATTCTCCTTGTCTTTTTGACACACCTTCTTCTGTCCTTCGAGGTAGACTTACTTCAATTTGAGGACTTGTCGGTTTCATCAGCGATCTTCCCGTCAGTCTTCTTATTTCTTCTGTAGGCGATTTTATTCTCACTTGAGTTTGAGAGCTTGAAGCGGGAGTCTTGTTCGAGACACGCTCCCCCTCAGTTCTTGTTCTTCTTGAAGAGTCGGCTTCTTGTTTACCTACGGTCCTCAGACCCATTCTCCCTATTGTGATTGAATCAATCTTACTCTTCACCGGTACAATCCTTCTATTTCCTCTGTAGAGAAGGATTCCAGATTCCTTAAAAATCCTTGTGAGAAGCATACTGTAAGGATAACTAGTTGTATCCTTCATCCCCTTAATCATGTAGTGAAGGATTAAGAAGGGTAAATCGACAGGGTTGCGATTTAGCAGATAGAACAAGCATTGTTCATCCAAAGTTGTCACCAAATGTCTTGAACCTGCTCTGGATAGTATGCAATTAAACAAAATAGCGTGAAGAACCCTAACCTTCGGAATCAAACTAGAGATCTTCCTCTCAGATGAGTCATTGTCTTCATATAGTTGTCTTCTGACATCTTCTTCTCTCATGCGAACCTGGGACATCCAACCGGCCTTGGTAGACAGAGTCTCACCAACCGATGGACAATCAGTCACCTTTTTAATCAGCTCCTTAGTCACAACAACAGATATGCCATCTACTGAAGATACCATAGTGTTGTCTACAAGTTGAGCGTTCTTCCAAAACTCATACACTTTGTCAGTATAGACTAGTTCTCGAACCTCAAAGAAATTCCTCCACCCAGCTCTTTCAATCTCTGGTTCTACATCCAAGCCATCATTTCTCAATGACTGGAAGTCTACATGCCTTCCGAAAATCATAGCTGGTTCCATTGTTTGAGCAAAATCTACTCGTTAGTTTTAAATGCAGGGTAGGATGATTGAAAGAGTTTTGAAAGCAAGATGAACCATCTGGAGATGAGAGCAACCGCAATGATATCAACTTCAGGCAACTTGAAAGGTCTTATCACGCGTATTCTAGAATCATAGGGATTCTGAAAATCGTCTCGCATTTTCCTCCAAAACTTCCTTGTCAGAGAAGTTACCAGCTGTAACTCACTGTATCTGAATTGTGTATTCCCCTTTTTTATGATTCTTTTGAAACTGTGTTAGAAGTTAAACTCTTTACAGAATTTTTGTTAGATTCTGATTGATCAAAACTTTTGAGTACTTTGTTTACGAACTAGGTAGTAATAAAACTTGAATCTAAAACAGAAATAGAGAGTGAGAGTGGTTGACACTTCATAAATTTGATGAATTTTATTGAATAATAGAAAATTAAATATGTAAGGCAAATTTTATAAAGAAGAATTAAATATATTATATTGAAAATATTAAAGGTATAATATGAAGACTCCAAATGTTTTGTTATTGATTAAGTTTGTTATTAATTAAGGATTAAAAGAATATAAGGTAATAATAATTAATATGAAGGGTGAAAAAAGTTAATTGATTATATAGTTAAGGAGATTAACTCTTTATAATGAGTCAAAAATATTAATTAATTGTTATTTAAGCATACTAAAAAAGGATTAATTGTTTAATTTAATTGCTTATATTATTATATAATTTTAATGTATAAATCAAAATGAAAAATTAAAAAATGTGTAATTAAATTATTAAAAAATTTTACTAATTTGCGAGCCTCTTCAGGTCTCTACAACCAGTATTCTTTCACACCTAGCCTCTGCAGAGTATCTACACTACTTTCTCTCAGAAAAGTATTTAAACGCTTGTTACAATAAAATAGCTCTCGGGTAAATTTGCACTTAACGCTTTTACGATCACTTTTTCTCACGTTGTCTAACTTTGCAATCTTCAGCTTCGACTTGTATTTATAGCCTTCGTCTCCAACTGCTTCTTGATTCTTGTTTCTTGAATCTTTAAAAAAACGGTTAATCAGTTGAGTTCTGTAACTAACTCGAACTGACTCTTGCGTCTGCTTCTTGATTCTTCTTCTGCGTCTATTATAAGCATCTTCGTCTGTTTTACTATTTACATCTGCGTCTGTTTTACTATTCGCGTCTGTGTCTGCTTTCTGTCTGAGTCTGCTTTGCTTAGCGTCTATTTTGTGTCTGCGTCTGTTTTGTGTCTGCGTCTGCCTTGCTTAGCGTCTGCGTCTGCTTTGTGTCTGCGTTTACTTGACGCCGTCTGTGTTCTTTTTTGTTTGTTCTTTTTGTTATTCATCAAAATCATATCTAAGTAAAGTCATTTGTACTTAACAATCTCCCCCTTTTTTATGATAACAAATTATATACAAAGAAAACAAAATTACAAAGTTTTGAAGAAAACAAAAACTTATCTTCAGAACTTCTTCTTTGACTTCTTCCTTTCTTCGTCTGCTTCAGTGACACCTTTTCTGAACACCCTCTTCTTTTCTGCTCATTCTCTTCTCCCCTTGTTCATTCTCTTCTTTTCTGCTCTTATTCTCCCCTTATTTGTTATAATATAAAATGATTAACGATGGTGGCTCTTTAGGAGTTCTATCATCATCTTCTTCAGATCATTGATCGTCTCCTTCATCTCATTCACTTCACCACATAATCTGCTGAGTTCATCTGGTGGGTCAATCGACGAGGAGGCTTGATCAACATCTGCTGAGGGAGGAGTCAATGGGATTGAAGTAGTATAAGCATCTGAGGTTGAAATGTATTCTTCATTTATCTCAATCATTGGTGGACGAATAAACGTTTAAGCTTCAGGAAGATCTAAGTCAAATGGGCAAAAGACATCGATCGTCTTCCTTGCGGGGTAATGCATCTACTTGAATAGGCGATGTATTATTCGAGGTCTAATCTGCAGAATCTATGCGAACAAGGAACTCAATAAATGTCCTGTTATTACTCTTCCCCATCGGCGGTCTTCCTTCTTGTCAGTATAGCTGTAGCTCGCTTCATCTTTATTCTGTGTAGAAGCGCATGCCTAATCAATTTTTCGCACTTCTTCTCCTATTTGATTTGCGGACAGATCATCACTAGCTTCTTCCTCAGGAAATAATTTTGACTTCCCCTTAGTCAAATCCAGAGGGACTCTTGGCTGGATATCTGGTGCAACCTTTATTATTGTGTTTTCAGTGATCGGAAAAATAGTACACGGTTTGCAGGGACGTTTTGAAGGGTATGGCTTAGTAGCAGCATCCCTCAAAGCATCGTAGAACATCTTTTCATCTTCTTTTAGTAATTCCCATGTGTTACTATTAATCAACATAGGTCGTACCACAGCCACTATCTTCTTTACTGGTTGACTACATATTGCAATAGCAGTTCTCCTTCTGGTAACAACTTCCACCATTCAGATCTTCAACTTTTGTTTTCACAAAAACTTATTATAGTTGTATACCATCAGACAAGGTTCATCGCTATCCGAGTCTGATTTTGCCGTTGCCTCTGGTTGTGCTTCACTAGGATTCTCCTGAACCAGACTTTGCTCCACTGGTTCCTCCTGTTGAGCAATGGGGTTTCTGAGCGTGCTCTGCTTCGCTTTCTTTTTTCTATTTGGCGATCAACGCTTTTCTTTCTGGACTAACTTCCCGGCGGTTGACACGGTCTTCTTCCGAATAATCTTCTTAGTCTTTTCTTCTGCTTCAGTCAGTCTTGAAGATTTCTACACTCGAGATTTTCCTCTCTCAGATTCTGATTTTCTTTTCTTCTCAGTCTCTTTGGCTTTTGTGGCTGTATCCTCTTCCATAATAGAGACTAAAGATCTTGTTGCTCTGCATTCACGAGATTGAGAGGATTGTTCCCCACTCTGGTCTTTGGCATTCTTTTCTTCTTGTTGCCTTAGAGTCCGAATCCTACGCGATCTCTTTGCCTTCTTTCCAATTTCACTTAAAAGACTTTCTCCTTGTCTTTTTGGGGCACCTTCTTCTGTCCTCCGGGATTGACTTGCTTCCATTCCAGGACTCCCCTGTTTTATTAGCGGTCTTCCAATCATTCTTCTTAATTCATCCGCAGGCGATCTCGTACTCACTTGAGGTCGAGAACTTGAAGCAGGAGCCATCTTGAAAACACGCACCCCCTCAGTCCTAGTTCTCCTTGAAGAGTCAGCTTCTTCTTTGATTACAGTCCTTAGACCCATTCGCCGTAATATGATTGAATCAATCTTACTCTTCACAGGTACAATCCTTCTATGTCCTTGATGTAGGAGGACTCCGGATTCCTTAAAAATCCTTGTAAGCAACATACCGTAAGGATAGCTATTTGTATCCTTCATCCCCTTAATCATGTAGTGAAAGATTAAGAAGGGTAAGTCGATGGGATTTCGATTTAGCAGGTAAAACAAGCATTATTCATCCAACGTAGTCACCAAATGCCTTGAACCTGCTCTGGGAAAAATGCAATTAAACAGAATTGCATGGAGAATACTCGCCTTCGGAACCAAACTAGACGTCTTCCTCTCCCATGGATCATTGGCTCCATATAATTGTCTTCTCACATCTTCCTCTCTCATACCGACTTGGGACATCCATCCGGCCTTGGTAGAGAGGGTTTCACCAACTGACGGACAATCGGTCACCTTCTTTATTAAATCCTTAGTCACAACAATGGATACACCATCTACTGATGATACTACAGTGTTGTCTACTAGCTGAGCATTCTTCCAAAAATCGAAAACCTCATTTGTGTATATTGGTTCTCGTACCTCAAAGAAGTTCCTCCAACCAGCTCTTACAATCTCTGGTTCCACATCCATATCATCATTCCTCAATGACTCGAAATCCACATGTCTTCCGTATATCATGACTGCCTCCATTGTTTGAGCAAAACCGACTCGGTAAGGTTTTAGGGTTGGATGTTTGAGAGAATTGGGAAAGCAAAATGAGCCGTGCGGAGATGAGCATAACCGTAATGATTTTGCTTTTAGGGTACTTGTAGAGATATAGTGCGGTGTGTTAGATTCATTAAAATCCTTTAGATTATCGGACTTTCCTCCTGACTTTCTTGCGGAGAAGTTACCACCATAGCTCACTTATTTACGGCGTTAGTTTTGTCGTTACTTTAGCTCCAGTGTTCACTTCAAATCACGTTTTGCCAACTTTGAAATATGTTTAAAAGAGACACGACAGCCATCATACTCATATCAAACTCATCTTTCATCAAGCTTTCAAAATTGATGCACAACTTTTTTTTGGTAGCACCGAATATAATATCTTCTAGGTAAATTTGTACTAAAATAAACTCATTGTTACAATTCTTCTTAAAAAACGTCTTATTAACTTAACCTCTTCTCAAACCACTCTCTAAGATAAAAGTACTAAGAAGATCATACCAAGCTCTAGTACTAAGACGATCATACCAAGATCTAGGAGCTTGTTTTAAACCAGATAACGCTTTATGAAGTCTATAGACATGATCTCGATTCCTAACATCCTCAAAAGCAGGAGGTTGCTTAACATACACCTGTCCATATTTCTTACCGCCAAGGCTTATTGTCCTTCAGTTCTCTACGTAGATGATTTACTTCTGTTTGCAAGTCAAAGGGTAATGTGGATCGATCATCCTTCTCCCACAGTTCTTCAAACGCAATTGTAGTAACATATCGTCATTTTTTTCGCTTAGTCTCCTTTTCTACTTCGCCTACTTTTTTTTGTTTCTCAAATCTGCTTTTCTACTTAAATCTGCTTTGTATAACTTTCATACAGAATCGCTTCTTGATTCTTTCTTTTGAGCGGTTATCAATTGAGTTACAGAACAAACTCAAACCGATTCTTGAATGTGCTTAAATCGCTTTATCAACTTCATACGTGTTGTTAACCGTCTCTGTTGTCAACTTCGCGGTTTTCATTCTCTTCTCCCCTATTTCTTATTAAACAAGAAGATTACAACTCATGATACTTTTACAATTCTTTCACCATCTCCTTGACTCCTTGACTTCTTTGGATAACTCCTTGATTCTCTACGTAGATGATTTACTCCTTTTGCAAGTCAAAGGATAATGTGGATCGATCCTCCTTCTCCCGAGTTCCTCAAATGCAATTGTAGTAACATATAAATCATTTTTGGCTTCCGCCTCCTTTTCTACTTAAATGCATTTTTTTTCTTTCTCCGTCTGCTTTTCTACTTAAATGCATTTTTATTTCTCATACATTTTCTACTTTATACATTTTTCATTATCAAATCTGCTTTTCTACTTACTATGTTTTTCTTTCTTAAATCATCTTTCTTTCTCTGTTTGTTTTTTACTCAAGATTTGTTCTTAATCAAAATTATAAATGTGAAGTCATTTTGACTTAACAAATGGTTCATCACCTTCTAAAGCTATTATTATTTGCAATATCGCTTTCTAATGATTTTATCATGATTATTCAATTCATTATTATTTTCAACTTCATTCATATATTTTTCTCATTTGCAATATCAATTTCTAAATATTTTTATCATGGTTATTAAATTCATTATTATTATTCAACTTCATTCATATCTTCATATTTTTTATATAATCATAATAACGGTTCATTGCATATTTGTTTTTATTAATATAAGCGACAAAATTTTTATACCTAATAGGAATAATACTATTTACATTACGATATTAAATAATACGAATCACTAATATATATATTTCTTGTGATAATCTAATGGAAAATCTTGACACCTTGGCGAAATCTCTACACATGTTAACTATTTTTAACGTATCTCAAGACAAATCGTTTCGCTTTCCTCTATCATCTTCGATCGCCTCATTTAATACAATGCAAATCTTAAACTTTAATTTTTTATTACGTGAATTTTCTGACCCAATCTTCTGATGCAATATTTTATCTTGTGTCTTGGCGTGATATACACGCAATCTTCTGACCCAATCTTCTGATACAATATTTTGTCGGTAATGGCGTCGTCTGAATGCATGCCACTTGTGACTACTTATATCTGTTTTATCTTTTCATTCATTCATATTGTCATTCATGTTGCGTCGTTTCTCTATACACACATCTCCCGACCCAATCTTCGATGCAATATTTTGTCGGCGACCACGCACGCGGTCCCACAATGCATGCCCTTGTGACTGCTTATATAGTGTCTTCTTGCTCATTGCCTCACCTTCTCTTGTATCTTCCGTCTGACAGTGATGGTGCTTGTCGTAGCTGTTGCTCGTGTCGAAAGAGTATCACAGTGGTTTCCTGTGTTAGTTGTAAATCTTCTTTTAGCATTTTTTCCTTGTAGTTGTCGTACTTTTGTTGCTGTCGAAACAGTATCAGTGTTCACCAACTCCAGGTCCAGTTGCTCTTAGTTTTCGATTCCTATTACGTTTATTCCTCTGTTACTTGTAAATCTTCTTTAAGTTTTTTTTTGGTCTGTACAAATGTTTTTGGAGTTTCGATGTTGTTATTGTCGACTTTTGTTGCTGTCGAAAGAATATCAGTGTTCACCAACTCTTGGTGTACAGCAGACTTGGATATAAGGAGATTTATTATGTTGCCGTCCTGAAAAAGGATGGCTCAAATAAAGAAGACGTAGTGGAGACTTGGATATGACTAGATTTATCATGTCTATCATTCTCCACGTCGGTCGTCAGTGTTCTTGTGGTCCAATAGGAAGATTGTAACAATCTTGATCTTTCTTGTAGTCATTAATAATGTGTTAATCAGTTTTTGAGTGACACAAACTTCGAGCATCTACATTAAGGGCAGACAAGTCTCAAAAAGGATGCCAAAAATAAAGAATGCCTACTGCAGACTTGGATATGAGGAAATTTATCATATTGTTTATCGTCAGTGTCAGTCCATATAACAGCTACTTTTGATTCAATAGGAAGATTGTAAATCCGTTCATCAAGATTGTACTTTGAAGAATTGTAATATTAGATAGCATAATATGGTAACTACTTCGTCTCGGTTTCCAGTTCGTCTGACATATCGCTTCGTGTTATTTAAGACGATAGAAATCTGAAAAAAACCTCTGGCAACAATTAAAACAAACTTGTTCTTTTCACAAGACCTCTCAAAATAAAAGTTATAAAATGTTTTGCTCGTCCACTTTTGCATCAAATGCCTTTTGCTTCCTCCTTTTCAACTCCGTCTGCTTTTTCTTCTTTAAATACGCTTTTCACCTTCCGCCTTTTCCTTTCGCTCTACTATTCAACCTCAAATCTGCTTTTTGCTTAGTCCGCTTTTCAACTCCTCTCTGCTCAACTCAGTCTACTTTTGAAGTTTAAATGCCTTTTCAATAGCTCTTACCCAAAATTGATTCACACATTATGAATGACTACTGAAAGATAAACATTGTTACAATCTTTCCATTAGATTATCATCGATATAACAACATTCTTCATTCAGTGCTTGCTATTTTCTTAAAATCTGCTTCTTTTTTGTCCAGAATGTTCAAACTCAAACAGGGTTTGAATCTTATTTTTGCTTCTCTGCTTCGTCTCATTCTTTCCACCATTTTTCCACACTTAATGCTTTTACGATCACTTTTTGTCACGTTGTCTAACTTTGCAATCTTCGACTTCGACTTGTATTTATAGCCTTCGTCTCCAACTGCTTCTTGATTCTTGTTTCTTGAATCTTTAAAGAAGCGGTTTATCAGTTGAGTTCTGAAACTAACTCGAACTGACTCTTGCATCTTCTTCTTGATTCTTCTTCGGGGTTTGTTATACGCGTCTTCGTCTGTTTTACTATTTGCATCTGCGTCTGCTTTGTGTCTGCGTCTGCTTTGTTGAAGATTTTCCATTAGATTATCTATCCAGTATAACAACTGCTTTTGCTTTCGTCTACTTTTGAACTTATGTCCGTTTTTCTTCTTTCGTCTGCTTTTCAACGTCTTACTACTTCAACTTATTTTTGCTTCTTTGAGCTTGCCCTTATTCTTCTTTATTTAAAGCAGTTTAATTGATGTCATTTCCAACTCTGATTAAATTTCACTTACCAATTCCATAATTCTTCTTGGAGTATACGAATTGACTAATCCTTCTTGGAAAACATGTAAACCCCAAAATCTACAAAGCAGATATCGAGACGTCTTTTCGTTATATCGAATAATCTTCTAATTGCTATAATAATGTCAAATACTACCAATAATGTATTGCAGAAGTAAACAAACATAAGATCAAAACATAGATTGACGTTTCAATTGATAGCTAAGCTATGTTTTTGCCTATCTCTAGGAAAATCATTTCGAGTACTGACCCTTATTTAATACCAAGCAACTCTTCAAGTCTCACCTTCCATATAGTCCCCTAACTGTTAGAGTAGTGCCCTGAAGGCAATCCCCTTTAGCGCTTTTTGTTCATAGTCATGTACAGACTTTATGAATAAATAAAGAAAGGCATGTTTCATTTATTTGATATTCATTTTGTTATGAATTGATATTGATCTTTAATCAAATTAATGAAGTCCATGATATATGACATAGCATGAAGGAAATTATGATGTGATCATAATCACGAGATTCCTATCATGTGCAATTATGTCGATTCTAAATTTTCCTAGTCATAGGATTAATGAGATGGACATCATTAATCCCACACGGACTAACATATGTCATACTCCTTGATTGGATCAAGCGGTGGATCTCGAAGCTGTAAATATGAGATATTTAGAGTTGACATATGGATGCTTACTAGTGGTAGTAAGTTCATTGGATGACTGCCATGAGATCATCACGTGGATTTAATGTCGGTGATAATCTCATCATAGTAATGGTGCAAGTATCCTTAGACTTGAGGTACTCGAGGATATCTTGAATCTTGATCCCATTTTGACTCCATTCCTTGTGACCTTCCGGAGGTTACTTATAGGGTGGTGCTTGGAGTGCAGTTTGAGGTATTCAAGGTAATTGAGTAGCCAATAAAGTTCATCATACGTGAGAATGGAAGAGATACTGCCTCTTGTCGGGATCATTACTTTAAGTCTCGGCGAGCATGATGATGTATGTCATGAAGAGTGTCTTCGTGGACATATAAAGTAATGAGTCCTTAGACAAGAAGCGATTTCACTGGGCTAGACTTAGTCTAGTAAGAGTTGACATATTAGCCATACTCATAACCAAGTGGGGTATAGTATGATGAAAGGACGAATTGCACAAGAATTATACATGGAAGGGTTAAGTGATCCGGTTCGTGATGAATTCATCAAACCGATTACTTTCCGGTCGATTAGGGGTCGTGATGTGTTCTAGATACCGCTCATGACTTGCTCGGATTAATTGTTAATCTAAGTGGCCAACATAACCGGGAACCTAAAGGGTCACACGCATAAGAGTGTTTTAGAGAATCTGTAAAATAGTTATTGGACCGAGTTTCAATTATGGAAAGCGTTAGGATTAAATGGATCCCAATGGGATTGGGATATGTCCCGATGAGATCGCGACATCAATATTGCTAAGAAAAGTTTAGGAGTCGTTTGACGCCGGGGCGATGGCCGTGTAGGACCGACCTCGGTTTGGCTGGACCTCTTAGTAATCATATATATGTTAATTAATTAAGTAATTAATTAATTAATATTATATATATGCATTATACGTGGAATGAGGAGAAGAAGGAAGGAAGCTTCCATTGGAAGCTTAGTCATCACTTTCATTTATTTGCTAAATGACAAAAAAGATAAAAGATGGATGAAAGATGAGAAGATGAAGTTCGTATGCCTTTATCCAAGAAGAAAAAGAGTTTTTCTAATGGCTTTTGGCAAGGCATCATCGTGGGATTAAGAAAAAGGAGAAAGGTTTTGTGAAAACCTAAGGAAAAGTGTTTTCTCTCTTCTTCATCTTCATTCGAGGCCTTCTTCTCCAAGCTTCTTCTTCATCTTTCCAACGTTTTCTCAAGCTCTCCAGGACAGAGGTAGGGTCTAGCAGCTCTTATTCTGTTCTAGCTATTCCCGGGTCAAAAGGGTTTGACTCGGTTAGGTTTTCTGATCTCTGCGTGGATATCTTTAGAGATAGTCTCTATTGGCTATTCAGGTTTGAGGTTTTCATACCGACACCGGGATCCTGGGTTTCGGGAAGGTCCCGGGAATAAAAATTTTTTGTTTCCACTGCTGGAACATGTGATGTTCCTCCGGGATTTTCCTACAGTGGTATCAGGCGTGCGGTGTCGTGTATGAAGCTTTAGCGAAGCTAGATCATAAACCCTAATTGCTTGTGATGCTGTAGCATGTAGTCTGTTCAGATTTCAATTGCTATAGAGATAGGGTTTTCGAAATTTTTCTGCCCAGGAATGTTCATAACATGTTAGAGAATATGTCTATGAATTTTCAGAATTTATCGATTTGATTAGATAAAGTTTTGCTAATTATTTCCCTAAGCTTACAGATGCTGTTTTTGAAACGATTCTGTGAATAGGCAGTAGTATAAAATCAAGAATAAATTCTAGAAAAATATTTTTCTGGATTTTCCTTCACCTACATGTCTCTAAGATGTTGGTTAATGTCTGTGAGCATGGAAATTGGATATCAAGGTGATTGGATATTTATTTTCGATTTTATTCTATGCTGTTGGGAATTGCTGTGCTGATGAACACAGATTTTTAATCGGCTGTGTTATTTTGATTGACTGAGTTTTTGATGGCATAAAATCCTGAAAAATTTCAGGTAGCATTTTCTGAACATATAGTAACCTGTATAATTTTCTCAGAATTTATTGAAATTGTTTCATTGATCATTTCAAGCAATGTACAGAACTGGACAGTTTTGGTGAAAATTGTTGGGACTGTTTTGCTTGGCTTGATTGAGTTTGCTTTTTCAATTCCAATGCCTTGCAGCATTTTTAATGTGATTAAAAATGTGTTATCTTGATGTAGTATGATTGCCTATGTGAATTGCTTGAAGTTGCTTTTCCAAGAATTTTTGAATGCCGAATTGGTCACATTTGTGTCTCGTTAGTACATTTCATTTTCTTGCTTGTTTTGGCCGTCACAATTTTTGTGACAAGTGCCAGAGTAGTTTTGAGAGTGTATACACTAGCTTGAGATGCTTAGGGTGAGAATTTGGGTGTTCTTAAATTATTTGGATATTAATGAGTTTTGACTCATTTCAAGCTTTTAATATAGTTTGACTATTTAAGGCATTCATGGATCAATGAAGTGTTCATTGATACATCAACTAACAGATATTACCTTAGGTATGATGGTATTGTGAATTGGAATTGCATTGATTGAGGAATTAGCCGATTAGAAATAATAGCAATCTTGCAGAATAAATCGACTTGTTTGCTACATAAGTCGACTTGTTTTGAATAAGTCGACTTGTTTGCGGGATAAGTCGACTTGTTTTACTGATAAGTCGACTTGTTTTACGGATAAGTCGACTTGTTCAAGATTTCAGTATAAGTCGACTTGTAGCTTCTTGTAAGTGGAACTTATACATGGGCAGTGAAATAAGTCGACTTGTGTCATACAAGTCGACTTGTGTGTGTGAAGCGAAGCATAAGGTGACTTACATTTGATGAAAGTCGACTTGTGACATGCTCAGGTTGGATGATAGATGATTATAAGGATTGATTCAATTTGATTGATGAAACCTAAATCATTCCATATAGTCTTCGTGACTATAATCCTTCTGCTTGGAGTTTAGAATTTCTAAATCCCTCCTCGGTATATGAAAACTAACGCCTTCCATTAATATGGTAAGAACCGAGTTCTTATAGGGATGGGTTGTTGGGTAAACCCAAGCTCACTCTATACGGATATGTTGAACCATGAAAATATGATTTTACGATTAATGGGTTGGTTTTCACCGAAGCGTTGGTTTGTTGAGTAAACTCAAGGTCAGCGTGGGCGGAGGTGAAATTGGGCAGCATACATCGGATGTATGCGCATCAAAGAGTTGATACCCGATGTAAGTGCATACATCAACAAGTTGATAGCGATCGATAGTTGTGTCTAAGATGTAATTGGTATATTTGATACCTCCGAGACATAAGGTGGCTTGTTGGGTAAACGAGGTCATTCTCGATGTCGGTTATCGATGATGCAATTGGTATGTTCGATACCTACCGATTGACCTAAGTTATGGCTTGTTGGGTAAACCCAAGGTCATTCTTAGCAATATCGGATATCGACCCACTAGGACATTATGTCACTTTGTTTCTTTAGATTAAGTAATGAGGGTTATGGATTCTATGAAACTAGTGGGAGCTTTTGCATATCATTCAAGTCCTTATGATTATGCAGCTATTCTATTCTAACATTCTTCCTCTCTATCCGTGTAGGTTGTTTGAAAATGTCGTCAAGTGTGAATCTTGGCTCACTTATGGATTCCAACAAGTTAAGCTGGACCGAATTTTCTTGATGGTTAAGGAATCGAGAATAGTTCTCGAGATCTGAAAGTCCAGGATATATCCTAGATTTTCCGCTTCGGATGCACTAACATCGATGCTTGATGATGATCGAAGGCGTATAGTAAGCATCTAAGGGACGGTGACATGGCGACTTGCATTATGCTTGCGTCGATGTCACACGAGCTGAAGACGACGAGTCCATGGATGCTCACACTATAGTTTTTCATCTTAGGGAGTGTTTGACGAGCAAGCCCGGTCCGAAAGGTTCGAGACCTCGAGGCTTCTCTTCACTACCAAGATGGCTCTAGGGACATCTGGCATGCGATGCATACGAAGATGAATGGCTATATTGAGAGATTGGCCGTCTTAGGTTTTGCAATGGATCATGAATTAAGTATAGACTTAATTCGGTTGGATTGTCCGGCGATTATGCACGATTAGTGCTAAACTATCGGATGAACCAAATATCCACTACAATACGAAATGATCAATCTGCTCAAGACAGTGAAAGGAACTATCAAGAGTGATAGTAAGCAAGTCTTTGGTGGTTGCTTCTTCATCTTTTGGGTCGAAGAAAAAAGAACCCAAAGAAGAAGAAGGCAAAGAAACCAAAGGGCGCCATCAAGAAGAAGACCAAAGAAGCGCCCCAAAAGGAACTTGCTTCCATTGCGGTAAAGATGGCCATTGGGCGCAATTGCAAAGTCTATCTGGAGTCGTTGAAGCGAAGAAGGCATCGGATGCCTCGACTACTTCAGGTTTGTATGTCATTGAAGTTAATCTTATTCTTGATCACAACATCTGAGTATTTGATCTTGGTTGTGGCTCACACATATGTAATGATATCAGGGGCCTCGAGGACGATGGGCAACTCGTGAAGGAGAAGTAGACCTACGTGTTGGAAATGGGCAAGAGTTCTTTGCATTAGCCGTAGGAACCTATGTTTTGTATCTCCCTCTTGGGCTTGTCTTTGGAATTGGATGATTGTTATTTTGTACCCGTTTTGACAAAGAATATATTATACATTTCTTGTCTAAATAAATTTGGATTCCATATGAATTTTAGTAGCAATGGTTGTTCTATCAATTCTAATGGAATGCTTTATGGAACTGGTACATTGTGCAATGGTATTTACATATTAGATATGTCTAATCCAATTTTAAATGTCAATGACACCAAGCGGCATAAAGAGATAATCTAAAGTCAACTTACTTATGGCATTGTCGAACGGCCATATAAATGAGACACGCGTCGCTAAGCTCCACAAGAGTGGCGGTTTAGGGTCATTTGATTATGAATCATATGACACATGCGAATCTTGTTTATTAGGCAAGATGATTAAGTTACCCTTGAGGAAAGGGTGAGCGGCGATTGAAGTATTAGACCTAATACATTCAGATGTATGCGGTCCGATGTCCATCTATGCCAGAAGTGGTTGTCGTTACTTCATTACCTTTATCGATGATTATTCACGATATGGGTACTTGTATCTGACGAGATACAAATCTGAAGCGTTTGAAAAGTTCAAACAATTCAGAAATGAAGTAGAAAACCAGCTTGGTAAAAGTATCAAGGCATTACGATCCGATCGTGGTGGAGAATACTTAGACCAGCGGTTTGAGATTATCTCGAGAGATAATGGGATATTATCTCAGTGGACTCCTCCTTGCGCCACAAAGACTGGCGGTGTGGCTGAAAGGAGAAATCGAACCTTGTTGGACATGATACGATCAATGATGGGTTTCGCAAGTTACCAAAATCGTTTTGGGGTATGCGCTAGAGGCATTTGTTTACTTACTAAGCGAGTTCCCTCTAAGGCAGTTGATGTTACTCCGTATGCGATGTGGACTAACGAAAACCTTATCTTTCTCATTTGAAAGTATGGGGTTGTCACCTTCGTGAAGCGGATTGATCGAGATAAGCTTGAAGCAAAGTCGACAAGTGTTTGTTTGTAGGATATCCTAAAGAGACTATGGGATATCAATTCTACCTTCTTTGAGGAACAAAGGTGTTTGTTTGAAGCATCTGTGTCTTTAGAGAAAGAGTTTCTTCTGAGAAGGCGATTGGGAGCAAAGTCGAACTTGAAGAAGTTCAAGATGCTCAAACAAACACAGATCAATCGCTGAACACGAGGCATCACTCATTCGGATGAAATAACAGATTCAACCTTCATTGCACCACGGTTCGTGGGTCAAGTAGGATGCGCATTGTTCCCGAGATACGGATTTCGTAAGTGAGCAGAATGACGTATTGCTCATAGAAAATGATGAGCACTGCTACTTATGAAGAGGTTACGAAAAGTTGAGTGCGAAAAATGGCTTTGTGCCATGAAAGCGAAATGGATTCCATGTACATAAACCAGTATGGACTTTGGTTGATGCACGAAGGATAAAACCTATAGGGTGCAAATGGGTTTTCAAGAAGAAAACCGACATGGATGGTAATGTGATTACCTACAAAGCAAGGCTTGTGGCGAAAGGATTTCGTCGAAAGACAAGGAGTTGACTATGGCGAGACCTTGACCCGTAGCAATGCTTAAATCCATTCGGATACTCTAGCCATTGCCGCTCATCTTGATTATGAGATATGGAAAATGGATATGAAGATGACTTTCCTTACGGAATCTGGCGAGGATGTGTACATGACACAACGGAGGGCTTCACTTCGATGATGGCGAAAAGGTATGCAAGCTTGAAATCCATCTATGGATTGAAGCAAGCATCCAGGAGTTAGAACATCCGTTTTGATGAGTCAATCAAAAAGTTTGGTTTTTCTCAAAATCCGGATGAGTATTGTGTGTACAAAAAGGTTAATGGGAATGCAATCGTTTTCCTTGTGTTGTATGTAGATGACATACTATTACTCGAAGCGATGTCTCAATCTTCTGCAATCAGTTAAAATTTGGTTGTCAAGCGATTTGCGATGAAAGACACTGGTGAAGCAACTTATATCCTTGGGATAAAGATCTATAGAGATAGATCAAAGAGGTTGCTTGGTCTTTCACAATCATCGTACATAGACAAGATGCTAAGAGGTTTAGCATGGAGCAATCGAGAGGTTTCTTCCCATCACTTATGGGATAACACTCTCGAAATCTATGTCTAAGACCTGAAGATGAGAGGATGCGCATGGATCGGATCCGTATGCATCTGCGGTGGGATCGATCATGTATGCTATGTTATGTCACGAGGCCGATGTATCGTATGCTCTAAGTGTTCTGGCGGATACCAATCGGATCTGGTGAGGTCCTTTGGGTGGTGTCAAGAATATCCTCAAGTACTTGCGAAGGACTAGGATGTTTTCTTGATATATGGAGATGGAAATCTCAGTGGCGAGCATCTGGATGCGGTTTCCAATCGACAAGGATGACTCGGATCGGTCGGTTATGTTTTCACGCTAAGCGGCGGGCGGTCGGTTGGAAGAGTTCCAAACAAGAGGCGATGGCGATTGACGGCCGAGGCGAGTACATTCTTTGCATCGAGGCGCAAAGGAAGTGTTTGGATCGAAGTTCATTTACGAACTTGGTGTGGTTCTAGGCGTGATGGACCCATACAGTTGTATTGTGACAACAATGGGGCTATTGCTCAAGCAAAAGAACCGAGGTCTCACCAACGATCTAAACACGTACTCATGGATATCATCGATTCGAGATCATTGCTAGAGGTGATGTCGCGATCGAGAGGATTCCAGAGAGCGAACATTCTTGATCAGTTGTGAAGCCATTGTCACGAAGAATTTTGATTCTCATGTACTCGCTTATGGTATTAGATACCAAGGCGATTGGCTTTAGGTCAGTGGGAGATTTGTTAGAGTAGTGCCTAAAGGCAATCCCTTTAGTGCTTTTTGTTCATAGTCGTATGCGGACTTTATGAATCGATAAAGAAAGGCATGTTTCATTTATTTGATATTCATTTTGTTATGAATTGATATTGATCTTTAATCAAATTAATGAAGTCCATAATATATGACATAGCATGAAGGAAATTATGATGTGATCATAATCACGAGATTCCTATCATGTGCAATTATGTCGATATCTAAATTTTCCTAGTCATAGGATTAATGAGGCTGGACATCATTAATCCGAACAGATAACATATGTCATACTCCTTGATTGGATCAGCGGTGGATCTCGAAGCTGTAAATATGAGATATTTAGAGTTGACATATGGATGCTTACTAGTGGTAGTAAGTTCATTGGATGACTGCCATGAGATCATCACATGGATTTAATGTCGGTGATAATCTCATCATAGCAATAGTGCAAGTATCCTTGACTTGAGGTACTCGAGGATATCTTGAATCTTGATCCTGTACTGACTCCATTCCTTGTGGCCTTCGGAGGTTACTCATAGGGTGGTGCTTGGAGTACAGTTTGAGGTATTGAAGGTAATTAAGTAGCCAATAAAGGATTCATCATACGTGAGCGGAAGAGATACCACCTTTTATCGGGATCATTACTTTAAGTCTCGGCGAGCATGACTATGTCATGAAGAGTGTCTTCATGGATATATAAAGTAATGAGTCCTTAGGCGAGGCGATTTCACTTGGGCTAGACTTAGTCTAGTAAGAGTTGACATATTAGCCATACTCATAACCAAGTGGGGTATAGTATGATGAAAGGACGAATTGCACGATGGTTATACATGGAAGGGTTCGTGATACGGTTCGTGATGAATTCATCAAACCGATTACTTTCCGGTCAATTGGGATCATGATGTGTTGCTAGATACCACTCATGACTTGCTCGATTAATTGTTAATCTAAGTGGCCAACATAACAAGAACCTAAAGGGTCACACGTAAGAGTGTTTGAGAGAATCAGTAAAATAGTTATTGGACCGAGTTCCAATTATGGAAAGCATTAGGATTAAATGGATCCCAATGGGATTGGGATATGTCGATGAGATCGCGACATCAATATTGCTAAGAAAGGTTTAGGAGTTGTTTGACGATCGGGGCCCGATGGCCGTAGGGCCAGAGCCCGGTTGTTGGACCTCTTAGTAATCATATATATGTTAATTAATTAAGTAATTAATTAATTAATATTATATATATATGCATTATACGTGGAATGAGGAGAAGAAGGAAGGAAGCTTCCATTGGAAGCTTAGTCATCACTTTCATTTATTTGATAAATGACAAAAAGATAAAAGATGGATGAAAGATGAGAAGATGAAGTTCGTATGCCTTTATCCAAGAAGAAAAGAGTTTTCTAATGGCTTTTGGCAAGGCATCATCGTGGGATTAAGAAAAGGAGAAAGGTTTTGTGAAAACCTAAGGAAAAGTGTTTTCTCTTCTTCATCTTCATTCGAGGCCTTCTTCTCCAAGCTTCTTCTTCATCTTTCCAACGTTTTCTCAAGCTCTCGGAGACGGTAGGGTCTAGCAGCTCTTATTCATTCTAGCTATTCCGGGTCAAAGGGTTTGACTCGGTTAGGTTTCTGATCTCTAAGTGGATACCTTTAGAGATAGTCTCTATTGGCTATTCGGGTTTGAGATTTTCATACCGACACCGGGATCTGGGTTTCGGAAGGTCCGGAATAAAAAATTTTGTTTCATTCTTTGGAACATGTGATGTTCCTCCCGGGATTTTCCTACACTAACAACTCTATATTTAAACTTTATATCCTTTTTCCTCTAACTTCAGTCAAATAATTCATGCCCTCTTCTTTTGCCTTCTTCTTGTTTAACCTAAATACATCTCATCCTCCATTCCAGAAAGATAGCAATACTCGAGGTTACTTCTTATTTCAACAAACAAAGAACATTTGTTGGTCGATGTAGATTCTTTTCTCGATTACTTTTTCATCTAATTTTTCAATTTATAATGTGAACAAAACCCTTTCTTTATCTTTCGCAACATTTTTATAGGTTCTCTCCTTATTACATTTGCATTTTGCCACTCCAACCTTCGTCTTATTCTTGTTTCTCGATAAAGTTGTGAAATAATTATCACATTTATACACTAATTTCGTTATTTTAATGCGGATATGAATTCCATCTATTTCGAGTGCAAAAGATATTTGAAAAATGCCATAAAGGAGACATATAATCGTCAAAATCAGCTAGATGAGTTACTTATCCAACACCATGCGCGGAATAAAAAGGCACATAATAGTTCAGATGCACTTCGCTACCTCGAGATGTATGAAACTAGTCGAATGATAAAGATAGTCAACGATCTCAAAGAAGTAAACTTCGAGACTAGGAAATTTTATGAAGCACACATTAAAAACTTATAGATTAACGTATCTTTATACTGCAGATGTCAGTAGTAGACATGTAAACTATTTTTATCTTATCTGAAAAAAAGTCATTTCATCTTTGCTCTTCTCCCAACCGATGATTATTTCATTACATTTTCAAATTATTTTTTATTTAACTATCATGTTAAATTTTGCCCTACGTATAAATTCACTGGGCACTTTCACTGCGTATTTGTGCAGTGTTAACCTACTAGTTGTTAAGGGGTAAGTTTGATTGAGGGTGACAAGCTTAAGGTGTGGTTGTGGGTAATGGGGACATTCTGAGTGTGGGTCACATGGAAGGCTTGGAGGGTGGAAAGTGACCGAGGAAGAATGAGCAGGGAGAATTTTTGGCTCAGGGGTCATCATTAGAGAGAGAGGAAGTTGGGGCATTTTGTTTATTTCTCCTGCTAACTCTCACAAGTTCAGGATTCAAAGTAAAATTTAGGGATTACTCGTAGTGGGTAAATATTTATCTTCCTGGAACTTAATAGATGATTATTATCAATTCTCTGGTAATGGCAGCTACCATGATAATACATTTGTTGCTTCTCACGCTTCGCATATTGTAAATGGACTGAATAGTTCTTACTTATTTCACTCGTTAGAGCATTTCTTCAATAAAAGAAATGTCGTAACCAAAAGATATACAAGTTCTTTATTATCTAGTTAGCTCTAATTTTTCTTTTTTCTTTTTTTGAAGGTGAAGCTCTAATTTTTCTAGTTGGTAGCTAATAATTTTACTTTGTCTACAATTAAAAAAAAACGTCGTCTAAATTATTTTGCGATGAGAAATTGGCGATATTTTGAATGATATTTCATAATGTCACGAACACAATGCATGACGTTTTTGGACAAATTAGCTACATTTTTGTAGCCTATAGCCTAATTTGTTGGGGAGTCTGAAAAGCAAGCTTTTAGCCTATTGCTTCAATACTCCATAGGCTATCAACAATCAACTCACGGTTAGCCCCAGCGTAACTTAATATTTAGCTCTAGGTCCAGGGGACCCAATGATGCATATAATGACCTAATAGGTTCAACTTTAATTATGAATTCATTAGTATGTCAATTACGTAAATTCAATAAATTGTAATCAATCGTATTTATGACCATATAAATCGCTCATACCTTTAGCATAATATGACATATAATGTCAACCTACTCATCTTATTTTTCCCACTTGCATTCATCATAATATTCTCATATATACAACTTCTAATATAAAATAAGATAGTCACCACAAAGGTAAATATATGTCCTTCATAAACCACTTTAACATCTTTTTTTTTAATAGACCTTGGTTGGGTCGGTCGTGCTAGGCCCAAGCTCAGACTTAAAATGGCGCATGGGCCGATCGGCCCATCTCTTGAGGATTGACCTAATTCCTACAGATATTAACCATATAAATTCATTACCTCATCATAAAAAATGTACGATTTTCAAGAACCATATTTTTCATTATTTACCAGTCACCAAAACTCTCACAAAAGACTTACTTGAGCGTCGGAGGGGTCTACCGAAAATCAACCCCCAGCGTGCCTTTATTGTTTTGCAGGAATCTTCGAACCAAAATCAGCCAATCTCATGGATCAAAGTAGCAGCGCCCAACCCCACCAAAAAAGAACGGCTACTGCTGATAGAGGCGCTAATCAAAGGGGTAATAGGAGCATCCGCCTATCCATTCCCTCGAGTCCTATTGAACGTAAAGTTCGGACAAAAGCCATTTAGCTTCGATCCCCCGCTGAGTAATCATAAATCCCAATAACTTTCCAGATGCTATGCCAAAGACGCACTTTTAGGGAGTCAACTTCATTTGGAATCTATTGAGGGTCAGGAATGTAGGAAAATCCCGGTGTGTGCATCACATGCACACGGTGCGGAAAACAAAAATTTTTGTTCCGGGACCTTCCCGAAAGCCAGGATCCATGTGTCTATATAACACTCAAACCATAACGGTCAAAAGAGACTGTCTCTAACGGTATCCACGCAGAGATCGAAGAACCTAACCGGAGCAAACCCTTTGATCCGGGAATAGCTAGAACAAATTAAAGACTGCTAGATCTTACCTTTATTCTTGGAGAGCTTGAAACTAATGATGGAGGAGAAGGAGAAGCTTGAGAGGAGAGAAACTTGAGAGATGATGGTCAATTATCATATATAAGAAAGCTTTTGAATTTCCTTCTTATAACCCATGACCATCCTCTTCTTTCAACTTTTGTCATTTGTCTTTTAACTTTTAAAGACATTTAATGCAAAAGATGACTAACCTTCCACGTTAGTCATGATATATATATATATAATAAAGTGAAATAAGTGTTATCCTCTCCGTCTTCCACGTTTATACACACACACACACACACACACACACACACACACACACACAAACACACACATATATATATATATATATGTTAATATATATATATATATTAATTATATATATATATATAAATGCCGAAGTGGTCCAGTCACACTGGGGTCGGTCCTACCGACCTACCGGGTCCCGATATAGAAAAATCATCGGAAACCTTTTTCAGCAATATTGATGTCGCGATCTCATCGGGACATATCTCGATCTCATCAGGATCCATTTAATTCCATTGCTATCCATTTATTGGATCTCTATCCAAACTATTTTACGAATTCTCCGAGTCACTCTTATGCGTGTGACCCATTAGGTTCCCGGTTATGTTGGTCACTTAGATTAACACTTAATCTGAGCAAGTCATGAGCGGTATCTAGCAACACATCATGACCCCCAATTGACGGGAAAGTAATTGGTTTGACGAATGAACATATATTCATCATGAACCATATCACGAACGTTTCCATAGACAATTAATGTGCAATTCGTCCTTTCACCATGCTATACCCCACTTGGTTATGAGTATGGGCAAAGTGTCAACTCTTACTAGACTGACTAAGTCAAATCTAATCCAAGTGATATCAGTTCTTGTCCTGGGACTCATTACTTTATATGTCACTGAAGACACTCTTCATGACATACGTACTCCGGCCAGAGATTTCCAAGTAATGACCTTGACAAGAGGCCATGGGTATCATCTTCTGCTATCACAGAAGTGGTGAATCCTTTATTGGCTACTCAATTACCTTGAATACCTCAAGTCGTACTCAATCATCACCCTATGAGCGACTGTGTAAGGCAACAAGGAATGGAGTCAAAGCACGAATCGAGATCAAGATATCCTTGAGTACCTCAAGTCTAAGGATACTTGCACCATTCTATGATGAGATTATCGCGACATTAGAATAAGACATCCATGTGATGATCTCATAGCGGTCATCCAATGTACTTACTACCTCTAGTAAGCATTCACATATCAACCTAAATATCTCATATTTACGCTTAGAGATCCACCGCTTGATCGAATAAAGGAGCTTCAGGATGTCTAGTCTCTCCGGATTACAGTTGTCGAGTTTGATAATCCTACGACTAGGGATAATTTAGATACTGACATAATTACACATGATAGGGATCTCAATAGTATGATCACATCATAATTTCCTTCATGCTATGTCATAAATAATGAACATCAAATTAATAAAATATGCATTTCTTTATTTATTCATAAAGACTGTACACAACTTTGTACAAAAACGCGCTAAAGGTGATTGCCTTTAGGGCACTACTCTAATAAGGAAGACTTCTCTAAGGTTTTCTACATGTTCGGCAGCTGTCTTGCTTTGATGTCTGACCGATCGAGCCTATCACGAGTTGTCATGCACTAAGCATTGATGTTTGATCGATCGATCCTATCACGAGCTGTCATGCATTAAGCATTGATGTCCGGTTGATCGGGCCTATTACCAGCTGCCCTACAGACGAGCTGCATGATCCTTATGTACTCCTTCGACCCTTCTCCTTGGTCAGACTCGAGGAGTAGGGGGCTTATGGTTGGGTCAGTCATGTTAGGCCCAAGCCCAGACTCAAAACATCTCTTGAGGATTGACCTAATTCCTACAGGTATTAGCTATATAAATTCATTACCTCATCATGAAAAAGGTACGGTTTTCAAGAACTCTATTTTTCATTATTTACCAACCACCAAAACTCTCACAAAAGACTGACTTGAGCGTCGGAGGGGCCTACTGGAAATTAACCCCCGGCGTGCCTTTATTGTTTTGCAGGAATCTTCAAACCAGAATCAGCCAATCTCATAGATCCAAGCAGCAGTGCCCAGCCCCACCAAAATCCGACAAAACCAGACTTGTAGAATGAACTCCGGGAAAATAGCCTAACAAGCAAATTAAAGGCCACAAATTCGTTCCAATACTGCGTGACATACGCAAAGGCATCGATTTCATAAGTCTCACGCCCGTCACGGAACAAATTTTCCATTTAGGATTTCCAAACGTGCTCATGCATCAATTTTGAGATTTCTATAAGTTAGAAAACCTATGTGCCTTTGGTTGCTAAATCCTTTACTTAAGGGTTAGCCACTCATCAATTGTTCACCTTCAATTTGGGTCAAAGAGGATGCATTGAGGAGTGTTAAAAGGTAAAAAAAATTTGCATTGGAAATAGATTTTAAAAAAAAGGAATCATAATTAATATCTTAAGATTTTGAATTAAAAAATAATTTTTTAATGTATGACTCAGCTAAATCTTAGTTCGCCTTTACATCCTATAAAAAGTGAAGATTTCTAATCCAAGTATGATATTCAACTCTTTCTCTTGGGGACAAGTAGTAGCTTTCACCCTCTCAAGAGGGTTTGCCGGGTTAAAGGTTAGTTGCGTCTTAGGTCTATTGTCAATCGAAAAAATAAAAGAGAAAGGGTTTCAAATTTATGGTGTGAGAAACATTCACTACCAGAAAAAAAAAAGTTTTTCCGATAGAAATTACTTATAAAAATAAAAATTTTCTATTGGGAAACAAATTTGGCGAAGAAAATTATCGATGAAAAGAAACGTCGAAGAAACAGTCGTCAGTAAATTTAGCGACAGAAACTTATATATCCGTCAGTACCATAAGCGACGGAATTTGGATCTCCGTCGATGAGTTACTAACGAATTTATAGAATTCTGTCGCTACTTTGCAAATAAAATCCTATTATTCCATTGGTGAATTTGTCGACGATAAATCGTATGTCCATCGCTAAAGTTATCAATGCATATATATGTTTCCATCGCTAAATTTACCAACAAAAACATTAACCATCATTAAATTTTTATCGACGAAGTGATATATTCCGTCAATAACTTACAAACGAATTTATTTATTCCGTCGCTAATTAGCAATGGAATGGTATTTTCTGTTGATAATGTACTGACAGAAGTTATCATCTTGTCGCTAATTAGCAACGGAATATTGTAGCCTCATTGGAAAATTTAACTTTGATAAATTTCTACTCCCATTTCTCACTTCCTACCCTAGTTTTATGTTCATTATCTTATGATTTTTGTATATTTAATTTCTGTAAATAATATAACATTAATTGATAAATACTAGTGAACATTATTCTGATTGTTAATATAATAAAAAAAATTAAAATGTACATGAATAAGTAGCCATTGCAATTATTAACTGTAAATTAAGAATTTATACAAAAACTTAATTGCAACAAAACATCAAATACATTCATTTGTACAGGTGGTGAATGCGAATGCTCTAACTGCTGTGATGAGGTATTGTCTCTCCCTTTCAATTGATCCATCTCATTACAAAGTTGGACTACATACTCCATCGACTATTGCAATTGAGTTGTCATCCTCTCCACTGTGCTCTTAAGTTAGAAAATTCTCTCATTTGATGCGGACCTCTTACTAGATCCAGCTATAGTGGATGTGGAGGATTGCGAATAACATGTGTTCGTAAATAAACTTAAGCCGAAAATCCTTCCACGGTAGTCCGTACCACTCACTGCATCAAGAGATGCCTAACTATCATTAACAATTTCAAAGTTTTAAGATTGTCGTTCAATGCTTTCTTATATTTCGTTCTATCATTATTATTGTTTATGTTAAGAAGTGATACTTTTTAAGAATTAACATTAAAGTATAGATTTTACATACATGAATTTGTCTGCATCAGGTGTCGACGAAGGTCACACTATCATACTTCTTAGTGTAAGTTAATTTCGAAAGAATTTCCTCTATTTTTATAATATATACCCATGTTTGACAAAAAAAATTAACTCAACAATATAGTCAATAATGACACCAGTTTATTATATTATTATTCTCCATAATGCACATATGATTTCATTTTAAATTTCATATATAAAATTAAATTAAAATCAAATTTTATACATCAAAGTAAAAAAATCAAATTTCATACATCAAAGAACAAAGACGAGCAATTTGAAGAAGACAACTTGCGCAATGGAGGACCATCAAAGAAGAAGAGAAAAATGAAAATGGTCTCCACACGGCCATATACCGTTGAAAGCCGAGTAGGGGTGACAGATGCTCTCAATTCCTTAGCTCATTGGATGCATTTTGTGGTTGCTTGCAGCTGTCTTCGACGCCCCTATTACTTCATCATTGGGTTTGATTTTGCTTGCGTTTTGTCCTATGTTATTGAGTAGTTGTGGGTAGTTCTCTTTTATTGCAGGTTCTTGTTTCGTGCTAGGTTTGTAGTACGGATTGCTGCTAAGAGTTAGCTTAGTGTGTCCTCCGAGGCACTTGTATAAGACCTATATGTACATATCTTGGTTTATTTATTAATTTTTTCTGAATTACTAAAAAAAATGAAAATGAACGATGGAGCTGACGGAAATATCACCGATAGGCATTTATTATGTCGGTAAACTTTGATGCTTATTCTAACTGTTAACTATTACCGCCTATATTTAAGACGACCTTCACTATTCTGTTGCTAAATTCTGTCGAAAAAATTACACAAATAAATTCCTTCCACATTTACTGAAAAAAATTTCCGTCGCAATATACAATTTTTTTTAACAAGTTTACCACGGAAGCTCAATTTTCACCACTAATTTATTACAAAATTTAGTCGATCGATAATTTATATTTTTCTGGTAGTGATTGTTCAATAATTCTATGAAAAGTGCAACATGTGAACACGCGTTTATCGTTAGAGAAATTAGAAGATAAGCACTTAAGAACTCATTCAATTTGGATCTCATGTCACCTCTTTAAAAGATGGTATGAATTGTAGTTGCCCATGATTAAAGGTTATTCATTTTTGGAAACTAATTTAGGACCCTTTTTTTGTTTGTTTGTTTTATTTTAAATTTAGTAAAAAATTGTTTATTTGAATTTATGATTTCTATTTTCATTTGATTTCTTTCTGTTTTCAAATTTTACTGAAAATTAGAAATGGTATTTTTTAATAATCAAAGCTACTATTAATTAAATATATATTAATAAATTTGAAATATATTAATAATTAATAAAAATTATGAATGATTTAATTTAATATTAGATTTAATTAATTAAAATTATAAATAATTTAATATAATTTAATAATTTTATCTAATTCTTTAATTAAATTAAATATAATCAAAATTAAAATATCATCACAATATATAAAATTTAAATAAATTTTGATTTAATAATTAAAATATATTTAAAATAAATTTTAATTTATACATAAATTGATTTTAAAATTATTTATGTTAATAAAATAAAATAATATTTAGTAATAATTTATTAATGAATATTATATAAGAGATTAAAATAAATTTAATTAATTAAAATAATTTATTTTAATTTTTATTTAATATGTCACTATTATTATTAATAAAAATATAACCATATTAACATTAAGAATTAAACTTAATTTTTTTTCTATTTGAAAAAAATAGTAACTAAAAATTAAAAAAAAATTAAAATTAAAAATCACATAAGTGGAACAAAAGGAAGAGAAAATCGATCGAGTAACGCAAACGTCACAACCTACTTGGTTCGGTTTCGTACTTAACAGGAGAATAGGTGAAGATAATCTATGTCAATCGCATTCCAATTATAAATATAGAGAGTCAATGTCAGGGTAATTTAAACATTGAGAAGAGTGGAAATAATATATAAATCATTATTCAATATACATCAAGATCAATCATGTAATATTACGTAATCAAAAGTAAAGAAATCAACCCTCTCTACTCTAGTGTCCATAATCCGTATATGAAGCATGAAAAAACAGAAATAACAAAAGAATAAATAGTAAAAAAACACAAATGAAAGACTCAATACAGCGTATGAAATTCTCAGAAATCAAGCTTGCACTTGGTGGTCTCATAAACACCAGCCAATCTGCCATCGCCACTATTCAAAGGAACCTTCAAGTCACATCCAATCTTGGGCTTGAGCTTGCCCGTCTTAAACTTGCCAACCTTAAACCTGATTCTTAGGTAAAGCTTCACGTAAATATCATAAACTCCAGAAGTCTTATCTTCATTGAACTGGGAGGACTCGTCAGAAGTGAGCAAAACCAACTGCTGCCCTCGAAAGACCGGGTTCAAAACCGTAGTGTTTTTGTGTCCCTGATAAAATGGAGTCAAGAAAACAGAATTTAACCTATGATCTTCATAAAAGGCTCTGGCCTCGATGCTGTCGTAGTAGATTCCAATCTTCTTGTTGGGATTGCGAATGGTAACGTTGAGGGCGAGATTATATTGGAGAGTGTTGTTCGCAGTGAAGTTGAACTGTGAGAGGTTCGAGTCTGTGACATGAAACTTGACTCTGTTGGGCCGTACAATGAGCCAGAAAACAAAGATGGCAACACCGATGATGATAGCGGCGGTGACTATGAGCTTTAGGAGGAAACTCAAAAGGCAGCAGCCGCAGCCGCAGCCGGAGCTCCGATGACGATGGTAGCTCCGTTGTGGTGGGATTGCCGGGCCGTAGTAGCCACCATTTAGATGGGGTTGTTTTTCTGCCATGGCAAGAGGGATAGAAGAAAGAAGGTTTTTTTTGTTGGGAATTGGAATGGTGGAAGAAAATAGAGAAAGTATGATGTAGGTATGGTATCGGTATGTGTGGCACTATATTTATACATATGGTGTCACTGTCAGGCGTTGTGTGAATTTATGTTTTGATTGGGATAGCGAGATGGTGTTAAATTAATCGACGCGGTTTGGTTTTGCTTGGGAAAGTCTTTGTGGGCCTAAGAGGTGCGTGGTAATATCTTCTACGTATAATATTAGATGGGAGCTGGTGCTTGGAAATTTCTCCATTCACATCGACTTGTTCTTAGTTTCCTAATTATATATTCTGATCAAAATGGACGGCAACATTCACTAAAATTATGAGCGTAAGTTGATCGTTTCTTCCTCACTGAGAAAACATGGAAGAAGTAAAATTAATGCAGCTGAAGGCAGACTCTATGAAGATTTTATAAATGGAAATTAAATTTAATTGAGATTTGTTCCAGTATTAAAAAAATAATTTTCTGGAGGAGTTTGCGTGCGAAATCAAATAGTATCATCATTGCCTTCAACATCATTTCGATCTTTTCCTTTAATTGGTCTAATATATCTTTTTACTTCTCCATTGTTTGTTTGTCACTTTCTAAATGTTATTAGGTTAACAAAAAAAGGCGTTTTGTTTAGTTCTCTTTTATTTTTGATAGTGACCTAAACAGATCATATTATGTCTGATAATGCTCCGTCCTATTGACTTGGTTATTAAGAATTCTCTTTCGACTTTTGGATGACGACGTTTTACGTGTGATCGGGTAGACTTTGTGGCCCGCACAGATCGGAAATAGTCAAATATAAGGTGCCAAGCCTGAAGTTTCCGGACACGTTTTTACAATACTTTGTGCGATACAGGCATTTTGTGTCTATGAAAATTTTAAAGAGAAACATGACCGTTATAACCCCAAAGCCACCTTAAACTTGTCTATAATAATCCCATAAAATAACTCAACAATAGTGAACAAACTTGGGATTAAAGATTGTTTTAAGTCTTAGCAATTCATATACACCGGAGGCTTAAAAGAATTTTAATTTCAGCCCTTACAAGGCGATTGAAAGGCAGCGATAGCGAGCTTGATGAAATTACCGCGGGGGGATGAGAAAACACAAGTGGTTTTGCCTGACAACTGTTGTTATCAAATTTTAGTGTTGATTGATAGTGCAATAGACCAGATGTTGAAAACCCCATTTACAAGATAGTGATCAAATGGGCTCGAGAAAAAATAAAATAAAATAAAACGCCAATGTCAATATTATTTTAAAGTTATTTGAATCACTCCTTTAATACCCTTCATTATTCAAATTCCAATTCCAATTTTTACATATATATATATATATCAAAACTTTAAACTAAAATTTAAACCATGTTATTAAATATATTTTGTTTTATATATCTCGTAATTATTTATTATCCAATTTAGTCATAAACTTAGTGGATAGTAAATGTTTTAACTAAACATCACATTCTTAAATTAATAACTTTGACTCTTTTAAAACTTACGTTTCATATATAATATGAAATCTTGTTAATTAATTTAATTAGAACTACTAAAGGTGACTTAGCGTTTCAAAATCATGTTCTATTTTCCTCCATACATAAATCCATACTCTTAGGAAATTTTATTATGAAGGTATTTATGAATGAATATCATTCCGATAGATAACTAAAATTTAAAACTATTCACATCGATCTCGTTGAAGTATTTTAGCGTTCTCAATGCTTAATTTCTATTTAGATTTAAATAATTGAAACTTTTAAAATTTTAAATCAATATTTCATTTAACATATATGACTATATCAAACAAAGTCAATAGTAATACTTACAAAATATAATAATCATCCTTTTATAAATTATTATTCGATCTAACATATTCACATGTATAAATTTAACTATTTAATATCATCATCATTCTTTAACTAAAGATTGATTTGATTTTCTTAACTTAGTAAGTTTCAAAGGATACATATCCTTGTATGTAACTACATGATTCTCATCATGTTGATTTAACCAACATGACATAAAAGTATAGTCTTGTTATCCAAATTTGTATTTTTTCACATATGCTAAGCATAATCTCCTTTAATCCAACCCATACAAACTATTTTTATAAACTTGGATCAACTACTTTTACTTAACAAATTATTCTTATCATACATTAAACATTATAACAATGTTGAATCTAAATTTAGTATCAAATACCTATAAACATGAATAAGAAATATACATGATTTTTATCATATTTTGTATAGCCAAGAAATTTCAGACTATCATTTCTTCTAGTGATAATTATTATCATTCTATAGCAAAGCCTTTATTTGGTGTCCATATTTATGCTTTTAGTAGGCAAAATTGAGTGAAACAATTTCATTAGTGTGTTATACCTTTCAACTTTACTTTATGTAATGTCACGATCCGGAATTACATCAGACACATGACAATCACCACATTCGCAGGCTAAGAATACTCACGGTATCCTTAACCTGACTATGTAAGGCTAACTGAATATCCTTTGAAAACATTTGAACAACACAACGATTGTATTTTGAAAATTCTAAAACTCAATTAAAATATCTATAAATTAGTTTTAAATACTTCTATATTCAGATTAAAACTCTACCGTAACTTCTGGACTTTTAAATCCACTCAAGAGGAATCTCAGCAACAATACAACAGGTTTATACATAAGGTCATTTATAAAACATAAGACAGTCAAGAGTTAATTTATAAATCATAAAGCATATCAATATAATAAACTTTAAAAAAAAAATTCATGAGCTACTATACAATAAAAGTACAAAACAGAGACTACCTATATGCGATAATGCCCCAAAAATGTCAAAAAAAATTGCATGATCCACTCAGAGCTTCAATCTCACTAAATTAACCTGCATGGTTGGAAAGCGAAGGGGGTAAGTACACTATGTACTTAGTGAGCAAGAAAAACATATATCATAAATAGAACTCGATACATACCAAGACGGCGTAGATAACCTATGAAGTAAACATACATGATATAGAAACACATAAGTTTAGCCTATGGCTCAACGTATACTAGTTAGGAACCACATAGGCCTAGCCTATTAATCACTCATCCGGTGAACATAGGTTCTAGTTCCAGTATACAAAAGCATAAAAACATCATATGTATAAAGCATATTTCGTCAGAAAACAAATCTCAAAATAAGCCAAAATAATCATGTGTGTCACCATTAGTCGGTCAAACTAGTGTGCACACCCACCGATTCCCTGTGTTGGCTTAGTTTTCATCCGTAGTAAGTCCGGACTACAATCGACACGAGGGTCATGATCCTAGGTGATGACCTCGTCAGTGTCTAAACTCTAGGTGTGGAATCACCTGCAAGTCCTGTAGAAAGGTGTCAATATGAGGACTTGACTTTTATGTACCAGCGTCAAGGATACAAGGGTCGCTTAATTTGTTGTGCCTAGCACACAATTGGCCAATCGTTACCTCACCAATCACAAAAATCAAAAGTACTAAAAATATTAAATATAAAAATCAAGTAAAACACCATGCCTTTATTTATCAATTCAACCGATAAAATAAAACCTTGCCATGTTTCTAAGCTAAAAGAGAAATAGAGAAATACAAACACGCAACATATATGACTCGATTATGCATATGTGATTTTTAAAACATCATTTCATGCAATAAAAGCCACCTTTTGCAATCCAAATGCATTGTTGTTCAAAAATGTAGTTTCAGAAAATAAAACATTGTCCTTTACACTTCAAGTACAAGTTTTGTTGAAAACAATATTATTTCTCAAAATACATAATAAAAACATCAGTTTCACTTTAAGTGAAAAGAGTTATTAAATACACAAGTATATTAACATCCATTTGAGATTCAACTCTACTATGCATTACCTAGGTTCAAAATTCACATACAAGTCATTATGCATATCTTAGGATGTTGTAATCTCATTTAAGAGATATGGTTTCCCCAACTCACCTCAAAAGAAGGTGTACACTCCTTTGATTTCAACAATCCTCGGTATGAGCTCCTTGATCCATAGCTCTCAAGCCTTTATACATACAAATATATAATGTATTTACTACTCAAACATGTATCTCATATTCATACACCAACAGCCAAATTTATCCCTAATCAATCATCATAAATGTTAGTCTAACTTATGTCAATAGGTCAATAATTTAGTTACTAATTTAGCTCATTGTCTCCTCAACCATCAAGCTAATCTAACTTATGTGTAATGTTTACATCTTTTTCTTCCTAATTTTCCTTTATGAACAAGCTGTCTTCTTTTATTCATATATATCCAAAAATTACACAAACAGTATCTCCCTTTAAAATATATTCTCCATCCAAATTCTGTCCTGTTTCCGATAAGAAATAGACTAGCAACCAATACTCAAACCACAATAAATCATTATCAATACATCTCCTAACAAAACCGTTTCATTAAAAAAAATATAATAAGACATCAATAATCATTTTTCATGTTTTATGCTTTCACTAATTTAGACTCTAAGGTCCTCAAAAATCATGAAATAATACAAGGTTCCTGCATAGGGGTCTATCACAGGCAGTATTAGGGAAACAAGCATAACTCAAACTTTAGGTACTATTTTTTCAAGCCACTTTCAAAGAGGTTAAGTTAAGACCTATATCTACAACTTTCATTCTTTGAGTTTCTTAAAATTAGTGCTCTAAGAATATGAAAGATAGATAGAAAGAGAAAGATGAAATTGAAACCAAAATTTCAACTTACCTTGATAACTTCTGTCCTTCTCCTCTTCTCTTCCCCCTTTCTCTCCTTCTCTTCTCATTTTCGTTTTTCTCCCTCTTCTAATCTTATGGTAGACCTTCACTCTTATTTCTATTGCCTTTTCATCCATTTTCTCTAGAAAATTCAAGAAGGTTAAACTAATGCATGTGTCACCATTCCGTTGGTCCATGTATCACCATTTTATTAGTACATATGTTATCCTTCTATTGGTCCATATGTTACAATTCTATTGGTCCATGTGTCACTCACTTTAGGCTCCATATGTCACTCATTTAGGCCTCCATATGTCACCAATTGTAAGGCTACAGATGTCACCAATTGTAAGGCTATATATGTCACCATTTGTAAAGCTACACATGTCACCATACTTTTGCTCCACATGTCACAAGTCTAAAGTGTCATTTGTCACAAACTTAAAGGGCTACTTGTCGCAATTATACTCAAGCCACTTGTCATCCATTTAACTGAGTTATTTGTTACTTATTCCCAATGCCACATGTCACCATTTCATAGGCCTAATCAAACTAAATTCCCATGTATAAATTTGCCTTGCTCTTTAACATTTTTCTTAGACTAGATGCACATATCACCTCATCAATTACTCAATTGTAACAATAATTTCCAAATTCACTAATATATTCCATCAATCCATGTTATTGGTAAATCAAAATGCAAAACATTGGGAATGCACATTCATATTACATTCATTTTCATTCCATACCTCTGAATATGTCAATTGAGTGCATATACTATCTTGCAATGTTTTCTAAATAATGATTCATATGTGTATATGAATATTATGCTGTGAATGAAATGTACCTCATAAATTCTTAAATGAAATAACTCACGTGACTCAATCTAATAGTTTAATCTCTTAACAAATTTAGGAGGCAGGATATTACATGTAACCTCTTACATCTTGCTATTATGGTGTTGACATACATCTTACATATTGTTATCAAAGTTTGAAACATTAATTAACTTAAAATGTCAATAATTTTTGTCATCTTTACGATTTTGTTATATCTCTAAAACTTTGTCACTGAATCCTTAACAGGGATTGTAGCAAAATTACATAATGGGCATACAATTTTATTTTCTAACTTTGAGTACTATTCTCAAATATAATCTTATGTACACGAAATTTGGTTCATTAACTCTTAGTATCAACTATATTAAACGAGCTAAATTCCACTCAGAGCAAAATATAAAAGTAAAAAAAGCAAGTAATTAATTATATGCCATGAATACCAAATAAGTTAGGGCTTTAATTATGTATTTGGTTGCTCCCACTATTTTATTTGAAATAATAGCCCTAACAACAATTCAGAAAGATTAATCGTTCTAATGGGCTAAGATCCTATTCAAATTTAGTTGATCTTGAGTTTTCTCAACAAACTAACTAAACTTTATCAATCACAGCTCATGTGACTCCTAAATCCTTTAGGTGAAAACTTTGGCCAGAATATATCTTTTGTGTTATTCTAACTCTCCCTCTGAATTCTTGTGATCATGAGTTTACTAATCTAAATCACACAAATTTAGTTAAGCAGAACTCATTATCTTAAAACTAAACATATTCGAGTTAAAGCGACCTTGAGTTTGCTCAACAATCCTAACAATAAACAGAACTTTGACGTATTCTTATAACAATGGAAGACAACAATCATGTTTAAAATATGTACTTAATATTTTTAACAAGGAATTTAATTTTTATCAAATAGAACATTACATGTAAAATATCATACTTATAAAACATATTATTCAACACGTATAACATATCAAACATACAATTTATACACTCATAATCAAATTATTTGCATAAAGCATCAAGTTTCGTGATTCTAGATTGTGATCTTCATAATCTAAAATAATATTTTCAACTCATTAGAAAAAATAAATTACACTAAACTTACTAATTCCTAAATAAACTAAGTTCCTATTTCATATAAAATTTAATTTGATTTGAAAAAATTTCACTACAAGAAAAGAGGGAATTAGTAATGAAAAATTACTGACGGAAAAGAAATCGTTGCAAATTACTATCGAAAAATTTATTTATGTCGATAAAATTGACAGGAAAAATTTTGTTCAGTGACAGTACTAATATCCATCGCTAAATATGGAGGGACATCATCTCGAAGGACTTTAGTGACGATATAAAATGCCCATCAATAAAGAAAGCGAGAATTGTTGGTGGAATAAAAAAGTTTTGAGTTTATCAATGAAAATTATCCATTGGTAAATTTTTAAGGTAAACGTCATCGTCTACTTCGACTTTGGCATTTTACATCTTCTTCCTATTACGTCTCCTCTCAAGTGATTTTCTACTGCTCGTCATGGATTCCTCTTCTACTCGTAGGCATTGTCTTCTCCGGGCATTGTCTTCGTGTTCTTCGGTGGAGGTATTTTTGCAACCATTGTCATAAGTTTTTTCTTATATTGGATGAAAGTTAATTTGAGTATTTGATTACTTTCGTGTATTTGTGTACTTTGTGATTGGAAAACAACTTTAAGGTATAAATGTTAGTGATAGAAGGGACAAGACTTGATTTTGATTGTGATGTTGGGACAAATTTCTGATGCATGTAAGATGTTTGATGAAATGTGCGTTCTTTGAAAAGATGATTTCAAATTTTTATTTTTAGTTCCTTTTGAGTATGACTTTCATAATTTTAGTTCTTTTACTTGAAATATGATATAACTTACTTTGATATTTTTGTAATGTATTATGCTTAGATTATATTATAATATGATTATAGTATAAAATGGATACTTTGTTGGGACACCACCCCTACGAGTCACGTACCCGACGTCCTACGTGACATTTGGACATGCATCTCACAAGAAAGGTGTGCCCACACCAAGCCAAACCTCAACAAAAAGTACTCATCTCACTTACTTCCGAACAGATTTTGGAATATCTCAAAAAAGGAATTTCAAAAGGACTTCTTCATAAGATTTGTTCTTCTTTTCATTTAGTTTCTAATGACACCAAAATCATTCAACTTGGTTCAGACCTCTAAAAGTTATGGCCCAAACACTTTCGGACTATTACTAAACCGAGACTATACACTATACCCAACTTCACTCAAGAAACTGAAAGTCTTAGGGACTGAATTAAAATTCAATTCCTTCAGATAATTTGTAGCCCCATGTCTCTATTTTAGTTATAAATAAGAATAAACTCATTTAGAGCTCTACAGATTTAGATATCACCAAAACACTGAAGAATGTTCAAAAAAATATTCAACTCCTATTCTTTTAACCAGCCTCCTCACTTTGATTCAATCAATCCTTTTTTAAATAATTTTAAAAGCTTTCAATTATTTATGGAGAGATAGAGGAATGTTTTAGTGATCCAACGCTTTAAAAATCAGGTCAATCGGAGGTAGGACGAAAAAGTTATAAGCAAAAGAGTGAAGAGTGTTCAGGTGAGCTAACGAACGAACTGCATCGCGATCGCGATGGCTCAAAGCGAGCCACGTCACGATCGCGAGGCCCAAAGATTTAGGATTTCTTCACACTTACAAAATCCCAAATCAGTAGAGATTTAAATTGAAAAACCCAAAGAATCAAATGCATGAAATTGATCGTAGAACACTCATACACATGCCTTTCCTAAGCTCTTTGAACTAAAAACCATTCAAAACTCCAAAAGATTTAAAAACAACTTACCTTGAATCTCCGCCAAACAATTTGCTTCTTGGCTTTAATGGAAGCTCTAATCTTCCTCTTTCTTTTTCCTTCTTGAATATCTCTCAAAATCACTCTTTAAAGCAAAGAAAAATTAAAACCTAGGTTGTTCTTCTTCCTTCTGTTCTTTCTCCTTTCCACCGACGTACTCTCCCTCTTCTTCTTCAAATTTTCATTTTTCTTCTCTCAAAATCAAGACAAGTATTCTTTTCTTTCTTTCTTTCTTTTAATGAAGCTAAAAATGACCAATTTTACCTTCCTTCTAAGCCTTACAACTTTACAACTCAAGTGGTCTTCCTAAACTACCCCTTATACATACTTACCACCTTAACACTTAATTCAATTTACCCACTTCATACAGTCTTACTCATATGAACAAACTAATTAATCCCAACATAATTAAAGTATTAACACCCCAAAATTCATCTAATCATGCTTATTCATTAAAAAAATTTGGGGCCAACATACTTATTCATGAGACATCTATGACAGTTTAGTATGAAAGTCTGATTAGAGATAAAGAACAGCTTGACTATGAGGCCAAAAAGCTTTAAAGTTATGTAAGGAGAAATCCTTTTTAATTTATGAAAAAATTGTTGTTACTAATAAGGTTAGCCATGGGGTGCTTAAATCTCTGGTTAACTTGAAAGATAGACCAAAGTAGGTTTATGCATAAGAAATTAAGTCCTGCCTTTATAATTATTTTCCAATTATTGTACATAAACTCCCTAATTCAATTTGTACAACTAAGGAATAGGTTGAACTTGATGTATCTTTTTATATACCATTTTATGCATTTACATTTGGATGCTATTAAATGTTATATGTTGGCTTCAAGATTACATCGTCTGGACTCAGAAATTAGGTAACCCTTCAGCTGTAAAATTCATCAAGGAAAATGATTGCGAAAAACTATTCATGTTTACTCTCATATTGGTTTGTGCTTGGTAAAAATTGTGAATCTCATATTAGATGTGGCTTTTATTCTGAAGTTGGTTACATTGTTCTTTATGAGGAGTCATGGTGTAGGCCCACCTATAGTATGGCGTTGTATGAGTTATAGTTTTAGGTTGACTACTTGGGAGAACGTATTGTTACTGTGTCTCCTCCATATCACATGAGAACTCTGTTAGTAAACATGTCAATGAAGATAGGTACTTGGACCATATTTCTGTGTTTGGATTTTTGCAATTTGCTTATATGTAGTTTGGTTTTGGGGTCTCTGAATACGAAATACTAACCTTCTAGTTTCTTTTGCTTCTGTCTAACTAGCATTGTCTGTAGAATAGTCAAATAAAAATAAAAAAGAATGGTATCTATTATTTGGCCATATAGTTTTAATCTTGCACTTGAAGAGTGACAAGTTTCAGGGACTACTTAAAACACTTCGATAATCTCATATCTTCTTGTTTTAATGTGTCTATTGACCAAAAGTTTTTGTATGCTGAAGCTTGACTTAATCTAATGACAAGCAAGGCACATGTCACATAACAATGTGCATCTACACTTCGCACCATAAGCCTTTAGATGCAGGAGCCATCTTATATGTGTAGGTTGTTCAACCACATAGAAGCAGTTGATTTGTAGGGAGATTCTAGTGAACTTAACACTCCAACCACAACAAAACAAGCTACGACTATGGCACTATTAGAGACTTGATTCCATTTTCATTTTCACGTCATTCAATTAATGGAAATTTTAACTGGAGAAGGGTAAAAAGGATTAGAATTTCGTTGTTGAGGATTGTCAATAGTTTTATAAAATGACTATCTATGGTCACTTTTTGATGATTTTCATAATTATCATAATTAATATTGTTTAAAATAGGTTGTAATATTCCCGCCTTCTTTATTGACGAGCATTTTATATCTTCGCTAAAGTCTGTCGTAAATTTTGTCAGGATGATTTTTCTCCATATTAAGCGACGAATATTACTACCGTCGCAAATTTGATAGAGCTATTGTAAGAGTAGCGTAAACACATCAAGATGAAAATGGAAAATATTAATTAAAAGGATGGGATATGAATTTTAGGTTGAAATATGCCACCAAAGAGAAAACATGATATAATGCGACTAAGGTACAAACTACGATTTGGAGTCAGTTACTGTCGAAGTGAAGCATCACATTCTATAGCTACAACCGAATCAAATGTTGTACCTCCAGCTACTACTATACTTGCAAATGAGGCATCACTTTTCATACCTGTTACTACACCATTCACCACCCCTATATCGATAGAGATATCAGGGGCAAATGGTGCAGATGAAAAAGGAGACCTTTAGCCTGAAGTTTATGGAAGAACTAACATCACAATTGTCAATAATCTATAAGTAAAAATACGTGAAACACTATATGTTTATAATGAAGTATAGGTTTAAATTTAAAATGGTATAAAATTAATTGTTTTAATATTAGGTTAATTTCGTCTGGACCATGCTCAAGAAACATCACATCCAAATTTAAGGAGAAGATTAATGTTGAGGGTTATATATAGAAGAATATCTTTCAAGCAACAAAGGAATTTTACTATAAGGAGTTTGAGGTTAAAAAAAATATTTTTATTTTTAAATTTATTTTATAAAATTATTAGATAAATATTATTACATTATAAATACTTATCATATTTTTCCTTTTATTTCAGAAAGAATGTTTTTAAGATTCTGAATTTGACATGGTCATTCATCAAGTATGGGAGAGACAAGCACATACATGTTATCGAGACTTTGTTGGTGCGATACACAAGCTTGATGTATGATCACCTTATATTTTTGAACAAATATAGAGTCGTTGGCAGCAGTATTGGACATCACCTGAGACAACGTCGATTTCAGAGCGTAATTCTACCAACATACGTGGAGGATTAAGGGGAGAGAGTCTTCTTGTATATACTAGAGGATCTATTACCCACCACGAGTATGTAGAGAGACTTGTAAGTATCTACTCTTTAAATTTACATTTTGATTTTTTTTACTTTGGTGTATTTCAATTTAATTTGATATGTGAATTTTTGAATGAAAATATGTATATTATAAAGAATGATGATAATGTTATAAATTGTAGTTCACTTATAACATTTTATTTTGATGTAAGAAAAGTCTATGGGCACGAAGCCTACACTTCATAAACTCTTTTTGCACATTTACATTAAGAAGCATGACGGTGTGACCTTCGTCAACACCCGATATAAAGAATTAAATGTATGTGAAATTTATGCTTTAGTATTAATGGTTAATAATTATCATTTACTAATATAAACGTTGCTTTATGATAGGACCAAATACAAGAAAGTATTCAATGACAACCTCAACAGTCTGAAGATGTTGATGAGACTCAAACCTATCTTCATGCAATGGTGGTAAGAACCGTCGTGGAAGGATATTCGGCTTAGGTTCATTTACGAACACATATTATCCGCAATCCTCCACGTCCAGTACAACAACATCTAGTAGGCGGTCGACAACTAATGAAGTCAATGAGCTTTGGAGCATAATACAGACATTGGCAACTTAGTTGCAACAGTCGATGGAGTACATAGCTCAGCACCATAATGAGATGGATGAGTTGATAAGGAGGCGTAGCACCTCATCGCAACAATCAAAGCATCCACAGTCATCAAATGAATAACGTACTTGTAGTCATTTTGTATTAATTACAAATATTTATTATGTACAAAATAATTTTTTATTATCAATTAAGATAGTTTTTACTTTATATCGTCCATCAACTTTCTTTTTAACAAATTAAATGTTGAATCAAATCAAAATATTATCAATAGATAACTCATAACTATTTAAATTATGCATCAACCATAATGTTATCAAATCAAATTTAATGCAGGAAAATTTTAAAAAATAGTTTTTAGCAAATTTACCAACAAAAAAAGTTCATCGGTAAAATCGACAAATAACCATCGGTAATGACAATATTAATTTACTGACAGAATAACGAAATCTGTCGGTAATTTTTTCGACGAACAAGTCTTCTCTTTCAGTAAATTTACTGACCAAAGACAACACAGAATAACCGTTAGTATATTCTCCAACGGTACACAAAATTTCCGTAGGCAAATTTGTGATGGACATTATGTTGTTCGTCGCAAATTATTACATACAATTGTATCTTCGACGCCTTGGTTCGTCGATAAATTTTGTCATTAACTAAGCTTTCCCACAGAAACATTCTGTCGGTAATTTCTGTCACTAAACTCCATTTTTCTTATAATGTGCTTCGCCATCCCATTTCCTCTATTCACTTTCACTTTTATGTACAAATTCACTTACACAACTACTATTTTTAAGATAAAAATAAAGAATATGTATAATAATTATTGGTTTCCTTTTATGGAAATCAAGAAAAATTTAACATAACTTAGTAGATAGTCTAAATAATTCACCTAATTATTTTGTAAACACCATGGAACACTTAGGCCTTATTTGGTTGGTATGAATTTTTGTTTGGGAAAATAGTATTTTTCATAAAATTTACATTATCACGTTTGGTTCATTTTTTTGAGTAGTTGGGAAAGAAAAAACTTTCCTAATCTAAGAAAAGTAAAAACTTTTCCAATCTAGAAAAAGTAGTAGCACTTTACTTGGATTCTAAATACCAACACTCCCTTAGTATTTAGATTACTTTTCTCATAAATTTAATCTAAAAAATACACTAGCCAATTTAATATTTCCTTCTCAACTCGACGACAATTATTTTATAAAACCTTATCTCTTCTTCAACCAATGTTACAAATACCGCACTAGACTTAGTATCGGATTGATTTAATAATGAAAAATATATAAAATAAATATTAGTTTATAAATAATAATTTTGAAATTATTTATTTTAAAAATAAAATCTTTTTATTAAGGAAAATTTTAAAAAAAATTAAAAATTTTACAAAAAAGTCCCTCTATTTTTTAAAATTTTAGATATCGATCGGTATTTGGTCGATATTTTGAATATCGGTCGGTATTGTTTAAAATGGGCCAGTTTCAACCTGTATTTAAACCCGGTACGATCTACCATTTATTTTATACCAATTTTGGTCTGGTATGTATCGGTATTCATAATACTGTTTTCAACTATTCTTGTTGTTCTCCCGTTAGTAGGATTTTGAATATTTTTGCTCAGAAGTTTCAATCGACAATCTTCAGGTTCATATTTTTTCTTATTTAACAATTTCAATTTATATTTAGTTTGTAGGGATATAATTGGAAACACAAGTCAAAATCAAGTTACATTTCATGAAATACTGTTGCATACTAAACACTATAATAAGAATTTACCCAACTTTCTTATTAGAATTATTATAAGTATTCAAACATATGAATATCTTTACTTTTCAGAGATTTATTTTCCAAGAAATTATATTCCAAATTCACTTTACTTTCCCGTCAATCAAACGAGAACTAAGGGTATTTTTGATGGTCCTATATAAAGCCACATCATTATGAAATATGATATTTTGTCTTTAAATTTATGTCTGACTTGATTTGCTACGTTAACAATCGAAAATACTAATGTCGAGTTAGATTTGGAAAAAATTGAATATTCAAGTATTTAATTGTTACATTTTAAAATTTGGAATATAATTGTAATTAACCATATTATATATATATTGGGAATATAACTGTAATTAACCACATATGTATAAAAGAAGGAACATCTATTATTCTACGTACCCGTATCATTCAACTATTATGATATGTACAATTACAATGTTTACTCCATGAATATCGTGATACAATTGAGCTTTTCGAACACTTATCTAGCTTGAGTTTAGGTAGAAAAAAGGATGTTTTTATCTTCCAACCAATCAGATCACATATTTCCCTGAATAGAAACATTATAGTTATAAGCCGTGCTCTCTGTCCCGAGCAAACCCCTTCACCATCAGGGCACTCTTTTAAATCTTTTCCAATATGTTGTCAAGTTCTTGGATTCGTTTACAAGGTTTTACAATGTTGTTCTTCAGGCTCAAGAACATGGAACTGGACTACGGGCTATGGCAATTGCAGATGTCTCCAGCAGAAAGCCCAGATCTTAATAAGCTGGCAAAAGGTTAGGGTTCGTGAAGTTTTAGTTCGCTTCTTGTCTAGTCTCCATGGCTTTTGCGCCTCTCTAAGGACAACCCAAATACATTGACTTCTTTAGGAAGATGGGCATTGTTCAACATCCACAGACACCTCATACCCTACCAAAACCATTTTATAATCGTATGACGCATTGGAGCACATGATGGTCGTGGAAACATCAGATCATACACTCTCCAAGCCAAGCAATGGAGGTTTGTGGACTATAGCATGTGTTGAGCGGAATTAAAATAGACAAGGGAGTATCGAATTGAAGAGAAATAGACACAAAAACAAAGTCCCTTTCTATCACGCCATTATTAGTAGGTAGAGCCGGTGAGTCGATGGACTAGTGGGTGAAAAGGACGTCCACTCATGCCATGTGAGTCTTTGAACGAACCTACACACAACCCTCAAAACCGCATCTACACTACATTCTCTTTCAACGTTAACAACTCGCTCTTTTTATACTATTGCTAAATTAACTATTTATCTAACTACACACATTTCTACATACTTACACGCTTTTTTTTTTTTTGGGTTATATTTGGTGGTGTATGTTTTTATTTGGAATTTTGAAATACAAGTGTTGCATTGGATGATGGGTCATTTCAACTGTTTCTTCCCATGCGATCGCTACTTGCGGTGTATTCATATTCTGGTTTGGTAGGTCACGACTATTTTAAGGCCTGACTTGTATTTTCCTCAGTTTTCTTTTTTCATATTTTGGTGCTAACTAAGCCTTACCTGACACTATCTCATGCCCAATTCCATCAATCTTGTGTACTGTTTATAATTTAAATTTCCAAAATACAATTGGTTTTTAGACTTGTGTAGTTTATGTATAGAAGTGAATAGGCCTGTAATGGGTCAAGCGGCTCGTAGCAGCTGATACAATTTTTTAAGTATGAAAAATAAAATAAAATGATAAACATTTCTATGCCCCGAAGCTTTTTCAGAAATTGAACAGACCGAATGGTTGCTTCTTTTCCACGATTTAACACTTAACAAAAGCATGGATGTACGACCAGGAAAATTATATATATGTTAAAAAAGAAAAACTAGGGGTTAACGACAAGCGATAAAACATCTAGCTACTAGAAATTAAGAGATTGAATCGGGTGACAATGACCGCTTAAAAGACACTCATTTGGTATCATGAAAAGATACTTAAAACTTCGGCAACTTAGACAGGCCTGTATTGTATGTATGGGAAACTTCTGCTCTCTGTCTGTTTGATTTCAATATCAACAGATTCTTAATTTGCTCTACCGAAATGTACAATTCAAGGCCTTCAATATCGTATTGCTATAACAGACGACAGCCATCGAGTTCATAACAACATCAACCCAAAATAGAATCTAAGAAAATAAACATATAGAAAAGAAAGGCCGTTTAAATTGGTAACAACATCACCGTCTTCTTCTTGTTCTTCGCTGCTCATCTTCTTCAAACGCTAACAGTGCAACTGGTAACCAACTGGTACTTAACGGCGTTAGCACCGACAACAATTCCGGTATTTCTGTTCCCAAACGATATATAAGCAGGACATCTGACGTACAAATGATACCTTCCCGAAATAAAAGCTCCAACTTTGAATCTCACTCGACCATCCATCTTGATCATCAACATGACAGTCCCTTGGCTCTGGTCTTGACTCAGCGCAACGGCGTTGTACGGAGCCACCGGCACAGTGGTCCCGTAGATGAACGGAGACCAGACGTCGATCTCCTTGTGACCTTGATAAGTTGGTTGGATTGCTGTGCGGAGTGTGATCTGTTGGCTGCGATAAGTAGCGTAGATGTCGAGCTTGTCGTAATAAATGCCGATTTTGTCATTTGGGTTGCGGGAGGAAACGGTAACTTGGAAGTTGGAGGTTAGGAAGTTGGGAGAAGAGACGTTGAAAGCGTAAACGGTGGCGTCTTGAAGGATGAAACGGGGCTTGCTTGGTCGGAGAATGGCCCAGATTAAGAGGACTGTGAGCAGGACGAGGAAGGCCAAAATTAGGATGGAGGCGAAGATCCGCCGGAAGAGTTTCCGACGTCCGTGGCCGTGCTTGCCACAGTCTTTAGCTGACATAGTGGTGGTTGATGCGTGAAGAGTAGAGAGAGAGAGGTTTTCAAAGAAGAGAGCAGTGATGAAGGGAAGGGTTGGGGGTGTGGTTGGTTGTTAGTAATATAGAGAGACGGAAAGGGACCTTGGGTGATGGCTCGAGCTTCAAATGGCAGCCAAGTACGTGTAGGTTTGTTAAGAAGGAATACATAAGCAATAAAGCCAATTCTTAGATGCATAGCGAGATAGGCATAGTTTAATAGTAAGTAGTAGACGTCCGGTCTACTCAATACTGATTATCTATTAGCTATAGGTCCCCTTTGGCCACCAGTGAAATTAAGCAACTTCCTGGTTTTCCTTGGGTCTAATAAAAAGGAGCTGCTGACGACGGGATTATTCTCTCCTTAGTGAGACGATTGATTGATGTCAATATACAAAACTTTCTTTGTCTTTACAAGAAAATATTTCCACAGAAGTTGTGACAATAATGCAATGAAGAGCGTGAAAGACACAGAAGCCCTTTGGTCTTATCAACAAATTTAGTGGTGGGTCTACTTTTTATTATAATCAGCTAGGTTATTTAATTACAATCAAATCCTTTAAATATGAAAAAAGTACTACATCATAAAAGTTAATTTACTAAAATTATTAACCACATAGTGTCAAATGTTAGTATTCTCTCTAAAACGAGTAATCAGTTTATCATTTCCTCAATGAATTCGGCTTTGACGTCAATATGCGGAAACCAAGAGACATTGGGGGCCCACTTATCTTGACAGGGAAGCTTCTCAAACCGACCATTGTTCTGGGTTTTTGGGTATACTTACTTTCTACCAGAGTTATGCAGAGGGCTAGAGTGATTATATGACCCAAATCACCCAAATTGCTGAAATATTTTCAACTAAGATAGAACTCAATTTTGAGGTCGAGAAAATTCAATGTTCTTTCTCTTTTTGTATTAGTAGAGGACTTAAAAGATCATAAAGTTCATAACCTTTCCCGCAATTTCTTATAAACCAAAAACGTACCTTCGCTTGATGAGCATGTGCCAGATCACCTGCCAAATTTTATGTCTATTAAAAATTTCAAGTAACTATGATTAATTTATGAGGGCTTCAAACGTTTAAGAGGAGAGATGGCAAAAATGGTGGAGGACCAAATTGACAATTGATGATTTGTAGACGTCCCAACCACTGCTATCTCAAGGGTCACATTCCTCTCCTTTTTGCTTATTTTTCTTGCTTATAGCATTGAGATCATCACAACCATACATCCCAATTTCACCATAAGTGCTACATCCACCCGCAATATAGTTCCTATAAAGAGAGAGTTAATTTTTCAGTTAATATGAATCATCTTCTTTTGTATATATTTCAACTGATTAAAATGGTATAAGTTGGAGACATATAAGAAAGAAAAAGGGGGGCTGTAGACATGGGGTCTCGCGTTAAAACTTGTCGAAGCATGGTTGCATGTAACTTTGAAAATGTAGCAAAGTGAACCAAAAGTTGCCTTTTACATCAAATGTTAAATCAATGTTTAATGCTCTTGGCGCTTGTAGCTATCAATCCTTAAAAGTAACTTTTAACTATTTAGCTGCTAACTGCTGCTCTTAAATGGACCGTCTATTCAAGCATAGTGCAAGGGCAGTGACTGCTTATGTAAAGATCGGACATAAAAGTGAACCTCGGACCTTGTTCTAAAATCTCAGATTCTGTAACTGTCAAAAACAATTACGGGTTAAACCGCGGGAGGATAATTCACTCTTTCTTGAGCGTCTTTTAAACTGAACTTCATTTACCTTAAACTCGTTAAGTATTTATGATGTGCTTAAACTAACCAAAGTATCATCAAACCATTCAATAAAAAATGTAACCAGAAGCATATTTTTGACATGGCCTAAATTTTGCATTCCTTGTTCTACGGGATCTGAAATCTGACTAATTATTAATGTAATGACTAAGTAAAGAAGGAAGGGAGTAAATATCACTCTTTGACCTTATTAACCATGTAACATTATTGAAAGCGGAGTACCCCATGTGCATTTATAAGTAGTATGAAAGATAGTAACATTATTTAACCTGGGTCCTACTGTTCCTAACTATTACTACAAGAAAACAAGTCATTTTGCGTCGTTTTAAAAACGTCACAAAATGTCCAAAAACGTCACAAAAAACGTCACAGAATGTGGTGTAGGTAAAGGATTTTTGCGACGTCTTATATAAACACTGACATTTCGCGACGTTTTTAAAAACGTCACTAAAAGCAGTGACGAAGCCAGAAATTTAATATAGGAGGGTCTAAATATTAATTTTTTAAAATTTTGGAGGGCCCAGTGTATCACTGGCCCTTAAATAACTCCGTTTTTTTAATATATATATATATATATATTAAAAATAATTTTTTAAAAAAATCTTGGGGGGCCCAATGACCCCCCAAGTCTTAATATAGCTCCGTCTTTGATAAAAGTATGGACAATCTGCGACGTTTTTAAAACGTCACAGAATGTAAAGGAATCCGCAACGTTTTTTTGAAAGGCTGCAAAATGTTTTCCGCAACGTTTTTAGAAACGTCGCAGAATGTCTTTCGTGACGTTTTTAAAGTTATTTTCTTTTAATTATTAATTATTTTATTTTTTGAAAATAATTTAAATTTAATAATTTTAAAATAACAAAATTTGAAATCTTATTTGTTTAATAACTATTCAATATTATTTATGAATTTTATTTATTTCATAATTTTCCAATTTTTTAGTATATCATTAATTTTAATAATTATTCATGTATTATTCAATTACAATTCACAAACATGTCATAACATAAGCTTTAATATTAAAACTAAGGGATGAAACATTTAAGATTCTAGAAAAAAAATGGAGGGAGATACAATTAAAGCTTCTTTAATATTTGCATCTACAATGCACTGGCAATAGATGCACAAAAACCATCATATCGTAACATTTATCATATCTCCTAGAGAGACTAAATTAAGGCAGCCTAAATATCGATTCAATGATCAAGATACTAATATAAGAACATAAACATTCTTGTATCTATTAAGTCCATCAGATAATCGGAGTCTACGGACATTCTATTAAGTCTTGTCATACGGAGTTTTGAATTATCTTCCTCTAACTTATTTACTCTATTTCTTGAATCTACAAGCTTCCTTTTACTTTGTGTAAACTTTGTTAAAATATCTTCCTTTTTCCTCTTTGATGCCTCTATTATTTTATCTGCATCAAGAAAGAAGCAAAGGCTTGTTACTTTATACATACATGTTATACCTTAACAGCTTTAATTCATGAAAAGTAAAAGACTTCTTAGTTATTCTTAAAAAAAAAATGTACTAACACAGAGATTCAATTTCTAATGTAAAAAACATACAAGTGTATGCATAACAACACACCAGTCCCCATAAAATCAATTGATAACTAAAAGATAGCAGGGGAAATAGAAGAACGAATAATCCATTTTCCAATTGTAAAAGTTGCTCAATAATTCATGTCCAACTTTATCTTGTCCTTCCGCTACGTGAATCGGTGGTTGACTTGGAGTCCGTGAGTATCCTTGAAATATGCATATGCATATGCTATTAGTAATGTATCCTTCATAAATATATTAGGCCCGTGGTATCCTTCAAATATGCATATGCATATGCTATTAGTAATGTATCCTTCAAGCAATGCAACCAAACCGAAACCGCCTTTTTTCACTCGAAAAGTCAAATACAAAACAAATCTTTGTTAAACTCAATTATCTCTTACAGGAAGAACATCACTATTATTTCTAATCCTTATTTGTTTAAATTTATTTATATGATATACCCATCAATTCAAAACTCACTAGAAAGTATCGATTCTAAGTGAAAGAAGAAGCAAAGCTACATTGCTTCCCCTGCTTCACTATTTTGTTACTCTAGAAACATTTAATGATTCTTCTCGATGAAGAGTAGAGCTAAGTGTAAGTGAGAAGAGAAAATTCTTCATTTCTAAAATGACTAACGAAGAAAAGCAAGAATCGATATAAGCAGAAGCGGGGCTTGTTTTGTGTTATTTATCTTCAAAAAAGAATTAGCAACAATGTGGTTGGTACAATATATTGGCAAAAGTGGAAAATGAATCGATGAAGGTGAAGGAGCCATATTTAGAAAAAAGCTGATCGCACTTTAGACCAATTTAATAGAAAGCAACACAAGGCAATAAAACCTAGTTCCTTTGCAGACTCCATTGAGATGGCATACAAGTCTATCTATTACATGCAAGTGTACCACATTCATAAGAGTATCTTTGTATGTTGGAGTTCTAACAACATTGGATAAACCATATGTTTAATGCCTTCAAGTATTTGGAAACATAATATTGACACTTATTGAAGAAACAACTTAACATAAAAGACCTACGAAGCTTAAGACTTAAGAAGCTTGTAGAACGATTAAACTCAAGAAAGCATAGTACTATTTGTTATGTAAGGATCTGAATATTGCACACTCTAATAACTTCTAGCACTTACTCTCCCATTCGTTTCACTTAAGTACGAAGAAACCTTCTTGTAGCAATTTAACTCTGTAACATGCCCTAAACAGTAGAACATCCAAGATCACAAACAGACAACCATGATTAAGTTACAAGAAGTACCAAAATAGCAACATTATAGCAAGAAAACCTGGAATTATATGAACAAAAAATGACCAGTAGGATCAAATCTAAGTGGGATTAGTATCCAGAAAACCCATTTATTGTTCTCGATTGACTGCTTGAAACAATTTCAATTACAATTAGCCTAACAATACTCACCCAAATGTTAATTGCGTGAGAAACCATAATCTATAAGCATACCTAATTGCTCACATGGGTGATACAAACCAAAATCTAGAAGAACGAAAAAGAGTGGGAATTGAGGCATTCAATGAAATTTACTTTCTCCAAGAAACAAACACCTTTCTTGGAGCTCTCAACTTGTCTCTCAGAACCATCAATTAGCTGTGTAAATGACCTGTAATGAAACAAATCTTTAAGTAAAGCAATAGCTTCATGATCAAACTCAATATACTTAAAAGATAGAAACATTGAAAAGTAACCCGGAGAAGAAATCGACATCAAGAAGCAGATAATCCCATAGTACGAGAGCGAGAGTTCTTCTGCTGCCTTAATCTAACGATTGATAAGGAAACACAACACGTCTTGCCAAATTCACAACTAGAAAACATTAAGAGAGATGAAAAGATTCAAAATTTTTTTTATTACGAATAGAACTAACAATCCGAATAGGAGAAAAGGGATTTAGGGTTTGCTTACCTTCGGAAAGCAAAATATGTATCAAAAGAGAGATGGAGACAGAGACGGAAACATATTTGGAATTGAATGTGCTCTTTTAAACATAGAAAAGAAGAGACAGAGGACGAGGCCACGACACTAGACGAGACGCACACACAGTACGAAGGACGATGAGACAGAGACAGAGGACGGTACAAGACACACACAAGGAGGACGACGAAGCAGATATGGAAGAGGAAAAAAAAGAAGGAAACAACGCGCAGAACGAAGTCACTGCACACACGAGGACGACGGAGGCGAAGTGGAGGAGGAAGAAAACGAAGAAACAACTAGCGAAAAAGAGGGTGGGGGAACTTTGCGTAAGGCTTTTTAAAAAAGCCAAACGACGTGTTATATGCCAACCGCGACGTTTTGTCAGCAAAACGTCGCGGAACTTCAAGGTTATGACGTTTTTATAAACATCGTAAAATATTAAAATTTTTTGTGACGTTTTCTAAACATCACAAAAAGTCTTCATTATTTGCGACATTTTTTTAATAAAACATCACTGATTATCTTATTTTTTTGTAGTGTATTTCATCTCTGGAAAATAATTTGCTGTATCACTATACAATATAAGTATAATAATATATTGTGTAAAGTTTGATTGGGGCAATAAAAAAACCACCCACCGACGCTAGGAATCATTTATCACCTTACTTGAATACAATCTTAAAAATGTTGAATGTAGGGTAATTGAACAAGTTGGAATTCATTTGATTAAAGCCAAAATTGACTGATCAACTAAACAGGAAAATATTTGTCTTTAAGAAAAGACGTCGCTTGCTTGCTCTTCACTTGTGTGTGTTTATATATGGACTGAACGCTTGTACTGATAATGGGACATGAAGGGGCAAGCTAAAACTTGATAGGAAAAAATTAGGATATATGAAAGCAAAACTTGAAGAAAGAAACAAATCATACGTGATTAGTAAAAAGTAGCATTTTTCTTGAGAGTTGAAGTTGATTTCACATTGAGTATGGATTTGAAACAGAAGAAAATAGTTAGTTGTTTTTATTTCTTGGGCGGCTGCCAACTCTTAACGTTTATCACTATGTTTCAACGGTTCTTTTTCTTCAACAATACATTGTCTGAAAGTGTTTAGTGAAGTGATTAATGTCTATAAATATGCTTTTAATACTATTTCTTCAGTCTTCTTTTTGTGAAATTATTTATCTATCTTGTTTGTTTTTGCCTAAAGGAATAATCCAAATCGAATGCATTTGTAGTCTAACCTACGAAGTGAATGCTAGCATACACACTTATTCGTTTCAATCGAGTGTTCTTTTAAGCAAAATGATCGTAACTTGTAGTTACAATTATGTACAACTCAGTAGTCATTCTCTATAAGTAACTGACTTGCAAATAATACTGAAACATGGAATAGCTTCAAGGAGCTTCTATCCCCAAAATGTGAACTGATTCTTAACAAAAGAAAGAAAAAGGCAAAAGCACAATGAAACAGATCAAAGGAGCCAAGGAAACCCCCAACCCCACTCTTCTTCTGCAAGTTGATGGTTTTTCAGGTTTAGAATATCCTAGAACATCCCCTTTTGCACTTTATGGGCACTGACAATGAGGCTGATTCCTGTCCCTCTGCTCCTGTTCTCATATAGGATCCCTACAAGAGATCTTTGAACCTCTCTAAATTCCCATTTTCTCACTTGTTTCCCCTAACCCCCAAGTTCATTGATGTGCGTAGAGTTCACGCTCTCTGGAAATGGGTTGATAACTATGAGCTAGAGCTACCTGGGCTAGTACAAGAGACAAAAACCAAAAAGTTACGAATAAAGGGTCGTGAGAAGAGAAAACTTGATCAGCAGGGAATTCTCACAGTAGAAAACTCCAAGCTCTGAAAAGGGTGGAAAAAGACGGCGCATTAAGCTAAAAGGAGATTTTGGGTATCAAAAGTTTACGGTTGCTTAGGCTTTAAATTAGGCTAAGTGAGGTCTGGGTGATCGAAGTGCGGAAGGTGGTGGTGTAATAATTGAGGATCTGGATGTTTCCCAACACATGATTAAAAACAAGTTGGAGAACACCTTGCCCTTGGATTGCTTAAAAATCACGACAGTCATGACCAAGTACGAAGCAACGTAACTTATAACTGAATCTACCTAATTATCTTCTCCCTTCTAATGTTTTTAGGATCTTTTTTATTTTATTTTTAAAATTCAACAAAAACTCCTTTTAAATTAAGTTTATGGTTTATGGTTTATGGTTTATGATTTTTTATTTTTTTCTTCAGATTTTTCATAACTTATAAAAATTAGGATTGACAAATTAGGTTTAGTTTGTTCAAGTCCAAAATTAATGGGTGAGGTCCGGGTCGAATCAAGTCTTTTTTAGGAATTAATTAAGTACATAATTTTACTTATCCAATTATTGAATTTAATAAACTATAATAATTTTATTAATATTAAATAAAATTATGTACTTAATTAATTCCTAAAACTATTTTTTTCTGTAAATTATGTTTAATTATTAATAATAAAAATGTAATTACACGAATAATAAGATGTTAACATAATTTTATGTCTGTTTTAAAGTGAAACTCAAAACTAAAAACTGAAAACTAAAAGATAAAATCTATCCTCGTGATTTCAGTTTTACAAGCATGAAAATTGTTAATGTTAATTGAGAATAAATGAAAATAGAAAATTGAACAACATCTATAAATAATTATCAATATTCATGCATTGACGTTTTGGAGGACATATACGTGTTCCTTCTCCTGATTCAACCGTTTCCCGATTGGTTGCATTGTTGCATCGCATATCCAAGCCCTGTTTGGAAGTTTGCCAGCAATTGGATCCAAATAGTACCTTCTTTTTTGAATTTATTGTCTTAAGAATCCTGTGTTATTAATGTCCTTCTTTTTCTCTACCAGACAACGACTTTACTAATGTCCAATCTGAGAAGCCATCATATGATCCCACTTCTTATCCTAATGTCATGGGAATCTTATCAACGGCAGGAACGGGTCCAAAGTCCATAGCGCTGGCAGCCCTTCCACATTTACCTAAGTGTGTTCATCCCAACCATTCGAGTTAACCCACAATCAGTGACCTTACTTTTCTTTAAAAAACAAAAAAGACTAGAATTGAGTATTTCCCACTTAAGATTGTTCCTCGAGAATTGATTGATGTAGTGGCAATTTGAAAATATAAAATCCCACTATTAAATCATTAAAATAACTTTGTCCGGTGACCTTCTATTAGAAAAATTAATACAAGTCAAAGTAAGAATCCACTGGATCGGGGTTCAATTTTTATATTTGGGATAAAGGGCCATACTGTTACATGCTAACACATAATTAAAGTACGTAACTAAACGTTTTTCTTCAGTTCTTTTGAATCTGTACGCAGGTAATGCGACTCTATCAACAGCGAGCCTCGCAAAAGTGTCTCGCGTGTCACTGTCAGGAACTGTCCATTGAGATTGTCTTTGATGAAGCTTCTCCAATTGCATATTGAAGGTCTTAAGCTTGTCCATAACCATTGCTCTCGAAATTCCTCTAATGCCTGAATCACCCTTGCTTCATCCAACAGATAAGACACCGCGAAATCTGCACATCCAACGAAAATATTACTTGATTGTTTCACTAAATAAACAAACGACAAGTTTGGCAACAACCAGATGTTTATTGTTTGTTGTAACCACTAGAACACATAAATGGTTAAGCAGGAGAAGGGGAAATTATGTTTAGAAGAACGCTGAGGAGATCTAAAAGTATGGCTACTTTCTTATCACCAACCATTAAACAGTCAAATTCAGGGCGGGTGAATTGCTCGTTGATTATTATAGAACATTCTAATGTATTAGCAAACCAAATATTTTACACAAGTCATCTCCCCTTCCGAGCATCTAAAGACAATGAGTATAATAATAAGTTCATACAACAGAAATAACCTAATGCTTTTTTTGCTAAATCCCAATTCAATGCATTGGCATTGATTACAAATTTAAGAAGAATTTAGTGAAGAGTCTGCGCTGAAAGGAACAAAACCTTTGCCCAGTGGTTCTGCTGGATTCTGACAGAACGGAACGTTGCCGTTTGGATCCATAAGCTAGCTGCTTTCAGGGGTGACTTCAACGTGAAGGTACCTGCAAAACAAAGGAAGGCACGTCGGGGTTGTGTCTCGATTAGCCTCCGACTTCAAGTCGATCTTTGGTGAAGGTGGGATCGTAGTAAAAATCGAGAGAGCTAGGTTATGATTGTGCGTACCTTTGTTACGATGAAATTATACCTTATATATGAGATGGATGCTAGGGTTGAGTCTTTACGTAGACTCCTACCTCTGCATGGAAGGTTTTCTCGTGCTAACGGGCTGTGGAGAGCGTGGATCGGGCTTAGGTTAACCAATGAATGTGAGACCCATCTTTAAGAGATCGACCGATCGGCCCGTGGATTATTACGATTGAGTTTGGGCCCAATTCGACCGACCCGACCATAAGCCCCCTACTCCTCGAGTCTGAGCGAAGAGAAGGGTCGGAGGAGTATGTAGAGGCTTTGTAGCTCGTAATTGGTCCGATCGGTCGGATTTGAGATGTAGCTCGTCTGCAATCTTATAACTCGTCAATAAGATAGCTCAGGGTAGGCCTGATCGGTCAAATATTGACGGGCAGTACGTGACTACTCGCATTGGGATTGGTCGGCTAACTGTCTCTAGTCGGTCGACATTGGCGTACTTTGCACGATAGCCCGCGCCTAAGTAGATCGAGAGATCATCATTAGCAAGCGCGTGGTGGTACTTGGAGTATTTATTGTTTGACGGCGTGTGCCCTCTGACGGCTTTTCAGAATTTGAAGCGTATCGTCCTTGTAATCGTTGTGCAGCTGTCCCATTTGTCCTTTCAACCGTCGCGCCGCTCCGATTTTTGAACAGCCCTAGTTTCCTCGGCTCGGATCATGCCGCATGTCCAAGCATAGCTCGGATTTTCTCCACTCGTCGTACTTCGATTGAATGGCTCGTCCGAGTGTTCCCTTATAAATGCTCAGGATCGATTTAACTGCTTGGTTTCTTCACGCTTTTTCCTTCGCTTACGCTTACATTTTCGTTCGTTCGTTCTTGCTCCCAGTTCCTAGAAATTTCATTCAACCGTTGTTCGATTTCCTTTTTTCCATTCAACAAATAGGTACGTCCTTCCTCCTCTAAAGTTTTCTTTTCAAGAGTTCTTTTCTCGATAGACATGTCGACTGCCAGTGCTAGGAGTATGGTAGAAGGTGTTGAGGAGATTTCGACGAGGGAAAGGAAAGATGGGTTGGTTGTGGAGGAACCACCAACGGATGAATCGACGATGACCGTGGGGGAGTTGAATCGGTCGATTCTTAAGAACAAGATTCCTTTACCGTGGGGGCCCAGGTTGGCCTTTGGGAACGAGCGAATCCACAGCAACTTCAGTGGATATTTCTCCGTTTCGGATAGTTTTTTCTCGGTTGGTGGTATGAGGCTTCCATATGCCCCGATCATTGACGAAGTGTGCGCGGCCTATCAGCTGATGCCGAGCCAGATTCCTCCGAATAGCTGGAGGTTTCTTAATGGTCTGGCGTTGCTGTGTCATCAATTCGGTTGTTTGCCCACGATTGACATCTTGCGTCATTTCTTGAGGATGAGCCATAGTCCGAGCTCTGGGGCTGGGATCCCCTTTCTACAATATAGAGACGCCCGATATCGACCGGCCAAGACACCTTCGAAAATCTTTTCCTGGCGAACTAAATATTTCTTTGTGAAACCTCCAGGATTCTCCTCAGAGTGTCGGCCATGGAGGTATCCTTTGGCTGAGCAGTTGAACGATTTGTCAAGCGTATCCCTCAGTAGAGAGGAGTGGGAGGTAGTCTGGCGTATTAAAGCGCTCGGTCGGTACGTCTTCACTCGGCTCATCCAGGGCTATTTCGGGGGGGCCTCAGTCGATTCTTTTCTTCTCGACCCCTTGCGGATTAGTGGGCTGGAGAGAAAGCCGCCCTTACGGTTGAACTCATGCTTGATTCATTTCTCGCATGTTTTGATTATTGCTATCTCCTCGACTTATGTTTATTCTTGTGCACTATGGCGAGGATAAGCGATTTTTAGATCCCGCCTCCCCCTAAATCCAAAAAATGCAGACCAAAGGGAAGAAGCGGAAAGAGGCAGGGACCGGCGGAGGCGCCCCTGCAACAACGGAGCCCGACTGCTCTATCATGGTGTTGGCCCCTACGACCGCTGAAAGTCGTCCTGAGGTATCGGCATCTTTGCCGATCGTGAGGTCGAGCGTGGGCCGCTCGAGTTCCGAAGAGTAAGAGGAGGAAGGGGATGCGGGGCCTCCCCTTAAGAGGAAGAAGAGACTTGTTCGGCTCGGCGATCTTCCATCCGTCCCAACTAGCCAAGGCGGGAAAGAGAAAGAAAAGAGGAGCAAAGGGAAAGGGCGAGAGGCTATCGCCGAGCAATGGGAGTCTGCAATTAAGCTGCCCAAAACTGCTTCGATCGGGGACCTCACAGTGTCCCGCCATATTGCAGAAAGGATTACTCCTCCCGCGGATGAGCGGATCATGGACAAAACGAGTAATAAGGAGCCGGGGTCCCAACTCATTCGCATCGGCATACGGAGCGCGACGATGTCCTTCGCAGTGGTGCAGTGTTTTGAGGCTTTGGATCGGGAGGTCCAGGACCTCCATGAGCGGGTGAAGGCCTTGAAAGACGAGCTTGAGGAGGTTAAGGAGGGGAGAGACCTCCTCCAGGGGCAAAACTCTTCCTTGAAGGAGGAGAGGAAAGCCTGGGAGGAAACAACGAGCGCTTTGAGGGCTCAATTGTCCACAGGAGAGGAGGAGAGGAGCCAGCTGAGGAAGATGGTGGAGAAGGAGCAGGAACAAAGCAGAAAATTCCGCCATGATTGTCAAGCCGCGGTGGAGGGCCATCACAGACCAGGATATCTTGAGGGAGTTCGCGGCTCCATCAAAAGACAGAGGGTCGAGGCGATCAGACGCTGGCAGAGGCAATTCCTCCGTGGGGAATGCCTTGAGTATGCTTGCGACCTAGGCCTTTCGCTTTTGAGGAGCTGCTATGAGGCTCATGTTCCTGAGGGGTCGACGTGCCCTTCATTTGAAGAATATGCCGAGGCGAAGCTCCCCTCTGGTCTCGGGCTCTCTTTGCAAGGAATGATGGAGATGGTCGAGGGGGAGCCAGTGCCGGTTCCGGATGAGGAAGTGGACTTGAGCTCTGAGGAGGGCGAGGATGCCTCTCTAGTGCTTTTCCCCAATGTGTATGCCGGTCTCTGCTCTCCCAACTCGGATGCTGGCCCTTCCTCTCTTGCCGATCCGGTTGCTCCCGTTGCTGGTCCTTCTTCTCCTCCTGATCCGGTCGCTCCCGTTGTTAGCCCCTCTTCTCCTCCAGAGGAATGAAAAATGATTGTTTTGTTTTGTGTAAGGCTCTTCTGGTTGGGCTTGTGGCCAGGACCTTCACTTATAATGTATGAAAGTGTGTTTTTCGCTACCTCTTTTGCATTTAAGGTTAAACTGTTTCTTTAAGTAGTAAACTGTGCGCGAGTGTATTCGTTGTGCATCGAACGAGTGACTCTGGTCGAGCGATTATACGGCCGGACGATCCCGGGCTTTATCTTAGGATCCTTGGCCGAGCGTTAGTCGGTGTCGATCGATAGTTCCAAGGATCTTGCCTTGGCAATTTAGTCGATCTGTACTCGAGGCCGAGCTATGGTCCCAAGGATCTTGTCTTGGCGACCGATCGACCATGGTCGATCTATGGCGAGGCCGAGCGATGGCGAGTGAGGGTCCCAAGGATCTTATCTTGGTGACCCGACCGACCGTAGTCGATCTATGGCGATGGCGAGCGAGGGTCCCAAGGATCTTGTCTTGGCGACCCGACCGACCGTAGTCGATCTATGGCGATGGCGAGCGAGGGTCCCAAGGATCTTGTCTTGGCGACCCGATCGACCGTAGTCGATCTATGACGATGGCGAGGGTCCCAAGGATCTTGTCTTGGCGACTCGACCGACCGTAGTCGATCTATGGCGATGGCGAGCGAGGGTCTCAAGGATCTTGTCTTGGCGACCCGACTGACAGTAGTCGATCTATGGCGATGGCGAGCAAGGGTCCCAAGGTTCTTGTCTTGGCGACCCGACCGACCGTAGTCGATCTATGGCGATGGCGGGTTGGATTTTTTACTCTTTGCCACATATGATGGAACTTTTCATTGTCAAGAAATCTGAAAATCCCTTTATTGATGATAATGAGGGCGTGGGCCTTTAAAAAACCTGTCTGGCAGGGACAGGAAAAAGGTTCCCACGTGTTGTATACAAAAACGATAATAAGCAAAGACTAACTAAAATAGAACTTATCTATTGGTAGAGCGCCTTCAAGTTTCAAGAGCAGCCTCCCTTTCTCTGTCTTCATTGAGGAGAACGAGTTCCGCTCTGCGGGCTTCATCATTTCGTCCTTCTTCATAGCCCAACATCCTCTGATTATGAGTCATCCTATCCATCTCCTCGTCGGTCCTCACATCAAGAGAGCTCGCCAGGACTACCGCCCCGTCTAATGTTTTCGTTTCCGCTAAGTAGCACTCCCTTGCGATTCTCTGATGACCCCTGACAGTACCGATTCCATGAGGCGTTTTCATCGCTTGGTAGTAGGGAGAGACGAATGCTCTAAGGGCGTTCTGGGTAGCTCGTCCGATTATTGCATTGTACTCCCCTTGAAACTTCACGACTAGGAACTCAACATCCCTTTCTATTTGACTCGGCTTTTGCCCGAACTTCACTTTTAAAAAGACTCGGGCGAACGAGTAGGCTGATGCTCCAGTTACTCCTTTAATGGGTCTGTCTATAGGTAGAAGTCGATCTTCAGGTACCTTCATCTGCTTTAAGGCCTCATAATACAACAAGTCGACCGAGCTGCCCGTATCAATCATCACCCGTTTCACCTCATAGTTGTCCATGTTCAGATTTACAACGAGGGCGTCATCATGAGGGCAACTTACTCCATCAAGGTCAGACTCGTCGAACGATATCATCCCGTTGCTCTCCTTCGGCCTTTTGGTTGATGAATCTCTGCCGACCTGCTTGGCATATCTTTTTCTCCCTTTAGCAGTTGATCCCCCCGCTGCGTTTCCACCGAATATCATGTTGATGAACCCGGTCGGTCGGTCACCTTGTTGCCCGGTATTTCTGTCATCTCTTTCCCTTGATCACCCTCTCTCTTCGCGTCGATTATCTGTATTTGCATTCTGACTTCCTCCGTCATTTCTATCATCCCGTCTCCAATTCTGTCGTCTATAATCGTGTCGACCGCTCTTATGTTCGTTATCTCGGTCGGCATTTCGCGCGTGCTTCACAAATCGGCCTAACCTTCCCCTTTGTATGAGGAATTCGATTTCTTTTTTCAACTGCCAACAATCCTCCGTATGATGACCGACCTCTTTGTGGAAACAACAATATAAGTTGGGGTTCCTGTCCTTGTAGGGAGTCTTCATTTTGTCAAGTTCTCGGAAAGTTTCCCCATTCGCTCTCATGGCTGCCAATACTTCCGCATATCGCCTGTTGAGCGGGGTGAAGTCTTGGTGATGCCACTGCCGACCGTTTGGCTTTCTCCAAGTCGACTGATCCCTCTGTCTCTTGTAAGACTCATCTGTTCTACCACTCGTCCCGCGGTCATCTGCCTTGCGTTTTGTATTCTTTAATACTTCTTCGAGCTGAATGTACTTATCTGCCCGATGTCTGATCTCTTGAATAGATCGGGGCTGGTCGAGAGCCAATGACTTTTTAAACTCCTCACCCCTCGTGTTGCTCATAAGCGCGGCCAACATGGACGAGCAAGTGAGGTCAGGGACCTCGACCGCTTCGTTATTGAACCGAGTGATGAATTCTCGCATGTTAGACCCCAAATTTTTTTAAATGATGATATTAAGCATGAATTGTGATAATTATGTGATTAAGGCTTAGTTTGATTTATTTTGGAGTGGGTTGAATGAGAATTAAGAGATAATTATATGTGAGGGCATTTTAGGAAGTTTGCTTGAGTTAGATATATGTAAGCTTTGTAGGAAGGGCATGTTGGTCTTTGGCTTAGGTTTAAAAGACTTAGAAGAAAAAGAGAAAAGAGAAGAAAAAGAAGGAAAAAGAGAAGAGGAGAAGTCGTCGTGAGGAGGAAGAAGAGAAGAGGGAAAAGGAGAGTTGCGATATTTGAGTTTTCCGATTGATTCGAAGTGATTTCTGGTGAGTTTAGCTTCTTTTAAACTTGTTTTGGTTAGATTTAAACCTAGAGAATGTTGAATATGTGAGAATCGAAGGTTTTAGGTTTTTAGGGCGTAAATGTAGAGATTTCTTTGGGTTGATGATTTTATGGATGTTTTTGAGTTGCTGTTGGGTTAGAAATGTAGTATAAGTCATGATCTAAAGCTTATATGTGTTGCATTTGTGTTTGTAAAAGGATTGAAGTGTGGAAATGCTAGAAATCAGGTTTCGGAGTTGTTTCTCAGACCCATGCGTCGCGACGTCGATGAACACGCCATGCCGGCGTCTTGAGAAAGGGAAGCAACGTCATGACGAATAAATATTTATTCGCCGACGTCTGACGGGACGAGTTCGTCGCGACGTGCGTGTCGTATGCCACACACTAATGTGCTTTCGCCATGGCGAACACGGGCGTTCATGCGACGATGAGGAACTTCGCCATGCTAGCCCTATTTTCCAAAGAAGAATATATTTTGTTATTTTGGGCATATCTTTCGGTGTAGATATCCAATTGAGGTGATTTTGGATTCATTGTGACCTAGAGATCAAGGACTACAAGTTGTATGAAAAAGGGAAGTTCGAAATTAGTCTTTAAGGGTTCGGAAATTTATGAGGAAGTTGAATGTAGACTTTTAATGCTTTATTTTGGCTTTCCAAGCTGTGATTATTTTCTGTGGATATTGATTGGATGAAAACTTGGTTGTTTTAGGAAACCAAGCTGACCCGATTTCATCGCAAGAGGAAGGAAACCAGTGAGTCGAATACTCGAGCGATCTTAGGTGGGTAATATACTTATAGTTATTGTGTGACTAGGCAATTTCTTGCCTATGTATGAATATATGTTATATGTTATGCATGTTTAAATGTGATGAATTGAATGATTTTGAGTTCATATATTTTGAAAGAATCATAAGGATTGATAGCATCACATTTTGATTCTGATCATGTTATGCCTCGACTTTGGTCACGACATTTTGACTAAATGCAAGACATGAAAGAATACCATATGATAAAATGATTATGATCATGATTATGTGCTTTTGTTTGGGCGAGAGTGGAACCATTTCGTTCGTCACGTGCACGTAGACAAGAGCCTTCTCCCGGCTGCCCGCTTGTGGCCTATGAGATCCGAATGGACTCATTTTGTTTAGGGTGTAAACTTCGGTTTCTCCCTTTTGTTTCCATGGAACCCTCGAGCCATTGTGATGTGCATTGCATATGTGAATTGTTTATTGTGAATGCTTCGTGACATATTTATGAGTTGAATGAATTATTGAATACGTAAATTTCTTGAGTAGCATATGAATGCTTGAATTGATGTCTATATAGATATAATATATATATATTCATATGCTAGGACTTGTGCTAGTTGCCGATGGCTATAATTATATTAGCCACTGAGCTGTGTAGCTCAACCCATTACTTTCCCTCCTCAGGTGCAGAACAGGCCGACTGTTGATCTTGCGAGGCATCGGAAACTTCGAGCTAATTAGGAGTTTTGTATTAAGTTCGTATTATTGGTTGGCCCTCCAAACATATTATCATGGAGCATATTTCATGTATTTTGGATTGGAACTTTATTATGTATTTCGCACGATTTTGAATACTTATGACATTTCTTCAGGTTGTGATGGCATGAGTTTAATTCATGTTTAGAATGCATGTGTAAGTGCTGGAATGTATGAGAATGATTATGTGTGAATTATGATCGAACTATGTATATGTATATGTGTAAATGTTGGGATCGGGTCCGACGTTATGGGGCGCCCGGCGATGGCGCAGCTCGAGGGGCCGCCTCGCGAATCGGGAATCCGGAGCCTGGGCCCAACATGTTTGGTATCAGAGCGCCTAGGTTTAGGTTTCCTCGGCTTAGAATGCATAATAGGATTTTGTGCTCTATGATTATTTGTTGCATTACTTGATTGTATTAAGTGACATGCATATCATACATACATGTAGATTGCCATATAGCTAATCCTTAGTGTTTTCATTTGAAGGAGTACGATGCCACCTCGTAGAAGAAAACGAGGAGTTTTGCAAGGATCTGCTGCACCTGACTCTCCGACTAGAGAGGAGAGGACTGATGAGTCAGTAGTCCCAGGGAATGCTGAGACTTCTGTAGGGCTAGGTAGTGAGCCCGTTCCGTCGCCGACTTAGGAGTCACCAGCTATGCAGGAGCAAGTGCCTCCTTTGGATCCGAGGTTGTTCCAGGCCTTTACTCAGGCATTCGTGCATGCTATGGGTCAGATGCCACAGCCTTCTGCTTCAGCCCCAGTTCAGAAGGGGAGGCGGTTTAACCGATTGAGGAAGTATGAGGAAGTTGATTTCTTTGGGACATCAGATCCTGAAGAAGCTGAGACTTGGCTGAGAAAGACTGAGAGAGTGCTGGATCAGATGGACTGTGAGGATGACGAGAGAGTCATCTATGCTGCGAGTTTGCTTCAGGGAGCTGCTCTACACTGGTGGGAGACTGTACCAGGGAGTTAGATGAGACCAGTAGGGTTGGCATGGCTGGATTTCGTGGTTGCTTATAAGAAGAAGTACCTGTCAGAGGTATATGTTCAGCAGAAGCAGAGGGAGTTCCTTAGTCTCACTCAGAGGGAGATGTCAGTGAGTGAGTATGAGCGTCGGTTCACGCAGTTGGCGAGATATGCTTCAGATCTGATGTTGAGTGAAGCTGCTAGATGTCGTCGGTTTGAGTCGGGTCTGCACTTGGCCATCAGAGAGAAAGTTATTGTGCAGAACTTTTGTGATGTTCAAGGTGATTGATCGAGGCTTTGAGGTGGAGAACATAGAGAATATCAAAGTCTTTGTGAACAAGAAGAAAGGGTAGAGAGCGATCCAGAGAGGGGTAGCACTAGTACTCCCACGCCTGCATGAGTGCTAGGAGCTTCCCAGCTCAGATCGAGGAGAGGAGCGATGGTGCGAGCCGACCTAGGTCGATGAGGACTTCTCTGTTTCTCACCAAGCTTCTGACTGGGCGGCGATGGGAGGGAGATGGGGACAGGTCATTCGTTCCTAAGTGTGAGCACTGCGGTAATTTTCATGGTGGAGAGTGTTATAGATTGACAGGAGCTTGTTTCAACTGTGGACAGAAGGGACACAGGGCCAGAGAGTGCCCTCAGCCTCCACGACAAGAGAGAGACCAGATGCAAGCTCCGAGGAGGACAGAGACCATGGGACAGAGGACTGCGACAAAAGTGGGCAGTTCAGACGTAGCTAAGAGGGTGACCATTCTGGGGAGACCGAGAGGGTAGGCACCAGCTAGGGTGTTTGCGATGACTAGGGAGGATGCAGAGACCGCTCCCGATGTTGTGACTGGTATGATTCGACTCTTTGCTGATGATGTGCTGTTTTGATTGATCCGAGTTCTACTCATTCGTTTGTTTCTTCGAGTAGACCCGTGTGTGACAGGATTGCGAGCCCATTGGATACTCCGCTGATGGTGAGTACTCCAATCGGCCAGTATATTGTGATTAGTCAAGTGTTTAGAGATTGTGAGATTTTTATTGAGGGAGTGCGGTTAGTGGTGGATTTGATGCCACTAAAGATGGGAGGTTTGGATGTCATATTGGGTATGGACACATTAGAAAGATACAATGCCCGTTTGGATTGTAAACAGAAGATAGTGGAGTTTGAATTGGATGACGGTAGAAGAGTAGTGTTTACTGGGGACAGGAAAGTGAGTCCACCCAGAATTGTTTCAGCTTTGACAGCATAAAAGATGATAAGTAAGGGGTGTGAGGCATTTTTGGCTTATGTGATAGACTCTAGGACAGATGGAGGAAAGCTGGAGGATATTCCAGTAGTCAGGGAATTCTCGGAAGTCTTTCCCGAGGAATTGCCAGGACTACCGCCAGCTAGGGAAATTGAGTTTCCCATTGAGCTTCTGTCAGGTACAGCTCCGATTTCAATTCCGCCTTACCGGATGGCTCCGGCGAAATTGAAAGAGCTTAAGGAGCAGTTGGAGGAGTTGTTGGAGAAGGGATATATTCGATTGAGCTCTTCGCCTTGGGGAGCTCCGGTTCTCTTTGTAAAGAAGAAAGATGGATCGTTGAGGATGTGTGTCGACTACAGGAAGCTGAATCAGGTTACTGTGAAGAACAAGTATCCTCTTCCTCGCATTGATGATCTGTTTGATCAATTGCAAGGAGCGAGAGTCTTCTCTAAGATAGACTTGAGATCGGGTTACCATCAGTTGAGGATTAAGGAGTCGGATGTGCCGAAGTCTGCTTTCAGAACTCGGTATAGGCATTTTGAATTCTTGGTGATGCCCTTTGGATTGACGAATGCACCTGCAGCACTTATGGATTTGATGAATCGGGTCTTTAAGCCATTCTTGGACCAATTTATCATTGTCTTTATCGATGATATCTTGGTGTATTCCAAGAGTGATGAGCAGCATGAGGAGCATTTGAGGATTTCTTTAGAGACTTTGAGGAGACATGAGCTTTATGCAAAATTCGATAAATGCGAGTTTTGGCTGAGGGAAGTTGCATTTCTTGGCCATGTGATCTCAGAGCAAGGAGTTCATGTGGATCCAAAGAAGATAGAAGCTGTGGTAAATTGGGAAGCCCCGAAGAATGTTGCAGAGGTGAGGAGCTTTTTGGGTTTGGCAGGCTATTACAGAAGATTCGTGGAGGATTTTCCATGATAGCATCTCCGATGACGAAGTTGTTGAGGAAGAATCGAAGTTTGTTTGGGTGAGGAGGTCGGAGGAGCTTCAGGAGCGGCTTCAGATTGACGAGTGCCCCGATTCTGATTTTGCCATCGGGTGATGAAGGATATACTGTGTACAGTGATGCTTCAAGGAAGGGTCTTGACTGTGTTTTGATGCAGAGAGATGGGGTAATTACTTATGCTTCGAGGCAGTTGAAGCCTTATGAGTTAAATTATCCGACGCATGATTTGGAGTTAGCAGGCTAGCAGCTGTGATTTTTGCCTTGAAGATTTGGTGGCATTATCTGTATAGAGTTCAGAAGAGAATTTTTATTGATCATAAGAGTCTGAAGTATTTGTTGAGCCAGAAGGAATTGAATTTGAGGCAGAGAAGGTGGATCGAGTTACTCAAGGATTATGATTTGCTGATTGAGTATCATCCGGGCAAGGCCAATGTAGTGGCGGATGCCTTGAGCAGGAAGTCTTCGATTGCTCATGTTCGGGCGGTATACCTTCCTTTATTGGAAGAGATGGCCAAGCTTAAGATAAGCTTGAAGTAGGAGGAGTCGGATTGCCTTATAGCTAATTTCCGAGTGAGGCCGATTCTCAGGGAAAAGGTTAGGGAATTGCAGGCTCAAGATGCAGATTTGAGCAAGCTTCGAGATGAAATTCGGAATGGCAAGGTTTCTGAGATAGATGTGAGGGATGATGAGCTTATGACAGTGGGGAACAGGTTGTGTATCCCAGATGTGCAAGAAGTTAAGGCTGAGATTATGGATGAGGCACACAATGCGCCTTATGCTATGCATCCAGGTAGCACCAGGATGTACAGAGATCTGAGAGAGCATTTCTGGTGGAAAGGCATGAAGAGAGATGTAGCAGACTTTGTGAGTAAGTGTCTCATGTGTCAGCAAGTCAAGGCTGAATACCAGGCACCTTCGGGCAAGTTGAGGCCATTGTCCATCCCGGAATGGAAGTGACAAATAGTGACGATAGATTTTCTGATGGGTTTGCCCAAGACCAGTAGGAAGCACGATGTTATTTGGGTGATTGTGGATCGGTTGACGAAGTCAGCTCACTTTTTGGCAATCAAGCAGACTAATTCTTTGCATGTGTTAGCAAAGAAGTATATCGATGAGATAGTGAGATTGCATGAGATTCCGGATTCGATTGTGTCAGATAGGGACCCTCGGTTTACTTCGAGATTTTGGGGTAGTTTGCAGGAAGCTTTAGGGATGAAGCTGAATTTTAGTACGGCTTTTCACCCTCAGACCGATGGTCAATCTGAGAGGACCATTCGGACTCTTGAGGAGATGCTTCGGGCTTGTGTGATGGATTTTCGAGGAGCTTGGGATGAGCATTTACCGTTGGTCGAATTTGCTTATAACAATTCGTACCATTCGAGCATTCAGATGGCTCCATATGAGGCTTTGTATGGGCGGAGATGTAGGACTCCGGTCTGTTGGGATGAAGAAGGAGAGAGGCAATTGGAAGGACCAGAATTGATTCAGGCGACAGTTGAGAAAGTCAATATGGTTAAGCAGCGACTTAAGGCAACACAGGATAGGATGAAGAGTTATGTTGATGCTCACCGAAAGGAGATGGAGTATGAAGTCGGTGAGAAAGTGTTCCTTAAGACGTCTACTTGGAAAGGAGTATTGAGATTCGGCAAGAAGGGGAAGTTGAGTCCGAGGTATGTGGGTCCTTATGAGATCCTTGAGAGGATTGGACCACTCGCTTACAGATTGGCATTACCTCTGGAATTGGCACAGATTCATGATATTTTTCATGTGTCCATGTTGAGGAGGTATAGATCGGATCCTTCTCACATCATTCAGACTAGTGAGGTTCAGCTGAGGGATGATCTGAGTTATGAGGAGCAACCGGTGGAAATTTTGGATACCAAAGTTAAAGTCCTCAGGAATAAGACAGTTCAGCTAGTCAAGGTCCTGTGGAGGAACCATTCGGTAAAGGAGGCTACATGGGAGCCATTGGAAACCACGCGGGAGAAGTAATCACATCTCTTCGATGATTCAGGTAAATTTCAAGGACGAAATTTCTTTTAAGAGGGGGAGAAATGTTAGACCCCGAATTTTTTTATGATGATATTAAGCATGAATTGTGATAATTATGTGATTAAGGCTTAGTTTGATTTATTTTGGAGTGGGTTGAATGAGAATTAAGAGATAATTATATGTGAGGGCATTTTAGGAACTTTGCTTGAGTTAGATATATGTAAGCTTTGTAGGAAGGGCATGTTGGTCTTTGGCTTAGGCTTAAAAGACTTAGAAGAAAAAGAGAAAAGAGAAGAAAAAGAAGGAAAAAGAGAAGAGGAGAAGCCGTCGTGAGGAGGAAGAAGAGAAGAGGGAAAAGGAGAGTTGCGATATTTGAGTTTTCCGCCTGATTCGAAGTGATTTCTGGTGAGTTTAGCTTCTTTTAAACTTGTTTTGGTTAGATTTAAACGTAGAGAATGTTGAATACGTGAGAATTGAAGGTTTTAGGGTTTTAGGGCGTAAATGTAGAGATTTCTTTGGGTTGATGATTTTATGGATGTTTTTGAGTTGCTGTTGGGTTAGAAATGTAGTATAAGTCATGATCTAAAGCTTATATGTGTTGCATTTGTGTTTGTAAAAGGATTAAAGTGTGGAAATGCTAGAAATCAGGTTTCGAAGTTGTTTCTCCAGGCCCGCACGTCGCGACGTGCGTATGAACATGCCGTGGCGTGCGAGAAAGGGGAAGCAACGCCGCGACGTGCGAACCTATGTTCGTCGCGACGTGCGTGTACGCCGCGACGCACACTTGTGTGCTCGACGAGCGGGGCTTCGCCGCGGCTAGCCCCTGTTTTCCAACAAGAATATATTTTGTTATTTTGGGCATATCTTTCGGTGTAGGTCCAATTGAGGTGATTTTGGATTCATTGTGACCTAGAGATCAAGGACTACAAGTTGTATTAAGAAGGGAAGTTCGGAATTAGTCTTTAAGGGTTTGAAAATTTATGAGGAAGTCGAATGTAGACTTTTAATGCTTTATTTTGGCTTTCCAAGCTGTGATTATTTTCGGTGGATATTGATTGGATGAAAACTTGGTTGTTTTAGGAAACCAAGTGATTCCGATTTCATCGCAAGAGGAAGGACACCAAAGGAGTCGACTACTCGGCGATCTTAGGTGGGTAATATACTTATAGTTATTGTGTGACTAGGCAATTTCTTGCCTATGTATGAATATATGTTATATGTTATGCATGTTTAAATGTGATGAATTGAATGATTTTGAGTTCATATATTTTGAAAGAATCATAAGGATTGATAGCATCACATTTTGATTCTGATCATATTATGCCTCGACTTTGGTCACGACATTTTGATTAAATGCAAGACATGAAAGAATACCATATGATAAAATGATTATGAGCATGATTATGTGCTTTTGTTTGGGCGAGAGTGGAACCATTTCGTTCGTCACGTGCACGTAGACAAGAGCCTTCTCCCTGCTGCCGCTTGTGGCTATGAGATCTGAATGGACTCATTTCGTTCGGGATGTAAACTTGATTTCTCCTTTTGTTTCCATGGAACCCTCGAGCCATTGTGATGTGCATTGCATATGTGAATTGTTTATTGTGAATGCTTCGTGACATATTTATGAGTTGAATGAATTATTGAATACATAAATTTCTTGAGTAGCATGTGAATGCTTGAATTGATGTCTATATAGATATAATATATATACATTCATATCTTTGGGACTTGTCTTAGTTCCGATGACTATAATTATATTAGCCATCGAACATGTAGCTCAACCCATTACTTTCCTCCTCGAGTGCGAGCAGCCGATCGTTGATCTTGCGAGGCATCGAAACTTCGAGCTAATTAGGAGTTTTGTATTAAGTTCGTATTATTGGTTGGCCCTCCAAACACATTATCATGGAGCATATTTCATGTATTTTGGATTGGAACTTTATTATGTATTTCGCACGATTTTGAATACTTATGACATTTCTTCAGGTTGTGATGGCATGGGTTTAATTCATGTTTAGAATGCATGTGTAAGTGCTGGAATGTATGAGAATGATTATGTGTGAATTATGATCGAACTATGTATATGTATATGTATAAATGTTGGGATCGGGTCCGACGTTATGGGGCGCCCGGCGATGGCACAGCCCGAGGGGCCTCCTCGAGAATCGGGGATCCGGGGCCCGGGCCCAACATCGCAAGCTTTCATTCCTTCCTTGGGTAAGTTGCATTACCTCAAAGTCGTCTTTCGGCGCTTACTAGTGGCGGCTCGTTCAGAATAATAACTTGAAATCTTGAAGCGGTGATCTGACTCGAGGCAAGTGTTGAACCATCGCCTAGCTCCTTCTTGGAAGGCCGTGCAGAAAGCCTTGCACTGGATGGCGTCCGGAACGCAATGTAGACTCATCATGGACTGGAAGTGCTGCAGGTAGTCCAGGGGGTCGTTCTTTTCAGTGTTTTTTTCAGGGGTCGGTATCTTGGTGCCGGGCGCCAGGAGACTATCCAAGATTTCCGGAGTAAAAGGAGATTTGTACTGAGCTGTCGGGCGATCCGACCGGAAGCTCATAGTTGCATTAATCTGATCATCCACGATTTTCTCTAGGGCTTCAGCTGGGTGACGACCGGTCATCATGCTGGTCCGTCGTGCGGCTTGTCGCGCAGACGGCTGCTGTTGTGCTGGCTGAGACTGCAAAATCTGGCTAATCAACAGATCGGCCGCCTCCTCAATCTACTTTCGGGTGAAGAAGGTGTGTGTAGGCAGAAGAGGATCTGCATCCGATCGGTGTTGGAGATTCGGACGCGTATTGCCCGCAGCGCTATCCTCCACAGCCACGCTCTGTTCTTCTTGCTCCAAGGCTTGAGGTCGCGGTTGATCGTTTGGGTCTGAAGATTCCGTGTGGGAAAGATGAGGTGCAGGCGACAGGGTTACAGGTAATTGCAAACCTATGCGTTGCATCACCAGAGCCGTGACAGCGGCTATATCAGGGTTGGTCGCCGCCGCATGACTGATCTGTGTTTTTCTGGACGTGGTGCCCTGAAGTCGGGCCCCACGGTAGGCGCCAATTGGTTCTGCCGGATTCTTACAGAACGGAACGTTGCCGTTTGGATTCATAAGCTGGCTGCTTTCAGGGGTGACTTCAACGTGAAGGTACCTGCAAAACAAAGGAAGGCACGTCGGGGGTTGTGTCCCGATTAGCCCCTCCGACGCTCAAGTCAGTCTTTAGTGAAGGTGGGATCGCCGTAAAAGCTGAGAGTGCTAGGTTATGATTGTGCGTATGTTTGTTACGATGAAATTATACCTTATATATGGGATGGATGCTAGGGTTGAGTCTTTACGTAGACTCCTACCTCTGCATGGAAGGTTTTCTCGTGTTAACCGGCTGTGGAGAGCGTGGATCGGGCTTGGGTTAACCAATGGATGTGAGACCCATCTTTAAGAGATCGACCGATCGGCCCGTGGATTATTACGATTGGGTTTGGGCCCAATTCGACCGACCCGACCACCCAGAAAATCCTCTTGTACTGTTTTAGCATGCTGTTTGACTATCCCAACAGGTCCTTTGCTTCTACATCTTAGGATTTGCACAATGCCACTTATTACGGATATGTAATTTATATCATGTTTTATGTAAACCAAGCCTTCGTACAGATCTCACAATATAGTGAATGTTGCTTATAAGGAATAATTGGGTCAGCGCAGGGTCTTTGTAGTGCTTGGATTTGGATTTCCCATCTAGGTTAACCTGAAGGGCTTGCATAATCCGCGTAGTTAGAGTTGCTACCTGAGCCTGTGGATCACTTCATTTGCTTCAAATGTTCGAAGAGCTGCTTACTTGCATAATCTACCTGAGCCTCTGGATCACTTTATTTGCTTCAAATCTTCGAAGACCTGCTTAACTGTTGTTTGGTAACTGCAAGTATGTAAAACGGGAATAAAATCTTATTAACACAGAAGTGAAGAAACTGACAACACACGGCAGAACTGAGAGGCGAATAATGAAAACAATAAGCTTGAAGCATTATAGGATGATTGGGAGGAACAGCTACTAATCAGTCGGTCAGCAAAAGAAACAGAATTGTCCATCGGGTAATTCTAACGAGAGAAGTAAAGCAATCATTTTGCAATCAGAAAATTATCATAAACTTAACTTGTAATCACATCTTCTACTACAGCCAGCAGGTACAGAACCAAAGAAAGAATATTGAAGATAATCCAGAAACTAGTTAGTTGAGGAAATACAGAAACATGTCTACCTACTCAAAGACAAACTTCCCATGATCTATTACATAGCTGGTCAGAGGATGGAATGTTCCATCAAAAAGAGCGATTCTACAGTAATCTTTCTCAACTGCTTCTTAGAAATTAGCAAAGGTCTCTTGAGTTGTCTGAGCTAATCGTATTGTATTAATTACATCTGCCCCCATTTCATTGCTAGTTGTACTTGAAAAGGGAGCTTCAATCTGCCTCCCATCAAAAAAAATTTCAGGTGACCTATTACTTTTCGCTATAGCCTCTCCAAAACTAAGAAGTGTGGGAATATCCTTTACGTTTACTTCAGCAAAAGAGTGATCCCTGAGAGAATCGCCACAGCGAACAATAATTTGACCTATCCAAGCATTATAATGTCGTTCATAGACCCATCTAAAGTATGCTATCTTTCAAGTGCACATTTTCAAAGAAATTCCCAAGCAATGTATACAATTCCCAACATTTGCCCGCAAAATCTCCCACTGCATTTTCTGGACATCATCTTTGGTAAGAGAGGCTCCGTTCCAAAATTAACGACATAACAAGAATTTTATTGATTGGCTTAAAATCAATCATAAATTTGATATACTTGTTTTGGTATCTATGTTCGTATGAGCAAGTTGTTGAAGTCTTTAAACATGCTCCTCGACCCCTGAGCAAGCAACTAAAACTTTTGATTGTCATTAACGAAAGTCACTTGAAATGATAGGAGCAAGGTCATTCTATGCCTTTTTTAATGCACAAAATTCCTAATAGATTAGGGGATTTCTAATTTCTATAAATTTGTTTAAGCAGGCAAGTTCGTTATATTAACTTTACTGGGTCCCCATCATAAGACTAATAAATATTCGACTCCCATCAATAAGGCTCGTTTTTTAAAATTGAACCTAGCCCATTTTATCAAATCTTTTATTGAGTCATTTTATTATTTTTATAGCTGATCAAATTTTAATCCTTATTCTCTTTAACTTTAAAATTAGTAATTAATAAGTGCCCAATATGAATTAAAAATTTCAACATCTCCCCTTGGAATTTTATAATAAAATAAGAATAATAAAGACTAATGATATGTTTGGTTCAGTGGAATAAGTATTCTATTCCTGCTGTATTCTTAAAATTTAATTATGTCTTTGTTTGGTCAGAAAAAAATGCACAGAATAACTAATTCTAGGATTAGATATTTCTTAACTTTCAGCAATAGCTAAAGATCATCCCCACCTATCTTTATCTATTCCGAGAATAAAGTCATTTGTTCATGACTTTTTTATCCTTCACTCCCGCATGTCTTCTTCACTTTCATCTCCCTCTTGAAACTTATTCATTTTATCCTTCACACTTTACTCCTGTGTTCACTTCTTCTACGTTTTCACTCTCTCTACCTCACAATTCTCTTCTCCAGAAACTTCACTCTCTCTTCAAGTCAACCCAGCCTTTTACCATCTGTCCTCTCATTTGGGTAAGTTATTATTGTTCTTTCCCATGGGTCATGCGTTTATGTTGATGGGTTGCGATTGGGTGAGAAGTTTTGTTAATCGGGTTATGTTTGTGTTTTGTTTTGATTGGGTGAGGGATTAGGTTTTGTTGATCTTCGTAACTTTGATCAAAAAGGAAAGAAAAAAGCTCTTCTAGTTTTACTAAAAATAGTTTTATGTTCAACAAGTCATTTGGATTAGCAGTATATATAAAACTTTAGGGCTAAATTGTTAGAAAGTAATGTTTGTGAATACTGTACATATATATCATAGATTCTCAAAACTAGTTTAATTTTCTATCTTATTGACTTATGTTTCACATGTACCCTCATTTCTCTCATAAATTTTCAACCATGCTTTTGATGCATCTATTTGCCTTTTCTTATTGTTAGAGTAATTCCTGTATTTGCGTCTCTCTTTCACGGGAATAAAACCTATGCCTTTTTGTTTTCTTATAATATTTACCACCTTTTTTTTCTATTGTGATTAAAGAAGACAAATGGGATCATTGGAGTGGGTAGTTTAGGTTGAAATGTGTAATTTGACGAAATAGGAATGACAAAAAATCACGTTTTAAGTATATAGTTTGATGATGAAATTGTTTGAAGTGGTTGGCAGTTGAATTAACTGAAACGAAATAGACATGAATTTTTAGTGTTTTAATTGACGTTTACCTTTTAACTTTCTTGATAAACTATACAATTAAGTTGTATGTCCGTTGGTACATAATTTTTCAGCTTGAATGAAAATGTTGTTGAATCTTGATAATATCTTTATATTTGTAACATCCCGTTATCGATGTGAAGGACATATTGGTAATTCGGATGGATTAGGATTGGGTGCATGCATAATTTAAATTGCACATGCATTTAGCCTCTATAAATTCTTGATAAATGATTATTATTGCACGAGTATATGCATGTACATGCATATATGACAATTTTCCGATTTAATTGTGTAAATTGGAAAATTGGGTGATAATTGCATAGATTAAGTTTTGAATATAGAATTGGAGTGGAATTGAATTTTAGAGAGTTGAAAATCGAAATCGGAGTGTAGGAACTTGTGTCATATATTTTTAAAGATTTATAGAAATTTTTCCGAAATTTGTGGAGTTACATGTTCGGACCGAAAAAATGACTTAAAGACTGATGGATTAGATTCCGGTTCTGAAATTGTTGGGCAAATGGCATGGAAAATTAGAATTTGTGATTTTAGGAACGAGAATGTTGAGTCATTGGAAATCAGAGACTGAAATTTAATGAATTTGAGGACTATAATCTATAGGCTTAAATCAACCCTTTATATACTTTAGGTTTTGAAATTTGGAAAGATATCCTCTAACCTAGGGCACGTTGATCTTCTTCCTCTCTTTGGAGATTTTCGTTCCTCCTTCTTGATCGTTGGTTGCTTTCTTCCCTTTTGTGCGAATCCTAGTTTAATCCTTGAGGATGATGAGGTTTCATTTGGCTTTGGGTGATCACCGTGGTTGTTAGAGCTTGGAGGAGATTTTCGGAGGTTTAAGGATTTGAGGCTTGATTGGTAAGTTTAATGGTTTAATGTTGTCAATTATTGTTGTTTAATGCATGTATGGTATTTATTGTGTTAGAATGGGTAGTTGAGAGTAGTGTTATAATGGTTTTTAGAGAGAGAATGATGAAAGGTCGATCGGAGAAGACGAACTAGAGCTTGTACGTCGCGACGTGTAAATAATTAGACGTCGCGACGAACGAAGAGTTGGACGTCACGACAAGCATTTAATTCTGTGCCGCGACGTGCCAATTCCTCCCGCATGTTGCGACGAGCAAGGGCACACGTCGCGATGAGCAGAGGCGAGCACGCCGTGGGAGAGCTTCGCGTACGTCGTGACGAAGGCGAGTTGACTTGCCATGGCGAGCGACCTTGCGCCGCGGCGAGGGAGCCTGATTTCTGAAATTGAATTAAGTTGTTTAAGTAATGATTTTTTAGGGTTATTTCTTAATGGATTGGTTAGGGATAGATCGATCTTGATTATAGAGACTAAGAATTGTTAATTTATAAAAGTAGGAATTCGAAATTTATTTTTGGTGGTTCTCGAAATCGGGTGGTGATTGAATAGTGAATTTGATTTCGATATAAAGATAATTCATATGATTTGGAATTGGACTTTAGAGAGTTTGGAATTTAGTCAATTGAATTATGGTATTAGGAATTGTTATGAATTACAGTGAAAGAGTTGAATTGAGATGATTCAGGAATAGGATCGGGAATGTCATAAACATGTATGGTACATATTTATTCGCTACATATGCATTATTGAATATTAAAAATTGTATAATTAGTAATGTTTGATTATTCTGATTGTTATAGAGGCTCAAGTGGAGCGTCGATCGTCCGATATAGCTGAGACTTCCCAGCAATAGCTCGGAAGTTCAGAGGTGAGTAACCTAGTTGGTTTTTCAACCAGTATGTGTTACATTTATGTACTTATGCCATGTGGAGTTAAGGATGGATCTATGTGTTTGCTTTTGATTGATTTCGGACCACAGGTGTCTGAAATATTTGGAATTGTTATAGAAGTGTTAATTGTGCGTAAAATTGAATTTGATTAGTTTAATTCGAAATTGGACATAGTATGATAGGTTGTGACATAATTATTGTGAATTGGACATGTGCTTACATGCATAAAGGTATGATCAGATAAAGACAGTTGTGACCGATGCAGCCACCGTATTTTAGAGCTTTAAGCTCAACGCACCAGGTCTCGTACCTAACGATTTTAGAGTCTCAGGCTCAATGTATTATGGTTTCAAGCCCAACGAAATTCAGATCCACTGGCTCAACGTTAATGAGCTCAGGCGCACGGTCACAACAACGAAATAAAATGAAAGAGTCACATGTACATCGCATATATGAATGTTCAAATGTGAATTGTATGAAAGGCAAATGTGAAATTGAATGTATGTGATTTTCTGGTTGTGATAATATATGATATAATGTTCAATTGTGTGTATATGCATGAGTTAGGTGAACCATCGATGATGGTTTCTCGCTGAGTTCGCAAAACTCACCCAATATTGCGATTATTTTTTCAAGACAGCGATTGTAGACTCATAGCTCTAGGGTTCGACTTTTCCGCTGTGTGAGCGCGTTGGCTCGAGAAGTATGGCTCACAGGTCGGTCAGCTGGGGTTGATTTTGGGGATGACCTAGTTTAGGTTTTTGTCTCAGTTCCTTTTTGGAAATATCTGTATAGTTTATGAAACTGATAGACTTGTAAATTCTGTTTTAAGGTTATGAAATGAAAGCATTTTTGGTTTTAAAAATTTAGAAATGTTGATATTGCAGTTTAAATTATATTGATGCCATGAGGTTTATAGAATTGTTCGTTCGTAGTGCACCCTCATCGTGGGTTATGTATCGGAACGATCTACGGGCATCTCGGTGCATACCCTACGGTAAGGGGGCGCTACATTAGGTGGTATCAAAGCATGGTTTGACATCTTTTGTGCATAGTATGTTTTAGGCTTAAATTTTCGTAAGAAAAGCAGAAATTGAATGAAATTGTGGTTTTGTTGTAGGTCATCCGTCCTTGGTGATCAGGTAGATCAACCAGCTGACCATGGATCAGTCGGAGCGAGTAGGGAGTCTTCAGTGCCTCTATTTGAGTAGCAACCTCCTAGGGTTCCCGTGAGACGGGAAAGGAGGTATGATCGATTCGCAAGCGGTAGTCAGAGACTTTATGGCAAAGAGACCTCTTGAGGCCGAGGGATGGTTGGAGAGGACCGAGAGACCCTAGATCGGATGGATCATGACCTCGACGAGCATTTTGATTATCGCGTCTCTTAGCTTCGTGGTCCAAAGATCGGTGGTGGAAGACCGTCCCGGCAAGCACTACGCACCTTGTATTCTGACATGGGAGGACTTCTTGAGAGTCTTTCGGGATAATTACATGCCCAAGGTTTATTTGGAGATGAAGATGCAGGAGTTTACGAGTTGAGGCAGGTCGGATGTCGATTGGTACGAGTATGAGGTGCGGTTTAATGAGTTGATGAGTTATGCCTCTGTTCTGATTGCTACAGAGTCTAATAGGTGCCGGAGATTCGAGGGAGGGCTTAATCTAGAGATCCGCTCCAGGTTAGCCCAGTCTGATATGGGCACCTTTGTCGAGTTGAGAGCTGCTGCAGTGCGGATTGAACAGCTTCTGAGACAGAGTCGGGCTGAGACTGGTCAGGGATCCAGGGGTAAGAGATCGAGTGACAGTCAGGGTAGCTCTAGTAGGAGTGTTAGCAGGCGTCAGAGCAGGTTCAGATTTTCAGGAGGATCCAGACAGTCTGGTTTTGTTCAGAGAGGAAGATTTGGGCAGTCTAGCAGTGGTAGTGGTAGAGGATCAGGGCAGTCGCCTGTTTGTGTACATTGTGATAAGAGGCACAGTGGAGAGTGCTGGAGAGTGACTGGAGCCTGTTTGGCATGCGGCTCCATGGATCATATGATTAAGAATTGCCCTATGACTTTGGGAGTTCAGTCTGTTGCGAGTGGGAGAGCTGGTAGTAGCACGATAGTGCAGCAGAGCCGCGGTGGTGGGCCTGAATTCAGGGGCCGAGGCAGAGCCCAGGGTAGAGCTGGAGATTCCTTTGTGGGGATCGATAGTTGTGGCAGCCGACCGCAGTCCCAGGCCAGGATCTATGCCATGACTAGGCAGGAGGCCCAGGATTCTCCGGATGTTGTTGCAGGTGTGCTTCTGATTTCCGGCTTTGAGGTTTTTGCATTGATAGATCCAGGTTCCACGCATTCCTTTATTGCACCGCATGTAGCCTGTAGATTGCATGGGGATAGAGAGATGTTGCAGTATGGGTTGCAGGTGAGTACACCTCTAGGTAGTACTACTGCTTTGGGAGAGGTCTGCAAGGGATGCTCAATCCAGATAGATCAAGCAGTGCTGAGTGTAGACCTGATAGTTTTGCCGTTGAGGGAGATTGATTTGATTATGGGGATGGACTGGCTCACTGCCCATAGGGCTATTATGGATTGCTATACCAAGGAGGTCGTGTTAGAGTCTCCTGGTCACCCCGAGTCAGTGTTTGAGGTGTTAGTCGCAAATTGCCACCAGATGATTTCTTTTCTGAATGCATTGAGGTTGATGCGGGGAGTTTGTGAGGCCTATTTGGCTCATGTGGTAGATTCCGGAGTTGAGCAGAGGTTGCAGGATGTTCCCGTAATCAGGGAATTTCCATATGTGTTTCCCGAGGAGTTACCGGGTTTGCCGCCAGATCGGGAAACGGAGTTCTTGATTGACCTCGTTCCAGGTACCGCTCCTATATCTATACCTCCATATAGGATGGCACCGGTGGAACTGAGGGAGCTTAAGGCTCCGTTGCAGGAGCTTTTGGATAAGGGATTTATTAGACCTAGTGTTTCGCCATGGGGAGCTCCAGTGTTGTTTGTGAAGAAGAAGGACGGGACTTTGAGGTTGTGCATCGATTATAGGCAGCTGAATCGGGTTACAGTCAAGAATAAATATCCACTGCCTAGGATCGATGATCTGTTTGATCAGTTGCAAGGAGCTCAAGTGTTTACCAAGTTGGATTTGAGATCCGGATATTATCAGTTGAGGATCGCAGAGGCCGATGTGCCTAAGAGTGCTTTCAGGAGCAGGTATGGGCATTTCGAGTTTTTAGTGATGCCATTCGGGTTAACTAATGCCCCGACAGCCTTTATGGCCTTGATGAATAAGGTTTTTCAGCCCTACCTGGATCAGTTAGTGATTGTGTTCATTGATGATATTCTGGTGTATTCGAGGAGTAGGCAGGGGGATGCGGAGCATCTAAGGACAGTTTTACAGATTATGAGAGAGAGGCAGTTGTATGCCAAATTCACTAAGTGTGAATTTTGGCTGGATGAGGTGGTGTTCTTAGGGCATATTGTGTCTGGTGAGGGTATCCGAGTGGATCCTCACAAGGTTGAGGCAGTGATGAGTTGGGAGGTTCCTAAGAATGTGTCAAAGATGTGGAGTTTCCTCGGATTAGCAGGTTATTACCGGAGGTTTGTCGAGGGGTTCTCTGTAATTTCAGCCCCTTTGACAAAACTTCTGAAGAAGAGTATGGCTTTTAGTTGGACTGAGGAGTGTCAGAGGAGTTTTGAGGAGCTGAAACATCGGTTGACTTCGGCACCGGTGTTAGTCTTGCCATCAGGGACTGGAGGTTTTGAGGTATTCAGTGATGCTTCGCAGCAGGGTTTAGGTTGTGTTTTGATGCAGCATGAGAGAGTGATAGGTTATGCCTCGAGACAGTTGAGGTCTCATGAGATGAATTATCCAGTGCATGATTTGGAGTTAGCAGCAGTGGTTTTTGCTCTGAAGATCTGGAGACATTATTTGTATGGTGAGACATTCCAGATCTTCACTGATCATAAGATTTTGCGGTATTTGCTGAGTTAGCGAGAGTTGAATCTGAGACAAAGGAGATGGTTAGAGCTGCTTATGGATTATGACTGCATGATTGAGTATCATCCAGGGAAGGCTAATGTGGTGGCTGATGTTAGTAGTGTGCCCTAGGCCAATGAACATTTGTGATTCATGTATTAACATTATGATTTGTTAATAATATATTATGAGGTATTCCGTTTCATATATGCATGTATTTCATTTATGTAATGTGATTTACATTCCATGAATGGTATTAAACTTATGTCATCAAGTACGTGACTTGATAAGAAACCATAAGTGTTATAATACTATTCTAGATCGTCCTAGTTGATCATTATTGGTGGAACAATAATGAATTAAGGCTAGTATGTGTTCGATTGATGATCACGCTTTCTTGATCATGGATATGAGATATCAAATCGAAACATAGATATATGTTAGAGAACATATATCGATCGACCCAAAAGAGAATACTACATGGTTTCATGTCATTAGTGATTCTCAATATGGTTTAACTTTAGTCCTTTGACCTAAAGTCATCATGGTTCCCTACATGAGGAATTCGGTGTTTTGATATTAGACTAAGTTATTTTTAACCGAATAATAAACAGTCTTATGTTGGACATCAAATGAATCATGCGGAGGGATGTGAATGACGTAGATGGGATTTGTACCTCTCTTAAATGAGAGAGATATCATTTGGGCCTCTTGACAAGTGTGACTGAAGAAATGCATGACCGTGCTCAAATGAATTGATGAAGAGTCATCAATGTCATTTGTTATAATCACTCAACTTGGGGATCAAGAAACTATGATTAATCAAAGGTTGACATGTACCATGCCTTATGATTAATCTTGATATCGTGTTACAAAAGGACTGAGCTTATAACCATAGTTACAGGTTAAATTGGATTATCGATCCTCATTTGATTTGGGTAGTCATAATGTCTTGCTAGAGGCCGCTTATGACTTATGGGCCTTGAAGTGTAATCAAGCCCATTGCCAACATCAAATGAGCCTACAGGGTCGCACACAAAGAGTGATGTGATCTGAGCTTATTCTCTTGGACCTAATTTATTAGGTATTGAATAAATATATTGAGATATATTTATTGGGCTAGATTGAATTAAGATGTCGGGCTTTTATTATATATGATATAATGGGCCGAAACTTAATGGGGCCTAAATGGGATTAGGGTTTCTCTATAAATAGAGAAGCTTAGGTCTCATTAGGTTAACGACACAATTGTCAGGAAACCCTAGCCGTCATCTAATAGAAAGATCGTGCGGTGTTCAGAAAGTGTTTCAGGACGTGCTAGCACACTACAGTCGCAGCCCGGATTGTGCACGCTCGTGTGGATACCGGTAGAGGGCATTAGCGATTTGCAGTGTCTTGGAATCCAAAAAGGAATCAACCTATCCACGAAAATAAGGTATTTTCGTTAATCCTTCGTGTTTTCGATTATACGTAATGTTCTTGTATGGTCTTTTCCGCAGCGTATTGTGAATACTCGGACCGTACGCGATCCAACAGCTGATGCATTGAGTAGGAGATCTCATATTAGTGCAGCTCAGATTCAGATTGAGAGATTGCCTAGTCTGATTCAGTTGAAAGCTCTGAATGTGCAGATGGATTTGGCTCGGGATGGAGCTTTGATTGCTACTTTGAAGCTTAGGCCGATGCTGCATGACCGGATCAGGAGGGTTCAGGATCAGGATCCGGTGTTAGTGAGGTTGATGGACAGAGTGAGATCTGATCGGGGTTATGAGTTTGAGTTGAGAGATGAGACTCTTTGGATGGGACAGAGACTCTGTGTTCTAGATGTAGATGATTTGAGGCGTGAAATTTTGGAGGAAGCGCATTTGGCTGCCTATGCTATGCATCCTGATACTACCAAGATGTATCGCACTCTTAAGTTACATTTCTGGTAGCCTGGCATGAAGAGGCAGGTGGCAGAGTTTGTTTCTCGGTGTCTGACGTGCCAGCAGGTTAAGGCTGAGCACCAGGCTCCAGTGGGGAGATTGCATTCGTTACCCATTCCGGAGTGGAAATGGGAGTAGATTACGATGGATTTCATTATGGGGTTGCCTAAGAAGCCGAGGCAGTATGATGCGATCTGGATCATAGTGGACCGGTTGACTAAATCAGCTCACTTCTTGCCAGTGAGAGAGAACAATACCCTTGATCAGTTGGCCCAGAAGTATGTGGCAGAGATAGTGAGACTGCATGGGGTCCCGGTGTCTATAGTCTCAGACAGGGATCCGAGGTTTACTTCGAGGTTTTGGAAGAGTTGCAGTCGGCTATGGGTACGAGATTGAACTTCAACACAACATTTCATCCTCAGACAGATGGGCAGAGTGAGAGGACAATTAAGACTATTGAGGATATGTTGCGAGCCTGTGTATTGGAGTTCCGAGGTGTTTGGGATCGATGTTGCCTCCAGTCGAAGTTTGCTTATAATAATCGATCTTAGAAGCAAGATTGGATGGCACCGTATGAGGCGTTGTATGGACGTCAGTGTAGATCGCCTCTTTATTGGGATTAAGAGGGTACGAGAATGCTTGAGGGTCCCGAGCTGATTCAGGACACTGTGCATAAAGTACAGCTGATTCGGAGTTGCATTAAGGTGGCTCAGGATAGACAGAAGAGCTACGTGGATCAGCATCGGAGAGAGATGGAGTACAGTGTGAGTGATAGAGTGTTCCTCCGAGTGTCTTCGTGGAGAGGAGTTCTCAGATTTGGCCGAAAGGGCAAGTTGAGTCCTCGATATATTGGTCCTTATGAGATCCTAGAGAGGATAGGACCCTTGGCTTACAGATTAGCTTTTCCCAGTGAGATGTCGCAGTTGCACGACGTTTTCCATGTGAGCATGCTTTGGAGATATAGATCAGACCCGACCCATGTGATTCCAGCTCAGGAGATTGAAGTAGCCAGTGATTTGAGTTATGTAGAGGAGCCGGTGCAGATTATCGGATCGCGGGTTAAGCAGTTGAGGAGTAGGGTGATTCCATTGGTGAAAGTCCTTTGGAAGAACCACTCCACTGAGGAAGCGACTTGGGAGACTGAAGAGCACATGAGGAGGCAGTATCCTCACTTGTTCGATCAGTCAGGTAAGAAATTTCGGGACGAAATTTTTATTAGAAGGGGAGAATTATAACATCCCGTTACCGATGTGAAGGGCATATTGGTAATTCGGATGGATTAGGATTGGGTGCATGCATAATTTAAATTGTGCATGCATTTAGCCTCTATAAATTCTTGATAAATGATTATTATTGCACGAGTATATGTATGTACATGCATGTATGACAATTTCCTGATTTAATTGTGTAAATTGGAAAATTGGGTGATAATTGCATAGATTAAGTTTTGAATATAGAATTGGAGTGGAATTGAATTTTAGAGAGTTGAAAATCGAAATCGGAGTGTAGGAACTTGTTTCATATATTTTTGAGAATTTATAGAAAATTTTTCGAATTTTTTAGAGTTACATATCCGGACCGGAAAAATGACTTAGAGACTGATGGATTAGATTCCGGTTCTGAAATTGTTAGGCAAATGGCATGGAAAATTAGAATTTGTGATTTTAGGAACGAGAATGTTGAGCCATTGGAAATTAGAGACTGAAATTTAATGAATTTGAGGACTATAATCTATAGGCTTAAATCAACCCTTTATATACTTTAGGTTTTGAAATTTGGAAAGATATCCTCTAACCTAGGGCATGTTGATCTTCTTCCTCTCTTTGGAGATTTTCGTTCCTCCTTCTTGATCGTTGGTTGCTTTCTTCACTTTTGTGCAAATCCTAGTTTAATCCTTGAGGATGATGAGGTTTCATTTGGCTTTGGGTGATCACCGTGGTTGTTAGAGCTTGGAGGAGATTTTCGGAGGTTTAAGGATTTGAGGCTTGATTGGTAAGTTTAATGGTTTAATGTTGTCAATTATTGTTGTTTAATGCATGTATGGTATTTATGGTGTTAGAATGGGTAGTTGAGAGTAGTGTTATAATGGTTTTTAGAGATAGAATGGTGAAAGGTCGATAGGAGAAGACGAACCAGAGCTCGTACGTCGCGACGTGTAAATAATTAGACGTCGCGACGAACGAAGAGTTGGACGTCGCGACGAGCATTTAATTCTGTGTCGCGACGAGCCAATTCCTCCCGCACGTCGCAACGAGCAGAGGCGAGCACGCTGTGGGAGAGCTTCGCGTACGTCGCGACGAAGGCGAGATGACTCGCCGTGTGACGACCTTCTTGCCATGAGGTAGCCTGATTTCAGAAATTGAATTAAGTTGTTTAAGTAATGATTTTTTAGGGTTATTTCTTAATGGATTGGTTAGGGATAGATCGATCTTGATTATAGAGACTAAGAATTGTTAATTTATAAAAGTAGGAATTCGGAATTTATTTTCGGTGGTTCTCGAAATCGGGTGGTGATTGAATAGTGAATTTGATTTCGATTTAAAGATAATTCCTATGATTTGGAATTGGACTTTAGAGAGTTTGGAATTTAGTCAATTGAATTATGGTATTAGGAATTGTTATGAATTACAGTGAAAGAGTTGAATTGAGATGATTCGGGAATAGGATCCGGAATGTCATAAACATGTATGGTACATATTTATTCGCTACATATGCATTATTGAATATTGGAAATTGTATAATTAGTAATGTTTGATTATTCTGATTGTTATAGAGGCTCAAGTGGAGCGTCGATCGTCCGATATAGCTGAGACTTCTCGGAAGTAGCTCGGAAGTTCAGAAGTGAGTAACCTAGTTGGTTTCTCAACCAATATGTGTTACATTTATGTAGTTATGCCTTGTGGAGTTAAGGATGGATCTATGTGTTTGCTTTTAATTGATTTCGGACCACAGGTGTCTGAAATATTTGGAATTGTTATAGAAATGTTAATTGTGCGTAAAATTGAATTTGATTAGTTTAATTCGAAATTGGACATAGTATGATAGGTTGTGACATAATTATTGTGAATTGGACATGTGCTTACATGCATAAAGGTATGATCAGATAAAGACAGTTGTGACCGATGCAGCCACCATATTTTAGAGCTTTAAGCTCAACGCACCAGGTCTCGTACCTAACGATTTTAGAGTCTCAGGCTCAATGTATTAGGGCTTCAAGCCCAACGAAATTCAGAGCCACTGGCTCAACGTTAATAAGCTCAGGCGCACGGTCACAACAACAAAATAAAATGAAAGAGTCACATGTACATCGCATATATGAATGTTCAAATGTGAATTGTATGAAAGGCAAATGTGAAATTGAATGCATGTGATTTTCTGGTTGTGATAATATATGATATAATGTTCAATTGTGTGTATATGCATGAGTTGGGTGAACCATCGATGATGGTTTCTCGCTGAGTTTGCAAACTCACCCAACATTGCGATTGTAGACTCATAGCTCCAGGGTTTGACTTTTCCGCTGTGTGAGCGCGTTGGCTCGAGAAGTATGGCTCACAGGTCGGTCAGCTGAGGTTAATTTTGGGGATGACCTAGTTTAGGTTTTTGTCTCAGTTCCTTTTTGGAAATATCTGTATAGTTTGTGGAACTGATAGACTTGTAAATTCTGTTTTAAAGTTATGAAATGAAAGCATTTTTGGTTTTAAAAATTTAGAAATGTTGATATTGCAGTTTAAATTATATTGATGCCATGAGGTTTATAGAATTGTTCGTTCGTAGTGCGCCCTCATCGTGGGTTATGTATCGGAACGACCTACGGGCGTCTCGGTGCATACCCTACGGTAAGGGGGCGCTACAATATTAGTTGTTAATTAGTCCTGTCCAGAGGTTGGTAACTTGAATAAAACGTTTTAGATGGTGCCAAAATCATTTTAACTAGTAAAAATAAACATTCCCAAATAACATTTTCATGGTGATAAGGATTCATAAATTTTATTTTGTTTCCCATTTTCTGTGTGTGTTCAATTTATAAGGGAGAAATATAGGGGAGGGGTCACTTTCCCCATGCTTCGTATGCATCATGGTCTAAGATAAAGTGAATCATGTGTACTTGAGTACTTCAACCACTACAAACTAATCATGCATGTACTTTAATGCCACTTTTATATGTAGTTACAAAATACAATTTAAATGGTAAATAACATAACATTTTTATGTATCCTTTGTAAGAATTTTTTTTGTGAATTGTCACTTTCAATAACTTTGAATAATTTTAGGTTTTAATGAACAAATTCTAGTTATAACACTTTATATCTAGATATAGTTCTAAGTTTACACTAATTTAGTTTGATATTGCAAATAGATTATTTTAGTTCAAAAAAGTTTTAAGAGACCATTTTCTAATCTTATTTTGTAACTTATAACATTTTTTGACAAATAATCTCTTGAGAGATATCCTAAAAAGAAAGCAAGTATTTACCATAAGTCCCTTTTGTCTTAAATACAAAGTCCCAATCATTATGCTCTTTTGTTTCTAATGCATTGAATTATGTTGTGTGGTGTGAATCTTTAAGGACCTTGTTATTTATTTAACATTTCCTACAATAATTTCTTGGTTTTATTGATGACAAGCTTTTGTATGCCTTTGATAACGATTGAATTTTATTACAGGTGTTCATTAATAGCGGCATATTATCATATGTAGTGTTATGTTTTTGAAACAATGGATTGAAATTCAGATTAGATACCTGATTTTCCAATGGATATAAACAAATTACCAGATATAAAGAAATTTATCCTCTTTTAGTAAAATGTTTTAGTTTTTGATTTTCCAACTTGAAATTATGCTTCTACAGTAAATATTTTATATCTCATATTTTAATTATCAATTACATCTTTCCTCTCAATGTTTTTGCAGCTAATTTAAAATTTGTTTCTAGCTTTGAAGCCCTCGAATCAACTACAAGGTATGCCCATTCTTGTAGTTTTAAGTTTGTCCAACATTTTCCATCCTAAAATTGGGATAGCCTTTAAACTGACTAATGTTAATTTAGGTTGTTGCTTTTCTTGAAATCAATGAACTGTGGCATCTGTTTATCCTTAACATAGTTTGTGCATGAGAGATTTGAACTGTGAATCTTCTCGTTTGATTAAAGCTGCGATCTAATTTTATTTTATCATATTGTTTTTACTGAATTTGATCTTTGATAATTTTATGTACATGGGTTTACTATTTCGCTTCCACTAAAACAAAGTTGTAGCCATCCTCGTAGTGGTGACAACATGTGAGTTGCTATTGGAATAGTTTATGTGATTCCCCTAAGAAGCTAAACATCCTTTTCCTTCTTCTTCTGAGAGGAAAGTATACTTCATTAGTAATGACATGCATGTTTTTTTGTGGTGACATTTAAAAATTATTACTTTGTTGCTTCTAAGTAGAAAATTTATGTTTTCGTTCCCCCGTTCTTTTCCAAGTATCATCACTACTTGTCTTAATTAAAGGAATGATTTTAAATGCTTTGTAAGATAAAAGCACTATCTAAAATTATATAATTTCCTAAACAACCTTTGAAAAACCCTTTATAGTTTATACCAAAAGCAATCATGGTTTCTTAATTATTATTATTTACAAAGTGATTAGTTTTTCCTTGATTTAGAACTCGACATACTGCAAGGAAAAGCTTGTGTTTTTGACATTAAAATTTGAGGTTTGTTGGTTTTATGATGAAAGGGAATTCATCTAAAATTTAAAAGTAAATGCTTGGAGTTCAATTACTTTACAGATAAATAACTACGATTGAGTAACAATGAGTAACAAATTAAGTTATTCTGTTAGGCTATTTGCATATGTAAGGTAGCATGTGGATGTCACTAACCATATTAAACTTATTAAGTGCATTTGAAACATAAAATTCATGTACAAAATTGATCATTGTTGGCTTTTCTATCTCATTTGACCTGTTAAAGACGTTGTTGGCGTAAATGCTTACATAATTGCCACAACTTTTAAGTAAGCTGGTCTACTCAGGCTATTGAATTTGAGGTCTTTTAGGTTTTATGTTGAGGTCTTTTAGGTTTTATGTAAGCTTTTTTCCCCATTATTTGGAGTTGGTTTCATTTGAGGTCTTTTAGGTTAGCCAATGTTCATGTTCTCGTAAACTTTTGTTCCTTGTGTCGTTCGTTTTAGAATGTTTCATTTGTTCTGATACTTTTGACAGATTCGTTCTTTGTTTTGTTTCACTTTCATGTTTTCATGTTTAGAAAACTTCTTATTAGAACTTAAATTGTAAGTGGCATTGGGTTGCTTCTTTTTCAACAATGGAGGCGTTTGTGATTGAACAAACTTATTGTGTTAGCACATTTGTAATGTCAACATTCTATACTTCGTATCATTCTTAAAGTTCTTGATCACTCCTTCATTTCATTTACATGTGTATGCTATTCTCTTTATCTTAGCTGCTTTTTGTTTCTTTCTTCTATTTTATAATGATGAACACACGACAACTCCTCCATGAAATGTAAATAAGATTATTGTAATCTCTTCTTTATTTTCTCTCCTTCAAAGTGAATGAATGCATGTGTAGTTATATTTAGTGATAAGAAACTATTTACCTTTACCATTACCTATAATCTTTTGACCTTTTCTTCTTGGCAAACACTATTAAGATTCTGTTTGGAAAATTGGGATAGTATCCATTAAGAATTATGCCCTACTTTTCTATAGACCAACTTTAAAATAAAATTGTTGGATCCCGTTATCGGAACCCAACTACATACGCAGAACGGAAAACGAAGCAAACGGAAACGAAGAGAAACGGAAATTTCCGATCGAAAACAAAATGCGGAAGCCAATAGCGCAAACGAATTAAACGAATAGATTTCGAAAGTCGAATTCGGAATCAATTCGTAACAAAACAAAACGAAGTCGTATAGAACCTCACGAATAGATTCAAAGCGAAACGAAATCAAGTAGAACAGATTCGACATCCGAGCACAAAAATCAAAGCAAACGATCGAATGAACATAATCGCGTTGGAAACCCTAAGACGATCCAAAATCCGGTATGAATTTTTTTATATTCTTATTCTCATTTTCTCATCTTATTGATCTCATGCAAAAACAAATAATACAAATCCAAAATCTCATTTTCATCCAATTTTATCGAAATTTCAAGAATGATAACTACCGCCTTTATCCTAACCCAAAAATTTCTGCAAAGGCAAATAAACACTTCTATAATCTCAAACAGGCCTTAGAATCATCGGACACTCCCGTTCGGAAATCCAAACACCAACAAAACGCAAACCTAACATCTAAAACTTCCATAAGTCTCAAATCAATCAATACCAAACTCATAATTCAATTAAATTCCCAAATCAATCATACATATATATTCCCAAATTATCCATAATTTCCTATACAATTTCACAATCATTTACAATTCTCAACTTTATACACAAATACATTTTTCCCAAACTTATCTAAAGTCATAAACATATTCATACTCAAGATCCAAATTACTTAAAAGCTAACGTATTCAAATGTTGAAACTGACGTCTTCACATTCTTTCATCCGATCTCCTGCTCGAAACCTGAAGATGGGGATGAAAGGGGGGTGAGCTCGGAAGCTCGTGGATAACACATTTATATTTTTTCATAATCTTTCGCCAAAAGGGCTAATTTTTTTCAAACTTTATAATTTTTCAAACAATTTCCTCAAACCTTTTTTTTTTTTTTCATATTTTTCAAACTTTTCATAGTAATCTCACTTTTTCTTATTTTTCAAAAATTCTCGAATTTTCATAAACATGAATGCAACATTCATAAACAAAATTGAAAACACATGACATATCAGAATGGTCTGGCTAGGTCCAAACAGAACGTACTACACTTCCCCGCAATGCGGTTCAGTGTAGCCGTGAAAGGAGTCCGAAATCGGAGCTCCGTGCCACTAACGGGCAGCCGAGAAAAGGCTATACGAATAGAAACAGCGCTGACTCACCAAAGGACCTACCAAACCCACATAACACATATCGAAAACGGAAACTCAAATTGCCCGAAGACACTTTCCAAAATTTTGCTTTTCTAACATTATTTCATCAGCTTAAAACAATCTCACAAATTCACACATATCATCTAATTCAATTAATTCAATCAATCAGTAATTGCTACAATATGCATAATTATCAATGCACTCATAACACATGAATTTTCGTAAATTTATATCGATTTATCAAATCATTTCAAACAATAAATTTAAGCTTGTAGCAATGTTTCAAAAGTAATTCGGAAACGAATAAAGTACGAAAATCTTTTCTTTCATTTCCTTTAATTTTTTAAAAGTAATATATAACTTACAAATCAAAATATAAATATGCTACCCACCTCGAAATGACGCTAGGAACTTGTTCCAAGCTCCAATTGATCCTGGCTTCTTTCCTTCTTTCAATTAAAATTGACCTAGGCCATAAAATCCAAATTTCACATCATAAATTGCGAAATTCCCAAAATTAACTATCGAAAATTCATAAACATCATACTTCCAAGCTTTCCAAAAATCAGAATTTCTAAAATCTCCAATCTTCAAAATTGGCCTAAACTAATACACCCAAATTCAATCTCATAAAACATAATTTCTTCACAATTGATTTCACATTTCATCAATTCCTACTCTTAATTATGATTCTACACCATTAATTCACAAAAAATTGGGAAAACCCCCAATTCATAATTTTTCAAATTAAACTTCACCTAAAGCATAAACATCAAAATTTACTTAGGATATCTCAAATTCATCACTAATTCAAGTTATCTAAATCATCAATTTCGAAAATCCCCAAATTTTACTATTCATCATCTTCTTCACTAAGCTTTCTCTCTCTAGAATCTTCCATAACCAAAATTTAACATAATTATAGTCTAATCTCTTTAATTAATCATAGGAAAACTTCAATTCATAACTATATTAAGCTAAATCAATCAATAAACTCATCAAAATTCAAACATAAAAATTTTCTCTCTCTTACCTTCTCTCTCTAAGATTCGGCCATGAGAGCTCCAAGCAAGTTTTCATGTTCTTCTTCCCCTTTCCTCTTAGAAACAATGAAAATCCCTTAGAATATCAAAGAAAATCGGAAAATTTCTTCTTCTCCAATCTTTTCTCCCATATGAAACTCTCTCATCTTTTCTCTCTTCTCATTTTCTTCTTATTTTCTCTTCTTCCTTCTTTCCTCCATGACTTCTACTCTTTTAATTTTGTTCTTTCATTTTCCAGATCCTTCTTACACGACAACTCATCACATAATGTGCCATGTCATTAAAATTTAATGAAAAGACTAAAATGCCCTTGTCATGTTACTTTAAGTCATGTTCACTTGCGGGTCTGATTCGCACTATCAATTTGAAGGAATTTATCAAAACTTCCTTCTTGAGAAATGTTCCTCTCAATCATACGAATCCAACGCCACTGACCGCGCTCAATTCCAATTACTACATCAAAAGTTATGCGCAAAACAGTGCGGGTATATCCATATTCTAACACATTTTCCATGTATGATTATTTCCGTCCAAAAATTCACATTCTTAATCCCAGAATTGAAACTCAATGTCTTCATAAAAATTGTAGCCTTATGTCTCTAGTTTAATTCAAAATAAGAATCGTCTCATTTCGATTCCCAGATCAAAAGTTATGCTCAAATTACTCTCAGATGTTCCAAATCCAAAAACTGCACACGAATTTGAACTTCCATTCATAATTTGAGGGTCTTAGGAGCAAAATTGACATTTCATGTCTTCATATGATTTGTAGCCCCTTGTCTTATCTTTATTTTTCCTCAAGAATCACTTCAATCGGATCTCTAAAGCTCCCGAATTTCACAAAATACTGAACTATGTTCGGAAAATTTCCCAACTAACTTTGATTAAACTAATCACCATTAATTTAATCTCAAAAATTCACAAATTTCTATGAGGATGTAGATAATTGTCTTAGGAATCCAACGCCGCAAGAATCACCTCAATTAGATGTCGGTCGGAAAAGATATAAACAAAATAGTGAACAAAAGTCGAATTTGTGAAAGGAAACTAACAAAGGAATCAAAACGGCGCCGTATTGGAGAAACAAAACGGCGTCGTTCAAGCAAACGCCTTGCGCGTTTGGGCGCGAAGACGCGATCGCCCTAGCGATCGAAATAATGCTCGCCATCGATATGGCGATCTTGCGTCAGCAAATAGCGACAATGGTGGACGTTCGCCATTGCTATGACGATCTGCTGTCGTAAGTAGCGGCAATGACTGGACGCCGCCATCGCTATGGCGATACGTCAGCGCTTTAGTGACGAATAAATCATTTTCCTCGTTTTTTTTTCATCTAAACTTCCAAAATTCATAATTCTCAAACCCGAACTCCAATTTTGACAAACTTAGTCTCTATAGAAAGCTTGAGGGAAGCTCTAAATCTTTCACGAAGGACATAAACATCAATTCGACTCCTACGGGAGTCCATTTTCCGGTCAAAGATACTATCCTCTAATAATCCACAATAAAAACTTGTAAAAATCATAACTTATTATTCCGAGATCGAAGAATTGCATACTTTATATTGAAATAAAGATCAAAACAAATCCTTCAATTTTCATGAAGAACATAAAAGCTCAATTAACCTCTAACTAGACTAATTTCACAGTCAAAGTTTCAACCATAATAAAAGTCAAAAGTCAACCCTATCACACATAAACTTTGACTGATCATAACTTTCACTCCCGATATCGAAAAATTACAAACTTTATGTCCACAAAAAGCTCTTGACATAATCTACAAGTTTCATGTAGATCATTTTATCAAATTTTGCCTCAAACAAAAGTCAACTCTCAAAGTCAAGCATTCTCTCTCCAAAAAGTCAAACTTTCTAAATCCTTCAAATTTTCACACTTTTTCTTTTTAATTCTTGCTATTTAACTTCATTTCAATCAACTCATCCACTTTCCTCTCATAATCCATAAAAATTTATTCAAAAATCAAATTCCTCTAACCGAAACAATTCTTTTCTCCTACATTTTTCTTAAATTCTTCACATTTCCTTAAATTCATTCTCATTCTCACCAATTCTTTCTCACTTAAATTCATTGTAATATTTCTATTATCCTCAAAAGTTCGGGGTCCAACATGTAGCATCCCGTTACCGATGCGATGAGCATCGTGTTATGCGTGTAGAGTTGTTAGTGATTAATTTGTGATCGAGTGTTTTGTGGCCTCTGATTTTAGAGAGATAGATCATTTTGCACATGCATATACATAGTGACATGTATTCATGATTGTTCCGGCATTTGATAGTGATTGTGTTTGGAAAAGTGAAATTGAGATGATTTTGTGAATTGTGATTATTTAAAATGTTGAAATAATTGGGTTAATGAAATCTTGCGATTATGAATTTTGGTGAAATTATTGTATTTGTATATGCTGGTAAATTTATGGTGTATTGGAAGATATGATCTATATAAGTGGACATGTTCGAAGCGAAAACCAATTGAAAGGAAAATCACTGAAGCGAAAATCACCGAAGGAAAATCACCAAGCAAAAGCGAGCGATATGGACGTGATATCGATAGATTTAGACAAAATTTCCTTCTTGAAAGTTGTAGATCTTTCTTTTCTCTATGATATAGATGTCAAGTTTGTCCAATTTGGATATTGGAGTCAAAAGATATGATCTATATAAGTGGACATGTTCAGGCGAAAAAAATCAGTCAAGCAAAAATCGGAAGGAAGGAAAATCAGTTTGAAGGAAAATCAGCTGAAGCAAAAGCAGACGATATGGACGTGATATCGATAGATTTAGACAAAATTTCCTTCTTGAAAGTTGTAGATCTTTCTTTTCTCTATGAGATAGATGTCAATTTTGTCCAATTTGGATATTGGAGTCAAAAGATATGATCTATATAAGTGGACATGTTCTGAAGCGAAACCAGCCGAAAGGAAAATCAATGAAGCGAAAATCAGTGAAGGAAAATCAGCTGAAGCAAAAGCAGACGATATGGACGTGATATCGATAGATTTAGACAAAATTTCCTTCTTGAAAGTTGTAGATCTTTCTTTTCTCTATGAGATAGATGTCAAGTTTGTCCAATTTGGATATTGGAGTCAAAAGATATGATCTATATAAGTGGACATGTTCGAAGCGAAAACCAGCCGAAAGGAAAATCAGTGAAGCGAAAATCAGTGAAGGAAAATCAGCTGAAGCAAAAGCAGACGATATGGACGTGATATCGATAGATTTAGACAAAATTTCCTTCTTGAAAGTTGTAGATCTTTCTTTTATCTATGAGATAGATGTCAAGTTTGTCCAATTTGGATATTGGAGTCAAAAGATATGATCTATATAAGTGGACATGTTCTCGGCAGAAAAAATCAATTTGAAGCAAAAATCGAAGGAAGGAAAATCAGGTGAGCGAAAACCAGTGAAGGAAAACCAGCTGAAGCAAAAATCAGCTGAAGCGAAAATCAGCTGAAGCAAAAATCAGCTGAAGCAAAAATCAGTGAAGCGAAAACCAGCTGAAGCAAAAATCGACGGAAGGAAAGCAAATCGTGCATAGATCGATGTTTTGAGGATAACTTGAGTTATAGAACTCCAAATGACCTGATTCTTGAAGCATTGGATTCCTAACACATTTCTTAATCTCTCCACAAACAATTTATGGGTTTTAGTATTAAATTGGAAATGATTAAGTGAGTCAAAGTAAAGGTATTGGTGGAGGAACATGAACTAGATGTTTTATTGAACATGTTTCGTTGATGTGATGATATCTTGGTCTATGGTATTCCAATTAAGGTGATACTTGATTCGTTATGAACTAGAAAAGAGGTCTATCATTGTGATAAAGATTGAGAGTTTGAATTTTGATTTACGGGATTGCAAGTATCGAAAAAGAGTCCATTATAGTTTAATGTGACCAAAGAGTTACGTTGTAACTAGCGGAGTATGATTAGAGTTTGAGTGAGTGAAATTGAATTAAAGGGAATGTTATTGACCTAGTGAATAGTGAATTTTGGTTGTAAAGTGAGCGATAGCCGAATTGGGTTTAGTGCCGGTAGAATCATGAACATGCATCATACAAGTTTGAATTAAAGACATGTGCATTATTGAATATCTTTAATTGAGCACCTAGTGATGAGAAATTGTTTGATTGTTTTAAAGGCTCCGTTGGATCGTCAGACCACGGATATTACTGGGACTTCCAGGCAGTAGCTCGGAAGTTACAAGTGAGTAACCTAGTTGGTTCCTTAGCTTTTAAGTGATTATATGTGCTGTGAATATGTATAAATTAAGTGTAAAGGTGAGTGATATACATGTGAAGTGAATGAGCTAAATGCGATAAGTGTTAGTGATTGTACCAAGTGTGATCTACATAAATGTGAATTCATGTGAATGAGAATCAGTGTATATAATTGGGAATAAGAGCTCTGATTGTGACAAGTGAGTGAAGTGAGATAAATGTGCTAGTATTTGTGTAAGTGTGAGCGCATACCTAGCATGATATGAGCGTAATATTTACCGTTGTGACTAGAAAGCACGTGATTGAGCTTTGAGCTCGATTATCGATGAGAGGGCTAGAGCCAAATCGGCGATGAGTGCATACCCGAGGGCTCTCTATTTGCCTAAATTGTGATCATTGTGAAAAGGAATAGTGCATACCGGAGGGCTCTCCTATCCCTAAAGTGAGTGGGCGTAGTGCATACCACGAGGGCTCTCCTACTTGCCAAAATGTGAATATAAATGCTCAGTCACAACAATGTCATAACAAGAGACTTTGCATACATATGCATCCGAGTGTATAGTGTGATGGAGAATGCGAGTGACATACTGAAAAATGTGGATTGATATGTGATATTGTAATTGTGTAAATTGTGAAGTGTAATGTGAGAATTATGTGATAAAGTAAAGTGCGCATTGTGATATTGCGTGTGATATAATATAATGTGCAAATTGTGAATAGTGTTTATAAAGCGTTAAAGTGTAATTTGAGATATAGTATATGTATATGCATGTGTTGGATGAACCATCAATGATGGTTTCTCATTGAGTTCGCAAACTCACCCAACATTGCAATATATTTTTCAGACGGCGTCGGTGGGACTCTAGCTCCGGATAGACGCTTCGCAGTGAGTATTAAGTGATCAAGGCGCCGATGGATCATAGGTCGGTCACCGGGGGTGACTTCTTTTGGGAACATTGTTTTGGGATGACTTAGTATAGACGTTTGTATCGGTTTCCTTTTGAGATGTATTTAGCTTTGTAGGAACTGATAGATCGGTCTATATTTTGGGATTGATGTTATAAATGAATGATTATTATGGTTTTAAATTTCAGTGATTTTCATATTGTGGAATTTAGTGTATTGATGCCATGCGAGTGTTTAGAGATTGTTTTCGTAGTAGCACTTCCTTATCGTGGGATATCGTCGGAGCGACCCACAGGCGTCCCAATGTGTACCTGCGGTGAGGCGCTACATTCGATGGTATCGAGCATGGTTTGGCATCTTTTGGGCATAGTGTGTTTTAGGCCCAATTTCGGTCTGGCAAAAGCGTAATTGATCGAATTCTTATGTGTTGTAGGTCATCCGTTCTTGGGGATCAAGTGGATCAACCAGGTGACCTAGGATCCGTGGGAGCTAGTAGAGTCCCCATGCCTCATTCTCGATGAGTTGCCTCCCGAGTTCCGTGAGGCGGGGCGAGGTTCGATAAATTGCGCAAGTAGGGAGCGGTTGACTTCTATAGCGATGCAACCCACATGGAGACCGAGGATGGTTAGAGAGGACTGAGAGAGTCCTAGATCAGATGAGTTGTGATGCAGAGAGCGTTTTGACTATCAGTGTCATTGCTTGAGGTCCACTTACCGTTGGTGGAAGGCTGTTCGGGCGGTTCTTCCAGCCCTGCTTATTGACTTGGGATGATTTCTGCGGGCATTCAGAGATAATTTCATGCCCAAGGATTATCTAGAGATGAAGATGCAGAATTTCTTGAGTGAGACGAGGCGGATGTCGATGGCGATTATGAGGTTCATTTAATGAGTTAGTGGGATATGCCTCTTACGTGGTCGCCTGAGTCCGGACAGCGCAGGAAGTTTGAGGTGGACTCAATTTTGAGATCCGTTCCCTGCCAGCCAGAGCGGATATGGATTCCTTTATTGATTGAGGCACCGCAGTGAGAGTTGAGCGACTTAGAGAGTAGACAGCCGAGTCCAGTCGGGCCCCCGATGGCAAAAGACCGAGCGGTAGTCGAGGCGGTGAGTAGAGGATCTAGTAAGCGCCAAGCCAGGACTTTCGGTCGTCGTCTGCGAGGCAGGTGAGCGATTTAAGCGAGGCGATTTTCTCGATCTGGTTTCGATGGCGGCCAGTAGTGGTGCTAGAGGCTCGGGACGAGTATCCCGCCGTGTGAGTTCTGCGAGAGGAGGCATAGTGGAGAGTCTTTGGAGGGCTCTGGAGCTTGTCTCAAGTGTGGTTCAATGGACCATCGCTCAAGAGTGTCCTTTCACTGTGGAGGCCCATCTGCTATATGAGTAGATCTGGCAAAGGCGACCACGGCAGTCTGTGAGCCGTGGAAGTGGATCAGGTTCAGAGGTCGAGGCAGCAGGCCGAGGCCGAGCAGAGGGATCGATGGTGAGATCGAGGGACGAGGCGTGGGCAATGGGTCCCGTGCCGTAGTCTATGCTATGACTCGGCAGAGGCTCGAGAGTCTCCAGATGTTGTTCTTGGTATGCTTCTAATTTCGGTTTTGAAGCATATGCATTGATGGATCCCGGATCCACTCATTCATTTATTGCACCGCATGTGGCATGTAGATTACATTGTGATAAAGAGATTGCGGTGTGGGCTAGAGGTGAGTACACCTCAGGTAGTCTGACGATGTTGGGAGAGGTGCATAAGGGATGTGTGATAGTGATTGATCAGCAGAGTTGAGTGCGAGATCTCATAGTGCTATCCTCGAGAGATTGATGTGATCCTAGGTATGGGTAACTTCTCGCCCATAGAGCATGATGGATTGTTATACCAAGGAGGTTGTGTTGGATCTCCCGGTCACCGAGAGTCAAGCTTCGAGGTATTAGTCGGCGATGCCGCCTAGGATGATTTCTTTTATGAGTGCCCCGAGATTGATGCAGAGAGGATGTGAGGCCTATTTGGCCCATGTGATCGATTCTAGAGTTGAAAGGTAGATTAGAGGATGTCCTGTGATCGTGGAGTTTAGGATGTGTTCCCGATGAGTTACTGGGTTTGCCGCGGATCGGAGACGAGTTTGGGATAGACCTCGTTCACCGCTCTATATCTATTCCTCCATATAGGATGGCACCGTGGGCCGAGGGAGCTTAAGGCTCGATTCAGGAGTTATTAGATAAGGGTTCATTAGACCCGGTGTTTAGCCTTGGGAGCTCCAAAGTGTTGTTTGTGAAGAAGAAAGATGGGACATTGAGGTTGTGTATCGATTATAGGCAGCTTAATCGGGTTACTGTCAAGAATAAGTACCCACTGCCTAGGATCGATGATTTATTTGATCAGTTGCAGGGAGCTCGAGTGTTTACTAAGTTAGACTTGAAATCAGGGTATTATCAGTTGAGGATAGCGGAGGCCGATGTGCCTAAGAGTGCGTTCAGGAGTAGGTATGGGCATTTCGAGTTCTTAGTGATGCCGTTTGGATTGACTAATGCCCCGGCAGCCTTCATGGCCTTGATGAATAAGGTCTTTCAGCCCTACCTTGATCAGTTTGTGATTGTGTTTATTGACGATATCCTAGTGTATTCGAGGTCCGAGAGGAGCATGCGAGCATCCGAGGATAGATTGCAGATTATGAGAGAGAGGGTTGTATGCCAAATTTGCGAAATGTGAATTACGGCTTGATGAGGTGGTGTTCCTAGGACATATAGTGTCCGGTGAGGGTATCCGAGTGGATCCTCACAAGATTGAGGCAGTGCAGAGTTGGGAGGTTCCGAGGAACGTGTCAGAGTTGAGGAGTTTCCTCGGACTAGCAGGATATTACCGGAGGTTTGTCGAGGGGTTCTCAGTGATCTCGGCCCCTTTGACGAAACTTCTGAGGAAGAGTGTGGTTTTCCGATGGGCGATGAGTGTCGAGGAGCTGAGGAGCTCGGCGGCGTTGACTCGACACCGGTGTTGGCGTTGCCATCGTGGTCCGGAGGATATGTGGTATTCAATGATGCGTCGCAGCGGGTTTGGGGTTGTGTCTTGATGCAAAGATGGTAGAGTGATAGCGTATGCCTCGAGACGATTGATGTAACATCCGTTATCGAAGTAACGGGTATATCTGTAAAATGGATCGGGTCGAGGTTAAATGACAGCTAATGTGAATTGTGCATGCATTATAATTTCTGTACTCATCGGTACATGATTATTTATGACATAAACATATGAATATATGTACATGTATGACATTTCCCGATTGAATTGTGAAAAATTGGAAATTGTGTGATAAGTGTATAAATGAGGTTTTGAAAATGGAATTAGAAATGAAACTGGTTTTCGAATATTGGAAATTGAAATTTGAGTGTAGGAATATGTAATTCCTAATTTTGTGAAATTATAGGAACTTTCTTGGAAATTTTTAGAGAATCGAGTCCGGACCGGAAAAAATGATATAATGACTGATAAATTAGATTTCGGGTCCGTGATTGATTGGCAATTGATACGAGACATTTTGAGTTATGACTTTAGGATTTATTATTTAATTGTTATTGCGAATCGGGAGAAATTAGAATCAGAAATTGGATTGAGGTGGTTCAGATTTGGACTTGTGGCAATTAAATTGCCAAACAAGCCCTAAGTCTCTTTGTATATATATAAGTTAAAACCCTTGAAAATCTTCATCGACGGTTTTCCTTTGTTTTCAAAGAAAAGGGAGTTGTGTCGTGGGTGAAGATAGCTTGATTTTGGAGATTCTTGAGGAATTTTTGAAGATTTAAAGCTAGAATCAAGTAAGCTTCTTCTTCTTTATGCCTTGAATCGTTTAATTTGATCATTGATTGAGTTATGAAATTGTTTAGAGAGATTTGAGAAAAACGTTGATTTTGATTTGGGTTTTTAATGAATAATGGTTATCTGATGGATTTAAGGTTAGAAATGAGTGGGCGATATGTAGTTGATCGGGAGTAATCAGTAGTGTTTTGAATGGATTTAAACCAAGATCGAGAAATTTCGGTTTCTATCGCGATTCTGCGATCGCACGCCGCGACGCAGTGATGAACACGCCGGCGAAATAACCAGCGTACGCCGCGACGATAAGGAAATAATTTAATTTATACGCCATGACGAGTGAGATCTGTCAGACGCCGCGACGAGGAACTTGATGCGCCGCGGCGAGTGAGTAAGTCTGACGTCATGACGAATGCGCGCCAAGCACGCCGCCATGACAGCAGAGGATTTTACGCCGCGGCGAGAGGCTAGCATGTGTGGATTCGTCGCGGCGAGGTCACGTGAATCCGAAGAGAAATGGTTTATTTTAATTGGAAATTTTGAGGATTCATTTCTTAATTAATTAGAAAGTAGAGACTGAGAATTTGGAATTGATAAGATGAGAATTTGGAATTTAATCAGAGGATTATCAGAATCGAGTGGCAATGAATAGTGAATGTGATTTCAATCGAAATGTGACTTTAGAATATGAAATTTGTAAATTGAATCATGGTATTAGGAATTGCCATTGGTCAGAGGAAAGAGAATTGAATTGGGAATACTCGGGAATAGGATCGGAAATGTCATAACATGTATAGTATTTATCGCATTTGTTAAATATGTTTATTGATCATTGAAATTGGTATAATTGGTAATATGAGATTTATTTGATTATTATAGAGGCACCGATGGAGCAATTCCACGGGCAGTGCTGAGACTTCCAGGCTGTAGCTCGGAAGTACAGGTGAGTAACCTAGTTGGTTTCTCAACCTATATGTGTTTAATTTATTGCATAGATGCCATGTGGAGTTACGGATGGATATGTGTGACTGTTTTGATTGATTTCGAACCATGGGTGTTCGAAATATTGGATTGAAATATGGAAGTGCAAAATGTGAATAAATGTGCATAAATGCAATAGTGAATCGAATTGTAAAAGTGTTAGTGAAAGAAATGAGATATGACTGTGAAATGTGAATGACATATCCACTCATGCATAATTAAATGATCAGATTTAATGATAGTTGTGGACCGAGACGCCACTGAATATTTGAGGATGCCGCGGTAAAACCCGCAAACACACGCCGCAGTAAAACCTGCAAACATCTACGGGTGGGGTGTGGGGTCCTATTATGTGAAAGGGATTAGTGCATACCCAGAGGGCTCTCCTATCCCTAATGTGAGTGGGCAGTAGTGCATACCCAGAGGGCTCTCCTACTTGCCAAAAATGTGATTACTGATTTCTGAATGCGCTCGGTCACAACAACGAAATGAGAGTGAAAAGCGTCACATGTGCATCATATATGTATGAATGATTGGAAATGAATAGAATGAGAGGCGAAGGCCTTATTAATGTGACATTGAGTGTGTGTGACGCATGTGACTTATGAATTTGTTAATATGTGAAATAAATGTGATTTGTGTATATGCATGAGTTGAGTGAACCATAGATGATGGTTTCTCACTGAGTTCGCAAACTCACCCAACATTGCAATTGTTTTTCAGGAAACTGAAGAGTACCCCGTTAGACCAACGGGAGTATGATCGCTGCTAGCGAGGCAGAGTATCGGGTCGGGATCAGTGTCGTCACATCTGCATTAGTATAGTGTTCTTTTTAGCAGCCCTAGGGTAATAAATGTAAAAGTGTATCGTGTTTGTAGTTATTGAAATGTGTTGAAATGGCATTGGAACCCACTAGGTCATGCCTTTTCGCTTATGCACTAATCGAGCACTATTGAGTGCTAATTAATGACCGAAAGTGTTTAGTATTTGAAAATGTTGTTGAAATAAATCGCCCAAAATGTTATTGTTTTCACAAGACTCAACTGTTTTTTTTGAAAGAAAATGTCATAGTGAGGTTTTAAGTGTATTTGATCGCTCTAGATGCCACCCTCATGGTCACGGGCTCGGATATCACCGTAGATGTCGGGTTCGGTCGTAAGGGAGTTAGTGCTGCTGATTGAGGTCTCATGAGAGGAATTACCCAATGCATGATTTAGAGTTGGCTGCGATTGTGTTTGCCACAAGATCCGGAGACATTACTTGTATGGGAGATGTTCCAGATCTTCACGGATCATAAAAGCTTGAGGTATCTGTTGAGTCAACGAGTTGAATCGAGATGAGGAGATGGACTGAGTTGTTGAAGGATTACGACCGCACTATTGAGTACCACCGTGGAAGGCCAATGTGGTGGCGATGCCTCGAGTAGGAGATCGCATGGTAGTGTAGCTCGATTCGTGTGTCGAGGTTGCGTGCCTAGTTGATTGAGAGCACTTAATGTGCAGATGGATTTGGCTCAGGATGGAGCCTTGACAGCTACTCTGAGATTGAGACCGATGTTGCAGGATCGGATCCGGGCAGTTCAGGATCAGGACCCAGTGTTAGTGAGATTGATGGATAGAGTCAGAGCAGGGTTGACTGCTGAATTTGAGTTGAGAGATGGGACTCTTTGGATGGGTCAGAGATTGTGTGTGCCTAATGTGGGTGAGCTGAGACAAGAGATTTTAGAGGAGGCGCATGTAGCTGCTTATGCGATGCACCCTGGAGTCACCAAGATGTATAATACTCTCAAGTTGCATTTTTGGTGGCCAGGTATGAAGAGACAAGTGGCAGAGTTTGTTTCTCGATGTTTGACGTGCCGCGGAGTTAAAGTGAGCACCGAGCCCCAGATGGGTAAGTTGCATTCGTTGCCCATTCCGGAGTGGAAGTGGGGCGAATCACTATGGATTTTATTATGGGGTTGCCGAGGACGCCGAGGCGGCGTGATGATGATCTGGGTCATAGTGGACCGATTGACCAAGTCGGCTCATTTCTTGCCAAAGGCTTGAGAACAATACTCTCGATCAATTGGCTCGAAGTATGTGACAAAGATTGTGCGATCGCATGGGGTCCCAGTGTCTATAGTGTCGATCGGGATCCCGATTTACTTTGAGGTTCGGAGGAGCTGCGCATCGTGTGTGGTTCGAGGTGAACTTTAATCTGCTTCATCCTCGAACATGATGGGCGAGTGAGAGGACTATCAAGACTGCTGAGGATATCTTTGAGAGCTTGTGTATTAGAGTTCAAAGGTGCTTGGGATCAATACTTGGCTCGATTGAGTTTCGTGCAATAATCGATGCAGGCGGTATTAGGATAGCACCGTATGAGGCCTTGTATGGCGGGCCGTCAGATCACCTCTTTACCGGGATGAAGAGGGTGTGAGGATGCTTGAGGGCCCCGAGCTGATCCAGATCTGATGGATAACGTGAGAGTGATTAGGAGTCGCATTAAAGCGCGCTCAGATAGACAGAAGAGTTATGTGGATCGGCATCGACGAGAGATAGAGTATCTTTGTGGGTGATAGAGTGTTCCTTCGAGTGTCTCCTTGAGAGGAGTTACGAGGTTTGGCCGTAAGGGCAAGTTGAGTCCCCGCTATATCGGCCCGTATGAGATTCTTGAGAGGATTGGACCATTAGCCTATAGATTGGCGTTGCCTAGTGAGATGTCCCGCCATACGATGTTTTCATGTGAGTATGCTCGGAGATATCGCCGCACCTGTCGCGTGTGATTCCGCCGAGAGATTGAGATAGCGAGTGATATGAGTTATATTGAGGAGCCGCAGATTATCGGATCATGGGTCAAGCAATTGAGGAGCAGGTGATTCCATTGGTGAAAGTCCTATGGAAGAACCATTCTTCGAGGAGGCAACTTGGGAGACGAGGAGCACGTGAGGAGGCGGTACCTCATCTGCTCGACCGGTCGGTATGAAATTTCGTGACTAAATTTTCTTTTAGGAGGGAGAATTGTAGATCCGTTACCGGCGCGATGAGCATCGTGTTATGAGTGTAGAGTTGTTAGTGCTTAATTTGTGATCGAGTGTTTTGTGGCCTCTGATTTTAGAGAGATAGATCATTTTGCACATGCATATACATAGTGACATGTATTCATGATTGTTCCGGCATTTGATAGTGATTGTGTTTGGAAAAGTGAAATTGAGATGATTTTGTGAATTGTGATTATTTAAAATGTTGAAATAATTGGGTTAATGAAATCTTGCGATTATGAATTTTGGTGAAATTATTGTATTTGTATATGCTGGTAAATTTATGGTGTATTGGAAGATATGATCTATATAAGTGGACATGTTCTGAAGCGAAAACCAGCTGAAAGGAAAATCAGCTGAAGCGAAAATCAGCTGAAGGAAAATCAGCTGAAGCAAAAGCAGACGATATGGACGTGATATCGATAGATTTAGACAAAATTTCCTTCTTGAAAGTTGTAGATCTTTCTTTTCTCTATGAGATAGATGTCAAGTTTGTCCAATTTGGATATTGGAGTCAAAAGATATGATCTATATAAGTGGACATGTTCTGGGCAGAAAAAAATCAGCTGAAGCAAAAATCAGAAGGAAGGAAAATCAGCTGAAGCAAAAGCAGACGATATGGACGTGATATCGATAGATTTAGACAAAATTTCCTTCTTGAAAGTTGTAGATCTTTCTTTTATCTATGAGATAGATATCAAGTTTGTCCAATTTGGATATTGGAGTCAAAAGATATGATCTATATAAGTGGACATGTTCTGAAGCGAAAACCAGCTGAAAGGAAAATCAGCTGAAGCGAAAATCAGCTGAAGGAAAATCAGCTGAAGCAAAAGCAGACGATATGGACGTGATATCGATAGATTTAGACAAAATTTCCTTCTTGAAAGTTGTAGATCTTTCTTTTCTATGAGATAGATGTCAAGTTTGTCCAATTTGGATATTGAGTCAAAAGATATGATCTATATAAGTGGACATGTTCTGAAGCGAAAACCAGCTGAAAGGAAAATCAGCTGAAGCGAAAATCAGCTGAAGGAAAATCAGCTGAAGCAAAAGCAGACGATATGGACGTGATATCGATAGATTTAGACAAAATTTCCTTCTTGAAAGTTGTAGATCTTTCTTTTCTCTATGAGATAGATCTCAAGTTTGTCCAATTTGGATATCGGAGTCAAAAGATATGATCTATATAAGTGGACATGTTCAGGCGAAAAAAATCAGTGAAGCAAAAATCGAAGGAAGGAAAAATCAGTCAAGCAAAAACCAGTGAAGCGAAAACCAGCTGAAGGAAAAACCAGCTGAAGCAAAAATCAGCTGAAGCTAAAATCAGCTGAAGCAAAAATCAGCTGAAGCAAAAATCAGCTGAAGCGAAAACCAGCTGAAGCAAAAATCAGACGGAAGGAAAACGATTGCATGCATAGATCGATGTTTGAGGATAACTTGAGTTATAGAACTCCAAATGACCTGATTCTTGAAGCATTGGATTCCTAACACATTTCTTAATCTCTCCACAAACAATTTATGGGTTTTAGTATTAAATTGGAAATGATTAAGTGAGTCAAAGTAAAGGTATTGGTGGAGGGAACATGAACTAGATGTTTTACTGAACATGTTTCAGTGATGTGATGATATCTTGGTCTATGGTATTCCAATTAAGGTGATACTTGATTCGTTATGAACTAGAGAAAGAGGTCTATCATTCTGATAAAGATTGAGAGTTTGAATTTTGATTTACGGGATTGCAAGTATCGAAAAAGAGTCCATTATAGTTTCTAATGTGACCAAAGAGTTACGTTGTAACTAGCGGAGTATGATTAGAGTTTGAGTGAGTGAAATTGAATTAAAGGGAATGCCATTGACCTAGTGAATAGTGAATTTTGGTTGTAAAGTGAGCGATAGCCGAATTGGGTTTAGTGCCGGTAGAATCATGAACATGCATCATACAAGTTTGAATTAAAGACATGTGCATTATTGAATATCTTTAATTGAGCACCTAGTGATGAGAAATTGTTTGATTGTTTTAAAGGCTCCGTTGGATCGTCGGACCACGGATATTCTTTGGACTTCGAGCGTGAGCTCGGAAGTTACAAGTGAGTAACCTAGTTGGTTCCTCGACTTTTAAGTGATTATATGTCTGTGAATATGTATAAATTAAGTGTAAAGGTGAGTGATATATATGTGAAGTGAATGAGCTAAATGCGATAAGTGTTAGTGATTGTACCAAGTGTGATCTACATAAATGTGAATTCATGTGAATGAGAATCAGTGTATATAATTGGGAATAAGAGCTCGATTGTGACAAGTGAGTGAAGTGAGATAAATGTGCTAGTATTCGTGTAAGTGTGAGCGCATGCCTAGCATGATATGAGCGGTAATATTTACCGTTGTGACTGAAACACGATGATTGAGCTTTGAGCTCGATTATCGATGAGAGGGCCAGAGCCAAATCGGCGATGAGTGCATACCCGAGGCTCTCCTATTTGCCTAAATTGTGATCATTGTGAAAAGGAATAGTGCATACCCGAGGGCTCTCCTATCCCTAAAGTGAGTGGGCGTGAGTGCATACCCGAGGCTCTCCTACTTGCCAAAATGTGAATATAAATGCTCAGTCACAACAATGTCATAACAAGAGACTTTGCATACATATGCATCTGAGTGTATAGTGTGATGGAGAATGCGGGTGACATCTGAAAATGTGGATTGATATGTGATATTGTAATTGTGTAAATTGTGAAGTGTAATGTGAGAATTATGTGATGTGTAAAGTGCGCATTGTGATATTGCGTGTGATATAATATAATGTGTAAATTGTGAATAGTGTTTATAAAGCGTTAAAGTGTAATTTGAGATATAGTATATGTATATGCATGTATTGGATGAACCATCAATGATGGTTTCTCATTGAGTTCGCAAACTCACCCAACATTGCAATATATTTTTCGTGACGGCGTCGGTGGGACTCTAGCTCCGGGATAGACGTTTCGCAGTGAGTATTCGTGATCAAGGCGCGATGGATCATAGGTCGGTCACCGGGGTGACTTCTTTTAGGAACATTGTTTTGGGATGACTTAGTATAGACGTTTGTATCGGTTTCCTTTTGAGATGTATTTAGCTTTAGGGAACCGATAGGCGGTCTATATTTTGGGATTGATGTTATAAATGAATGATTATTATGGTTTTAAATTTCAGTGATTTTCATATTGTGGAATTTAGTGTATTGATGCCATGCGAGTGTTTAGAGATTGTTTTCGTAGTAGCACTTCCTTATCGTGGGATATGCGTCGGAACGACCCACGGGCGTCCCAATGTGTACCCTGCGGTGAGGGGGCGCTACACAACATTTCTCCCCCTCTTAAAAGAATTTCGTCCTCGAAATTCACACTTACTTAAACTCCAAGTAACTCATTCTTGCATAAATTTCTTTCTAAAAAAAATTCATCAAGCACTTTCTCACTAATTTCTTTCCAAAACTCATAATCAATTACTTTTTCATCAAATTTACTCATCATACATATTCTCAAGCTCTTCAAAATTTTCACTTCCTTAAATCATATACCACTCATATCATATCAAAACACTATATCTATAACTCATTATTTCTTTATATATGGACACAAATTAATGGTCCATTTCTTAAGGAACCCTAATATGGTTCAATTAGTATCTAATCTTTATCATTATGTCATCTTTCATTCATCTATATCAATTCATCACAATAAATCAAGAAATTCTAATCTTAAGTTCTTCACACACTCAGAAAATCAATCAAATTTTGACATCCAAATCGAACCAATCACATGAATTAAATCGAATAGTCATGCACATCAATTTCACATTCCTAAAGACAATCATACTTCTTTCATCAAAATCAAATGATCACTTAGTACATTCTCACAAATTCACTCTTATCATTACAAACTCTTCTCAAATTCTTACTCATACTCATACGCCCAAGTAAGATCCTATTACTGGGCTCTGATACAATAAATGTTGGATCCCGTTACCGGAACCCAACTACATACGCAGAACGGAAAACGAAGCAAATGGAAATGAAGGAAAACGGAAATTTTGGATCGAAAACAAAATGCGGAAGCCAATAGCGCAAACGAATTAAACGAACAGATTTCGAAAGTCGAATTCGGAATCAATTCGTAACAAAACAAAACGAAGTCGTATAGAACCTCACAAATAGATTCAAAGCGAAACGAAATCAAGTAGAACAGATCCGACATCCGAGCACAAAAATCAAAACAAACGATCGAATGAACATAATCGCGTTGGAAACCCTAAGACGATCCAAAATCTGGTATGAATTTTTTTTATTCTTATTCTCATTTTCTCATCTTATTGATCTCATGCAAAAACAAATAATACAAATCCAAAATCTCATTTTCATCCAATTTTATCGAAATTTCGGCAAGATAACTACGCTTTATCCTAACCCAAAAATTTCTGCAAAGGCAAATAAACACTTCTATAATCTCAAACAGGCCTCAGAATCATCGGACACTCCCGTCCGGAAATCCAAACACCAGCAAAACGCAAACCTAACATCTAAAACTTCCATAAGTCTCAAATCAATCAATACCAAACTCATAATTCAATTAAATTCCCAAATCAATCATACATATATATTCCCAAATTATGCATAATTTCCAATACAATTTCACAATCATTCACAATTCTCAACTTTATACACAAATACATTTTTTCCAAACTTATCTAAAGTCATAAACATATTCATACTCAAGATCCAAATTACTTAAAAGCTAACACATTCAAATGTCGAAACTGACGTCTTCACATTCTTTCATCCGATCTCCCGTCAAACTTGGAGATGGGGATGAAAGGGTGAGCTTCTAAGCTCGTGGATAACACATTTATAAATTGACAAATAAGCGAAATCATTTTTCATAATCTTTAGCCAAAAGGGCTAATTTTTTCAAACTTTATAATTTTTCAAACAATTTCCTCAAACCTTTTTTTCATATTTTTCAAACTTTTCATAGTAATCTCACTTTTCTTATTTTCAAAAATTCTCGAATTTTCATAAACATGAATGCAACATTCAGAAACAAAATTGAAAACACATAACATATCGAATGGTGCAGCTAGGTCCAAGCAGAACGTCGCATAATCCGCATAGCGGTCTGCGATCGTGAATATAACGTATTACACTTCCCTTGATGCGTTCGGTGTAGTCGTGAAAGGAGTCCAAAATCGGAGCTCCGTGCCACTAACGGGTAGCCGGGAAAAGGCTATACGAATAGAGACAGCGCTGACTCACCAAAGGACCTACCAAACCCACATAACACATATCGAAAACGGAAACTCAAATTGCCCGAAGACACTTTCCAAAATTTTGCTTTTCTAACGTTATTTCATCAGCTTAAAACAATCTCACAAATTCACACATATCATCTAATTCAATTAATTCAATCAATCAGTAATTCCTACAATATGCATAATTATCAATGCACTCATAACACATGAATTTTCGTAAATTTATATCGATTTATCAAATCATTTCAAACAATAAAATTAAGCTTGTAGTAATGTTTCAAAAGTAATTCGGAAACGAATAAAGTACGAAAATCTTTTTTTTCATTTCCTTTAATTTTCGAAAAGTAATATATAACTTACAAATCAAAATATAAATATGCTACCCACCTCGAAATGACGCTAGGAACTTGTTCCAAGCTCCAATTGATCCTGACTTCTTTCCTTCTTTCAATTAAAATTGACCTAGGCCATAAAATCCAAATTTCACATCATAAATTGCGAAATTCCCAAAATTAACTATCGGAAATTCATAAACATCATACTTCCAAGCTTTCCAAAAATCAGAATTTCTAAAATCCCCAATCTTCAAAATTGGCCTAAACCAATACACCCAAATTTAATCTCATAAAACATAATTTCTTCACAATTGATTTCACATTTCATCAATTCCTACTCTTAATTATGATTCTACACCATTAATTCACAAAAATTTGGAAAAACCCCCAAGTCATAATTTTTCAAATTAAACTTCACCTAAAGCATAAACATCAAAATTTACTTAGGATATCTCAAATTCATCACTAATTCAAGTTATCTAAATCATCAATTTCGAAAATCCCCAAATTTTACTATTCATCATCTTCTTCACTAAGCTTTCTCTCTCTAGAATCTTCCATAACCAAAATTTAACATAATTATAGTCTAATCTCTTTAATTAATCATAGGAAAACTTCAATTCATAACTATATTAAGCTAAATCAATCAATAAACTCATCAAAATTCAAATATAAAAATTTTCTCTCTCTTACCTTCTCTCTAAGATTCGCCATGAGAGCTCCAAGCAAGTTTTCATGTTTTCTTCCCCTTTCCTCTTAGAAACAATGAAAATCCCTTAGAATATCAAAGAAAATCGGAAATTTTCTTCTTCTCCAATCTTTTCTCCCATACGAAACTCTCATCTTTTCTCTCTTCTCATTTTCTTCTTATTTTCTCTTCTTCCTTCTTTCCTCCATGACTTCTACTCTTTTAATTTTGTTCTTTCATTTTCCAGATCCTTCTTACACGACAACTCATCACATAATGTGCCATGTCATTAAAATTTAATGAAAAGACTAAAATGCCCTTGTCATGTTACTTTAAGTCATGTTCACTTGTGGGTCTGATTTGCACTATCAATTTGAAGAAATTTGTCAAAACTTCCTCTCGAGAAATGTTCCTCTCAATCATACCAATCCAACGCCACTGACCGCGCTCAATTCTGATCACTACATCAAAAGTTATGCGCAAAATAGTGCGAGTATATCCATATTCTAACACATTTTCCATGTATGATTATTTCCGTCCCAAAATTCACATTCTTAATCCCAGAATTGAAACTTGATGTCTTCATAACAATTGTAGCCTTATGTCTCTAGTTTAATTCAAAACAAGAATCGTCTCATTTCGATTCCCAGATCAAAAGTTATGCTCAAATTACTCTCAGATGTTCCAAATCCAAAAACTGCACACGAATTTGAACTTCCATTCATAATTTGAGGGTCTTAGGAGCAAAATTGACATTTCATGTCTTCATATGATTTGTAGCCCCTTGTCTTATCTTTATTTCGCCTCAAGAATCACTTCAATCGGATCTCTAGAGCTCCCGAATTTCACAAAACACTGAACTATGTTCAGAAAATTTCCCAACTAACTTTGATTAAACTAATCACCATTAATTTAATCTCAAAAATTCATAAATTTCTATGATGATGTAGATAATTGTCTTAGGAATCCAACGCCACAAGAATCACCTCAATCGGATGTCGGACGGAAAAGATATAAACAAAATAGTGAACAAAGGTCGAATTTGTGAAAGAAAACTAACAAAGGAATTAAAAGCGGCCAGATTGGAGAAACAAAACGGCGTCGTTCAACGTAAACGCCTGTGTTTGGGCGAGGCGAAGACGCTGTCGCCTAGCGATCGAGCGAATGCTCGCCATCGCTATGGCGATATCTTGTCAGCAAATGCGACAGAATGGTGGGCGTTAAATCATTGCTATGGCGTCTGGCGTCGCTGTGTCGCCGGCGACGGCGTTGGACGCCGCCATCGCTATGGCGATACGCGTCGCCGTAGTGACGGGAATAAATCATTTTCCTCATTTTTTTTTCATCTAAACTTCCAAAATTCATAATTCTCAAACCCGAACTCCAATTTTGACAAACTTAGTCTCTATAGAAAGCTTGAGGGAAGCTCTAAATCCTTCACGAAGGACATAAACATTAATTCGACTCCTACGGGAGTCCATTTTCCGGTCAAAGATACTATCCTCTAATAATCCACAATAAAAACTTGTAAAAATCATAACTTATTATTTCGAGATCGAAGAATTGCATACTTTATATCGAAATAAAGATCAAAACAAACCCTTCAATTTTCATGAAGAACATCAAAGCTCAATTAACCTCTAATTAGGCTAATTTCTCAGTCAAAGTTTCAACCATAATAAAAGTCAAAAGTCAATCCTATCACACATAAACTTTGACTAATCATAACTTTTACTCCCGATATCGAAAAATTACAAACTTTATGTCCACAAAAAGCTCTTGACATAATCTACAAGTTTCATGTAGATCATTTTATCAAATTTTGCCTCAAATAAAAGTCAACTCTTAAAGTCAAACATTCTCTCTCCAAAAAGTCAAACTTTCTAAATCCTTCAAATTTTCACAATTTTTCTTTTTAATTCTTGCTATTTAACTTCATTTCAATCAACTCATCCACTTTCCTCTCATAATCCATAAAAATTTATTCAAATATCAAATTCCTCTAACCAAAACAATTCTTTTCTCCTACATTTTTCTTAAATTCTTCACATTTCCTTAAATTCATTCTCATTCTCACCAATTCTTTCTCACTTAAATTCATTGTAATATTTCTATTATCCTCAAAAGTTCGGGGTCCAACAAAAATTTTGTAAGATTAGAATTATTTCATGGTTTTTCTCTTACATCGTACATTGAAACTATTTTGAATTATTTCATGGTTATTCTCTTACATTATACATTGCTTGTACAAATTTATGTAAATACATGAGAAAATCTATTTTTTTGCAGTTATGGCTCGTTTTAGTTTGAGTTTATGTAGAAAAGTCGAAAGAACAAAAAGGATTGCGTTTGTTTTGACTGTATGGTTGCAGTTATGTAATGTTATTAGTTCGCTAATCAATTTGTTGGCATCAGAGGCTTCTTTATTTAATTATGGGCCAAGGGTTAGAAGTTATTTTATAAATCTTTATACAAATCGAGAGTATGTGTGTAACATCCCATCACCGGTGAGTAGCTAGAATAATAAATATGAGTGATTAATATGAAATATAAATACATATGAATAGTGAAGGTTTTGCACATGAAAATAATTGTACATGCATTCATGAATGATTCCGGGTATAATTGGATTGAGTTGAGATTTTTGGAAATTTTGAGAACTTTGAATTTTATTTATATTGGAAATTTTATTGATAAGTGGAATTGTTGAAATTTTTGAATTTTGGTGAATTTAGGAATAATTTTAGAAATTGTGAAATTTAGGGAAAACAAAAAAAGGAATCAAAAGAATATTGGAGATAATTGGATTGTAAAGATGGGAGTTGAAGAAATTAGTACAAAAGGAACTTGGTTAGAGCATAGACATTAGGAAAGTGACAAGTGTCACTAACTTAGTTGAGAGGCTTTGGTAAATTGTTAGAAGTAAGTTATAGTTATCTGAGAGTTGAAAAGGGGTCTTTTGGGTTCATTAAGGGTAGAAAAGGAAGAAAGAATTATGGGCTTACTTTTTAAGAAGGGGGAAAACATGAATTGAGAGAGAGAAAGAGAAGTTAAGAAAGAAAAAGAATAGAATTTCAGTGGTTAAGAGAAAAGAAAAGAGTTGAGCTAGGGTTTCAACACTTCTTAGTCTTGAGAGAGATTTTGAAGTGGGTCAAGAAGAGAAAAAGGAAGAGGGAGATAAGAGATTCAAGTTGAGGCAAAGATCTTTTCATTTGGTGAAGAATTAAGGTAAGATCATTTGAATCTCTTGGAATTTTTGAAAGAGTTTTAGACCATGGAGTTAGGAAATACATGGGTTTAAGTATTCTAGAACCAATTTTAGTGATTGGGCATTGTGGGATTTTTCTATTTGAAAACTCTATTGAGTTGAGGTTTGAGAATTGAATAAAGTCAAATTGGTAGCTAAATGGTTATACTCAGGATTTTTTAAATTTGCACAGTGCAAAATTTTAAGTCTTCCTTAGGGGTAAAATTTGTGTTTTGACTTCAGGGAGAAATCTGGTTTAATCTAGACTAAATTAGGCAAAGTTTTCTTCTAGAAAGTTGTAGCTTATCTTTCTATCTTTCCAACGGTGTATAATATGAAAATTTTGGATATTGGAGTTGAAAGTTATGGTCCTTATAAGGGGAGATACTCAGGAGTATAAATAGTATCATCTGTGATGACGCCATATCGTCTGTGATGATGTCATATCATCTGTGATGACATCATATCGTCTGTGAAGATGTATCATCTGTGATGACATTATATCTTCTATAGTTGACTTTTTGTTTTTTCTGTTGTTGACCGAAACTTCTTCTTCTGTATACCACATTGTATGGTCCATTGTTGACCCCTAAGACGATATAATTTGTTTTCAAAGTCTTAATAAAAGTTGTAACTCTTGAAGTTCTCTTTCAAATCATTTAAAGAACACCTTAATCCAATATATGTAGGGAAAGTTATGGTAACTTTCCCAATTCATCTGACTTTTCAATTCGTCTGCTTTTTTGTTTTGTTTTGTCTGACCTTATTGTCTAGTCCAATTTTGACCCATTAGAATTTGTCTTCAAGGTCTTCATTAAAGTTTAGATCTTGAAGTCCTATTCAAAATCATCTAAAGAACACCTTGATTCGATACCTATAACAAAAGTTATGCTAGTTGCCCTGAAATAAGATTTTCTTCCTAAACACCCTTTAGTGTTTTCATTATATCTGGATCTATAGGATTCCAAATGAGATGATTTTTGATTTGAAGTAAACTAGAGATATAGGCCTAAAAATTGTATCAAAAATTCGAATTTTTATTCATTCTCTAAGATGTTTAATTTTTGGAAGGAATTTGTGTATATTATACTATTTTGGATAAGAGCAGTTCGACAATGTTTGAGGCATATATTCCAAATTACTGAACCAAATTAAGTGATTTTGGTGTTAAAAGAAACATAAGACATAGAGGAACACTTTCCTAGAAGAGGGTATGATCAAATTACATTATTTTTGTTTTTTGATTGAATGTGAATAATAGACCCGAAAGTGTGACTTGGAAAAATCTGTAGTGAGTCAATGAGAAAGGGATAGAGATTTTAATGGTTTTAGTGAGGCATAAACCTAAGTATAAATTATACTTAGATGAGTTTTGATATAAGAAAGATTTTTGTGTAGAAATTGATGGAAAGATACCCAAAATTGTCATGAACATGCATTGTACATAATTCATTTCCTACATGTTCATTATTAAACACATATAATTGTGCAAATTGTGATATGTGTATGCTTTGCATAATATAGAGGAACGAATTGAGCACCATCCTCTAGACTTGCCGGGACTTCGAGGCAATAACTTCTGGAACAAACTGTGAGAAACCTAGACGGTCTCACTTAATTACTCGCTTACTTAAATTATGTTTGAATGATAGCTGAATGTGTTTAATTGTGGATTCCGGACAGAAGATCCGATGAATGTGAATGTGGATTGAGATATTGAAGTGTTACTTGAATATGAATGTGAAGACCTAAGTACTTTATAATGTGAATGATTCTGGTAAATGCATTCCATATATGAATGCATAATCAGATAATGAAAGTTGTGACTAGAGTAGTCATCGATCATAGCTTAAAGCTCAACAAGTGAGAATGAGCCTGGAGCTCAAAAGTGATTAAGAGTTTAAGGCTCACTATGCAAAATGATCCTTGTATCCCCAAGTGGATAAGGGACAGTTATTAATAATCCCGGTATCCAAAATGGATAAGGGACAGTTCAGGCACTCGGTCCCAAAAACGTAACAATTGGAAAGGTGTCTCATGAGCATTTCATATGCATATTGTAATTATGTTTGCTGGAATGAAATTCCAAAATTGCTTATGATTAAGTGAAAATGTGATACTTATGTAAAGTGTATTATGTGATTATATGCTATGTGAAGTGATGTGTTGCATGAATTAAGTGAACCATCGATGATGGTTACCTCATTGAATTAGTAAAACTCACCAAAATTGCAACGTTGTCTTTCCAAGATCGAGAGACGACTCTAACTATTGAGAGGCTCTACAAGCTGTGTAGATTGTGATTGGTAAGAGAAGTCATGGCTCAATGGTCGGTCAGCTGGGATTTTTGGATAGATTAGTTAGAATGTGTCTATTTTCCTCTTTTATGTAGTACTTTTGTATTAGGTTTTGACGATACATATATAGAGATTGTTGAAAAACACAATGTAGACATTCGGGTTTTATGAAATGAAATGAGGGAAGAGTTGGTTTTAAAATATTGTGGCTTTTTCTATTGATGCTTTATAAGTGAATATTGATATGATGCCATGTAAAGTGAATGTAGTGATTAAATGTAGCACATTGTCATCGTAGGATATGCATTGAAATGACATCCGAGCATCCTGATGTGAACCCTGCTGTAAGGGGGCGCTACATTTTAGTGGTATCAGAGCATAGTTTGGTATCTGTTGGGACATATAGGAATATTAAGCATAAAGCATCATGAGAAATGCGGATAATGATTGAGGCTATTGTTTGTTATAGGTCATCCGCTCTAGGTGATCAGATTGATCAACCAGAAAGGAGAGAAGGTTTAAAGAACATGCCACACCTCTTTCTTGCCTACCAATTTCGTATATGCATGGATGGAAGGAGAGAGAGGCATCAAATGCATCACTTCTTTCATTAATCACTCATAAAATAGCCAATAAATGAGATTATCTTCATTTATCTTTATGATGGCTATTTGAAAAGACCATAACCTAAAATTCAATACCCAATTTCGGTTTTGCCAAGAAAAAAGAAGGAAGATGGTCCATCTAATGTACATCTTTCATCTTTAATCTAATGAATGAAAATAGGTTACAAGCCAACATTAAAAGACAACCATTAAACCATTTAATGGTAAGTTCATAACTCCATTTAATGATGATTAACCATAATAAAGACCATCTTTATTTAGCATTTTAATTTCAAATGTGTGGTTACACATTTAACCTAGGAATAACCGAAATTGCTATCTTCTTATTAAAAAAATTGTTTTAATATAATTAATATAATTAATTACATTAAACCAAAAACTAAAAACCAAGCCCATTACTAAATGTACATTTGGGCTTCTTTAATTAGACCAAGCCCAAGATTCAATTATGGGCTTCTAATTAACCTCCATTTATATTTCTTACTTAGCTTGATAACCTTCCTTAAAGCCAAGTCGAGAATCTTATTGGACTTTGATAATTCAAGCTCCGATAGGCCCAGAATTAATTCAATCTCATTGGAATTAATTCTAGCTTATTAACTAAATGTCATTCCACTAAAGACAATTAGTTGGACTCTTGAATTATTAAATATTATGAGAATATGTCCAATTGCAAACCCTATTTAGAACCTTATTATAGCCATCAGCACAACAAAGGGTAAAATTACCGTTTTGCCCTTATGTTGATTTTTTCTTCTAGATCTCTCATTTTATTTTATATGGTGATTAACACATAAGATCTCATCTCAGTGTTAAGACTTGATGGGTAGCTAGTCCATCAAACTATTGGCGCCAGTTTAATCATCAAATCTCCTTAAAACATCTGGAAGAGATGATAACACTATAAACTCTTTATTTCAGTGAATGTTCCCTGATACATGTTTCAATTAATAACTCCAACATGCAGACACTGGATTAATACTCTATAAAAATCCATTCCGATCATATCAAGAATTATAATGAAACATATATGAGTTCACCACTCATCAAGATTATGGTTCATAATAAGCGAATGCTTAAGTTGTATGTTTTAAGATTAAAGTAACGACCCACTTTATTCTTGAAAATATACTTAATTCCAGATTCATTTAATAGTGCCATTATCGATAGTCAACTACTATCATGATATGAAACTCATCATTCCTTGAAGTAAACTCCTTTACTTATATGGAGATAAATCGCAACACTACTAGCTAAACCATAATCAGCGACCAACTTGATTATTCAACTGTGAATCAATTAATTGATTCTAATAATATACATGTTTCCCATACATCTCTATGTATATGTATATTACTTACAAAAGAATCTTGGTACCTTATGACCAGTTATATAATGCTCATACAGATAAAACCAAACTCTTTTGTTTTATTAATAATAAATATTTTCATTACAAAACTGCAACTGAAGAAGATAAAGTTACATGTAAATACACTTGCTTTCTAGGGCACTTGTTACCCCCAGAATTTTTTTTATGATAAATCAAGCATGATTAGATTAATGGGGTGAATTAGTATAGTATTTAGTAAAGTTAGCATGAATTAGCATATGACATTAAATGAGTTAGGTAATAGATAAATGTGATTAAATGAGTTAGATAGCAAGTATTAAATGTGTTAGTTGATTTAAATGAATTGGAAGTAATTTAATGTGTTAATTGGGCTTTGGGTCCAAATGAAATGAAAAGAGAAGAGAAAATGAAATGGGCTTAAATGAAGATAAGTGGGCCTTGAGTTATGTTAGTGGGAGAATAAAAAAGGAAGGAAGGAAGAAGAGAAGTTGGGTTTGGGCTTAAGTAATGTTAGTAAGGAGTAAAAAGAGAATAAAAGAAATAAGTTGGTAGGGAGAAGAGAGGAGGCTACGAAAATTGAGAGGGAGAAAGAAGAGAGTTCGTGGAAGTGGAGAAGAGAAGGAGAAAAAGAAGAGAGGGTTGGCTAGGGCTTGGATTTCCAAGAGATCAAGAGGGTTTTTCAAGAAAGTTCAAGAGGAAAAAGTGAAGAGGGGAGTCTAAGCTTCACTTTGAACCAAGAAATCACTTGGTTAAGTAGAGATCCAAGGTAAGCCACGAGTTTAAAGTTTAGTTTTTACTTAGGTTTTGAGTTAGGAAGATGAAGAATAAGATGGGTCTAGTGATTCTCTAATAAATTTCATGATTTAGGTTTTTATGTTTTTCAATTTCTAACCCTATGTTGATATGGGGTTATTTTCTTGTTATGGTTGAAGAAGGACAAGAAAGAGGAGAAGAACAAGAAGAGGAACTTCCTTAGGCAAGTTTAAGCAAGGATATAAGGTGGGTTTCACTTTTATCTTTATGTTTATAAGTTATAAATGCTATTTAACCAATGTAATTAATTGTTTTCCAACTACTTTTGAGTGAGTCTTAATGATGCTATAAATGCTTGTGAATTATTTTATGATTATACTCATGTAAGAAGTTTAGCCATAAATGCTATTTGTTATGGAATTGTTATAAGGGTTGAGTTGACTTGTGATGAATAAGCATGGTTTTGATGATTGATTTGAAATGAGATTGATGAATTGAGAATTATGACATGTGCATGAAAATGAGATTTCAAGACTATGCCAATTGGGCAACATGAGGTTTTGAATGCATGAAGTATATGTTATGTGGGTAAGGTATAGTCCCCAAGAAATGTCACGTGCGTCGACCATGATAAGGCTTCACTTTGCCTCGATTGTGGCAAGGATGTTCCTTTCAGGACTCCTCAAGATTTTGCCTACATAAGATCAATAATGAGATTATGTAGTGCCATGAATATGGACTTACCGAGCCAATTATGTTGTGTTTTGTGCTTAATTGTATGAACGATGATAAACATTACATGATTGTTGCAAATATTGAAAAGTGCGTGATTGATGATTGATGCATGTCTTATAAGATTGTTTGAGAATTCGCTTGAATCATAAGTAATTCAATGAACTTTGCTTATTTCCATAAATATAAACGTGTTACCCACGAGCGAAAGCTCACCCCCACCTTCCCGTCCCATCTCCAGGTGAAGATCGGGATCACGAAGAATGAGCTCAAGGCATACTCCAAGATTGTGTTTTTGATGTATTTTCAAGTTAACTTTTGTAAAATCAATGCTTTAGATGCATTTTGAGCAAATGATGTTTTTGGCAAGTTTGTATTTTTGGGTTATGATGGAGTGGCTTGAAATGCCCTCTAAAGCTTTGTAATAACTTATGATTTCATATGAATGCAAGAATGTTCAGTTATAATGTATTTTGAGAAATCCATGTATGTTTAAGACAATTGCATCATTGTTATAGTTTAGACATGATTAGATGATTAAGAGTGTGGTTGTTGCTTTAAATGGTATTGGGAGATACCTTAGAATTGAAACATGTTGAATGAGGTTGAGTATTGAGTTTCATGCAGGTTGTAGCCTTAGATTGAAGATTTGGGTTAGGAATAAAATAGGGGAGGTGCTGTCCAATTTTCCCAAAAATTGTGCAGCAACTTCCATTGATTTTAGACCGGTTTAATGTTTGAATTGAATTGAGAGATCTTCATGAATATTGTAGTAAGTTCAGAGCTTTCTAAGGGTATATCGTTTGTCTCATTTGGAGTTAGGGTTAAAAGTTATGAGGATTAGAATACATTCGATTCTCGTTCATGTTGCACATTGTCTTGTTACATTGGTTAATGACATGACAAAGCATTTGATTGAGTTTTTACTTTGATAAACGATGGAGTTAGCCTTAGCATCCTTCATGAGAATTGTAGTTCATCTTGTTATCTTTCCATGGAGGTATAGTATGCACTTATTGGAGCTAGGAATAAGAAGTTATGAGTTTTGAAAGATGCTAGTGTCAAGTGGTTAGAAGTGGGAAGTTGAGAGTTATGATGGTTATGTAGGAATTTAGGGTTGATGGACATATCAATCAAGAAAGGGTTGAATGATAAAATAATTTTGATGTTTGGAGTTGTCATGAAGTATTTTAGTAGTGGAATGAGTGAATCTTGCAAGGGGTTTTGTGAAATAAACCCCACAAGACAAGGTGATAAAGAGTTCCAGTCGACTACAAATGTTTCTAGTCGACTATAAAGTATTCCAGTCGACTGTAAAGTGTTTCAGTCGACTATTCAGAGAGCGGAGATTATTCTTCGTAAGTTCCAGTCGACTATAAAGTGTTCCAGTCGACTATAAAGTGTTCCGGTCGACTATAAAGTGTTTCAGTCGATTATTCGGAGAGCGGAGATTGTTTTTCGTAAGTTCCAGTCGACTACAAATGTTTCCAGTCGATTATAAAGTATTCCAGTCGACTATAAAGTGTTCCAGTCGACTATAAAGTATTCCAATTAACTATAAAGTGTTCCAGTCGACTAAAATCAGCAAAAATACCCATCCCAGTCGACCAGAATCTATCCCAGTCGACTAGCAACTTAAGAGTTGGACTCCGGTCACGGGATCCAACAGTTGGGGTCCGGTCTACGGGTCGGGTCCCGATAGTACTATATTTACATAACTCCAACAATGTCAAATCATCAATTTTCTCAATGCATTTAACCGCTCAAACTCTTAAGGAAATGCTCATGCATGTGACTCATACTAGTGGATCAGTTGCCGTTGTCTGCTATCACATGACTAATATGCATATGCATATAACTTGACACATATTTCAGAATGTCCATATAAGATAGTACTTCTAGGCTCTGATACTACATAAATGTGGCACCCCACTCCCGCAATGACCCGTACCCGAATCGATAGTGATATCTGAGTCCGTGCCCCACGAGGGTGGCGTGCTAAAGCATTCAATCATTCAAAAGTCAGTATAAATTTTTTTCTTTCTTTTGACATCACAAACACACACTATGTAGAAGCCAATCATCACATACAGTCAATAATAATTTCAATGGCCACTTGGACCCTTTCACAAATACAAAGCACTTAAGTCAGTTTGACTTTACAAATGACATACTCATTTGTACAAAAGTTCATAATACACAATTTTATACAGGCATAAGAAAACACTAATGCAGACGCAAACTGATCCCGACCTCTATCATTCCCTTGAATGCTGTAAGTATACTCCCGTTGGCCTAACGGGGTATTCTTCTTATCCTAAAAAATAGTTACAAATTTTAGGGTGAGTTTTGTGAACCCAGTGAGTGGCCATCTTCAATGGCTCACCTAGTCACATAACACATATACATATATCATATAGAATTCAAATTTCACACTCAGATCATTTAGACATTCATATTATGCATATGCCATTTGTATGGGACTCACATTTGTTCTTATTGCTGTGATTGAGTGCCTTTCACATATACAGAGTACTGGCCCGTAGGCTCAGTTAGAACACAATATTGGCCCAGAGGGCTCAGTCACATTACATAATCACGGAGCATAGCTCTACGTGGAAACGCTTCATACAGGCGACTCAAGTCACAACGCCTTTATATTTCATGCATTCATGCCATGGAATGCATCACACATATTGCATGCTCTTACTCAATCATATTCACTTATCATCGGACCATAGTCCGAAATTCAACATATAGTTGAGCATTCACTTATCATCTTGCATGCAACGCACATTCAAAAAAAATTTGGTTCATCTTATTCACATACAATGAACACTTCAATATTTCAGATCGTCCACACAATCATCGGACCTTCTGTCCGGAATCTAAACAAAATCCATCTCCTTCATCATACAGAGATCAATGCATACAAAATGCAAGTAAAGCAACCAATGAAGTGAAACCATCTAGGTCTACTCACATTACGCTCCAAAATAGCATTTGCTCCCCAATTCTGGAACTTTAGAATGTGGACACTTGACCTGCACAGCCCATATATGCAAAACACCCATTTTGCGCTCATCAATAAGTACACACAGATAATAAATGGACTATGTACAATGCATATTTAATGACAATACCGGGTATGTTTTAGAACACATATTATGCTCATTCCCATTTCAAAATTCGTACATGTCTCATTGAACTTAGACTTACACTTCATTTATACATGATCAATCTAAATGCTCCTTTCAATCTTTACCCTTTTGTATATGTCTAGCTTATTCATAAGCTACATTTTAAGAATACTTGGTTACTCTATATCATAACTCAATTTTTTATCATCTATTTTCTAACCTCACATGATCTTATAATATCAAATCCCCATTCATAGCTTAGCAATTTTAACATATGTACACATTTCGGCATATTGCCTATTTACACAAAAATCATAAATATATTACCCAGCTAGTTGGCTTGCAAAATTTCGAGTCAAAATTGTCTTTCCCCTTGTTCTTGGGTAGGATTCTCTTGATTTCCTAAAACAAACCAAATCTCATTCAATAGAAATCCATTTAAAAATTCCACAATGTAAAATCTCCAAAATTGATTCTAGAACATTTAAACCCAACCAATTTCTAAATTGCATAAGCTAGAATCCTTCCAAAAATCCAAAAGAGTCAAAAATATCTTACCTTGATTCTTCACCAAAAAGAGATCTTTAACTCAAATGGAAGCTCTTTTCTTCCTCTTACATTTTCTCTTCTTGAACAACTTTAAAATCTCTTTTGAAGGCTAAGGAAATTAAAACCCTAGCTTGTTCTCTCTTCTTTCTCTCTCTTTCATTCTTCTTCTCTTCATATCTCTCCTTCTTCTTCATGATATTTCTCTCTTTTCTTATCCATTTTCGTTCCCCCCTTTATTTATAAGCGAGACAATACTTCTTTTTTCCAATTTTGCCATTAATGAGTCCAAAAAGTCCATTTTATCCTTCCTTATAAGCTTATGGTCTTTAAAACTTAAGTTTCTTGCCAAAAAAAAATCTTGAACATTCTAACATAACACTTTCTTTCAAAAAAAATTTCCCTCACTGTCTTAAGTTTCTAATGCCTCCAAACTCATTTGATTCGGTTCAGTGATTCAAAAGATATACTTCAAATATCTTTGGACTGCTCTTGTCTGTAACAGTATACTATGTACAACTTCCATCTGAAATTTAAACATCTTAGAGACTGAATTAGATTACAATTTCTTCATACCATTTGTATCTCCATGTCTCTAGTTTATCACAAAGCAAAAATCATCTCATTTGGATCAGTATAGCTCCATAAATCATCAAAATACCGAAGTATGTTCAATGGAATAACAACAATTCATATCCTTTAAAAACACACTCACTGTACCCGTCCCACTCTTTTCATTCAATCTATCCCCCTTCATTTTAGATAGCCATGATTCTTGGTGGAGATGTAGAGAAAAGCCCTACTAATCCAATGGTTCAAGAATCAAGTCATTTAGAAGTCTAGAGAAGAAGTTATGGTCAAAAGAAGCAACCATGTTTATGAACTCAATCATACTGAACCTGCTTCGGGGAAACAGCCATAAATTTCTCTATAGATATCATATTAAGGTGTTCTTTCTATGGTTTGAAATAAGAATTCAAGAGCTACAACTCTTATGAAGACCTCAAAGGTCAATTCGTTCATCTGAGGGGTCAAAAACAAAGAACAGAAGGTAGGATATCATTTTGAGACGAAAGAAATGAACATTAACTAAGACGATGAACGATCGAGGGCGATGAACAATACCGAGATGATGAACGATCTGAAATGATGAGCGATGGCGAGGCGATGAGCGATGGCGGGGCGATGAACAGTATCTTTGTCTTACTTTCCATCGTCTCATTTCTATCGTCTGCTTTCTTCCGTCTGTTTTTCTATCGTCTGCTTTCTTCTGTCTGCTTTTCTATCATCTGCTTTCTTCCGTCTAATTTTCTATCGTCTGCTTTTTTTGGTCTGCTTTTCTATCATCTGCTTTCTTCCGTCTGCTTTTCTATCCAGAACGTCTCCACTTACAAGAATCATAAATTTTGACTTCGATATCCAAAATTTACAAACTTTATACCGTTGGAAAGATAAAAGAAAGGTCTACAAATTTCCAGAGGCAACTTGGACAAAATATATCTAGATCAAATCCATATTTGTTCTCTATTCTATCATCTGCTTTTCTTCCTTTCACTTTCTATCGTCTGCTTTTCTGCCCAGCACGTCTCCACTTATAAGGATCATAACTTTTGACTCCGATATCCAACTTTTTTTTATATAATATACCATTAGAAATATAAAAGAAAGATTTATAACTTTACAGAAGGCATTCTGGCTAAAATCTATTTATATCAATCCAAAATTTGTCCTTAAAATCTGAAGACGAATTTTCCATTCATACACTAGCGTGCTGCACCAATTTCTTAAGTTCATGAAAACTTTTGAGATTCTTAGAGACAGAATTGAAATTCAATTTCTGCATATAAAATGTAGTCATATGTTTCTAGTTTAATCAAAATTAAGAATCATCTCGTTTGAATAACTAGAGAAAAAGTTATGGCTAACAGACCAAAGCACACTCATGGAATATTTCCCAGATCACTATCAATTTTGTTTCTAAATCTTTTCTTATCACAACTCATGCCAGATTACTCTTTCTACTCCTTCGACTTCTCATTTTCAAAACAAATCACATTTAACATCAATTATAACCGAAAGGTGTCAATGAATGCATGTACCACTTTTTATGCAAAAACATTTCGTATTTATGTGCATATATACTAACATGATGCATGAGTAAAAAAATGCATTGTCTTAATTTCTCTTTGAGCTCACATGTACTGAAATTTCAGGTCCTAATCCTTAATATGAGGATGGGATGTTACAATCTACTTCTAAGTATTTGTATCCACAATAGAAATTAAAAGTTGAGAGTTGAGAGTAAGAATTGACACAAAAGTTTTATAATAGTTCACCTCAAACCGTTGGCTACGTCCTGTCGTCAGAATCCTTTCTGAGATTTCATTATACTTCTAAACAATACAAGTATTCTTTTCACCGAGCCTCTTCAGGTCTCTTACAATAAGTATTCTTTTCTAACTTAGCCTCTTCAGGTTATCAGTTTTTCTTCCGTCTATTGAAAGATGTTTCGAGCTTTGTTACAGACAATAGTAACTCTAAGTTTAGCACAATGAATAAAATTTCTAGCTTTTGAATCTCTAGCCTTTCTTAAAAATCAATAAATTTTTCAGTCTTGACCAGTATTTATAGTCTTCGTCTTCAACCGCTTCTTGATAACTGCTTCTTTCTTCTTGTTTCTTGATCTTTGAAGAAACAGTTATTCAGTTGAATTCTATAACTTAATCAAACTAATTGATCATCTGACATGATATCGGGTCTTCTTCTTCGATTGTTTGATCTCATTTTCTTCTGTCTCATTTTCGGTTTCGTTTCGTCTCATTTCTATCGTCTCATTTTGCTTTCTGCTTCCTTCTCATTTCTATCGTCTCATTTTGCTTTCTACTTTTGTCTCATTTTCCTCCGTCTCATTTTGCTTTCTACATTATTATTTGGTCTTCATCAAAATTATTAATCGTAAAGTCATTTTGACTTAACAATCTCCCATTTTTTTATGATAATAAATAATCATAAAAAAATTGTAACCAAAATCTTCTTCTTTTGTTCTTTTCTTCTCTTCTTGTTCTCCCCCTATCTTTGTCATTTCTTTCTCCTTTTCTCATTTATCCACCTATTTGTTATTGATCAAAAAGATCATAATCGCAGATGCTTCATAACTTCATAAAACATTTCTCTTATTTCAGTGCGGAGTGACTTGAGATCTTGTCGAATATACTCTACTTTCTTATGCAAGTCACCCACAGGAGCACACAGATTATCAACTTTATCTTCAATGACTTCATCATGCTTTTTTTTACTACTTCAAAACCAATGGTCGTTGTATATGCATCTGAAGATATGACACCTGGTTCATTTATTGTAAGGGTAGGAGGTTTAACAGATAAGTTCGATTCCGGGAGATCAAGATCATCAGAACTGGTTAGTCGTGGAACTTGTCTTTCAAATAGGTATAGAACATCTTCAATTGAAGACACAGTTGTCAAGGGTTTAATGTGCATAATGATGCACAAGTGAAAATATTGACTAGCTTAGGTATCCAATCTTAATGGATCTATACTACCCTTCTGTAAGTCTTCCAACTACCTGAGAAGAGTCTTCAGTGGTTCGCTGACCACAATTGCTTCCTGATGCTTTCCAAATGTAGTGGGAAACATAGGTTCCTTTCTGCTGGAATGCATAGCATGCTTCATCAATGTTTCTCACTTCATCTTCGATCTGTTCTTCTGCCAAATCACTTGTTATCCCTTCAGGATATAGGTTCTTCTTCCCTTTTTCTTCATTACGAACAATGTAAGGTCTTGGTTGAATGTCAGGCACAACCTTGATCATAGTTCTCTTTGTGATTGGTAAAATAGTGTACTTCTGCCTTGTCATTTGTGTGGGATATGGTTTGGTTCTTTCATCCCTCAGAAAACCATACATACTTTTGTCGTCATCACTCAAAAGATGTATTGTACTACTATTTACAAGGATTGGTTGTAATTTTTCCTTGACTGACATTTTTAGGATTTCTCTGATGATTATAGAGTTACTAGTCCTGACAGATTAGCTTTCTTCAATAATCTTGACTCTCAAGTCCTCTTTTCTTAACGGTTGAGAGGTATTGACATGTGCTGGGCTACGTTCAACTAGCTTCTTCTTCTTCTTAACAATAGTAGGAGTGCTCTTTTTCTTATTGATTTTCTGCTTTTTATTTTCTTTAATCAGTCTAGAAGTCTGATGAGATTGAGGTTTCTTTTTCTCAATCTCTAATTTTCTCTTAATCTTAGTCTCTTTAGCCAATTTTGCTGAATCTTGTTTCAAAATTGAAACTAAAGACCTGGTTGCTTGAGGTGTTTTCTTCTCAGAGTCTCCACCATGAGTCAACTCTTTCCTTTTCTTTTCTTCTTATTGACGCAGGGTTTAAACTCTAGGTGACCTTTTTGCTTGCTTCGGTCTCTCTGAAAGGAGTATTTCCCCCTTCTTTTTCAAGATCACTTTCTCCCTATATTGCACCTGGCTTCCTTCTTTATGAGAAATTTCCTTTCCCTTTATTGATTTATCTGACGATTTCTTTTCTCCTTATGTAGGCATTCTCTCAATGGATTGAGATTTTGATTTTCATGAGGGAGATTCTTTTTCCTTCAAACTTACCTTAACAACACGCTCCTCCTCAATTCTTGCTTTCGTCTTAGAATCTGCTTCTTCTTTTTCCATATTCTTTAAGCCCATTCTAGCAACTGTTGCAGAATTGATGATGCCTTTTATATTCAGCTTCATCCTGTTTCCTCTCTCCAGAAGGACTCTAGAGTCTCTGAATATTCTCATCAGCATCATTCCATATGGTAGGGCAGTCGAGACTTTCTTAGTCTTTTCCATATAATGGAAAATAAGGAATGGTAGAGTTATAGGTTGGCGATTGAGTAGATGAAATAAGCATTGTTCATCTAGCGTTGTTACCAAATGCCTTGATCCTGTTCTTGGTAGAACACAATGAAAAAGAAGTGAGTGTAGAACCCTAGCCTTTGGAACAAGACTTGAAGCCTTCTTCTCCTTTGGATCATTGTTTCCATATAATTGCCGATTTATCTGAGTCTCCTTCATGCTAGCTTGCGTAATCTATCTAGCTTTATTTGTGAGCTTTTCCCCATCATATGGACACTCAATGACCTTCTCGATTATCTTCATTGTCACTATAATTGACAATCTATCTACCATAGATATAGGAGTATCGTCTACCACTTCCATATTTTTCCAAAAGTCATACACTTCATTCCTGTAGACTGTCTCTCGAACTCAAAAGAAATTCCTCCACCTGGCTGCCACAATCTCCGGTTCAATATCCATCTTGTCCTGCTTCAAGGACTTAAAATCAACAAGTCTTCCACTTGTTATAGCTGGCTCCATTTGTTTCTATAGTTAACAACGAACTGAATGCACAGAAGTATTTTTCAAAGTGGGAAGTCAGTTTCTGATGTTAAGAGTGTGAGCAAGGAAGGTTTGATATCCAAACAGAGTAATGAAGAGCTTTTGTTGAGGGTTCTTCAAAGGTCGATGTCAGGGTATGTCAAGAGTGTTCTAGAATAGGTGGCATTCTCAAGGCTATGAGAAACTTCCCCCCCCCCCCCAAACTTTCTTATAACGGACGTTACCAGTTGTAACTCACTGTTACAGTTACCGTTAACTTTTTCGACCTTTTTATCTGGGTCATGATGTGTCAGACGGTTGATTACTTAGCATAACCATATTAAGGTTTTGTCTTATTTCTTTGAATCTTTCTTCACTTAATGGCTTAGTGAAGATGTCTGCCCACTGATAGTTCGTCTCAACAAACTGAAGACTTACGATCTCCCTCTAAACGTAGTCTTGTAGAAAATTATGTCTTACTTTGATATGTTTAACTCTCGAGTGTTGTATACGGTTCTTCGACAGGTTGATGGCATTTGGGTTGTCACAGTAGATTGGGATTTCTTCTTCTTGTACCGAGTAGTCCTCTAGTTGGTACTTAATCCACAACGTCTGTGAAGAGCAACTTACGGCTGATATATACTCGGCTTCTACAGTTGATAGAGCAATGGAGCTTTGCCTCTTACTTGACCATGAAACTAGGTTGTGGCCAAGGAAGTGAGATCCTCCACTCGTACTTTTTCTATCAATCCTATCTTCGACATAATCAGCATCACAGTAGCAATTAACCTTAAATCTTTACCTTTTTCACACATTAAGCAAAGATCAGTAGTACCTGATAGATATCTCAAAATTCTTTTAACAATAATGTAATGAGACTCTCTAGGATCTGCTTGAAATCTTGCAGACAAGCAAACACTAAATAGAATGTCAGGTCTGCTTGCTGTAAGATAAAGTAAGGAATCAATAATCCCTTTATACAGGGTTTGATCAACCTTCTTGCCAGTTTCGTCCTTGGACAAAAGGTTTGAAGGATGCATCGGAGTTGACATTGGTTTTACTTTTTCCATATCATATTTAATCAATAGTTCCTTAACATACTTCTGTTGATGAATAAATTTTTTTTTCTTCGGTTTGCTTATCTCAAACTCACTTTTCATCAAAATTTCAAAACTAGTACATAACATTTTAAAGGTTGCACCAAAGATAATATCATCAACATAAATTTGAACTAAGATAAAATCATTCTTTATGCACTTTCTAAATAAAATCTTATCTACTTGACCTCTACTAAACTTATTTTCAATAAGGAAAGAACTCAGACGATCATACCAAGCTCGAGGAGCTTGTTTCAAGCCATACAAAGCCTTATGAAGTCTATAGACATGATCTGGTTTCTTGACATCCTTGAAACCCGAAGATTGTTTCACATAAACTTCTTCATCTATAAAACCATTTAAAAAAGCACTATTTACGTCCATTTGAAATAGCTTTATATCATGATAGACAACATATGCAAGTAAAATCCTAATAGCTTCTAGTCTTGCTACAGGAGCATAAGTCTCATTGTAGTCTATTACTTCCTGCTAATTATAGCCTTGTGCTACTAATCTCGCTTTGTTACGACTCACTCTTCCTGATTCGTCTAGCTTATTCTTAAAAACCCATCTAGTTCCTCTGATGGACTTTTTTGATGGTTTGGGAACTAAGGACCAAACTTTATTCCTAGTAAACTAGTTCTACTCCTCTTGTATAGCTAAAATCCAAGTTTCATCTTAAAGAGCTTCATCAATTTTCTTAGGCTCTATTTCAGAAATAAATGCTATATTTGCTTCTCTTTTGAATTTGGACCTAGTTCGCACACCTTCTGAGGTCTCTCCTATAATCAACTCTTCTGGATGAGAATTATTATATTTCCAACCTCTTTTCAAATCAAGAGTCTCAGGAATATCTTCAACTTTGTTTAAGGCAGTATCTGATGGTGATACTTATTCACTATCAACTCAAGGTACTGGTAGGGTTTCATTATCCGTATCATCTCTCTTACTTGGTTGAGAACTATCATCAAACTTGACATAAATAGTTTCCTTAATAGTATTAAAGGTAAGATTGTAAACGTTATAAACTTTTGATGATAGAGAATAGCCTAGAAAAATTCAAAAATAAATCTTAGAATCGAAGTTATCCAGAATTTCTTTTGTATTTAATATAGAACCCTTGCAACAAAATGAATGGAAGTAGGATATATTAGGTTTCCTTCCATTCCATAAATCATATGGAGTTTTCTTCAACAGAGGTCGCAAAAGTATTCTATTTTGAATATAACAAGCTGTACTCACAGCTTCTGCCTAGAATTCCTTAGGAAGATCTATCTCACATAGCATAGTTCTTGCTATTTCCTAAATCATCCTGTTCTTCCTTTCAACAACATCATTTTGTTGTGGGGTTCTAGGAGCAGAGAAATTTTGGAAAATTCCATCCTCTTCACAAAACGTTCTGAACTTCTCATTTTCAAATTCACCACCATGATCACTTCTAATACTAGTTATAGACATTCCTTTTTCATTCTGTTTTAAAATACTTAAAAAAACTCATCTTTATGAGATAAAAACAACATCCAACAAAATCTAGTGAAATCATCAATAGTAACAAGACCATACTTCTTTCCACCAAGACTCAATGTCTTAGTTGGACCAAATAAATCCATATGTAACAAATCTAGAGGTCTAGAAGAAGTTACAACATTTTTAGAAGAAAACGTTGTTTTAACTTGTTTTCCTTTTTGACAACTTTCACAAAAGAAATCCTTGTCAAACTTATTTTTGGTAAACCTCTTACCAAATCATGTTTAATCAACTTGGAAATATGTTTAAAACTAAGATGATCTAGCTTTTTATGCCAAATCATTTTTTCTTGATCAGTTGATATAAAACAGGAAATATTTTGGTTTTGAAAATATTCTAAATTGATTTTGTAAAGATTGTTTTGTCTTTTGGAAGAAAAGAATATGGAACCATCCTTGTTTTTGACTTCAAAAGAATTTTGATTGAAAGACACTTTAAAACTAGAATCATATAATTGACTTACACTAATCAAATTGTGTTTTAAACCATAAACTAACAACACATTATCAATGCATGCAAAATAATCTTTACCGATTTTACCGATTCTAATTATCTTGCCCTGCTGGTTGTCTCCAAAAATTATCGATCATCCCTTCTTATACTGAAGGTCTAGGAACATAGACCTTCTTCCCGTCATATGTCGCGAGCATCCACTGTCCAAGTACCAATGGTGTTGGCTACTTCTTCTAAGGAAGGATATCTGCAGGTGATATTATTTATCTCTTAGGTACCCAGATTTTCTTGGGTCCTTTAGGGTTAGTTCTAACATAATTCATATTATGATGATGATGCAACTAGTGACATTTTTGATGATGATGAGGCTGATGAAATTTCTTCCTAAAGGGAGCAGAATTCATTTTATGCTGAGTATAGTTTTTAGCAAAACCTAATCCAATTTTATCATTAGGGTGTCTGTATTTCCCTAACATATCATTCATTTTTCTAGTATTCTCCGTAAATGTTGATAGATCAGCTGAAAGATTGTTTATTCTTTGTTTCAACTGATTGATCTCTTCAGATCTATCTACAACTACCTTTTCCTTCATCTTGTCTACTTGTTTCTTTAAGCAGACATTCTCCTTTTCTAACACTTTCGTATTTTTCAAGTTTTCTACATACTTTTTCTTAAGCAATTTATACTACTTTATAATTGCATGAGAATCTTCTAATAATTCTGAGTATGCATCTTGTAATTCATTAAGTTTTGAGGTTACCTCCTCATCACTTTCTCCTTCGATTACCAGACAAATATTTGCTTACACTGATGCCTCTAAGTAAGTATCTGATTCAAACGAATCTAGATCTTCCCAGGTTGCCATCATGCCTTTCTTGCCTTCTCTACTCTTCTTTGGCTTTCTTTTTAACAATGGACATTTGGAATTGTAATGTCCCAGTTTATTGCATTCATAGCATATGATGAATGTTTTCTCATTCTTCCCTTCATCTTTGTTATTCTTATTGAGGTAGGACTCTTTGTTTCCTTTTTCCTTTTTCTTCCACATGCATCTAATCTTCCTCGAGATAAAGGATAGTTCATCATCTTCTTCGCTTAAAACATGATCTGATTCATTGGAATCGTCATCCTTGACTTCCTCAATCTTCAGTGCTTTCGACGATGAACTCCTCTTCCTTTGATTCTTATGATTCTTCGGTCTGGCCTTCAATGCTATGGATTTGTGCCGTCTGGGCTTATCTTTTGCATCGAGTTCAACTTCATGTATCTTTAGAGATCCAAGCAATTTATCAAGCTTCAATACGCTCAAATCCTTGGCTTCTTGTACAACTGTGACTTTTGGTCTCCATCTCTTTGGTAAACTTCTGAGGATCTTTCTAACGTGATCTTGATTGTCGTAAGTTCTACCGAGATCTTTAAGTCCATTGATGATAGTTTGAAATCTTCCAAACATCTGATCGATAGACTTTTCGTCCTTCATCTTAAACAACTCATATTGGTGTACAAGAATGCTTATCTTGGATTCCTTTACTTGATTTGTGCTTTCGTGTGCGATGGATAGTGTATCCCACATCTCCTTCACAGTGTTGCATTTGTGAACTTTATCGTACTCACTTCTTCTTAGGGTAAAACTTAAAAACAACTTGGCCTTCGAATTTAGCTAGAATCTCGCTTTTTGTTCTACAGAACATCTGATTCATAGAACAACATTTCCTTCTTCATCTATCGGTGTATACGGTCCATTTTTTATTATCTCCCAAAGTTCGATATAAGTAGATTCAATGAAGAGCCGCATCCTGTCTTTCCAGTAATGGTAGTCTTCTCCATTGAACGCAGGAGGTCTAGTGACAGAGGCACCTTCAGCTATATATATGTGTGACTCTGCCATAGATCTTTATCCACACTTTGTTACGGTGGTTCTTAGACACCGAGCTCTGATACCAATTGAAGTGAATCACACGTTAGTATAGACTTTATATTTAATGTACAAAACACACAAGAAAGGGGGGGGGGTTGAATTGTGTATCCGTTTTTGAATACAATCCCCTTTTAACCAAACTTCTTTTTAAAAAAAATTGCTTTCTCAAACGATTGAAAACCAGTATTATAAAGTATTGCAATCTGTTTCTAAGTATTTGTATCAACAATATAAATTAAAAGTTGAGAGTTGAGAGTAAGAATTGATACAACAGTTTTATACTGGTTCACCCCAAACCGTGGGCTACGTCCAATCCTCAGAATCCTTTCTGAGATTTCAGTATACTTCTCAAAGATACAAGTATTCTTTTCACCGAGTCTCTTCAAGTCTCTTATAACAAGTATTCTTTTCTGACTTAACCTCTTCAGGCTATCAGCTTTTCTTCCTTCTAATGAAAGATGTTTCGAGCTTTGTTACAGACAATAGTAGCTCTAAGTTTAGCACAATGAATAAAATTTCTAGCTTTTGAATCTCTAGCCTTTCTTAAAAACCACTAATTTTTTCAGTCTTCGACTCCGACTCGTATTTATAGTCTTCTTCTTCAACCATTTCTTGATAACTACTTCTTTCTTCTTGTTTCTTGATCTTTAAAGAAACAGTTATTCATTTGAATTCTGTAACTTAATCAAACTGATTGATCATCTGACGTGGTATCGGGTCTTCGTCTTCGATTCGTTCATCTCATTTTCTTCCATCTCATTTTTGGCTTCGTTTCGTCTCATTTTGCTTTCTGCTTCCGTCTCATTTCTATTGTCTCATTTTGTTTTCTGCTCCCATCTCATTTTCTTCTGTCTTATTTTACTTTCTGCATTACTATTTGGTCTTCATCAAAATTATTAATCGCAAAGCCATTTTGACTTAACAGTTATATGACAGGATCAAAAGAGTACAGAGAGAAGATCCTGATATGGTGAAGCTTATAGAGAAAGTAAAGATGAATCCGGATTCCGAGTTTGAGTTGAGCTGTGTGTGCCTAATGTGAATGATCTGAGGAAGGAGATTCTTGAGGAAGCTCATATGGCCGCCTATGTTATACACCCTGGTACTACCAAGATGTATAACACACTGAAGTAGCATTTTTGGTGGCCTGGAATGAAAAAGCAAGTAACAGAGTATGTATCCAGATGTATGACCTGACAGCAAGTTAAGACTGAGCACCAGGCTCTGGTAAGAAAGCTACATTCATTGCCCATTTCGGAGTGAAAATGGGATCGGATTACTATGGACTTCATCATGGGTTTGCCTAAGACTTCGAGGCAGCATGATGCTATATAGGTCATAGTGGACCAGTTGACTAAGTCGGCCCACTTCTTACCAGTAAGAGAGAATAACTCACTTAATTAGTTGGCCCGAAAATATGTGAATGAGGTTGTGAGACTGTACGGGGTTCCAGTGTCCATAGTATTGGACAGGGATCATAGGTTTACTTCGAGGTTTTGGAAGAGCTTGCAGTTTGCTATAGGTACTAAGTTGAACTTTAGTACAACATTTCATCCTCAAACAGATGGACAGAGTGAGAGGAAAATCAAGACTGTTGAGGACATGCTCAGAGCTTGTGTATTGGAGTTTAGAGGAGCTTGGGATCCATATATGACATTGATAGAGTTTGCCTACAACAACTATTATCACTATAGTATTAAAATGGCACCGTATGAGGCACTGTATGGTAGGAAATGTCGGTCACCTATATATTGGGATGAAGAGGGCTTGAGAATGGTTGAAGACCCAGAGTTGCTACAAGATACAGTGGATAAGGTGAAGTTGATCCGAAGTCGAATCAAAGCGGCTCAAAACAGACAAAATAGGTATGTGGATCAACACTGATGGGATATGGAGTAGAGTGTGGGGGATAGAGTGTTCCTGAGAGTGTCATTGTGGAAGGGAGTATTGAGATTCGGTAAAAAGGGCAAGTTGAGCCCTAGGTATATAGGTCCTTATGAGATCATTGAGAGGATAGGACCTTTGGCTTATAAGCTGGCTTTATCGAATGAGATGTCTCAGTTGCATAATGTGTTTCATGTGAGTATGCTCCAAAGATACCGATCGGATCTGACACATGTGATACCGGCTCAGGAGATTGAGGTTGCTGGTAACTTAAGCTATATTGAGGAGTCGATCAAGATTGTGAGATCACAGATCAATCAGTTGAGGAGCAGAGTCATTCCATTGGTGAAAGTCCTGTGGAGGAACCACTCAACTGAGGAAGCAATATGGGAGACAGAGGAGCATATGAGGAGACAATATCTCCACTTGTTCGAACAAACAGGTAAGAATATCTTGGATGAAATTTCTTTTAAGGAGGGTAGAGTTGTAACATCCCTTCACCAGTAGGAGGCTAAAATAATAAATATGAGTGATTAATGAGAGCTTAGAAATGCATTTTTCATGCTCATGCATAATATGGCATACAAATAAACGTGAATAGTGAAGGTTTTGCATATGAAAATAATTGTACATGCATTCATGAATGATTTTGGATATAATTGGATTGAGTTGAGATTTTTGAGATTTTTGAGAACTTTGAATTTTATTTATATTAAAAATTTTATTAATAAGTGGAATTGTTGTAATTTTTAAAATTTTGGTGAATTTATGAATAATTTTGGAAATTATGAAATTTAGGAAAAATAGGAAAAAGGAATCATAAGAATATTGGAGATAATTGGATTGTAAAGATGAGAGTTGAAGAAATTAGTTCAAAAGGAACTTGGTTAGAGCATAGACATTAGGAAAGTGACAAGTGTCACTAACTTAGTTGAGAGGCTTTGATAAATTGTTAGAAGTAAGTTATAGTCATTAAGGGTAGAAATGGGAATTGTTGTAATTTTTGAAATTTTGGTGAATTTAGGAATAATTTTGGAAATTATGAAATTTAGGGAAAATCGGAAAAAGGAATCATAAGAATATTGGAGATAATTGGATTGTAAAGATGAGAGTTGAAGAAATTAGTTCAAAAGGAACTTGGTTAGAGCATAGACATTAGGAAAGTGACAAGTGTCACTAACTTAGTTGAGAGGCTTTGATAAATTGTTAGAAGTAAGTTATAGTTATTTGAGAGTTGAAAAGGGGGCTTTTGGGCTCATTAAGGGTAGAAATGGAAAAAAGAATTGTATTCTTGCTCTTTAAGAAGGGGGAAAACATGAATTGAGAGAGAGAAAAAGAAGAGAATTTCGATGGTTGAGAGAATAGAAAAGAATTGAGCTAAGGTTTCGTCACTTCTTAATCTTGAGAGAGATTTTGAAGTGGGTCAAGAAGAGAAAAAGGAAGAGGGAGAGAAGAGCTTCAAATTGAGCCAAATATCTTTTCATTTGGTGAAGAATCAAGGTCAGATCATTTGAATCTTTTGGAATTTTTGGAAGAGTTTTAGATCATGGAGTTAGGAAATACAGGGTTTAAGTATTATAGAACCAATTTTAGTGATTGGCATTGTGGGATTTTTCTATTTGAAAAAACCTATTGAGTTGAGGTTTGAGAATTGAATGACGTTAAATTGGTAGCTGAATGGTTATACTCAGGATTTTCCAAATTTGCACAGTGCAAAATTTTAAGTCTTCCTTAGGGGTAAATTTCATGTTCTGACTTCAGGGAAAATTATGGTCTAATTTAGGTTAAATTAGGCAAAGTTTTCTTCAGGAAAGTTATAGCTTATCTTTCTAGCTTTCCAATGATATATAATATGAAATTTTTGGATATCAGAGTTGAAAGTTATGGTCCTTATAAGGGGAGATGCTCAGGAGTATAGTTAGTATCATCTGTGATGATGTCATATCGTCAGTTATAACATCATATCGTCTATGAAGATGTATCGTCTGTGATGATGTCATATCGTCTGTGAAGATGTATCATCTATGATGATGTCATATCGTCTGTGAAGATGTATCATCTATGATTATGTCATATCATCTGTGATGACGTCATATCGTCTGTGATGACGTCATATCGTCTGTGATGACATCATATCTTCTATAGTTGACTTTTTGCTTCTTCTGTTGTTTACTGAAACTTCTGCTTCTGTGTACCATATCATCTGTTCCATTTTTAACCCTTTAAAAGATAGAATTTTTCTTCAAAGTCTTCATAAAAATTGTAGATCTTGAAGTTCTCTTTCAAATCATCCAAAGAAAACCTTAATCAGATATCTATAGGGAAAGTTATGATAATTTTCTCAATTCGTCTGACTTTTCAATTCGTCTATTTTTTTCATTTAGTTTTGTCTAACCTTATCGTCTGATCTAAGTTTGACCTCTTATATGATAGAATTTGTTAGCCCCAAAATTTTTTAGGATTAATCATGATTAGATTAAATTGATTAAGTTAGATTAACATTAATTAAGGTGTCATAAATTAATATATGATAGCATTAATGAGTTAGGTGAAGAATTTATGAAGTTAGATATGTTAGTTGGACTTAGGTGAGTTAGGTGTAATTAATGTATTAATTGGGCTTTGGGTCCAAATGAAGTAAGAAAGAAGAGAGAATTTAATGCAATGGGCTTGAAGGAAAAGAGTTAGTGGGCTTGAGTAAGTAAGGAGGAGAAATGAAAAGAAAAGAAGAAAGAAGAAGGAAGTAAGTTGGGCTTAGGCTTATTGGGCTTAAGTAATTTAGAAAGGAGTATATAAGGAAGGAGATAAGTGATTTTGTAGGAAAAGAAGATAGAAACGAAATTTGGAGGAGAGGAAAGAAGAGTGTCGTGAAAGGAGGGAGGAAAAGGAGAAAGAAGAGGCTTGTTAGGGTTTGGCATTTCCATGAAAGTGAGTGGGTTTTGAAGAAAGTCCAAAAGAAAAAGTGTGGAGGAGAGTCTAAGCTTCACTTTGAACCAAGAAACCACTTGGTTGGTTAAGGATTTAAGGTAAGTTCTTGGTTTAAGGTTAAGTTTTGTTTGGGTTTTGGTTAGAAAGATGAAGAATAAGATGGGTCTAGTGATTCTCTTATGAATTTCATGATTTAGATTTTAGGTATTTCAATTTCTAAACCCTATGTTGATATGGGGTTATTTTCTTGTTATGCTTGAAGGAGGACAAGAAAGAGGAGAAGAACAAGGAGAGGAACTTCCTTAGGAAAGTTTAAGCAAGGATAAAAGGTGGGTTTCATATTTATCTTTATGTATATAAGCTACAAATGTAAATAAATGCATGACATTAATGAGCTATGATCACTTGGTTGTTATATTAAATGTGTGTGATGGAATGATGAGTGTGAGTGTATTAAATGCTTGACGATGATTGAAATCTGTCATGAAGAAACTTGTTGAATGAATATAATGAAAGGCATGAGCGATGTATGAAAAGATGATTTCAAAGAAACAATGAATTGGATAAGAACAGTCCAATTTCCTTGTATGATTCATGATTGCTATGTTATGTGGGTAAGGTATTGTCTAAGAACATCACGTGCCGTTGACCATGAAGCCTTCGCCTGGCTGCGCCTGATTGTGGCATAGGATGATCCAACATTTTGGACTCTAAAGATTTGCCCATATAGACTCATGAAATGAGACTATATGGTTGCCAAGAATAAGGACTTACCGAGCCATTTGATGTGTTTCATATGTGAATACATGAAAATGCAAGAATGATGAATGTTTGAATTGTGAGAAATTATGTTTGAGTATTGATGAACATTGCATGATGCATGTATTATGATTGTATTGAAAGATTGCTAAAAGTATGAATAACTAATAGGACTGCTTGATATATAAATATAAATGTGTTACCCACGAGCTAAAGCTCACCCCTAAAATTTTCCAGAAATGAGCGGGATCCCGAGGAGCAAGCTTAAAGGCATTTACTCCAAGATTTTCTTTTGATTTTGTATTTGAAATGATTTTTGTAAAACAATGCTTTAGTTGCATTTTGAGAAGATATTGTATTTTGAAACTTCATTGTAATTGGGCTTGAAATGCCCACTAAAGCATTGTATGAATATGACATGATTTGATGAAGATGGAATGAATGAATTATGAAAGCAAAATGTTCAGTTTAATGCATTTGAGAAATCCATGTATGTTTAAGACAATTGAATCATTGTTATAGTTTGGATATGATAGATGATTAAGAGTGTGGCTGTTGCTTCGAATGGTGTTTGAAGATACCTTAGGGTTCAACCATGTTATATGAGGTTGTATGATGAGTTTTATGCAGGTGGAAGTCTTAGAATTGAAAATTGGGTAGTTGCATTTTAAAGGGGATGTGCTGTCAAATTTTCCTAAAATTTGACAATGATTACCAATATTAGACCCTCTTGGTATGAATTAGATCAATGAGTCTTCATGAAGATTGTAGTAGGAGTTTAGAGTTTTCCAAGGGTATATCGTTTGCTAAATTTGGAGTTCGGAGTCAAAAGATATGATCCTTACTAGAAAAGCAGAAGGAAGGAAAGCAGAAGATAGAAATCAGAAGATAGAAAAGCAGAAGGAAGGAAAGCAGAAGATAGAAATTAGAAGATAGAAAAGCAGAAGGAAGGAAAGCAGAATATAGAAATCAGAAGATAGAAAAGCAGAAGGAAGGAAATCAGAAGATAGAAAATCAGAAGGAAGGAAATCAGAAGATAAAAAGCAGAAGGAAGGAAAGCAAAAGATAGAAATCAGAAGATAGAAAATCAGAAGGAAGGAAATCAGAAGATAAAAAGCAGAAGGAAGGAAAGCAAAAGATAGAAATCAGAAGATAGAAAATCAGAAGGAAGGAAATCAGAAGATAAAAAGCAGAAGGAAGGAAATCAGAAGATAGAAAAGCAGAAGGAAGGAAATCAGAAGATAGAAATCAGAAGGAAGGAAATCAGAAGATAGAAAGCAGAAGGAAGGAAATCAGAAGATAGAAATCAGAAGGAAGGAAATCAGAAGATAGAAAAGCATAAGAAAGTAATCAGAAGATAGAAAAGCAGAAGGAAGGAAATCAGAAGATAGAAATCAGAAGGAAGGAAATCAAAGATAAAAGCGAAGGAAGGAAATCGAAGATAGAAAGCGTAAGGAAGGAAATCGGAAGATAGAAATCGGAAGGAAGGAAATCGAAGATAAAAAGCGAAGGAAGGAAATCAGAAGATAGAAATCAGAAGGAAGGAAATCAGAAGATAGAAAAGCAGAAGATAGAAATCAGAAGATAGAAAAGCAGAAGGAAGGAAATCAGAAGATAAAAAAGCAGAAGGAAGGAAAGCAGAAGATAGAAACCAGATGATAGAAATCAGACAATAGAAAACCAAATGATAGAAATCAGACGATGGAAAAATAGGATGCTGCAGACTGTAGGAGATAGAATCAGCCTTTGTAGTCTTCATAAGAGTTGTAGATCTAGATGTCTACTTTCATATGGTGAAAGAACAAAAACATTTGGAGCTATATATTAAAAGTTATAGCAATCGCGGCAAAAGAGTTTCGATTCGATTTCGGAAGTGAGCATGGTCCGTTGTTTTGGGCATATTTCCCTCATACGACCTCCAAATGAGGTGAGGCTTGAACCATTGGATTTATAAGACACATATCTTTCACTCCATAAGATCCGGTATCAATTGGAGTTAAATTGAGAAAGTTTGTTCTAAAACAAGTGAAAGGTCAGTTAAGAGGGCATGTTTCGGGTATGAACTCTCTTAGGTTTTTTTTTGGAGTGTATGTTGAGTATATGACTCCGATTAAGGTGATTCTTGTTTCAGGGAGAACTTGAGACATAAAGCTACAAATTATATGAATAAGTCAACCCATGATTTTAGTGTATACATGGTGTGTGCTTGCCACGAAGGTGGAGTTACAATTAAGAATCCTGCAAGATTATAAGCGCAAGGTTTCAGGACAACGAAAGTTGGGCTCCGAAAACGGGTTCCGACATCTATGGTACTATAGTAAGAGTAAGAGTGTCAAGTTTAAGGTCTCAGCAAGGCAAGTGTCTCAAGGATGGGCTCCACTCGGGCTCACATCCCGGGACAGTCGGGCTCCCGGGATCGGGGTCTGACAGAATTTGTCTTTAAGATCTTCATAAAAGTTGTAGATCTCAAAGTCTTCTTCAAAATAATCTAAAGAACACTATGATTTGATACCTGTAGCGAAAGTTATGTTAGTTGGCCCGAAATAGGATTTTCTTCCTGAACACCCTTTTGTCTTTTGATTATATCTGGATCTATAGGATTTTAAATGAGATGCTTTTTGATTCTGAGTAAACTAGAGATATAGGCCTACAAATTGTATTAAAAATTAAAATTGTGATTCAGTCTCTAGGATGTTTAATTTCTGGAAGGAAGTTGTGTTCCAAATTAATTTTCAACACATTAAAACCATAATTCTCATTAAAAATTATTTTTAAAAACAATTATGCCCTGAATGTCAATGAATGCATGTACATTCATTTTTATGTGCAAAAATTTACTATTCATGTGTATGTGTCTGTCATATTATGCATGAACAGGAAATACACTTCTAATTTCTCAATGATCTCTATATATTGTTCAAGCCTCAACGTGGGTAATGGGATGTTACAAAGCTCCAGGGCCTAATGGACTTGATGGCTGCTTCTTTCATAAATCCTGGGATGTAATTAGTAAGGCTATTAATGATGTTGTACATGAGTTCTTCTCAAAAGGCAAACTACTAAAGAAACCCAACAAAACTATTCTCTGTTTGATTTTTAAAGTTCCTAATTTTGATATTTTTGGTAATTATAGAACATTATCATGCATTAATTTTCTCTATAAGGTTATTTCCAAAATCTTAGCTATAAGACTGAAGAATGTCGTTAAATTGCTTGTCAGTGACAATCAAGGTGCCTTCATTGAAAACAAATAGAATGGTGATAATATATTGTTAGTTTAGGAACTCCTTGAAGGTTGCATATGTAGATTATCAAAACCCTGATGGACTCCCTCCGTTAATTTAAAAGATTATTAGGATTGGAATCGAATCTTACTAAGAACCACTTTATGATTTATACTACAACATCACAAATGGAAATTATCATTGCTAAAATCAATGGTATGAAAAGAAAGCTTCCCCTTATGATGTACCTAGGATTGCCTATTTTGGAAAGATGGTTAAATTTCAATGAATTCTTTCCTCTTCTTAAAAAGATCCAAAATGAATCTCCTCCTTGGTGAATATATCTTTTTCATATGCAAAGAAGATCCAATTGATCAAGTGTGTTCTTTCTTCTTTGTATATCTACTAGAGCTCTCATATTTTCTATAAAAAAGAATAATCAATTTGTTAGAAAATATTTTCAAAAAAAATCCTATGGAGTCACTTAAGTGGAGTAAAAAGGTTAGCTAAATTTAGATGGAAAGATATATGAACTTCTAAAGGAGAAGTGGGACTAGGAGTTAATGATATTAGAGCCACTAACTTTGCCTTGATTTTGAGAAGATTATGGATGAACTTGGAATAAAAAGACTCTCTTTAGGTGAAATGGTTACATAATTATTTTCTTAAATGAAAAAAGCATATGGATGATGCATAAAAGTTCTTCTCATTCTTGGTCTCTAGGCTAACTTCTTCAGTTAAGAAATCAAGTGAAACCTAAATTTTTTTATAATGTGGGCAATAGGGAAAGAAAAATTGTGTGGCATGCCAATTGGATTGGTCATGGATAGTTAATCCACCATCTTGAAGCTTCTATAGCTAGGATTCAAGGCACTTTATGTAAGTGATAAGTCGACTTGTACCATGTGTAAGTCGACTTACACATGTTCGGTACCGATAAGTCGACTTGTTCATTGGATAAGTCGACTTGTTCAAGGTCGGTACTGTTTATTTGTGCCCTAAAGGCAATCCCCTTTAGCGCGTTTTATTCAAAGTCGTGTGCAGACTTTATGAATAAATAAAGAAAAGGCATTATTCATTAATTTGATATTCATAAACATTGTTTATGAATTGATTGGATCTTTAATCGAATTAATGAAGTCCATGATATATGACATAGCATGAAGGAAATTATGATGTGTTCATACTAAAGATTCCTATCATGTGCAATTATGTCAAGATATCTAAATTCTCTCTAGTCATAGGATTAATGAGACTGGACATCATTAATCCGGATAGACTAGCACATGTCATATTCCTTGATTGGATCAAGCAGTGGATCTCAGAAACTGTAAATATGAGATATTTAGAATTGACATGTGGATGCTTACTAGCGGTAGTAAGTTCATTGGATGACCTGCCATGAGATCATCACATGGATATCTTATCTAAGTGTCAGTGATAATCTCATCATAGCAATGGTGCAAGTATCCTTAGACTTGAGGTACTCAAGGATATCTTGGATACTGATCCTGTGCTTTGACTCCATTCCTTGTTGCCTTCGAGGTAACTCATAGGGTGGTGCTTGAGTGCGACTTGAGGTATTCAAGATAATTGAGTAGCCAATAAAGGATTCACCACTTCGGATTAGCGTAAGAGATACCCATGGCCTCTTGTCGGGATCATTACTAAAGTGGCCAAGATGTATGTCATGAAGAGTGTCTTCATTGACATATAAAGTAATGAGTCCCGGACGAGAACCGATATCACTGGGCTAGACTCGGTCTAGTGAGAGTTGACACTTTGACCATACTCATAACCAAGTGGGGTATAGGATGGTGAAAGGACGAATTGCACGGTAATTGTCTATGGAAGGGTTCGTGATCGGTTCGTGATGAATACATCAAACCGATTACTTTCCGGTCAATTAGGGTCGTGATGTGTTGCTAGATACCGCCATGACTTGCTCAGATTAATTGTTAATCTAAGTGGCCAACATAACCGGAGCCTAAAGGGTCACACGCATAAGAGTGTTTCGAGAATCAGAAAATAGTAATTGGACAGAGTTCCAATTATGGAGAGCATTAGGATTAAATGGATCCCATGGGATTGGGATATGTCCCGATGAGATCGCGACATCAATATTGCTAAGAAAGGTTTTGAATTTGTTTCAAAGACCGGGACCCTAGAGGCGGCGGGACCGACCCAGTTGGACTGGACCTTAGCAAATATATTCTAATTAATTAATTAAGTAATTAATTAATTAATTATTATATATATATATATTAGACCTACACGTGGGAGGAGGAGGAGAGGAAGCTTTATCTTTAAGTTTAACTTTATATATATATATATATATATATAAAGAGGAAAACGTGGACAAGCTTCCACCATAAGTTTTCTACATGTCTTTTAAGTGTTAAAAGACATAGAAAAGGTAGAGATGAGGGGTGATGATCGTGGATCATAGAAGGTGAAGGAAGAATGGGTTTTGTGAAAACCTAAAGAAAATTCATCTTTCATCATCGATCCTTCAAGCTTCTCCTTCTTCTCAACGTTGATTCAAGCTCTCCAAGGACAGAGGTAGGGTCTAGCAGCCTTTAATCTGTTCTAGCTGTTCCCGGGTCAAAAGGGTTTGTCCCGGTTAGATTTTCTGATCTCTGCGTGGATCACCTTTAGAGATAGTCTCTTTTGGCTATTTAGGTTGATGTCTTCATACCGATACCTAGATCCTGGGATTCGGAAAAGTCCTGGGAACAAAAATTTTTGTTTTCCGCTGCAGGTACATGTGATGTACCTCCCGGGATTTTCCTACAGTGGTATCAGAGCGTCTGGTATCCCGTATGAAGCTAAAACCTAAGCGAGATCAGAAACCCTAATGGAATTTTCTGTTGATGCATGCTATCTGTTCAGATTTCGAATTTATATTGTGATATGCTTTTCGAAATTTTTCTGCCCAGAATTGTTCATAACATGTTAGAGAATATGTCTATGAAATTTTAGAATTTATCGATTTGATTTGATATAGTTTTGCTAATTAATCCCCTAAGGTTACAGATGCTGTTTTGTGAAACGATTCTGGAACAGGCATGAGTATAAAATTGAGAATAAATTCTAGAAAAATGGTTTTTCGGATTTTCCTTCACCTACATGTCTCTAAGATGTTGGTTAATGTCTGTGAGCATGGAAATTGGATTTCAAGGTGATTGGATATTTATTCACGAATTTATTCTATGCTGTTGGGAATTGCTGTGCTGATGAACACAGATTTTGAATCGGTTTTGTTATTTAGGTTGACTGAGTTTTTGATGGCCTAAAATCCTGAAAATATTCATGTAGCATGTTCTGAACATGTAGTAACCTATATAATTTTCTCATGATTTATTGAAATTGTTTCATTGATCATTTCGAGCAATGTACAGAACTGGACAGTTTTGTGAAAAATTGTTGGGACTGTTTTGCTTGGCTTGATTGAGTGTGCTTTTTCAGTTCCAATGCCTTGCACCATTTTTAATGTGATTAAAAATGTGTTATCTTGATGTATCATGATTTCCAAACTGAATTGCTTGAATTTTCTTTTCCAATAATTTTCGGATGCCTAAGTGATCACATTAGCGTCTCGTTAGTATATTGCATTATCTTGTTTGTTTTGACCGTCATATTTTTTATGGCATGTGCTGAAGTAAATTTGATAATGAATGTGCTAGCTAGAGATGCTTAGGTTGATAATTAGGGTGTTCCTAAATTATTTGGAAATTAATGAGTTTTGACTCATTTCAAGCTTTTCATATAGTTTGACTATTTAAGGCATTCATGAATCAATGAAGTGTTCATTGAGGCATCAATTCACAGATATTACCCTAGGTATGATGGTGTTGAGAATTGGAATTGTACTGATTGAGGAATTAGTCGATTAGAGATTTTAGCAAAATTCCCTGAATAAGTCGACTTGTATATGGTATAAGTCGACTTGTTCAAGATTTTTGGATAAGTCGACTTGTGGATAGAATAAGTCGACTTGTTCAAGATCTCAGTATAAGTCGACTTGTCGTACCTTGTAAGTCGACTTGTTCATGGGCAGATGACATAAGTCGACTTGTGTCATACAAGTCGACTTGTGTGTGGGCAGAAGCATAAGTCGACTTGCATTTGATGAAAGTCGACTTGTGGCATGCATAGGTGGGATGATGGATGATTTTAGGTATAGACTCAATGTGATTGATGAAATGCCCTAAATCATATCATATAGTCATGGTGACTATAATCCTACGGCTTGGAGAAGAAGTAGATGAGACCCGAAATCCCTCCTCGGTATATGAAAACTAACGCCTTCCATTAATATGGTAAGAACCAGAGTTCTTATAGGGTTGGGTTGTTGGGTAAACCCAAGCTCACTCTATCTGGATATGTTCAACCATGAAAATAAGATTTTCGGATTAATGGGTTGGTTTTCACCGAAGCGTTAGTTTGTTGAGTAAACTCAAGGTCAACGTGATGAGGCAAAATTGGGTAGCATACATCAGATGTATGCGCATCAAAGAGTTGATACCCAATGTAAGTGCATACATCAACAAGTTGATAGCACTGATCGATAGTTGTGTCTAAGATATAATTGGTATATCTGATACCTCCCGAGACATAAGGTGGCTTGTTGAGCTAACCTCAAGGTCATTCTTAATGTCGGTTATCGATGATACAATTGGTATGACCGATACCTACCGATTGACCTAAGTTGTGGCTTGTTGGGTAAACCCAAGGTCACTCTTAGCAATGTCGGATATCGACCCACTAGGACATTATGTCACTTTGTTTCTCTGGATTCGTAAAGAGCTTTATGGATTCTAGGAAACTAGTGGGAGCCATATGCATGTCATGCAAGTCCTTATGATCATGCAGGCATTTCTATTCTATCATTCCTTCTCTCTATCGCGCTAGGTTGATTGAAGAAGTCTTTCAGTGTGAGTTTATGCTCTCTATTTTGGACCGATTTTCTTGATTGGCTAAGGAATCTGAGAATTGTTCTTAGATCTGAGGAACTGGGATACGTCCTAGATGTTCCACTTCCAGTTGCACCTGCTGTCGATGCTTCTGATAAGGATCAGAAAGCATATTGTAAGCATCTAAAGGACAGGGACATGGCTACTTGCCTCGATGTCACTAGAGCTGCAGGAGCAGCACGAGTCCATGGATGCTCACTCTATAGTATTTCATCTTAGGGAGCTGTTTGATGAGTAAGCTCGGTCTGAAAGGTTCGAGACCTCAAAGCTTCTCTTCACCACAAAGATGGCTCCAGGGATATCTGCTGTGCAGTATGCCCTGAAGATGAATGGCTATATTGAGAGATTGGCCGTCTTAGGATTTGTAATGGATTATGGTTGGATTGTCTGACGGTTATTCACAATTTGTGATAAACTATCAAATGAACCAAATATCCACAACAATTCCTAAGCTGATCAATCTGCTCAAGACAACTGAGCAGGCTATCAAGAAGGATAGCAAGCAAGTGCTAATGGTGGATGCTTCTTCTTCTAGTTCAAAGAAGAAAAATGTCAAGAAACCAAAGGGAAGTGCCATCAAGGAAAAACCAAAGATTCTGCCCCAAAAGGATTTTGCTTTCATTGTGGCAAGTCTAGCCACTAGAGGCGAAACTGTAAAATCTATCTGGAGTCCTTGAAGCAGTAAAAGGCATCAGATGCCTCTACTCCTTCAAATATGTTTGTCATTGAGGTTAATACTATTCCTGATCAAAACATATCGGTATTTGATACCGGATGTGGCTCATACATATGAAATGATATGTAGGGCCTCAGGGACAGTAGAAAGCTCATAAAAGGAGAACTAGACCTTTGTGTAGGTAATGGAGCAAGAGTTCCTACATTAGCCGTAGACACTTATGTCTTGTTACTCCCTAGTGGGCTTATATTCAAATTGGATGATTGTCATTTTGTACCTGTTTTAAACAAAGAACATATTGTATGTTTTATGTTTAATTAGAGCTGGTTTCCATTGGACTTTTAGTAGCAATGGTTGTTATATTAGTTGCAATGGAATGCTCTATGGTACTCGTACATTATGCAATTGAATTGACATATGAGACATGTCATATCCAATTATGAATGTCAATGACGCGGAAAGACATAATCGAGATAATTTAAAATCAACTTACTTATGGCATTGTCGGCTTGGCCATATAAATGAGACACGCATCGCTAAGCTCCATAAGAGTGGATGTTTAGGGTCATTTGATTATGAATCATATGACACATGCGAATCTTGTTTATTAGGCAAGATGACTAAGTTATCCTTTAAGGGAAGGGTGAACGAATGAATGGAATATTAGACCTAATACATTCGGATGTATGTGGTCCGATGTCCATCCATGCCATAAGTGGTTGTTTTTACTTCATTACTTTTATCGGTGATTATTCACGATATAGGTACCTGTATCTGATGAGATAAAAATCTGAAGCGTTTGAAAAAGTTCAAATAATTCAGAAATGAAGTAGAAAACTAACTTGGTAAAAGTATGAATACATTACGATCTGATCGTGGTGGAAAATGCTTAGATCAATAGTTTTTGATTATCTCAGAGATAATGGGATTTTATCTCAGTATACTCCACCTTACACGCCGCAACACAATCGTGTGGCTGAAAGGACAAATCGAACCTTGTTAGACATGGTGCGATTGATGATAGGTTTTGCACAGTTTTGGGAATATGCGCTCGAGACAGCTGTTTACTTGTTAAACAGAGTTCCATTAAAGGCAGTTGTGGTTACTCCATATGGAGATATGGACTAACTGAAAGCCTTATCTTTCTCATCTGAAAGTTTGGGGTTGTCCTGCTTATGTGAAGCGGACACAGTCAGATTAGCTTGATGCAAAAGCTGACAAGTATTTGTTCGTGGAATATCAATTCTACCTTGCTTAGGAACAAAAGTTGTTTGTTTCCAAGCATGCTGTTTTCTTAAAGAAAGAGTTTCTTTTACAAGAGGACAGTTGGAGCAAAGTTGAACTTGGAGAAGTTCAAGATTCTCGAACAAACATAGATCAATCGCTGAACACAAATCATCACTCATATAGATGAGGTAACATTCAACCTTCTACTACACACACTAATTTCATAGGTTAAGTAGGATACGACCGCTTCCTAGAGATATGAATTTCTTGTAAGTGAATGTAATGGCGTATTGCTCATATGAGATGATGCCTACTACCTATGAATAGGTTCGAAAGTTCGAGTGCGAACATGGCTTTGTGCCATGAAATCAAATGGATTCCATGTATGAAAACCAAGTATGGACTTTGGTTGTTACACGAAGGATAAAACCCACGAGGTGCAAAGGAGTTTTCGAAGAAAACCAACATGGATGGTAATTAGATTACCTATAAAGCAATGCTTCTGGTTAAAGGATTTCGTCACAGACAAAGAGTTGACTATGACAAAACCTTCAGCCCCGTAGCAATGCTTAAATCCATTCGGATACTCCTAGCCATTGCCGCTCATTATGATTATGAGATATGGCAAATGGATGTGAAGACAGCTTTCCTGAGAGGAAATCTACCCGAGGATGTGTATGACACAACCAGAGGACTTCACTTCCATCGATGGCGAAAAGGTATGCAAGCTTCAGAAATCCATGTTTGGATTGAAGCAAGCATCCAGGAGTTCGAATATCCGTTTTGATGAGGTACTCAAAGAGTTTGATTTCTCACAAAATCCGGATGATCATTGTGTGTATAAGAAGGTTAATGGGACTGCAATCGTATTCCTTGTGTTGTATGTAGATGACATACTATAACTAGGAAACGATGTCTCTATGCTGCAATCAGTTAAAATTTGGTTGTCCAATAAATTTGCGATGAAAGACCTTGGTGAAGCGACTTATATCCTTGGGATATAGATTTATAGAGATAAATCAAAAGGTTGCTTAGTCTTTCACAATCATCGTACATAGATGAGATGTTGGATCCCGTTACCGGAACTCAACTACTTATACGTATTCCCTCACTATGTACACAGGATTCCTTATGAACTCTTTTCATCCGTTGCCGAATATCCAATCTCTAATCTGAAAATCCCGATATAAATTTTTTTTTCATTCTTATTCATCTTAACTCCATTTTTATGATTCGGGTCTTAACCGGAGAACGAAACGAAGACAAAACAAAAGTACATTCAACGGAACGGAGGAAAAGCATACAGAAACGAAGAAACATACTGAAAACAAACTACGAAGCACATGAAAATCAAAGACTAAAGAATTGAATCCGAAGCAAATTACAAAGCAAATCGAAGGCTCGAAATCGAAAGCAAAACAGATTGAAACGAATCGAATCAGATAACAAAGTGTAGAAACAAACGAAAACGGAAGCCAAAGCAACTCGAACTGAAAGGTATAAGGTGGAAGAAAACAAAACAAAAGCGGAAACAAAAGCACATCGGTTCAAAAGGCATAAGGCGGAAGCAAAGCGAACATCTCGAAGCATAAATCAAATAGAGCAAAGCAACAAGACAAACGTGAGGGCTAATTCCGCCAAAATTCAATTGAGCTAACAATTGGACATTTTTGGCAAGGAAAGGTAAGAAACTTGATGAGAAATCACTGGTTCGAATTTCGGGTGAATCGGAGGCCAAATGAGAAAGTTATAAGAGAAAATGCAAAATGACCAAAGGAATAGTAATTGACCATATGAATAGTAACCGGCCAATTTCCGACCCTTATATCTTTTTACTCCGAATTCCGATCGGGATATATTATACCTATTTTTAAAGATATCAAGACCCTCTACAATTTTCATGAAGGACGGAAATTTCAATTCCCGCTCTAAAGCGGCGAAAAACCCATCCGAAGGTTCAGCCCAAAATTGCCCATGAATAGTAATTCGGGAATCCCAAATGCATAATGGGCAGCAAACTTAAAACGCTCATATCTTTTTCATCTTAAGTCGAAAACTAACCCATTTTATACCGTTTTAAAGTTCTTAACTTGCTCTACAGTTTTCTGGAAGACATCCAAAGTGAATTCCCTCATTATGAGGGTCTAAACCTTAAGCGAAGTTGCTGCCCAAATTTAGGAAAATTTGGACAGCATCTCCCCTAAAAATGCTCTAGCCAAATCCTAAATCTAAACCATCCAAGCTTCAAACCTGCACAAAACCACTTCAATCTTCCTTACATTCATTCATCCAACTTCAAACTCAATTCAACTCAATTGGCAATGTCACAATCTTAGTTATCTATCATTTGTTTTTCTCATTTCCAATTCTACAATCATATAACAATACATTTTAACTTCGAAACTTTTACAATTGCAAACTTCAAAACCATAATAATTACATGAAACTAAACAAATACAATGCTTGAAGGGCATTATAGCCTAAATACAACCGAAAAGATAAAACGCATTTACAAAGAACAAACTAAAGCTTTGAGACTTCTAAACCAACAAAATGCATCGGATTTTCCTTAATCCGTCGACGACCCGCATTCTTGCTTGCTACCGAGGAGGGAAAATGGGGGTGAGCTCGGCGGCTCAAGTGGGTAATAACTTAATAAGCGAAAATACGCGAAAACCATTATTCATTCATTCAATCTTTTCACACAAGTCACATTGAGAAAAGCATTTTAATTTGTCAAAACTCTTCACGGAATACTACACTTCAAACAATTACAAATTCAACAAATATCAAACAGCACATAACATTTCGAATGGTTTGGTTTCGGTCCTAACGAGACGTCTTCGCACATTCTCAAGATAAGCGGTCATATGCAGCCGTGAACAGAGGGAGTCCGAAATCGAAACTCCTAAGCCACTTGCGGGCAGCCGGGAGAAGGCTATCAGAGGGAGACAGTGCACTGACTCTACGGAGGGGACCTAACCAAACCCATACAATTCACATATTCGTGCTTAAAACAAACAGATTGCCTGAAGGCACTTTTTGAAATTTGACTTTCAAATTGTTTTCAAATCATATCATTATCAAAACTAATTCAAATATTACAAAGCATCGGAATTCACGTTACAAACCATTTAACAATCCATTCCAACATAAATTCATATTCAAGAATATCACATATAAGTGAAAGACATCACATAAAGTAATTCATATAAACATGCTAAGTCATTGGTGGAAAACATTAGTTTACATTTATTAGAAAAACTTTAATGCATATTATCTCAAGTATTAAGAAATCACCCACCTTAATTTCCTTGCTAGCATCTTGGATTGGTCCAATTGCCTTTCCTTTACTTCCCATGCCTTATTGGACCTTAATCAAGACATAAAATCCTAATTAACATAAGGTCCACATGCTGAATTTTTATAAAAGAATAGAAAACATGCTTAACAACCTACCTAACTATGCCTATGCCATTCCTAAATTATAACTATCAAAACCTATCTCAAATGAATCAAACTTTTCAACAATCTCATGCCTTAAAGACACCACACCAAATCTGATTTTTTTTTTTATAATAATCCTTCCTCTTTCCCTTTTTCCTTTCTTTTCTTTCTCTTTTATTCTTTCTTGAAAAAAAACTCTTCAACTAAGGCATAAGAATCCTAATTACTATAAGATACACATGCTGGAAAAATTCTAAGGTTTGGGAAAACTTGCATTTAACCTATTCTAATCTTCCCTATATCTTCATATTCACACTACTAACCACCATGTTTGAACAAAAATGCCAACTCTCATATATTCTCTATGCTGAAATTTTCTAACTTCATGTATTCTTCTTCTTTCCTTTTTCTTTAACCAATACCCTTCAAACCATCATATGAAAACATGAAAAACACAACTCTCACAACAAAACCATGAATTAAAAACAAGTAACCAATGCTGGAATTTTTAAACCATCAAGGAAAACATGAAATTTCTTTGCTATCATCTTAGCTATACTTTATTTAAGTCATTGTCCTCAAAACCTAACTCAATAACCAACAACTTTCTCAAAACTCATGCTTAAAAGTTACCTATCACAATCTTTCTTTTATCCCTTAATCTTTCTTTTATTATTCTTTCCTTCTTCCATCATACATCATTCTCCAACCATACTTTTGAACCAAGCAAAGCAAATCCCATCTTTAAGCAAACCTCTAACAATAGAATCATAATAAACAAAAACCAACTATGCTGGAATTTTTAAAAGGATGTTCTAACTTCCATTTAAACTAACCTAACCTACCCTTTCCTTCATATATACTCTTCAAACCATCATTTTTAGCAAAATTCTAACAATAAGACCACAATTAACATAAGGGACATATGCTGGAAAATGTTAAAGAATACAAAATCTAGGTTTAACACCCATCTCACTTGACCTATACCCTTTTTAAACAATTAACATCATAACCCTCTCTCAACCAAGCAAAATCCCATCTTAGATTCACAATTTAATAAAACTCCAATGCTGGAATTTTCCAAGAATGGGAAAAAACTTGAAATTCATGCAACATCACCTTACCTATACTTTAACCTATCCTTAACAATAAAACAATCATTAAAGACACAAATCCTAACAAAACACTAAGGAATTTGAAAACCCTAACCCAATGAAATCAACTCTTCTTCTTTAATTTTTTCTTCATGAATAACTCTTCAATCTACCATGAATAAGCAAGAAAACAAAACCCTAACTATTAAACCATAAATTTGAAACTCTTACCTTGAATATAAGACCCACGAAATCATCCTCTCTTGACTCTAATGGAGGATAATCTCTTCCTCTTCCTTTTCTTCTAAGAGAACTCTCTCAATCACCTTCCTAAACCAAGAAAACCAAAGCTCTCACCTTTTCTTCTTCTCCAATGGCGAAACTTCTATCTTCTCTTCCTCCTTTTGGTGACTTTCGGATGGTGCTAGAAGAATGACCTAGCTTGCTTCTTTTCTCACTTACTTCCTATGCAAAACGACTCCACTTTGGCCTCCCTCCTTAAATTTTCGTTAGCCTCTTCTTAGCCTTAGGAAACTTCCTAAGCCTCCTTCCATTACCATAACCCTAATTCCTTAACTTAAACCTAAGCCCAAGTCTTGAAGCCCAAAGTTTCCTCCTTATAACCTTTCCCAAATTTTCATTTCCTCCTTCCCATTTGAAATTTCGTGGGCTCCCACTTAAAAGCCCAAATGCTCCTTTCTTTTCATTTAATACATAATCAACTACTAGCTAATGGACCTAGCCCAATTACTTCATTCTCCTTCATTTAACTACAATTTAAAGGGCTAAAAGATATATAACCATATATCATCATCCAAATTTATCCTAACACCATTTTATTCTTTTCAAGTCTAGTACCAAAATCAAATTCTAATTTAACTCAATTCCTTCAATTAATAATTCTTACTTAAGCACTAAAATCCTAAATTCATTAATCTAAACCTCAAAATAAGAGCCCAATTCTTCTTCATTCCTTAATATAAAAATCATTACAAGGCCCATCTTTATAAACCAATACCATCTTATTCTAATTAAATTCCAATAACTCTTAACACTCTTAATGCATATAATTCTTTTATTACTCACAATACATCATAAAATAATAATTCTCAATAAATCTAATTTCCCTAATTTCTTCATTTAATACCTTAATTTATTCCAACCAAATTAAAAAAAATCATCAAACTAAAACCTTAAAATAATTTAAACATGCCTCAAAATAATTGACACATGCTTGTTACGAATCGGGGCCCAACATGAGATGCTAAAGAGGTTTAGCATGGAACAATGCTATGTACGAGGCCCGATGTATCGTATGCTCTAAGTGTTACGAGCAGATACCAATCGGATCCTAGTGAGGGTCACTGGGTGGCTGTCAAGAATATCCTCAAGTACTTGCGAAGCACTAAGGATGTTTTCTTGATCTATGGAGATGGAAATCTCCAAGTGAGCGGGCATTTAGATGCAAGTATTTAATCTGATAAGGATAATTCTGAATCACAATCAGGTTATATACATTCACACTGAATAGCGTGGCGGTCGGTTTGGAAAAGTTCCAAACAAGAGAGGATGTTGATTCATCAACCGAGGCAGAGTACATTGCGCGTACGAGATGCACAAAGGAAGCGGTTTGGATCGAAGTTCATTCTTGAACTTGATCGGTCCTAGCCGTGATGGGCCCATAGGATTGTATTGTGATACAATGGGGCTAGTCTTGCAGCAAAGGAACCAAGGTCTTATCGACGATCCGAACTCGTGCCGCCCGATTCGGAGATCATTAGTCGAGATGATATCCCGATAGAGAGAATTCCCGAGCAAAGTGTTCTTGTTTAGTTGACAAAGCCATTGTCACGGGAGAATTGTGATTCTCATGGACTCGCTTATGGTATTAGATACTAAGGCGATTGACTTTAGGTCAAGTGGGAGATTTGTAAGTGATAAGTCGACTTGTACTATGTGTAAGTCGACTTACACATGTTCGGTACCGATAAGTCGACTTGTTCATTGGATAAGTCGACTTGTTCAAGGCTCAGTCTTGTTTATTTGTGCCCTAAAGGCAATCCCTTTAGCGCGTTTTATTCAAAGTCGTATGCAGACTGAATGAATAAATAAAGAAAAGGCATTATTCATTAATTTGATATTCATAAACATTGTTTATGAATTGATTGGATCTTTAATCGAATTAATGAAGTCCATGATATATGACATAGCATGAAGGAAATTATGATGTGTTCATACTTTTGAGATTCCTATCATGTGCAATTATGTCAGTATCTAAATTCTCCCTAGTCATAGGATTAATGAGACTGGACATCATTAATCCGGATAGACTAGCACATGTCATATTCCTTGATTGGATCAAGCAGTGGATCTCAGAAACTGTAAATATGAGATATTTAGAATTGACATGTGGATGCTTACTAGCGGTAGTAAGTTCATTGGATGACCTGCCATGAGATCATCACATGGATATCTTATCTAAGTGTCAGTGATAATCTCATCATAGCAATGGTGCAAGTATCCTTAGACTTGAGGTACTCAAGGATATCTTGGATACTGATCATGTGCTTTGACTCCATTCCTTGTTGCCTTCGGAGGTAACTCATAGGGTGGTGCTTGGGTGCGACTTGAGGTATTCAAGATAATTGAGTAGCCAATAAAGGATTCACCACTTCGGATTAGCGTAAGAGATACCCATGGCCTCTTGTCGGGATCATTACTAAGGTCGTTAGGCATGTATGTCATGAAGAGTGTCTTCATTGACATATAAAGTAATGAGTCCCAGGACGAGAACTGATATCACTTGGGCTAGACTCAGTCTAGTGAGAGTTGACACTTTGACCATACTCATAACCAAGTGGGGTATAGGATGGTGAAAGGACGAATTGCACGGTAATTATCTATGGAAGGGTTCGTGATCTGGTTCGTGATGAATACATCAAACCGATTACTTTCCGGTCAATTGGGGGTCATGATGTGTTGCTAGATACCGCTCATGACTTGCTCAGATTAATTGTTAATCTAAGTGGCCAACATAACCGGGAGCCTAAAGGGTCACACGCATAAGAGTGTTTCAGAGAATCTGTAAAATAGTAATTGGACAGAGTTCCAATTATGGAGAGCATTAGGATTAAATGGATCCTAATGGGATTGGGATATGTCCCGATGAGATCGCGACATCAATATTGCTAAGAAAGGTTTAGAGTCACATTTGAAAGACCGAGGCCCGATGAGCCGACGGACCAACCCAGTTGGACTGGACCTTAGCAAATATATTCTAATTAATTAATTAAATAATTAATTAATTAATTATTATATATATATATTAGACCTACACGTGGGAGGAGGAGGAGAGGAAGCTTTATCTTTAAGTTTAACTTTATATATATATATATATATATAAAGAGGAAAACGTGGACAAGCTTCCACCATAAGTTTTCTACATGTCTTTTAAGTGTTAAAAGACATAGAAAAGGTAGAGATGAGGGTGATGATCGTGGATCATAGAAGGTGAAGGAAGAATGGGTTTTGTGAAACCTAAAGAAAATTCATCTTTCATCATCGATCCTTCAAGCTTCTCCTTCTTCTCAACGTTGATTCAAGCTCTCCAAGACGTAGGTAGGGTCTAGCGACCTTTAATCTGTTCTAGGCATTCCCGGGTCAAAGGGTTTGTCCCGTTAGATTTTCGATCTCTGCGTGGATCACCTTTAGAGATAGTCTCTTTGGCTATTTAGGTTGATGTCTTCATACCGATACACGGATCCTGGATTCGGAAAGTCACAGAACAAAATTTTTGTTTTCATTGCCGGTACATGTGATGTACCTCCCGGGATTTTCCTACACTTTATAGGATAAAGTCTCTATTATGATAGTTAATAATAATTGGGCACTACCTCATAACCTATAAAGCTTCAAACTGGATTATTTTCCAAATACTTCCAATCTTGATAAGTATTGGAAAACTAAACCAATTCCTAACCTATCTAGTAAGTTATTTAAGGACTTAATTCGAATTCAAATCCCTAAAGTGCCTTGGCTCAAAGTTGTTTTGAATAAATCACTATTACCCAAAACCTTATTCCTGCTATGGCTATTTATGAAAAATACAGATTGAGCACAATGAATAGATTAAACTTTCTGTCAGTAAACAAACATGTTCCTCATACATGGTAAAGTAAATCACTTGTTAATATAGAAATCACAAGGAGGGGGGTTGAATTGTGTTAAATCGTCTAAGATATTAATCTTTAAAATGTTCTTGATTTTCTTTACAAATTCAGATGATTACAAAGCAATTCACTTAATTGGATGAGTAATGCAACAACAAAAATTAGAATCTATTCTTCTAACAATAAGAAAATTAAAGAGATAAGAGTTCGAGAATATGACACTGTGATTTATACTGGTTCGCCCTTAGCCTTGGGCTATCTCTAGTCCTTAGAGTTTTTCTGAGATTTCTCTATATTCTTTAATGTTACAAGTATTATTTTTACACTTGTAGAGTCTCTTCAGGTCTCTCTCACAAAGTATTCTTTACCTGCTTCCTTAACCTGTCTAGGTTATAGCGTTTCTTTCTCTTGAAAAGATATTGTTTAAGCTTCATGTTACAGATGTATTTGCTCTCTATCTTTCTTTCCTCAATTTTTTTTCGTTAGCACCTGAGCACTTGAATAAAAAATTTCTTCAAGTATGTTTTGTACAATCAGATTTGCTTTTCTCTCTTGTATGTTTAGTTTACAACTATAACTAATATTTATAACCTAGATCTTCAACCATCTTCTTTGAGAAATCTACTTGTTGAATCTTCTAAAAACCGTTATTAATTGAGTCTTATTGTCACGACCCGATACCACATCGGACTCATAACAACCGCTATATAACCAGGCTAAGGATACTATCAGTATCCTTAATCCGACTATGCAAGGCTAACTGAATATCTTTTTTTAATTATTATTTTATTTTTTGAAAAAATTTTCCAACACAACGGCTGTATTTTAAAAATCCCAAAACCTGAAAACAATTTCAAACACACTTCTATATTCACAACCAACCACAACTTCAAGACTTTAAAGCCCACTCAACACAATCTCAACAATAGTGTTGAAAGTTTATACATTAAGTCTTTTACAACAACAAACAGTCAAAAGTTAAGTTTATATGATCATAAAGTATATCAACACAACCAAACTAATAAAAACAATAACACAGTTCATGAGTCACTATACAACAAAAATAAAAACTAAGTAACTACCCACATGTGGTAAAACCCTGAAAACGTCAAAAGATCACACGATCCACTTAGAGCTTCAAACTCACTAAATTAACATGCATGGTTGGAAAGCGGAGGGGGTGAGTACATTAGGTACTCAGTGAGTAGGAAAAACATATAACACAAATAGAATTTGACCATACCAAGACGGTGTAGATAACCTATGAAATAAATATACATGACATAAAAACATATAGGCCTAGCCTATGCCTCATCATATAATAGTTAGGAACCACATACGCCCAGCCTATTATTCACCCATCCAGTGAACATAAGTTCCAGTTCTAGTATACAAATGCATAAAAACATCAGATGTATAAATCAAATCTCATCAGAAAATAAATATCAGAATAAACTAAAAAAATCATGTGTGACACCAATAGCCAGCCAAACTAATGTGCACACCCACCGATTATCGATGTTGGCTCCACTTCCATCCGTGGTGAGTCCGGACTACAGTCGACAAGAGCGTCATGACCTTAGGTGATGACCTTGTCGGTGTCTAGACTTTAGGTGTGGAATCACCCGTGAGTTCCGTTGAAAAGTGTCGATACGGCGACTCAACTTTCATGTACAAGCGTTAAAGGTACGGGGGTCGCTTAATCAGTTGTGCCCAGCACACGATTGGCCAATCGTTTCCTCACCAATCACAAAAATCATATACAACATTTGAGTATCAAAAATCAAGTAAGGCATCATGCCTTTATTTATTGGTTCAACCGATAAAATGAAACCTTGTTGTGGCTCTAAGCCAAAAGAGAAAACGTACACGTAGCATATATGACTCATTTATGCATAAGTAAGTTTGAAAACATTATTTCATGTCATAAAAGTCATCTTTTTCACTCTAAGTGCAAAGTTGTTCAAAAACATAGTTTCAAAAAATAAAACAATATTCTTTTACATTTTGAGTGCAGGTTTGTTGAAAACAATGTCATTTCTCAAAATACGAAATAAAAACATAAGTTGCACTCTAGAAGCAAAGAGTTTTTCAAAGAAATATTGTTTATTAAATACATAAATATACTAGCATCGATTGGAGATTAAATTCTATTATGCATTACCTAGGTCCAAAATTCACATACAAGTCATCATACATCTCTTAGATTGATCTAATCCTATATGAGAAATATGGTTCCCCAACTCACCTTAAAAGAAGGTGTGCACTACTTTGCCTTCAGAAATTCTTGGTATGAGCTCCTTGATTCCTAGTTGCCGACCTTTTATACGTAAACGACGTACAATGAAATTACTATAAAATACAATATCATTCTCTTTGAGCTATAGGATTCAACACTTAAGTTCTTCACATGGTTACTTCCTTACTATCCACATTAGATTTTTTCTTTTGCATTTTCTAATGCATTTAATGCCTTTATTCCAATATTTACTCATTTCAAAACATAATTAAGCCCATCTTTGTCCAAGCACATTAGGTCATTGCTCTTCAATCTAAACAATAATTCAAGTTCACTCTAAGTAAACATTAAACCATTTTCTAACGCATACCATTACAAAGTCTTAAATCCTAAGCTAAGTTCACTTAAGCATTTTAACAAACACCTAATGTGTATGATTTTCAAGTCACATTTTCAAGACTTTATAATGCTCCTATCATGGCATATAGTAACACTTCCAATCAGTGAGACATTTCACCGCTCCAAAATCGACCATGCTCACTTCCAAAATCGAAATGAAACTCTTTTGGCGCGATTGACATAACTTTTAATCTAGAGGTCAGAATGTGTTTGTTCTTTCACCATTTGAAAGTAGACATCTAGATCTACAACTCTCATGAAGACCACAAAACCAAATTCGGCCTCTAACATAGTCCAATTTGCCCATTTTCCCGTACCTATCCGTTTAACAGACAGGTACGGGTGACAGGGTCCTAAATGGCTCGCAAATGTCCATTAAACGGACATGCAAGTCCGTTTAACGGAAATGAGCAGGGGAAGGGGTGTTTTGGCACCCGAGGCTGTCTGTTTAACGGACATTCGTGTCCGTTTAATGGACACGCCATTTTACAAAACTTCTAACCCTCTCACTTCAAAACCACTTGGAGCCCTCATCTTTCAACACTCATAACTTCTTACCCCTAGCTCCAACAGGTGCATACTATACCTCCATGGAAAGATAACAAGGTGAAATACAATTCTCATGCAGAGTGCAAAAGCTAGATCCATCATTCATCAAGGTAAAAACTCACTCAAAGGTCACTGCTCAATAAGACCAATGTAACAGTAATATTTGCAACATGAACGAAGAATCGAATGTGTTCTAATCCTCATAACTTTTTAACCCTAAATCCAAATGAGACAAACGATATACCTTTGGAAAGCTTTAAACTTCTACTACAATCTTCATGAAGACTCATTGATCTAATTCAAGCCCTAAGAGGGTCTAATACTGAGGTGAAGTTTTGTCAAATTTTAGGAAAATTTGACAGCACTTCCCCTGAAATTTGCAACTAACCAATTTTTCAATCCTAATACTTCCACCTACATAAAACTCAACATGCAACCTCATATAACATTTTTAAACTCTAAGGTATTTCCAAATACCATTCTAAGCAACAACCGCACTCTTAATCATCTAATCATGTTCATGCTATACAATGATGCAATTGTTTTGAAACATACATGGATTTTACAAAATACATTATAACTGATCATTCTTGCATTCATATGAAAATATAAGTTATTACAAGGCTTTAGAGGGCATTTTAAACCCTTTTACAACATGATTCAAAATACATTTCCAAAATGCTACTGTTTTCTTGAAATGCATCTAAAGCATTGTTTACAACAAAATGACTTGAATTTCATCAAAAACAAAATCTTAGAGTATGCCTTTTATGCTCGTTCCTCGAAATCGCGCCCTTCACCTGGAGATGGGACGTGAAGGTGGGGGTGAGCTTTCGCTCGTGGGTAACACGTTTATATTTAGGCTAATAAACTACATTGTTTCATTAATCATACTTTTAGCACTTTGTATAGAAATCATACAATCATGCATTTCACGCAATTTATCAATCTCAAAACACAATGTTCATGCTCCATGTAATTCTCATTCTTGCAAACATATGCTAACACGAAATCACATAGGTGATGGTTGAAAAGTCCACGGTTCTTGATGAGCTACACAAGTGTAGTCATATCTTTGAGAGTCCAAAAGGAACATCCTATGCCACTATCGGGCAGCCGGGAGAAGGCTATACTGGTCAACGTGCACGTGACTCTGTTGGTGGACATAACTAACCCACATAACACTGAATTTCATGCATAAAACTGGACTTGTCTTGTCCATTGACTGATTTTCTGAAAATGGATTTTCATGCATCCATAAAGCTGATTCTTGAAAATAATATATTTCATGCTTAGCTCACCTTTCATGATCTCATTCATGCTCATTCAATTCATGGCAATTTCAAGCAATATCATATACTAATCAATTTCTCACATAATGGCAATCACAATTCAATTTACACACAATTCAAAACTCAATCAATTCTCATTCCAAGGTAGTTGGAAAACATTAATTTTCCTTAGTTGAGATAGTATTTAAAGCATTACTAACATAAAGATAAAAGTGAAACCCACCTTATACTTGCTAAATCCTTGCTAAATGGAGCTCTTCCTCTTGCTCTTCTCCTTTCTCTTTCTCTTCTTCAAGAGAAAATAAAAACCCAAATCAACACAAATCCAATAGAAATTCTATAAAACCTCTTTCATGAAATTAGCTTAAAAATCACTAAACCCACTTGATTCTTAAACCTTCTATACCAAAAACCCAACTAAAAACCAACTCTTGAAACATAACTTACCTTAGATCTTGACTCAACCCAAGAGTTTCTTGGCTCAAAAGGTAGCTTAGCTTCTCCTCTTCACTTTTTCTTCTTGAACTATCTTCAAACACTCTCTAAATCTCAAGGAAAATCAACCCTAGCCAAAGCTTCTTCTTTTCTCCTCCTTCTCTCTCTCTTTTAAACTTCTCCCTCTCCCTTAAAATTTCTTGACTTCCTCTTCTTTTCCTACTAACACATTTAACTTCTCTCTTTTATACTTCTTCTTTACTTACTTAAGCCCATATACTTAAGCCCATTCATTTACTCTTCTTCCCTTCTCATTTTTCCTCCTTAAACTTACTCAAGCCCATATGTCCTTTAGGCCCATTTTATTCTCTTTTCTTTCCTACCTCATTAAAGCCCAACTAACTCATTTAATTTCATTAATTCTTCACCTAACTCATTACTTAATGCTATCTAACTTAATCAATTAATGCTACTTACTCATTTAATGTCAACTAAATTTTATCTAACATTAACTTACTCAATTATTCTAATCATGCTTAATTAAAAAAAAAAATTGGGGCTAACATTTCTCCCCCCTTTAAGAAATTTCGTCCTCGAAATTCTTACCTGTCTCATTGAAAAGGTGTGGATACTTCTCCTTCATTGCATCCAAAGGTTCCCACGTCGCCTCTTCAACTGCATGATTCCTCCAAAGGACTTTAACTAGCTGAATTGTCTTGTTCCTGAGAACCTTCTCCTTGCTATCCAGAATTGCCACTGGCATCTCCTCATAGCTCAAATCATCACTCAGCTGAACCTCTGAGGTCTGAATAATGTGAGAAGGATCTAATCTGTACCTTCTCAGCATCGAGACATGGAATACATCATGAATCTGCGACAATTCTAGCGGCAATGCCAGTCTATAGGCCAACGGCCCAATCGTCTCCAATACTTCATACGGACCCACATAGCGAGGACTTAACTTCCCCTTCTTACCAAATCTCATAACTCCCTTCCATGGAGACGTCTTGAGGAACACCTCGTCATCCACTGCATATTTCATTTCTTTTCTGTTAGCATCGGCATAACTCTTCATTCTGTCCTGGGCTGCCTTAAGTCGCTGTTTGATTACATTCACTTTCTCAACTGTTATCTCTGCTCCTGCAACTCCTTGACCTTCTCCCTAAGGATAGGTCTCACCCTGAATTGAGCAAAAATACCATCCGATTCATCATGCTTTAAACTGATCTTTAACTTGGCCATCTGTTCCAATAAAGGCAAGTAAACTGCCTGAACATGAGCTATGGATGACTTCCTACTCAAGGCATCCGCTACCACATTCGCCTTGCCTGGATGGTACTCAATCATCAAATCATAATCCTTAAGTAACTCTAACCACCTTCTCTGCCTCAAATTCATCTCTTTCTGGCTTAGCAAGTACTTAAGGCTTTTGTGATCCGTGAAAACCCTTGTCTGAACCCCATACAGATAGTGTCTCCAAATCTTTAGGGCAAAAATTACTGCTGCTAACTCCAAGTCATGAGTCGGATAATTCAACTCATATGGCTTCAAATGCCGTGAAGCATAGGCTATCACTTTGTCATTCTGCATTAACACACAACCTAAGCCTCTTCTCGAAGCATCATCAGACATCTGATACCCCGATCTCCATCAGGCGTGATTAGATTGAGCGCTCGTTAATCTATGCTTGAGTTCCTCAAAACTCTTCTGACATTCTTCGCTCCAGATAAACTGATGATTCCTCCTCAACAACTTAGTTATCGGCGCAGCTATCATGGAGAATCCCTCCACGAATCTCCTATAATAACCTGCCAAACTTAGAAAGCTTCTTACCTCTTTCACTATCTTAGGCTCTTGCCAATTCACTACTGCTTCTACTTTCCTCGGATCAACATGGATCCCTTTGCTGGAAATCACATGTCCAAGGAAAACTACTTCATGCAGCCAAAATTCACACATGCTGAATTTGGCATAAAGTTCTTGCTCCCTTAACCTTTGCAATACTATCCTGAGATGTTGTTCGTGCTCTCCTTTATCCTTAGAATAGACCAGAATGTCATCAATGAACACAATGACAAACTGATCTAAGAACTCCTGAAAAACCCTGTTCATAAGGTCCATGAATGCAGCTGGAGCATTGGTCAGTCCGAAGGGCATGACCCTAAATTCATAGTGCCCGTAGCGGGTCCTGAAGGTTGTCTTGTTAACATCAGACTCCCTGATTCGGAGTTGATGATAACCTGATCTGAGATCTATCTTTGAAAAGACCCTTGCTCCTGCGGTGATCAAATGATCATCTATCCTAGGTAAAGGATATCTGTTCTTAACTGTCACTTTGTTAAGCTTCCTGTAATATATACACATGCGCCAAGTTCCATCCTTCTTCTTAATGAATAGGACTGGCGCTCCCCAAGGTGATGAACTTGGCCTGATAAACTGCTTCTCTAACAACTCCTGCAATTGCTCCTTGAGTTCTCTCAACTCAACTGGAGCCATTCTGTAGGGTGGTATAGAGATTGGCGCGGTTTCGGGAATCAAGTCAATTTCGAACTCAATTTTCCTCACCGGCGGAAACCCTGGTAATTCTTCTGGAAATACGTCTGGGAACTCCCTCACAACCTGAAAATCTTCTAATTTTCCCACATTCACTTCTGGATATCCTACATGCACCAAGAAGGCCTCACACCCTTGGCTCATCATATTGTTAGCTAACATAGCCGAAATGATCCTCGACACTGGCAGTTTCCTGTCCCCCTTGAAGATTACTTTCTGACCATCTCCCAGATCAAATTCTACTTCCTTGAGACTACAGTCTAGTTTTGCCTTATACTTCTTCATGGCATCCATTCCTAGTATGACATCTAGCCCTTTAAGGTCTAGAGGTAGCAAATCTACTACCAATCTAGTACCACTGATGCTGAGCTCACAATCCTTGTAAATCAAACTGATCACTACTTTACTCCCCAAAGGAGTACTAACAACTAGAAAGTTATCCATAATCTCAGGACACATAACATGCAAATTCATACTTGCAGATACAAACGAATGTGTAGAGCCAGTATCAATTAACACATAAACAGGAGAGTCAAATAGCATAGCCATACCTGCGGATAACTTCAGAGAGCAATGCAGCTTCCTCTCGGGTCATGGCAAATACTCTAGCTGGTGCCTAACCCTGTGCTCTTGGCCTCCCTGCAGGATTAGCCCTCCTGACTGCTCCAGAACTGCCTACTTCTGTGACTGACCTGGTTCCCACTATCTCCGTCTGCCTCTGAGCTTGAACTTGGGAACCCTCCTGTCTCGACCTCTGGGACAATCTCTCATCATATGCCCTTCTCTCACATCGAAACAACCACCAAACCCTTGAGACACCTCCTCGATGAAACTTCCGCATCGATCACACTGGGATTCTTGCCTTCCATGACTTTCTGGGCCTCCCACACTAGAGACCTGTTGAAATTGCCTCGATCGCTGACTCTTGGCAGACCTCTACCGCCCATGCCACTCGAGTATGATGGGTCTGGTGCTCCTCTCAGTCTTGGAGCACCCATTCCCTTCTGGAGGATCTGTTCTCTGTTCTTCCTTTTCCCGCCACTTCACCTTTTAATATTCTCCAACTTCACGGAGCGGCCAGATCCACTAACTGTTGGTAATCCCGAAACTATGGATCACCACCTTCTCTTTGATCCCTAAGTGCAATCCCCTTCAAACTTAAGGCACTTGTCCACTTCATTGGCCACAATGTTGGTCGATACTGAAAGTTGAGTGAACTTCAGCCATACTCACTCACCGTCAGTCCTCTCGGTAAGTTCAAAATTCCTGGCTTTCTCTTGACATAGACCATCGAGAAGTACTTCCTCCTGAAAGCTTCTAAAATTCCCTCCATGTCGCCTCTGAGGTATCGCTGATCATGAGGCAATCGACTCCCACCAAGGTGCGGTGCATCCCCATAGTGACTAACTGCATAATCTAGCTTCTCTTCATCCGAGCACTTCATCTGTTTCAGGACCCTCTCGGTCCTCTTCAACCATGCTTCTGCCTCCTCGGGATTAGTAGTCCCGCTGAAATCGACAGCCCTATACTTCCGGAGCTTGTCATACTGCCCACTCCGATCTATTGGAGTTGACACTTGAGCTTGCCTTCCCTGGCCCATAGCATATGCGAAAGCCTGGGCGAAGGCCTGAAAGAATTGTGGGTCTACTGGATTTGGCATAGGAGGAGGCTGAAGAGGCACCTCATGCTGCACACTTGGTGCCTCAGAATCTGTAACAGGGATGGTCCCTGCATCCTGGGGAATGTGGGATTCATCCGTACTTCCCCTCTGAGAGCCTGATCGAGATTGAGCTTCTCGAGTTCTTTTTCGAGGCGGCATTACTCCTTTAAATGAAAATCATTTCAAATCTTTAGCTCGTGCTTTGTGAAACAAGTTCAAATCATGTAAAACAATTCAAAACCAATGATGCATGTACTGTATTTAAAACAATGCTTAGGGTTCATATAACATGATGCATGCTGACTCTACCCTTGAGGCTACCCACTAGGGTTCCTAGGAAATCATAAACCTAGAGCTGCTCAGATACCACAGTTGTTAGGACCCGAACCGTAGACCGGACCCCAACTGTTGGATCCGAGACCCAACTACATAGAACTTATACTTATCACACTTGCTTTGATACCATAGATATCGGATCTCGTGACCCAACTGCCTAACTATCGTACTCCTGAAACCTTGCACTTACGACATTTCAGTGTTATAAGTTGTTGTTCCATAAAAGTGATGAGCGCACACTTCCTATTCATCATAATCACTTATTGCCTTATTCATAAAAAATATAGCTTAAAGTCTCACGTTCGCATAGAGGCAAGAATCACCTTAATTGGAGTTATATAACTCAAGATATGATTCAAATACCCAAAGGTGTTCATACCTGAAACATGCTCTCTTAACCGGCCTCTCACTTCTTTTAATGAAAAATTTCTTAATTCTACTCCAATTGATACCAAATTTTATGGAGTTAGAGATATATGTATTATGAATCCAATGGTTTAAGCCTCACCTTATTTGGAGGTCGTATGAGGGAATTATACCCAAAACACTAGACCATGCTCACTTCCAAAATTGAAATGAAACTCTTTTGGAGAGATTGCCATAACTTTTAATCTAGAGGTCTGAATGTGTTCGTTATTTCACCATTTGAAATTAGACATCTAGATCTACAACTCTCATGAAGACCACAAAAGCAAATTCTGCCTCTAACATAGTCCAATTTGCCCATTTTCCCGTAGCTGTCCGTTAAACGGACAGCCCTGTCTGTTTAACGGACCGGTACGGGTGACAGGGTCCTAAATGGCTCGCAAATGTCCGTTAAACGGACATGCAAGTCCGTTTAACGGACATGGGCAGGGGAAGGGGTGTTTTGGCACCCGATGCTGTCTGTTTAACGGACATTCGTGTCCGTTTAACAGACACGCCATTTTACAAAACTTCTAACCCTCTCACTTCAAAACCACTTGGAGCCCTCATCTTTCAACACTCATAACTTCTTACCCCTAGCTCCAACAGGTGCATACTATACCTCCATGGAAAGATAACAAGGTGAACTACAATTCTCATCAAGAGTGTAAAAGCTAGATCCATCATTCATCAAGGTAAAAACTCACTCAAAGGTCACTGCTCAATAAGACCAATGTAACAGTAACATTTGCAACATGAGAATCGAATGTGTTCTAATCCTCATAACTTTTTAACCCTAAATCCAAATGAGACAAACGATATAACTTTGGAAAGCTCTAAACTTCTACTACAATCTTCATGAAGACTCATTGATATAATTCAAGCCCTAAGAGGGTCTAATACTAAGACAAAGTTCTGTCAAATTTTAGGAAAATTTGACAGCACTTCTCCTGAAATTTGCAACTAACCAATTTTTCAATCCTAATACTTCCACCTGCATAAAACTCAACATGCAACCTCATAAAACATGTTTAAACTCTAAGGTATTTCCAAATACCATTCTAAGCAAAAATCGCACTCTTAATCATCTAATCATGTTCATGCTATACAATGATGCAATTGTTTTGAAACATACATGCATTTTACAAAATACATTATAACTGATCATTCTTGCATTCATATGAAAATATAAGTTATTACAAGGCTTTAAGGGCATTTTAAACCCTTTTACAACATGATTCAAAATACATTTCCAAAATGCTACTGTTTTCTTGAAATGCATCTAAAGCATTGTTTACAACAAAATGACTTGAATTTCATCAAAAACAAAATCTTGGAGTATGCCTTTTATGCTCGTTCCTCAAAATCGCGCCCTTCACCTGGAGATGGGACGTGAAGGTGGGGGTGAGCTTTCGCTCGTGGGTAACACGTTTATATTTAGGCTAATAAGCTACATTGTTTCATTAATCATACTTTTAGCACTTTGTATAGAAATCATACAATCATGCATTTCACGCAATTTATCAATCTCAAAACACAATGTTCAGGCTCCATGTAATTCTCATTCTTGCAAACATATGCTAACACGAAATCACATAGCTGATGGTTCGAAAAGTCCACGGGTTACTGATGAGCTACACAAGTGTAGTCATATGCTGAGGAGTCCAAAAAGGAACATCCTATGCCACTATCGGGCAGCCGGGAGAAGGCTATACTGGTCAACATGCACGTGACTCTGCTGGTGGACTTAACTAACCCACATAACACTGAATTTCATGCATAAAACTGGACTTGTCTTGTCCATTGACTGATTTTCTGAAAATGGATTTTCATGCATCCATAAAGCTGATTCTTGAAAATAATATATTTCATGCTTAGCTCACCTTTCATGATCTCATTCATGCTCATTCAATTCATGGCAATTTCAAGCAATATCATATACTAATCAATTTCTCACATAATGGCAATCACAATTCAATTTACACACAATTCAAAACTCAATCAATACTCATTCTAAGGTAGTTGGAAAACATTAATTTTCCTTAGTTGAGATAGTATTTAAAGCATTACTAACATAAAGATAAAAGTGAAACCCACCTTATACTTGCTAAATCCTTGCTAAATGGAGCTCTTCCTCTTGCTCTTCTCCTTTCTCTTTCTCTTCTTCAAGAGAAAATAAAAACCCAAATCAACACAAATCCAATAGAAATTCTATAAAACCTCTTTCATGAAATTAGCTTAAGAATCACTAAACCCACTTGATTCTTAAACCTTCTACACCAAAATCCCAACTAAAAACCAACTCTTGAAACATAACTTACCTTAGATCTTGACTCAACCCAAGAGTTTCTTGGCTCAAAAGGTAGCTTAGCTTCTCCTCTTCACTTTTTCTTCTTGAACTATCTTCAAACACTCTCTAAATCTCAAGGAAAAATCAACCCTAGCCAAAGCTTCTTCTTTTTCTCCTCCTTCTCTCCTCTTGCACGAAACTTCTCCTTCTCTCCCTTAAAATTTCTTGACTTCCTCTTCTTTTCCTACTAACACATTTAACTTCTCTCTTTTATACTTCTTCTTTACTTACTTAAGCCCATATACTTAAGCCCATTCATTTACTCTTCTTCCCTTCTCATTTTTCCTCCTTAAACTTACTCAAGCCCATATGTCCTTTAGGCCCATTTTATTCTCTTTTCTTTCCTACCTCATTAAAGCCCAACTAACTCATTTAATTTCATTAATTCTTCACCTAACTCATTACTTAATGCTATCTAACTTAATCAATTAATGCTACTTACTCATTTAATGTCAACCAAATTTTATCTAACATTAACTTACTCAATTATTCTAATCATGCTTAATTAAATTTTTTTTTTGGGCTAACAGATTTAGCTTCAGTCTTGATGCCCATTTTGTGAATATTATAGGCATTAATAACACTCTTAACATTCATTTTTACTATGTTTTCTTTATTAAGTAAGACTCCAGATTCTTTGAAGAATCTTGTTAACAACATACTGTAAGGTAAAAAACCACTCTTTAAATGATAATCCTTTCTAGCCTTTATCATTTACTTCATAATTAAGAATGGAAGATTAACGGTTTGGTGAGTAAGTAGATGAAGACAATGTTAATCATTCATTGGCACCAAGTCCTTTGATCTTGCTCTTAGTAGGATATAATGGAGAAGAAGTGAATGAAGAACCCTAGCCTTCAGAATGAGGGTTGAAGACTTCTTGACTACTCAATTACTAGATGCATATAGTTTTCGATTGATGTTGGCTTTGTCTATATGACTTTGAGCGATCCAATCTATATTGTTGAACAGTTCTACTTCAATATTTGGACACCCAATACCCTTTTCGATAAAATCTTGTGTGATTATTACCAACAACCCATCTACCATCAATACCAAGGTGTTGTCTACCACCTTCGCATTCTTATAAAACTCATACATTTCATTCATATATATCGTCTCTCAGATGTTGAAGAAATTCTTCCAGCCAACTGTTTCAATCTTCGGTTCGATATTCATCTAATTATTCTTCAAAGAAGTAAAATCGACGAGTCTCCCATAGATAAAAGATTTTGACATTTTTTAATATGTAAAAAAAACACTAAACACATAAATGTATTTTGCTTAAAAAAGCAAGGTTAGTATATAAAAAGAGATAAGGATATGAAATGAGAAGACTTTGAAGTTTAGAACAAAGGTTTGGATCATCTTTATTGAGAGCACTTTGAACAAGTCAGTTTCAAAGTTTTTCAAGAAAATTCTAGAGTGTAAGGTGTTGTAGAATTTTGTGATGATTTCTTTTTTTATACACACTCTTGAAAAGTTACCATTTGTAAATTACTGTTATTGTTTAACTTGAAAACTTACAACGTTTCAACTTCTTTTGGACAAATCGTCTAGATCATGGATTTTTAGATGAATGGTCATTTAACATTACCATATTTAGGTTTCATCTTATTTCCTTGAATCTGTCTTCACTTAAGGGTTTGGTTAAGATATCTTCCCATTGTTGATTCGTCTCAACAAATTGTAGATTGATGATCCCTATCTGTACATAGTCTCTTATAAAATGATGTCTAACTTCAATATGCTTTGCCTTTAAGTGTTGTATTGGATTCTTTGATAGATTAATAGCACTTGTATTTTCACAGAAGATTGGAATTTGATCTTCTCGAATAGAATAATCCTCTATCTGATACTTAATCCATAACACTTGTGAACAACAACTTGCAGCTGACATGTATTTAGTTTCTACAGTAGATAGAACAATTAAACTTTTCCTCTTGCTTGACCAAGAAATTAGATTATGAACAAGAAAGTGACAAGTACCACTTTTACTCTTTCTATCAATCATATCTCCAGCATAATCAACATTAGAGTAGCCAATTAACCTGAAATCTTTACCTTTCTCATACATTAAGCAAAGATCAATAGAACATGTCAAGTATCTCAATATTCTTTTCACAGCAATATAATGTGATTCTCTAAGATCTACTTGAAATCTTGCACACAAACAAGCACTAAGCAATATATCAGGTCTACTTGTAATTAGGTAAAACAAAGAACCAATAATACCTTCGAAACGAGTTTGATCAATCTTCTTACCAACTTCATCCTTAGATAAGAGGATTGAAGGATGCATAGTAGTTGACATTGGTTTAACATTCTCCATTTTATATTTGACTAAAAGTTCTTTGACATATTTTTGTTGATGAATAAAAATCTCTTCTTTAGTTTGTTTAATTTGTAAACTAAGAAAGAACTTTAATTCACTCATCATACTCATTTCAAATTCATTTTTTATAAGATTTTCAATATTTGAACATAATTTTTAAAAGTTGCACCAAAAATGATATCGCCTACATACATTTGTACAACTATAAAATCAATTTAAATATATTTTCTAAATAAGGTTTTATCTACTTGACCTCTATTAAAGTCATGTTTAATCAAAAACGAACTCAAACAATCATACCAATCATGAGGTGTTTGTTTTAATCCATATAAAGCTTTATGAAGTTTATAGACATAATCTAGTTTGTCAATGTCTTCAAAACCTGGGGATTGTTTTACATAAACTTCTTCATCTATAAAACCATTCAAAAAAGCAATTTTCACATCCATTTGAAATAGTTTTATATCATGAAAAACAACATATGCAAACAAATTCCTAATGGCTTCTAGTCTAGCTATAGAAGTATATGTTTCATTATAGTCTATTTCTTCTTGTTGATTATGGCCTTTAGTTACTAATCTAGCTTTATTACTGTTTACTTTTCCTAATTCGTTTAGTTTTTTTTTGAATACCCATCTGGTTCCTATAATAGATTTATTGGATGGTTTAGTAACTAAAGACCAAACTTTATTCCTTGTAAATTGATTTAACTCCTCTTGCATAGATAAAATCTAAGCTTCATCTTGAAGAGCTTTATCAATTTTATTAGGTTCTAATTTACAAACAAAACCTACATTTGCCTCTCTTCTAAATTTATATCTACTTCTCACTTCTTCTGATGTTTCTCGTATAATCAAGTTTTCTAAGTGAGAAGATTTATATTACCAGTCTTTTCTTATGCTAAAATTTTCAAAAATATCTTCTACCTTATTAGGTGGATCGTCTGGTGGTAGATTGTTAAGTAAAGAACATGTAGAGTTTCATCATCAGAATCATCTCTTTTATCTAGAAGAGAATCATCATCAAATTTTACATGCATAAACTCTTCAACAGTTTTAGAAACAAAATTATAAACTCTATAAGCTTTAGAAGTAATTGAATAACCTAGAAAAATTCCTAAATTTCTCTTAAAATCAAATTTATCCAACTTTTCTTTTGTATTTAATATAATGCAATTGCAACCAAAAGGATGAAAGTAAGATATATTTGGCTTTTTTCCTTTGCATAATTCATATGGAGTTTTATTTAAAATAGGTCGCAAAATACTCTATTTTGAATATAACAAATCATGTCTAACTAACTTAGAAATATGTTTAAAACCAACATGACCTAGCTTTTTGTGCCAAATCAGTTTTTCATCATCTGTTGATATAAAACATGAAATATTTGGACTTTTTAAATCGTCTAAGTTAATTTTATAGAGATTATTTCGTCTCTTGGCAGAAAAGTATATGGAACCATCCCGTCCTTGTTTTTGGCTACACAAAAATTTTGATTAAAGGATACTTTATAACCAAAATCATATAATTGACTTATACTAATTAGATTATGCTTTAAGCCTTCAACTAGTAGAACATTATCAATAGATAAAAAAGAATCTTTACCAATTTTGTTGATCCCAACTATTTTGTCTTGCAGGTTGTCTCCAAAAGTTACTGATCATCCTTGCTTATGTTAGAGGTCTAGGAACATAGACCTTTTGCCATTCATATGTCGAGAGTAGCCATTATCTAAGTACCAATAGTGATGGTTGCTTTTTCTAAGAAAGGAGATCTGCAGTGTATATTATATCCTTTTTAGTTACCCATATTTTCTTGGGTCCTTTGGGATTAGTCTTACAATTTTTCAACAAATAATAATAAGAATAATATTTCTTTTTCTTTCTATTAGGAACAAAACTCCTATTATGAAGAATATTACTATTATGAGTAGTATTTCTATCATTAAAACTTAAATCGCTCTTATCATTTGGAATGTCTATAACTTTCAATCATGTCATTCATCCTTTTTGTACTTTCTGTAAATTTCGATAAATCTGTTGAGAGACTATTAATCTTTTGTTTTAGTTGATTAATTTCCTCAGATCTATCTATAGTTACTTTCTTTTTCATATCGTATACTGTTTCTTAAGGCAAACGTTTTCTTTTTCTAATAGTTTTGTGTTCTTCAAATTTTCAACAATTTTTTTTCAATATCCTATATTGTTTTAAGATAACATGTGAATCTTCTAATAATTCTAAATAAGCATCTTAAAGATCATCAAAGTTAGAAATTACCTCATCATCGCATTCCCTTTCAACTACTAAGCATATATTTTCTTATTTTGATGTTTTTGAGTCAAATTCAGATTCAGATGAATCCAGATCTTCCTATATTGCCATCATGCTCTTTTTGTTTTCTTTTGAGCAACGGGCATTCAGACTTGTAATGTCTGTTTTATTGCACTCATAGCAGACGATAGAACTTTTCTCATTCTTTGAATTGTCTTTGTTATTCTTTTTAAAAGAGAAGTCTTTATTACCCCTTGACTTTCTTTTCCACATCCTTCTAATCTTTCTTAAAATGAAGGGTAGTTCTTCATCCTCACTTGACTCTTGGTTAGATTCACTAGCATCATCATTCATGATTTCTTCAGTCTTTAATGCTTTTGAAGACGTGTTTCTATTTTTTTTGTATCTTTTGATTCTTCTGACCAGCCCTTAATGCAATAGATTTATCCCTTCTTGGACCTAGAAGGGATAAATCTATTGCACATCAAGCTCTATTTCATGGATTTTCAGTGAACCAAGTAATTCATCTAGCTTCAACTGACTTAAATCCTTGACCTCTTATATTTCTGTTACTTTGGGTCTCCATCTTTTTGGAAGACTTCTGAGAATCTTTCTGACATGATCTTGACTATTGTAGATTCTCCCCAAAGCTTTAAGTCTATTAACAATTGTTTGGAATCGTCCAAACATCTGATCAATAGCCTCATCATCTTTCATCTTGAACAGCTCATACTGATGAACAAGAATACTAATCATGGATTCTTTCACCTAGTTTGTGCCTTCATATGCAATGCCTATTATACATCACATTTCCCTTGCAAATTCGGATCCATAAACCTTATCATATTCACTTCTGCTTAGAGCACAACTTTAAAAGAACTTAACCTTTGAGTTTAATTGAAAACGAGTTTTCTGATCAGCCGACCATTTGTTATGAGAGATGCTATTCCCTTCATTTTCTTTTGGTGTATATGGACCATTTTCAATGATATCCCAAAGATCAATGTGTGGATTTTATAAAGAGTCGCATCCTATCCTTCCAATAATGATAATATTCACCATTGAATGTAGGAGGTATTGAGATTGAGGCATCTTCTGCTATAAAAACATGTGATTCAACCATAAATCTTTGTCCTAACTTTGTAACAGTGTTTCTTGGAAACCTTGCTTTGATAGCAACTGAAGTAAATCACTTATTAATATAGAAATCACAAGAAGGGGGGTGGTTGAATTGTGTTACATCGTCTAAGATATTAATCTTTAAAATCTTTTTGATTTTCTTTACAAATTTAGATGATTACAAAGTAATTCACTTAATTTGATGAGTAATGCAATAGTAAAATTTAAGTAATGGTGGGTTATCTTATCTATTAAAAGAAAAACTAGGACCCTTCCTGTTGGGCCCTGAATTTTTTTCATTTATGTCATTAAACATGAATTTTGTGTTAATTATGTGATTAAGGCTTATTTTGATTAAATTGGGAGTATTAGTGGATAATTGAGGTTTAATTGAATTTAATGTGGTTTAAATAGGAATTAAAGGATAAAAATATATGAGGGCATTTTGGGAAGATCGCTTAAGTTGGATAGGTTAAGGCTTTGCATAGGAGGGTATTTTAGTCATTTTCCAACCCTTTAGACTTAAGAAAGAGTTAGAAGAAAGGGAAAGGAAAGAAAGAAGGAGAAAAGAAGAAGAAGAGTTGTCATGGGAGAGGAAGAAGAGAAGAGAAATAGGGGTTTTCGATCCTTGAGGTTTTCGGACAGATTCGAAGCAACTCTTGGTAAGTTTAAGTTCGTTCTATCTTGTTATGGTTCGATTAAACCTTGGAATAGAGTTGAATGTGTTAGAATCGGTGGTTTAGGGTTTAGGGGGAAAATGGATAGATTTCTTTGGGTTGATGAGTTTGTGCCTGTTTTTCAGTTGTTAATGGGTTAGAAATGTAGTATAGGACTTGAATCAAGGTTTAGGTGTGTTGCATCTGGAAAAAGGAAAGAATTGAAGTGGGAAAATGTTGGAAAATCGGGTTCGGAGTCGTTCTCCAGGCACGCACGTCGCGACGTGCGTATGAACACGCCGCGACGTGCGAGTTCGGCGCGGCGAGCGAAAATTAAATTTGTCGCAATGTGCAGGGAAGGGTTCGTCGCAACGTGCGGGGAAGGGTTCGTCGTGATGTGCGAGGAAGGGTTCGTTGCGACGTGCGAACCTATGTTCGCCGCGACGTGCGTGTACACTGCGGCGAGCACGGGCGTTCGCCGCGACGAGCCTCCTATTTGCAGCAGCGATGAATTTTGGTAATTTGAGTATATCTTCGGCTATAGATGTCCAATTGAGGTGATTTTGGATTCGTTGTGAACTAGAAAGAAAGGATTACCAGTTGTATGAAGAAGGAAAGTTTGGAATTTACCTCTTAAGATTCAGGAATTTAGATGGAAGTCGAATGTAGACTTTTAATGCTAGTGCTTTTACTTTTCAAGCTTTTTGACTATTTCCTTTGAATATTAATTGAATGGGAACTTGGTTTGTTATAGGAAACCAAGCTAACCTGATCCAATCGCAAGAGGAAGGAAAACAGTGAGTTGGATTCTCGAGCGATATTAGGTGGGTAATATATTTATGGTTGTTGTGTGTATGGGCAATATGTGTATGCTTGCTTGCATGTGTGTGACAATGCCTGTGTTGAATTATAAGAAATATTGAAAATGCATTGTGAGCATGATTTTGTACCTCCTTAATAGGCATTATGACATTTTGCAAGAATGAAAAGAACGAAAAGTATGAAAGCTTTGATAAAATGCTTTGAGCATGAAACGAATCGTTATGTGCTTTGTTTGGGTGAGAGAGTAACGGATGGATAGTCACGTGCACGTCGACGTATAGCCTTCTCCCGGCTGCCTGCTTGAGGCCACGAGATCCTTGAGAAATCGGACTCGTTTTGTTTACGGAATAAACTTCGATTTATCCTGATCGTTTTACGGAACTCTCGAGCCATTGATTATGCATTGCATGATTGATTTGTTAGAAATAATGCATAATAATTGTTATGTTATGAAGTAGGAATGTGTGCATATATATGCTTTTACATATATATGCTTGAATGTGTGGCTCGTTGCTAATGGCTATAAATGTATATGCCACTGAGCTTCGCAGCTCACCCCATTATCTCCACTCCTCAGGTGCAAAACGAAACAATCGTTGATCTTGCAAGGCATCGGAAACTTCAAGATAGTTAGGAGCTTTGTATTAAGTTAGTATTTTGGTTAGCCCGCCAAGCATATCATCATGAAGCATATTCATGTATTTTTGATTTAAACTTTATTTTTTATTATGCTATTTTTGAGAATATTTGTTGAATTTCCTTTGGATTGTAATGGCATTAAGCCCCTTGGTTTATGGGGTGTTTAATTCATAGATGGAATGCATATGCAGAATATGTGTATGTATGTTGTGTGAATCGAATTATGTATGGATGTTGGGATCGGGTCCGATATGTTTATAAGCTCGTCGCTGGCGCAGCCTGAGCGGCCGCCTCGGGAATGGAGATCCGGGACCTGGGCCCAACATGTTTGGTATCAGAGTGCCCAGGTTTAGTGTCCTCGGCTTAGAATGCATAATAGGATGAATTGTGTGGTATATGATTACTTGTTGCATTTGATTAATTGCATTAAGTGACATGCATATCATGCATACATGCAGGAATTAAGATTGACATGTAGCTAATCCTTAGTGTTTACCTTTGAAGGAGTACGATGCCACCTCTTAGAAGGACACGAAGAGTTTTGCAAGGATCTGTTGCACCTGAATCTCCGAATGGAGAGGAGAGGACTAATGAGTCCGTAGCCTCAGGAAATGCTGAGGCTTCTGTAGGGCTAGGTAGTGAGCCCATTCCGTCCCAGACTCAGGAGTCGCCGGGTATGCAAGAGCAAGTGCCTCCGCTAGATCCGAGGTTTTTTTAGTTATTCACTTAGGCGTTTGTTCAGGCTATAGGTCAGATGCCAAAGCCTTCTGCTTCAGCCCCAGCTAAGAAGGGCAGACGGTTTGATAAGTTGAGGAAGTATGGAGCAGTGGACTTCTACAGGACCACTGATCCTGAGGAAGCTGAGACATGGTTGAGAAAGACAGAGAGAGTGTTGGACCAGATGGAGTGTGAGGATGATGAGAGGGTTGTTTATATTGCCAGTTTGCTTCAGGGAGATGCTCTTCATTGGTGGGAGACTGTGTCAGGGAGTCAAATGAGACCAGTAGGGTTAGCATAGCAGGACTTCCTTGCTACTTTCAGGAAGAAATATCTGTCTGAGGTGTACATTCATGTAACATCCCACCCCTGACGTGAAGGGTAAAATAGTAATTTGATCAGGGATGAGAGTGATTAGGACTGATTTGACATTTTCATGCATACTGGTATTTGTGCACAGTGAATTTTTGCACTTGAAAAATAAGTGTACATGCATTCATGATATTTCCCGGTATTTGGGCCTAAACGGAATTTTATTGTGAATAATGTAGAAATTGTGTTTGAAAAATTTATTGGAGTGAATTTTTGTGTGTTTTATATTTCAAGGGAATTTTAGAAATTTTTCTAAAATTTCCCAGAGAAAATTTTCGAACCAGAAAAAAAAAACCGCCAAGTGGAGAACCGGTTGAAATTCGGTATCGAAAATTTCTGTCCAATGGTACTGGAATATTGGGTACATTATTTCGGGATTGAAATTGAAACCATTGGAATTGAATGGGTCAAAGATTCAATTCATTAGGGTTTAATGTTATTAAAAGTTTGTCTTTATTCCTATTTTGTCTTTTCCTTCTTTACCTTGGACAAGTGTCATATTGACACATATCCATCCCATTTATTGCTTGCTTTCTCGGTGGTTCCAATTGAAAGAAGGAAAAAGAAGGGTATTTGGCTTTGCTTGGTCTTTGATCATCCACGTTTCTTGAATAAAGAATGAGAAGATGAGTCACTTCTTGGTTTTTATTCTCCAACCGAAACTTCATCCCCTTCTTTGGTCTCTCCTTCAACTTTGGCTTAAATTGCTACTTTCCTTTCATGCTTACAAACCTCCTACTTCCTTACTATGATGGTGTGAAGGAGAGAGGATAATAGTTAGAGTATAAATTAAAGAATTGAAGAGTTGGAGTTGGAAGCTTTAAAGTAGGTAAGAAATTAATTATGTTCTTTTCTTAGTAGTTTGATGCATTAATTGGGAACTATTGTTCATGAAATATGAGTTATGATGTCTTGATTTCATGAACCTATGTTTGATTTATTGGGTATAAGCTTATGCTTGTGTAAGAGTTAATGGGATTGAATATGATTAGTGTGTAAATTGTGTATGTTGAAGTGATTCTAGCAATGTTAGATGACTAATATTAAAAAGAAATTGATTGAGTATGGATGCTGCAATTTTGAGGGTTTATGTTGAACTAAAGTGTTTGATGAAAGATTGGTTGAATAGGTGGGTAAATTGAGTGCTAATTGAAGTAGAATTGACAAGGGAATGAAAGGAATTGAATGGAGTATCAAAGCTGGAAATTGTCATTTGTACATGTTCTAATGTTTTTGCCATAACTAATTGTGTGGTTGAGAAAAAGAGGTGAGGCTTATTTTGACTTAAAATTGAGACATTTTCTACAATTTTGTGAAGGAGCACTGTCCAATTTGGATTAGAAGAGTGTTGAATCTTGCTTTGAAAGTGATGTATAGGTGCAGTATGAACAGTAATCGAGATTGATGATCTGAAACTTTGATGAATTTTTCTAGGTTGATTTATGAGGAATTGGTGAAAATGGTTTTAATGAAAGTTGAAGCCTATATTGTTAGCTTTCCATTGCCACTGATTTTGCAATTTTTCGATATGTACGTTGAGAGTTATGAACTGTTAACTATTGACTGATTTTGGACATGGTGGTGAAACCTAGCCTAAGTGTCAGATTTGCGAACATTCTGATTGGAAGCAATTTTAGTAATTTCTGTGAATTGAATTGGCTTAAGTAATCTGCTGAAGAGTTGTAGAGGAAACAATTATCTTGAAAATGATATATAGCATGCTATTGTTAGATAACAGAATTGGGACTTATGATTTTTCAAAGATTGGACTGAAGTTAGATCATGGACTGCTGAACAGGGAAGTAACTTGCAGGACTGTCTTGAATTGGTTAATGATGGAATTTGATTCTGAGCCCTTCATGAGAAGTGTATTACTGTGTTTTATCTTTTCATGGGTGTAAAGTATGCAATTTTTTGACATTTTTACAAGGAGTTATACTATATGGAAATTTACTGTCCATATTGGTTGACTTCAGTGGGCAGATGCTTTGGTGAATTATTCGACCTAGTTAGCAATGGAATTGGATTTTTGATTGTTCATAAAGTTGTTGATCAAATTGTGATCTTACTGAGCACATTTATTGTGTAATTATTGACTAAGGAAATGGGAAGTTATTGAATTTACAAAATACTGCACTGGTTAGAAACTCTACTGCACTGGTTGGGAACTCATTGACTGGACAGAAACTTTGATTGTATTTTTAACACCCTTAAATGTGAATTTGGCTTTTGGGTTCTTCATGAACATTGTAGATCTCTTTTCTCTATGAAATAGACACTAAATTTGTCCAAATTGGAGTTCGGAGTAGAGAGTTATGGCCTAAACAAGTTGGCATGTCGGAGGAAACTGTTTCAGATTTGTCATTGTAATAAGACTAGTCGACTACAACCTGTACTAGTCGACTAGGACATGTATTTTCTTGCACTAGTCGACTACAACCTGCTCTAGTCGACTAGGATGTGTATCTTTCCTCCTTTTTGCTCATAACTTTTCCGTCCGACATCCGATTGACCTGATTCTTGAGACATCGAATTCATGGAACATTGAATTTCATTTCATGGGAAATTGGAAATTTTTGGACGGGAAATTGACGGGTGTCCGGGTAATGGTTCTTTAGCCACTGTTTGATTTTTCTGATGGAACAAAATGGGATTAGGGCCGGGAATATCATGAACATGCATTGTCCTTATTCTATATTTGTGCATAAATGAGAATTCTTATGTAAAGTGATTAATGTGTGCATATGGCATAAATTGGCAGTGCAGGATAAATGTCTGCACTCAGGCGTTCCCAGAAATTGGAAACTAATACAAATCTGGAGCGTACTGTGAGTAGACCTAGATGGTCTTATTTATTGGTTATTTCCTTTTGTTATATGTTGAATGTGTATTGATTTATTTTATTGATTTTGATTAAATATGGGTTCCGGACAGGAGGTCCGGTGATTAATTATGCATTGGGAAGTGCGTTATTGAAGTAATCCTTGAATGTGAATGGGATGACCTAAGTGTATACATGTTGAGATTGTTAAACTGTCTTGCATGCATAATTGCACATAAATGAAATGTGACTTCTTAATTAGATGTCGAATGCCGGACTACGGTCCGATAATAGTAATTATGATTGCCTGAGCGCATGCAAATATGTATAAGGCATTCCACTGCATGAATACATGAAAGATAATGGGGGTTGTGACCAGAGTAGTCAACAATGAGTGAAAAGAGCTTCGTGCTCAGATACTGATTCAGAGCCTCACGCTTAACGACAATGCGCCCTTTATGGGACAGTTTACAATCAGCCCTTTATGGGACAGTTTACAATGAGCCCTTTATGGGACAGTTTACAATGAGCCCTTTATGGGATAGTTTACAATGAGCCCTATATGGGACAGTTTCAATGAGCCCGATATCCATGTGTACTGGACAGTTTAGGCACTCGGTCACAACAAAGAAATTAAATAGAAAATGAGTCTCGTGCACGTATGCATAACATGATTGATTTGATTGTACGGAATGGAAATGGTTGAATTACTTGTATTGAATGACACTGCAACATTGTATTGAATGGGAATGTGACATTGTGTTGAATGGGAATGATAAATTGGATTGAATGACCGATTTGATTATATTGAATATGACATTGTATTGACATAATGAAAATATGAAACTGTATGTGAATGTGAGGTGTGATTGGGAATATGAATTGTGACTTAATGGAAATGAAAGTATGTGTTATATGTTATGTGATTGGGTGAACCATCGATGATGGTCACTCACTGAGTTCGCAAAACTCACCCAAAATTTGCATCTATTTTTCAGGTCTTGAAGAATACCCCGTTTGACACGGGAGTATGTCTACTGTAGGCAAGTGAAGGATAGAGGTCGGGATCAGTTCGTGTCTGCATTAGTGTCCTATCGAATTATATTCCGCAATCATTGTGCAATAAAGCTTTGTATTTATAATGAGCCATTATGGTTCTATTGTTTCACATTGACTGATTGTAAAATTATTATCGGATGACTGTAATAACTGAAAATGATTAATTGTGAACATGGGCTCAAGTTTCTCACTGTTTATGTCGCGATAATGAACGTTTTTTAAAAAAATAATCATAATAAGAGGAGAAAACGTTATATTGAGTTTTATCTTTGAGTGATGTAGCACGCCACCCTCGCGGGGCACGGACCTGGATGTCACCGTCGATGTCGGGTTCGGGTCTTGTGAAAGTGGGGTGTTACATTTAGGTGGTATCAGAGCCAGGTTGTACGTAATATATCTGGGCACAGTCTGAAACATAGGTTAAGGTGCATGCATTTGAGTCGTGTTGTTGCAGACCATGGCCACTGATCCCTAGTCTGAGTCGCACGAGTATAAATCCTACGTGTGAACTTATGTTAAGTGATTAAGTGTGAGAAAAGTGAGAATACATCATAATGTGAACCCATGAAAGTGTATAAACAATTAGGAATGGAAAAAAAATGGATAAGGATAGCTATAGTGTACCGTGGTTATGAACCTTCGATTGTGATATAAGTATGATTACGTTGGCATAGGCTGATAGAGGAAAGAAATGATATCAAAATGAATCAGGGGATTTAAAGGGGTAATATTACGGCGAAAGAAAACGAAAAGTTTTATAGCTTGGAGAGGTCCACTATGGATATGAGAAACATATCAGTTAAAGTATGCCTATGTGAGATTCAAAGTTCAAGATGATGAGGTAATGAGAGTGTTGACTTGTATATGCGATTTACATGGGAACAATTGGAAATGAACAAAAAGTATATGGTCCGATCAGGCAGATATGGATTCACTACATTTGTGTTAGTGGATATTATAGATGATGATAGCGAGATTGTAATGATATCAATATTGTACCGTAACGGTCCACATTTAAACAAAAGAGCGAAGTGATTCTAAGGTTAGGAAGAAGTAGAAATGGTGAGACGAAAGTGTACAGATGAACTGAAATGGACTCGTGAAACGGTTATGATCATGAACGCATGAGTTTGGGACCAAAATGGTTATATTAAAAGTTTGTGAATCAGTATAAGGGGAAAGTAGGGGAAAAAGGAAGACTGGAAATTTCTACTGATAGTGTATCGGAAAATTTTTAATTGATTGACCATATGTATATGGAAACAGACATGGTAAATGGACGGGTAAACAGATAGAGATGTAGTGTATCTGTATTCATGAACGAATATTTCGTCGTGCTTTGGGTGATGTGTTCCCGAATGTACTATCAATGTGAATACCCTATCATGGATTGGTTGAGGAAATAAAGAGATAAGTAGTAAGGATGAGATGACAGTGTATAAGTCAAGTTGATGTGACCTTAAAAAGGCCAAGCTTGCATGTAAGTGAGATGGGACTAAAACTATGTGAAAAGAAGTACAATGACAAGTGGGAAAGGAAACAATGATAGTGATAGTGAAACAAGGATAATGATAATGAAACGATAATTGTGGTATATGAAAAGAGTTGTCCAATGAGGTAATTCACCTTTGTGAGTATACCTTGGATAGTGAAATAATTGAGCTTATGTGGAAATAATAGAGGAAGCGATCGGTGTTTTATTGACTAAGTGCTAATCATAGTTCCTATAGTAGAAGGGTCATAATTTATAGTGCTTGTTCAGGAGGAAATTAAAATTTTAAATGATGTAATGTATGTGAAGAATTCAAGGAAAGAAGAAAGATACGATTATGAAATAAGTCTTTTGTTTGAGGATTGGCACAAATAGAAAAGAGTGTTATAGAATCCTTAGTAGTATAAGCTACTAATTGGTCCCTGGATGAAATGAAATGATTTTGGTGATGTATATACCAAGTGGAAGTGTCAAAGAGATTGTTTAGTGCCTCACAGAACCTTAGTGCAAAGGATGTTCCGATCATTCAAGTTATGCATTCAGGTTATGGTATAAACTTGGAGATAACAAGTATAGTTGAAATTAGTCCTTATGAGATACTACGAACGATTAAACAATTGAAAAGCAATTATGGAAAATAGTTGGTTGATGAGAATTTCGTGAACTATATTGATGATTGTAGCAAGAAATTGAGTTAAGATGAACGAACGATTCAAGTTAATAGCGGTCATGATGGGAACAAATCGAAAATAAGTATGTACTAAATCAAAAGTGAAATGGAGTCATGTTTTGAGAGGAGATTCATGCATAACAAGTGGAATATACTACTGAGATTATATGCATTTTGTGTACAGTAATGTATAGGATTCAACTACATGAGTGGATTTATTGCAATGTGAAGAAAATCAGTCTCCATAAGATTTGATGCAAAGGGAGATCTAAATTGAAGCTAATAAAAATAATACCAACCCACAAAGTGACATACTCAATGAAATGGAATGTATGGAGGTACGAGTACGAATGAATAAGCATTGGCATATGTCGATGTGACTGAAAGGAAATTAAATGAAAAGAGAAATAGAGACAAGAAGTCCTAAGGGGGAAACTGAAAATGACATGAGGTAATGCCACCTTCATTAAGGGATCGTAAATAAAGCAATTGTAGACTCAATCGAGTGATGTCTGTTGAAGTTAGCAACACCTCAATGGAGATTTATGCATGGTAAATAATGGTATCAATTGGAGACTATGATCATAAATGAGATGAATCATGGAGAAATTTAACACTGATGATAAGCATATCCTTTGGAGATTGGGCAGTGTATACCGAAGTTTCACTAATTGGTATTGGTGCTATGAAAGAAATTGTTGGAAGCTTTGGAGACCTTAGATATGCTAAGGCATTCCTATAATGCATAAAGTGTGTAATTTCGAGAATATTATTGAGTTTGAAAGGCATGCACAAATCAATACTATACTGGTAAAGGTAGGGTGTAGTCTAAAACAATGAACAGACAATACTGAAGTAAACAGCACGAATGTAGATATTGGGTTTGTAGGAAAATCCCGGGGTGGGCATCACATGCCCAGGGTGCGGAATTAAAATTTTTAAGTCCCGGGACATTCCCGAAAGCCAGGATCCATGTGTAAGTACAAACAATCAAACCATAACGACCAAAGGAGACCGTCTCTAACGGTTTCCACGCAGAGGTCGGAAAACCTAACCGGGACAAACTCTTTTGACCCGGGAATAGCTAGACTAAAGAAAAGAGTGCTAGCTCTTACCTTAGCCTTGGAGAGCAAATGAGATGACCAATTGAAGCCTTGGAGAAGAAGAATCCAACTTGAATGGAAGAGAGGAAGAAGGTGGAAAATCAAATTTTCAATGCTTAATACTTAAGCATTCGGTTCCTCCAAGCCAAAAACCACGACCATCCTTCCTTCAATGCCTCTTATATGTATATTTAACTCTTTAAAACACATAGAAAGCCTTGGTGATGGAGCTTCCACGTATAAGACATGAAATATGTCTTAAATTGCTAAATCATCATTACCTTTGACTTTTCAAACCAAACTTTTCCTCTCCATTTTTGTCTCCACCGAAATCACTTATATATTTATATATTAATTAATTATTTACTTAATCAATTAATATATATAATTGCTGAAGTGGTCGATCAAGCTGGGGTCGGTCCTACCGGCCTATCGGGCCCCACCGTCGAAAAATCGCCGGAGACCCTTTTCAAGAATGTCGATGTCGCGATCTCATCGGGACATATCCCAATCTCATCGATTCATTTAATCCTATTGCTCTCCGTGATATCGGATCTACGTCTCAAACTATTTTACTGATTCTCCGAGTCACTCTAATGCGTGTGACCCATTAGGTTCCGTTATGTTGGCCACTTAGATTAACACTTAATCTAAGCAAGTCATGAGCGGTATCTAGCAACACATCATGACCCCCAATTGACCGGAAAGTAATTGGTTTGACTAATGAAACCATATCACTAACCCTTCCATAGACAATTACCGTGCAATTCGTCCTTTCACCATGCTATACCCCACTTGGTTTGAGTATGGGCAATGTGTCAACTCTTACTAGACCGATCGATCAAATCTAGTCCAAGTGTAATCGGTTCTCGCCCTAGGACTCATTACTTTATATGTCCATGAAGACCATCTTCATGACATATGTATGCTCGGCGCCGAGACTTCAAAGTAATGATCCCGATAAGAGGCCATGGGTATCTCTTCTGCTATAATGAAGTGGTGAATCCTCTATTGGCTACTCAATTACCTTGAATACCTCAAGTTGCACTCCAATCACCACCCTATGAGCGACCTCTCGAAGGTAACAAGGAATGGAGTCAAAGTACGAATCAAGATTACAAGATATCCTTGAGTACCTCAAGTCTAAGGATACTTGCACCATTGCTATGATGAGATTATCACCGACATTTGTATAGGACATCCATGTGATGATCTCATAGCGAGGTCATCCAATGTACTTACTACCACTAGTAAGCATCCACATGTCAAATCTAAATATCTCAATATTTACGGTTTTACGAGATCCACCGCTTGATCCAATCAAGGAGTTTGACATATCTTAGTCTATCCGGATTAACGATGTCGGTCCTCGTTAATCCTATGACTAGGATAATTTGAATCTTGACATAATTGCACATGATAGGAATCTCGATGGTATGATCGCATCATAATTTCCTTCATGCTATGTCATGTATCGTGGACTTCATTAATTTGATTAAAGATCATTATCAATTCATAATAAAATGAACATCAAATAAATGAAATATGCCTTTGCTTTATTTATTCATAAAGTCTGTACATGACTATGAACAAAATGCGCTAAAGGGGATTGCCTTTAGGGCACTACTCTAACAGGATTTCCAAATCTAAGACAATAAAGAGTGTAAAATGTCAAGTAGAAGATGGGGTAAACTAAGATGTTACTAGTGTATTGAAGGTTTAGATTCACTTCTCTTTGAAAGAGGTAAGAGAGTTTAAGAGGTTAGGAGTCAAAATGATGAGTCCCATAATGAATCGATCTTCGGTGACATCGGAAAAATGATATTTGGTAGTTTAAAGAAGAAGTATGTGTGCCGACAAAAGTAACTTGAGCAAAGGAATTGTTAGAGAAGCGTACGTGAGAATCGCTAAAAGTGTATTTTAGCTACGAAGGATATAAATTTTGTGATTATATGTTGAATTTCTTACAGTGGTGAGTGCTTAAAGGTTTTGAAATTCATAGGAATGCGAGCTGGGTATATAGCTCTGAGTGACTATAGGTATAACGATGGTGATCACAATAAGGGATTGTACATTTTTGCATTAAACTGAAAAGTGCCTAATAATAGTCAAAGACCAAAATCTATTCGAGATCTTGGTGATGAGTGAGGCGAAGGAAAGTGGTGAGGAAAGCTGAATGGATTAGATGAGGAGGAACCGATCGGACAAATGAAATATAGTAAAATGCATATACAAATAGAGTGCATGAACACTAAAGAACAACGAATTGTCAAAGGAGAGATGAATCGGAGCTAAGAGTCAATGAGATATATAGGTTAAATGGGTTAGGTGAATTAACACTGGTTATAGCAAAATAGACATAGGTGTCACTGTGTTAGTATCAAAGGAAAGGGGAGTGGCAAAGACGAGATGAAGGGTTTTATTGTAAGTATCACCTTGGTAAGGTGTATTGAATTAGCAAAAGGGTATCAATGGAGCATGAATTATCTTTGCATATTCTTTAGTGAAAAGGCTTGAGAAAGCGTGATAAGTCGTGGGGCGGAAATAATGATCTACTCTAAAATAAACTGAGATTGTTGACATAGCCAAATACGTGACTGAACGACTCATTAAGTCTATTTATTGTGATCTTTCGAAAAATTAGTCATTGATTGATGAACTGTATGGGACATGTAGGGACATATGACCACTGATCAGTGTTTACCATATGGAACCATCGACTGAGAATTTCGCGGACGAAATTTTTATTAGGAGGGGGGAAATGTAACATCCCACCCCTGACGTGAAGGGTAAAATAGTAATTTGATCAGGGATGAGAGTGATTAGGACTGATTTGACATTTTCATGCATACTGGTATTTGTGCACAGTGAATTTTTGCACTTGAAAAATAAGTGTACATGCATTCATGATATTTCCCGGTATTTGGGCCTAAACGGAATTTTATTGTGAATAATGTAGAAATTGTGTTTGAAAAATTTATTGGAGTGAATTTTTGTGTGTTTTATATTTCAAGGAATTTTAGAAATTTTCTAAAATTTCCGGAGAAAATTCGAACCGAAAAAAAACCGCCAAGTGGAGAACCGGTTGAAATTGTATCGAAAATTTCTGTCCAATGGTACTGGAATATTGGGTACATTATTTCGGGATTGAAATTGAAACCATTGGAATTGAATGGGTCAAAGATTCAATTCATTAGGGTTTAATGTTATTAAAAGTTTGTCTTTATTCCTATTTTGTCTTTTCCTTCTTTACCTTGGACAAGTGTCATATTGACACATATCCATCCCATTTATTGCTTGCTTTCTCGGTGGTTCCAATTGAAAGAAGGAAAAAGAAGGGTATTTGGCTTTGCTTGGTCTTTGATCATCCACGTTTCTTCAAATAAAAGAATGAGAAGATGAGTCACTTCTTGGTTTTATTCTCCAACCAAACTTCATCCCTTCTTTGGTCTCTCCTTCAACTTTGGCTTAAATTGCTACTTTCCTTTCATGCTTACAAACCTCCTACTTCCTTACTATGATGGTGTGAAGGAGAGAGGATAATAGTTAGAGTATAAATTAAAGAATTGAAGAGTTGGAGTTGGAAGCTTTAAAGTAGGTAAGAAATTAATTATGTTCTTTTCTTAGTAGTTTGATGCATTAATTGGGAACTATTGTTCATGAAATATGAGTTATGATGTCTTGATTTCATGAACCTATGTTTGATTTATTGGGTATAAGCTTATGCTTGTGTAAGAGTTAATGGGATTGAATATGATTAGTGTGTAAATTGTGTATGTTGAAGTGATTCTAGCAATGTTAGATGACTAATATTAAAAAGAAATTGATTGAGTATGGATGCTGCAATTTTGAGGGTTTATGTTGAACTAAAGTGTTTGATGAAAGATTGGTTGAATAGGTGGGTAAATTGAGTGCTAATTGAAGTAGAATTGTGAGGAATGAAAGGAATTGAATGGAGTATCAAAGCTGGAAATTGTCATTTGTACATGTTCTAATGTTTTTGCCATAACTAATTGTGTGGTTGAGAAAAAGAGGTGAGGCTTATTTTGACTTAAAATTGAGACATTTTTCTACAATTTTTGTGAAGGGAGCACTGTCCAATTTGGATTAGAAGAGTGTTGAATCTTGCTTTGAAAGTGATGTATAGGTGCAGTATGAACAGTAATCGAGATTGATGATCTGAAACTTTGATGAATTTTTCTAGGTTGATTTATGAGGAATTGGTGAAAATGGTTTTAATGAAAGTTGAAGCCTATATTGTTAGCTTTCCATTGCCACTGATTTTGCAATTTTTCGATATGTACGTTGAGAGTTATGAACTGTTAACTATTGACTGATTTTGGACATGGTGGTGAAACCTAGCCTAAGTGTCAGATTTGCGAACATTCTGATTGGAAGCAATTTTAGTAATTTCTGTGAATTGAATTGGCTTAAGTAATCTGCTGAAGAGTTGTAGAGGAAACAATTATCTTGAAAATGATATATAGCATGCTATTGTTAGATAACAGAATTGGGACTTATGATTTTTCAAAGATTGGACTGAAGTTAGATCATGGACTGCTGAACAGGGAAGTAACTTGCAGGACTGTCTTGAATTGGTTAATGATGGAATTTGATTCTGAGCCCTTCATGAGAAGTGTATTACTGTGTTTTATCTTTTCATGGGTGTAAAGTATGCAATTTTTTGACATTTTTACAAGGAGTTATACTATATGGAAATTTACTGTCCATATTGGTTGACTTCAGTGGGCAGATGCTTTGGTGAATTATTCGACCTAGTTAGCAATGGAATTGGATTTTTGATTGTTCATAAAAGTTGTTGATCAAATTGTGATCTTACTGAGCACATTTATTGTGTAATTATTGACTAAGGAAATGGGAAGTTATTGAATTTACAAAATACTGCACTGGTTAGAAACTCTACTGCACTGGTTGGGAACTCATTGACTGGACAGAAACTTTGATTGTATTTTTAACACCCTTAAATGTGAATTTGGCTTTTGGGTTCTTCATGAACATTGTAGATCTCTCTTTTCTCTATGAAATAGACACTAAATTTGTCCAAATTGGAGTTCGGAGTAGAGAGTTATGGCCTAAACAAGTTGGCATGTCGGAGGAAACTGTTTCAGATTTGTCATTGTAATAAGACTAGTCGACTACAACCTGTACTAGTCGACTAGGACATGTATTTTCCTGCACTAGTCGACTACAACCTGCTCTAGTCGACTAGGATGTGTATCTTTCCTCCTTTTTGCTCATAACTTTTCCGTCCGACATCCGATTGACCTGATTCTTGAGACATCGAATTCATGGAACATTGAATTTCATTTCATGGGAAATTGGAAATTTTTGGACGGGAAATTGACGGGTGTCCGGGTAATGGTTCTTTAGCCACTGTTTGATTTTTCTGATGGAACAAAATGGGATTAGGGACGGGAATATCATGAACATGCATTGTCCTTATTCTATATTTGTGCATAAATGAAATTCTTATGTAAAGTGATTAATGTGTGCATATGGCATAAATTGGCAGTGCAGGATAAATGTCTGCACTCAGGCGTTCCCAGAAATTGGAAACTAATACAAATCTGGAGCGTACTGTGAGTAGACCTAGATGGTCTTATTTATTGGTTATTTCCTTTTGTTATATGTTGAATGTGTATTGATTTATTTTATTGATTTTGATTAAATATGGGTTACGGACAGGAGGTCCGGTGATTAATTATGCATTGGGAAGTGCGTTATTGAAGTAATCCTTGAATGTGAATGGGATGACCTAAGTGTATACATGTTGAGATTGTTAAACTGTCTTGCATGCATAATTGCACATAAATGAAATGTGACTTCTTAATTAGATGTCGAATCTTGGGACTACGGTCCGATAATAGTAATTATGATTGCTGGCGCATTTAAATATGTATAAGGCATTCCTTTGCATGAATACATGAAAGATAATGGGGTTGTGACGAGTAGTCAACAATGAGTGAAAAGAGCTTCGTGCTCAGAATCTTGATTGAGCCTCACGCTTAACGACAATCGCCCTTTATGGGACGATTTACAATCGACCACTTTATGGGACGATTTACAATAGAGCCCTTTATGGGACGATTTACAATGAGCCCTTTATGGGATAGTTTACAATGAGCCCTATATGGGGCGGTTTCAATGAGCCCGATATCCATGTGTCTTTGGACGGTTTAGGCACTTCGGTCCAACAAAGAAATTAAATAGAAAATGAGTCTCGTGCGTATATGCATAACATGATTGATTTGATTATGCGGAATGGAAATGGTTGAATTACTTGTATTGAATGACCTTTGCAACATTGTATTGAATGGGAATGTGACATTGTGTTGAATGGGAATGATAAATTGGATTGAATGACCGATTTGATTATATTGAATATGACATTGTATTGACATAATGAAAATATGAAGCGTATGTGAATGTGAGGTGTGATTGGGAATATGAATTGTGACTTAATGGAAATGAAAGTATGTGTTATATGTTATGTGATTGGGTGAACCATCGATGATGGTCACTCACCGAGTTCATAAAACTCACCCAAAATTTGCATCTATTTTTCAGGTCTTGAAGAATACCCGTTTGACACGGAGTATGTCTCTTGTAAGCAAGTGAAGGATAGAGGTCGGGATCGGTTAAATATCGCATTAGTGTCTATCGAATTATATTCCGCAATCATTGTGCAATAAAGCTTTGTATTTATAATGAGCCATTATGGTTCTATTGTTTCACATTGGTGATTGTAAAATTATTATCGGATGGTATAATAGCGAAAATGATTAATTGTGAACATGGGCTCAAGTTTCTCACTGTTTATGTCGCGATAATGAACGTTTTTTAAAAAAATAATCATAATAAGAGGAGAAAACGTTATATTGAGTTTTATACTGAGTGATGTAGCACGCCACCCTCGCGGGGCACGGACCTGGATGTCACCGTCGATGTCGGGTTCGGGTCTTGTGAAAGTGGGGTGTTACAATTCAGCAGAAGCAGAGGGAGTTCCTCAGTCTTACTCAGAGGGAGATGACAGTCAGTGAGTATGAGCGTCGGTTCACTCAGTTAGCGAGGTATGCTTCATATTTGATGCTGAGTGAGGTTGCTAGATGTCGCCGGTTTGAGTCGGGACAACATTTGCCCATCATAGAGAAAGTGATCGTGTAGAACTTCTATGATTTTTAGCAGTTAGTTGAGGCAGCATTGAGGATGGAGAACATAGAGAATATCAAGAGTGCTGTGAACAAGAAGAGAAAGGGGAGAGATCAGTTCAAGAGGGGAGGTAGTATTAGTACTCCTATGCCAGACAGGAGTGCCAGGAGCTTCCCTGTTCAGTCGGAGGAGAGGAGCAGTGGCGCGAGCCGATCTCGACCTATGAGAACTTCTACTGTTTCTCACCAAGCCTCAACGGTGGGTGGCAATAGAAGGGGAGATAGAGATAGGTCATTCATTCTGAAGTGTGAGCATTGCGGGAGACCCCATAGAGGAGAGTGCTACAGATTGATAGGAACTTGCTTCAACTGTGGGGAGAAGGGGCACATTGCTAGAGAGTGTCCTCAGCCTCCACGACAAGAGAGAAGCGGATCAAGCTTCGGAGAACGAGTATGGGACATAAGACTTCTACGAAGTGGGCGATTCGATGCACCAAGAGAGTGAGCATTCCAGGGAGACCGAGGGGGCAGGCACCAGCTAGGGTGTTTGCGATGACTCGGGAGGATGCATAGACCGCTCCGGATGTTGTCACTAGTAGGGTTAGACTCTTTTCTGATGATGTGATTGCCTTGATTGATCCGGGTTCTACTCATTCGTTTGTTTGTTCGAGTAGACCTATGTGTGATAGGAATTTGAGCCCTTTGGATACTCCGCTGATGGTGAGTTCTCCAATCGGTCAGTATATTATTATCAGTCAAGTGTATAGAGAGTGTGAGATTTGTATTGGTGGAGAACTTCTTATGGTGGATTTAATGGCACTAAAGATGGGAGGATTAGATGTGATATTGGGTATGGACACGTTAGAGAAGTACAATGCCCGATTGGATTGTAAGCTGAAGACAGTAGAATTTGAAATGGATAACGGCAGGAGAGTTGTGTTTTCTGGGGACAGAAAAGCAAGTCTGCCCAAAATTGTTTCAGCTTTGACAGTAGAGAAGATGATGAGGAAGGGATGTGAGGCATTTTTGGCCTATGTGATAGATTCCAAGGCAGATAGAGGGAAGCTTGAGGATATTCCAGTAGTCAGGGAATTCTCGGATGACTTTCCCGAGGAATTGCCAGGACTACTGCCAGCTAGGGAAATTGAGTTTCCCATTGAGCTTCTTTCAGGTACTGCGCCGATTTCAATTCCGTCTTACCGGATGGCTCTGGCGGAATTGAAGGAGCTTAAGGAGCAGTTGGAGGAGTTGTTGGAGAAGGGGTATATTCAGCCGAGCTCTTCACCTTGGAGAGCTCCGGTTCTTTTCGTGAAGAAGAAAGACGGATCGTTGAGGATGTGTGTGGACTACCGGAAGTTGAATCAGGTCACAGTGAAGAACCGATATCCGCTTCCTCGCATTGATGATCTGTTTGATCAATTGCAAGGGGCAAAAGTCTTCTCCAAGATAGACTTGAGATTGGGTTATCATCAGTTGAGGATAAAGGATTCGGATGTGCCAAGGTCTGCTTTCAGGACTCGGTATGGGCATTTTGAGTTTTTGGTTATGCCTTTCGGATTGACGAATGCCCCTGTAGTGTTTATGGATTTGATGAATCGGGTCTTCAAGCCATTCTTGGACCAGTTTATCATTGTCTTTATTGATGATATATTAGTTTATTTCAAGAGTGATAAGGAGCATGAGGAGCATTTGAGGAATTCTTTGGAAACTTTGAGGAGAAACGATTTATATGCCAAATTCGATAAATGCGAATTTTGGTTGAGGGAAGTTGCATTTCTTGGACATGTGATCTCAGAACAACGAGTGCATGTGGATCCAAAGAAAATAGAAGTTGTGGTGAATTAGGGAAGCCCCAAGAATGTAGCGGGTGAGGAGTTTTACGAGTTTGGCGAGGTTATTACAGAGATTTGTGGAGGATTCTCCATGATAGCCGCTCGATGTGAAGTTGTTGAGGAAGAATCGAAGTTTATCTGAGTGATGAGTGTCGGAAGAGCTTTGAGGAGCTCAAGCCGCAGTTAATGAGTGCTCCGATTCGATTTTGCCATCGGGTGATGAGGGTTATACTGTGTATAGTGATGCTTCGAGGAAGGGTCTTGGTTGTGTTTTGATGCAAGGAGATAGGGTAATTTCTTATGCTTCGAGGCAGTTGAAGCCTTATGAGTTGAACTATCCAACACATGATTTAGAGTTGGCAGCAGTGATCTTTGCCTTGAAGATTTGGAGACATTATCTGTATGGAGTTCAAAAGAGGATCTTTACCGATCATAAGAGTCTCAAGTACTTGCTAAGTTAGAAGGAATTGAATTTAAGGCAGAAAAGGTGGCTTGAGTTGCTTAAGGATTATGACTTGTTGATTGAGTATCATCCGGGCAAGGCCAATGTAGTGGCGGATGCTTTTAGTAGGAAGTCTTCGATTGCTCATGTTCGGATAGTTTATCTTCCTCTATTAGAAGAGATGGCCAAGCTTAAGATAAGCTTAAAGCAGGAGGAGCCGGATTTGTAACATCCCACTCCCGCAAGACCCGAAGCCGATATCGATGGTGATATCCGAGCCCGTGCCTCACGAGGGTGGTATGCTAGAGCAGTCGAAACAGTTCAAAAACTCGGTAATGCATTTTTATTTTTAAAAACCAGTCGAGTGCGCAGATATCAATAAACAGTTTGGGCCCGCTTTAATACGAAATCATTTTCGATCATAAAACAATTTCATTCATAAATCAATTCATACACACAATATCCATAGTCAAATTGGGCCCAAAACAATATCGGTACTCTTATGCGGAATTTGTAGAGTTATAGATTTACACATAATTCAAAATGACATTAATGCAGATGTGCAACTGATCCCAACTTCAAACGCTGACTCCCATGCGGTAACATACTCTCGTTTCACTAACGGGGTACTCACCAAAACTATGCCTCATAACGAATCAAACATCACCTCAATTGGAGGTCTACACCATTAACTATGCCTCAAAAACCAAATTAAATCAATTCAGAAAAAGGTCCCTTGCCGCGACGTATGGACACTCGTCGCGACGTCCTGAGGGGGCTCGCCGCGACGTGTAATGACGCTCGTCGCGGCGATCGTTTTCCTTGGGGCTCGTCGCGACGCATGGGAGAGGACTCGTCGCGGCGTGGAAAATTCGAGCTTGCCACGACGTCGAGAGGAGCTCGCCGCGGCGTCAAACGTTTTGAGCTCACCGCGACGACTTCCTTCCCGCTCGCCGTGACGAATTAAATGTTAATTCATCGCGACGAGGCTTCGCGCACGTCGCGACGTGCGAGTCGCAGGTCGTCTTCTCTGACCAGTTTTCGCCATTTCTCTCTCTAAATCAAGTAATAACTTAACTAAAACTACCCTAATCTTTTTCACAAATAACCCCATGAATGCATTTAACAACCATAAAAACACATTAAAACCATTTACTTACCGATTGAACCTCAAATCCTCAAATCTCTAAAAATCTTCCGATTTCTTTAACATTTACGACTCCCTCTCCTCCTCCCACGATTTTCCATCATCTCAAAGGGTTTGGGTTTGATCTCAAATAACAAGGAAAGAGCAAGCAACTAGGACAATGAATGATCATAAGGGGAGGAAGAACGAAACTCAATCGGTGGAGGAAAAATCGTATGCCCTAGGACGGAAAAGAGCAAACTTTTTGCCCAAATTTATTTCTCTAAGATCCCTTTTAAAGGTTGATCAATTTTTGCCTCCATCAATAGCAACATGCCACTTGTCAATTTTCCTCTTAATATATTTAAATCTCTTTCTCTTTTCAAGTCATTTCCAGTCTAATTCGTCTCCACATTTCAATAGCTCGACATATTAATTTCCAACATCATAAATCTAAATTTTTCCATTGCCATTTACCAGTTATTCTAGCACCATGCAGTCAATCAGTCCGTCACTCGAAAAATTTCCGGTCTGGACTTTTTCTCCCAAATTTTCAGAAAATTTCCTAAGGGTCACTATCCACTGGCAATCACTCTTATACAGTCCCAATTCAATCATTCAACCCAATAAATCATAATCAAATCTAACTTTATCAAAAGTCACAATTCCCATCAGTATCACAATTAAATGCCGGGAAAAGTCATGAATGCATGTACCAATATGTGCATGTACAAAAGACTCATTCCTCTAAAATTATAGGCCAAATGAATGCTCAGTCAATAATATGCGATAAAATTCCTAACCCGTCTCAATTTACTAATATAACCTTCCAATCGGTGACGGGATGTTACAATTCTCCCCGCCTAACAAAAATTTCGTCCTCAAAATTTCACATATGATTGATCAGAAAGGCAGGGGAAAAAGTATTTTGCTCATTTCCATTCTGTTTTTCCACTTATTTCACTATCTGTCCAATTCTACCAATTAACTGCAATTAATACGATCAATCACCTCTTTGACATTATCTTAACTATTTCCTTAAGATTTCTCATAATTCTTCACTTTTGATACCAATAACACATATGTCGGATCATAACAATATTTCCTAATCCTGTCCAAGTAACACTTTGAGAATCCGAATCATCCTTTACTGAAATTCCCAATTCTTAGTTCTATTTACAACACAGTCGCATAGAGGCCACTTTACAATGAATTTAATTTCTCCAATTATACATTTATCTCTATCTATTTGCATCATGGTTGTAGTACTGTTCAGAGCATTTCATTTATCGCTTACAAAAAGACATCTCTTTAGTGTTAAAACACTAATCTCCTAAGATTCTCATAACCTCGATAACAGCCAACTCGACTCATTGCCACTCATTTGGATTTCTTAATCCCTATTATAAATTCATTTCACTATCAACATTGTCTCAACTCAATCATGGCCATCGACTAATTTTAGGGCCTGATCATTTGCTGAAAGACCCCTTATACACATTTCGAATGGTGTCACCAATATAACAATTATTATGTCCATAATCAATCTAAATTATACATTGATCTCATGTCCCTATGAACTCCAAAAATACCCGTTTTACATTTGTCTCCAACAGTCAAGGCTGGTGGTTATTCACATTATAATCATTCGATTTTTCATTCTAAACCATCAATTACTTTTCGATGTGCTCTTACGATAGCATAGGACTTTGAATGGTTCTTGAATTTTTCTCTAACAATGTCTCTAGTCTGTACTACACAAAATTTTGTAGTCGAACTATACGTATCACTTTCCTCAGCAATTGGAGTTATTTTCAATTCCTCGATAAGGTTCACAAATTTCAAACACCTTAATTTGTTCTTTGCCAATCCTTTTTATACACATCTGAAGTGGAATTCCACTAATTCCAATTTTAACATTCAGTCACTTTACCAAGTCATACACATTTGGATATTCTCAAGAAAACCTCAATCCGGGTTTTGTCAATCCTTCCTAATGCACACCTACTTTGGAATTTCAATAGCTAATAATACTTTCTTTTTTCCCCTTGCTAGCTCGACTATTTACACTAACAACCTTATCACCCAATTTTTGCTATTGAGTTCCTGTTCAATCCATTTAATTGCATCACTATCTTAACTTTGCGACTACTCAATCGCTTAATCCCTTTTCAAATCATTCAAATTCCTGAAATATCTCGATCATTATTGATTTACATATCCATGGATATATCCATAAACGTTGTTGTACAATTAATGTCTCCAAGCTTGTAAAGCAATACTCAGTATAACAAATTTCAGATCATCAATCCCAATACAACCTATGAAGTTATATATTTCCTTAGGTACATAAAATCATTTTACACAATTTCAATAGATTGCATCATAACCTTTACTGGGACACTTCAGTATATATTGCAAAATCTCCAAGTGTCTCCTTTTACAATCAACAATCATACTATTCACACGTTTTTCCTCAAACATTTTTATCAAAGTTAAAGCTAGAAAATCTTTAACAATTTCTGGATGTATCCAGCATTCAATTAATTCTAATAAACTCCAAATCCCGTATACATACATTCCTTGTAATTTCGCATTTTATCAACACCTATATCATCATTAAGTCTCCCAATGTGCCATATTCATATACTAATTCATCCCACTATTTATTTGGTCAACTATGATTCACTCTTATAAAACTTGCATGATAAACAATTTCCTCAACTGTGCCAATTTATCTACTTCATTTTTTTCAAATGCATTCAATTGATCATCTATGCTTATAGTCATTACCCACTCTAAACACAATTGAGACAATTTACTCTTCAGTAGTATAATAAACTCCTTATACCCATGATCAATTTGTATAATTCTCTAAATATCGATTGTCTCCAATGAGGAACAATTTTCTTATAACTTTCTCAGTTTCATCATAACATATTCTGACACATGTTCATTTACCCTAGTTCTCCACATAATCCAATTTATTGCCATCATTACAAACTGGGTTGATAACACATTCATCATATCAAATTTGTACTTTCAGAACATAATTACACAAAATATACACAAACCTATATTCTTCTCATATTCGCAATTAATATTTCCTTAATGTTCAGTAATTCTCTTACATAATCGGGTTCATCTCATCAACATAATGTACACTTTTTCAGTAGCATATTTTATCCATTACACTTAAGTCTCCACTAGCATTAGGATTCCAAAATTAACTTTGACTTCATTTCAAATTTATCTCTTCAATGATTACTCTCAAATCAAATTATCAGATCAACTAAACCTTATCAATCATTAATACTGTTCATAAAACTTTATCAATCAACTATTTTTCATCACTATATATATATCAGTCATTCTTAATACCTCGAGAAGATCAATTTCAACTACGCGTAATATCCCAATAAAAGCAGTTCATGTCATGCCATACAAGATTAGAACATCCCTTATAATAAGGCTCTGTAGGGCACTTAAAAAAATTTCATTTACTCTAATATCTTGGTATACATTGCTATAATCATCACATCTTATCTGAAAATATATTCACGTCATTTACCCATCAATAGCCTTACTCCTGAGAACACTTTAATCCTATTTAGTTCTAGATAACCTTTCTCTTTTGGTACTAGTTCTCGATCATGGGGACTTTGCCATGCTTATGTCCCTCTTTTATTCCCTCACGTTCATTACCTATGCTAACATCTTTAATAGTCTCACTTCTTTCTCAATTGATCGTTACAAGCATTCTCATGCCTTACTCTAACTCATCTTGAACTTGGGGCTACAGGAACTATGATCGGAACTTATTTAATAGGCCACCGATTACCTCCTGTATCCTATTCACACATATTACCCACTTATGCTTAATAATTTCACCCATGAGGTGATCCCACTATCAGATGTACACTTACAGTGACACTATAATCTGAACTCAATAACTTTCCTTTTTACACCTGTTCTCGCTCATGAGGATCGTATACAATCTCTATTCGTTCCCAATTGATCATTATGAGCACTTTCATTTCTTATTCTAACCCATATTGGATTCTTATAGTAATCTATAAGAATAGGACTAGAAATTATCCACTAACTCATTAATTGCTTCACATAATCAGGTATGCATTTACTTAGGCAAATCAACTAAACCCGAACAACTTTTTCATTTATCAGTATCATTGTCTTACCTTTCAATCTTTTCATTATTGCATCATGCCCATGTATTTCCACACTCAAATCAATATCATAGATATACAATCACTCTTGATTTCTCACTAACATGATTGATTCACAGTCATAAATCATTATTCATAACTCTTGTCGCGATAATCAATCCCAATTGTAACTTCTCTATATCATAGAACACTTTATTTTCATCCACTTTATGCACTTGAACTTTTGCCATTTCTATCATATTTCTATTTTGCCTTTATCAATCCACAACCACAACTTCATTTCTATCCCACATTTAAAGATATACCTCAATGTAACACTTATATCCACTAATACTAATATACTTAATCTTCTTTGGTCCAATCGAACCAAACACTTTTTTCTCATTTCACGACATCCACACTTCCTTTTATCAAATTCTAACACATTATCATTTTCCTCTCTATTCTAACCGCTTAAACGACTGAGACATACTCATGCATGTGACTCATATACCAGACTGGGGATCAGTTGTCACTTTCTGTTGTGAAATGTCTTAAATGCATGTGACTTGACACATTTTTCAAAATGCCCATATAAGATTGTACTTTTGGGCTCTGATACCACAAATGTAGCATCCCACTCCCGCAAGACCCAAACCCGATATCGATGGTGATATCCGAGCCCGTGCCTCACGAGGGTGGTATGCTAGAGCAGTCGAAACAGTTCAAAAATTCGGTAATGTATTTTCATTTTTGAAAACCAATCGAGTCTTGAGATATCGATAAATGATTTGGGCCGCTTTATCTGAAATCATTTTCGATCATAAAATAATTTCAGTCATAAATCAATTCATACACATAATATCCATAGTCAAATTGGGCCCAAAACAATATCGGTACTCTTATGCGGAATTTGCAGAGTTATAAATTTACACATAATTCAAAATGACATTAATGTAGATGTGCAACTGATCCCGACTTCAAACGCTGACTCCCATGCGGTAACATACTCCCGTTTCACTAACGGAGTACTCGCCAAATCCTAAAAAATAATTGCAATGTTGGGTGAGTTTGCGAACTCAGTGAGAAACCATCATCGATGGTTCACTCAACTCATGCATATTCAAATAATTCACAGAATACCATATACGATCACAATTCACAAATACAAGGCGTTTCACCTCTCACACAATCCGCATTCACTCATATCATATATGCAATGCACATATGACACTTTTCATTTTTATTACATTGTTGTGACCGTGCGCCTGAAACTGTCCCAGTGACGGGCACATTGTATTGAGCCTGTGGCTCTGAATACGTTGGGCCTGAATGCCCTGATACGGTAAGCCTGTGGCTCTGAATACGTTGGGATTGAAGCCCTGATGCGTTGAGCTTTAAGCTCTAAAATACGGTGGCTACTCCAGTCACAACTGTCATTATCTGATTATACCTTTATGCATGAATGCATATGCTCCAATTTCCATTTACAGTCATTTACATTTCAATTCCATTTCTCATTCCCTCGGACCTCCGGTCCGGTATTTCAGTCATATGAATTTACAATTTATTTCATTGATGCATTCATAATCATCTACACACAATAGCACTTCAATATCAAATTCCAAATATTTCGGACACCCATGATCCGAAATCAATCAAAATCAAACACACATATCCATCCATTATCTCCACATGGCATCAATGCATATAATATTAAACACACATAGATTGAGGAACCAACTAGGTTACTCACCTGTACTTCCGAGCTACAGCCTGGAAGTCCCAGTAATATCTGTGGAATATCGATCCATCGGAGCTTCTATAACAGTCAAATAATTCCATTACAAAATGCACAGCCAAAATAATTTAATGATGCACATGCCTTTAATAAAAGATGTACTATGCCTATTCATGACTTCTCGATGCTATTTCCCAATTTCCACTTTCTTTTGACAAATTCTAACTTTCCACTCAATTGATCAAAATAAAGACTCATTTCAATCCAATAACATATTACGGAACTCCCAAATTTCAATTCTAATATCCAGTCAATTTATCACGTCATATCCACTAGGATATTACCTCAAAATCAATATCACTGTTCTCTAGATCAAATTCACCTTTTATGCTCAGTTCTAGATTCCAATAGCCTTTCCTTTACATTTAGGGACCTCACAATTTATCCCAATTACCTAGAACAATCCTTAGGATGAAATACAATCACATTCTTAACTTTCTTTTACTAATTGCGATTCTAGTAACTTAAATTCAACTTTCAACCTTCGTATCAATTGTAGACCTCTTTCTCTAGATCATAACGAATCAAACATCACCTCAATTAGAGGTCTACACCATTAGCTATGCCTCCAAAACCAAATTAAATCAATTCAGAAAAAGGTCCCTCGCTGCGACGTATGGACACTCGTCACGACGTCCTGAGGGCGCTCGCCGCGACGTGTAATGACGCTCACCGCAGCGAACGTTTTCCTTGGGGCTCGCCGCGACGCATGGGAGAGGACTCGTTGCGGCGTGGAAAATTCGAGCTCGCCGCGACGTCGAGAGGAGCTCGTCGCGGCGTCAAACGTTTTGAGCTCACCACGACGACGACTTCCTGTTCGCCGTGACGAATTAAATATTAATTCACCGCAGCGAGGCTTAGCGCACGTCGCGACGTGCGAGTCGCAGGTCGTCTTCTCCAACCATTTTTTGCCATTTCTCTCTCTAAATCAAATAATAACTTAACTAAAACTACCCCAATCTTTCACAAATAACCCCATGAATGCATTTAACAACCATAAAAACACATTAAAACCATTTACTTACCGATCGAACCTCAAATCCTCAAATCTCTGAAAATCTTTCGATTTCTTTAACATTTACGGCTCCGTCTCCTCGTCCAACGATTTTCCATCATCTCAAAGGGTTTAGGTTTTATCTCAAATAACAAGGAAAGAGCAAGCAACTAGGACAATGAAAGATCATAAGGGGAGGAAGAACGAAACTCAATCGGTGGAGGAAAAATCGCATGCCCTAGGACGGAAAAGAGCAAACTTTTTGCCCAAATTTATTTCTCTAAGATCCCTTTTAAAGGTTGATCAATTTTTGCCTCCATCAATAGCAACATGCCACTTGTCATTTTTCCTCTTAATATATTTAAATCTCTTTCTCTTTTCAAGTCATTTCCAGTCCAATTCGTCTCCACATTTCAATAGCTCGACATATTAATTTCCAACATCATAAATCTAAATTTTTCCATTGCCATTTACCAGTTATTCTAGCACCATGCAGTCAATCAGTCCGTCACTCGGAAAATTTCCGGTCCGAACTTTTTCTCCCAAATTTCCAAAAAATTTCCTAAGGGTCACTATCCACTGGCAATCACTCTTATACAGTCCCAATTCAATCATTTAACCTAATAAATCATAATCAAATCTAACTTTATCAAAAGTCACAATTCCCATCAGTATCACAATTAAATGCCGGGAAAAGTCATGATTGCATGTACTAATATGTGCATGTACAAAAGACTCATTCCTCTAAAATTAGAGGCCAAATGAATGCTCAGTCAATAATATGCGGTAAAATTGCTAACCTGCCTCAATTTACCAATATAACCTTCCAATCGGTGACGGGATGTTACAGGATTGCCTTCTAGCTAACTTCCGAGTGAGACTGATACTCAGGGAGAAAGTTAGAGAGTTGCAGACACGAGATGCAGATTTGAGCAAGCTCAGAGATGAAATTCGGAATGGTAAGGTTTCAGAAGTAGTAGTGAAGGATGATGGGCTTATGACAGTGGGGAACAGGTTGTGTATCCCAAATGTGCATGAGGTTAAGGCTGAGATTATGGATGAGGCACACAATGCGCCTTATGCCATGCATCCCGGTAGCACCAAGATGTATAGGGATTTGAAAGAGCATTTTTGGTGGAAAGGCATAAAGAGGGATGTAGCAGACTTTGTGAGTAAGTGTCTAGTGTGTCAGCAAGTCAAAGCTGAACACCAGGCACCTTCAGGCAAGTTGAGGCCATTGTCTATTCCGGAATGGAAGTGGCAAAGGGTGACTATGGATTTTCTGATGGGTTTGCCCAAGACTAGTAGGAAGCATGATGCAATTTGGGTTATTGTGGATCGATTGACCAAGTCAGCTCACTTTTTGGCGATTAAGCAGACTGATTCTCTGTATGTGTTAGCAAAGAAGTATATTGATGAGATAGTGAGATTGCATGGGATTCCGGATTCGATTGTGTCTGACAGGGACCCTTGGTTTACTTCAAGGTTTTGGGGTAGTTTGCAGGAAGCTTTGGGTACTAAGCTGAATTTTAGTACGACTTTTCATCCTCAGACGGATGGTCAATCTGAGAGGACCATTCGGACTCTTGAGGGAATGCTTAGGGCTTGTGTGATGGATTTTCGAGGAGCTTGGGATGAGCATTTGCCATTGGTCGAATTTGCTTATAATAATTCGTACCATTCGAACATTCAGATGGCTCCATATAAGGCGTTGTATGGGAGGAGATGTAGGACTCCGATCTGTTGGGATGAAGAAGGAGAGAGGAAACTGGTAGGACCAGAATTGTTTCAGACGACAGTTGATAAAGTCAATCTGGTTAAGCAGCGACTTAAGGCAGCACAGGATAGGATGAAGAGCTACATTGATGCACACCGAAAGGAGATGGAGTTCGAAGTCGATGAGAAAGTGTTCCTTAAGAAGTCTCTTTGGAAAGAAGTAATGAGGTTTGGCAAGAAGGGCAAGTTGAGTCCAAGGTATGTGGGTCCTTATGAGATCCTTGAGAGGATTGGACCACTCGCCTACAGGTTGGCGTTACCTCCGGAATTGTCTCAGATTCATGATGTATTCCATGTTTCTATGTTGAGGAGGTATAGATCGGATCCTTCTCATATCATTCAGACTAGTGAGGTTCAGTTAAGAGATGATTTAAGTTATGAGGAGCTTCCAGTGGAGAACTTGAACACCAAAGAAAAAGTCCTCAGGAACAAGATCGTTCAGTTAGTCAAAGTCCTGTGGAGGAATCATTCGGTTTAGGAGGCTACTTGGGAGCTATTGGAAGCTATGAAGGAGAAGTATCCGCATCTCTTCGATGATTCAGATAATAATTTCGAGGACGAAATTTTTTTAAGAGGGGTAGAAATGTTGGGCCCCGAATTTTTTTCATTTATTTCATTAAGCATAAATTTTGTGTTAATTATATGATTAAGGCTTATTTTGATTAAATTGGGAGTATTAGTGGATAATTGAGGTTTAATTGAGTTTAATGTGGTTTAAATAGGAATTAAAGGATAAAAATATATGAGGGCATTTTGGGAAGATCACTTAAGTTGGATAGGTTAAGGCTTTGCATAGGAGGGTATTTTAGTCATTGTTCAACCCTTTAGACTTAAGAAAGAGTTAGAAGAAAGGGAAAGGAAAGAAAGAAGGAGAAAAGAAGAACAAGAGTTGTCGTGGGAGAGGAAGAAGAGAAGAGAAATAGGGGTTTTCGATCCTTGAGGTTTTCGGACAGATTCGAAGCAACTCCTGGTAAGTTTAAGTTCGTTCTATCTTGTTGTGGTTCGATTAAACCTTGGAATAGAGTTGAATGTGTTATAATCGGTGGTTTAGGGTTTAGGGGGAAAAATGGATAGATTTCTTTGGGTTGATGAGTTTGTGCCTGTTTTTCAATTGTTAATGGGTTAGAAATGTAGTATAGGACTTGAATCAAGGTTTAGGTGTGTTGTATCTGGAAAAAGGAAAGGATTGAAGTGGGAAAATGCTGGAAAATCAGGTTCGGAGTCGTTCTCCAGGCCCGCACGTTGCGACGTACGAGTTCGTCGCGGCGAGCGAAAATTAAATTCGTCGCGACGTGCGGGGAAGGGTTCGTCGCGACGTGCGGAGAAGGGTTCGTTGCGACGTGCGAGGAAGGGTTCGTCGCGATGTGCGAACCTATGTTCGTCGTGACATGCGTGTACGCCGCGGCGAGCACGGGCGTTCGCCGTGATGAGCAGGGCTTTGCCGCGACGAGCCCCCTGTTTGCAGCAGCGATGAATTTTGGTAATTTGAGTATATCTTGGGTTGTAGATGTCCAATTGAGGTGATTTTGGATTCGTTGTGAACTAGAATGAAAGGACTACCAGTTGTATAAAGAAGGAAAGTTTGAAATTTACCTCTTAAGATTCGGGAATTTAGATGGAAGTCGAATGTAGACTTTTAATGCTAGTGCTTTTACTTTTCAAGCTTTTTGACTATTTCCTTTGAATGTTAATTGAATGGAAACTTGGTTTGTTATAGGAAACCAAGCCGGCCTGATCCAATCGCAAGAGGAAGGACAACAGTGAGTTGGATTCTCGAGTGATATTAGGTGGGTAATATATTTATGGTTGTTGTGTGTATGGGCAATATGTGTATGCTTGCTTGCATATGTGTGACAATGCCTGTGTTGAATTATAAGAAATATTGAAAATGCATTGTGAGCATGATTTTGTACCGCCTTAATAAGCATTATGGCATTTTGCAAGAATGAAAAGAACGAAAAGTATGAAAGCTTTGATAAAAATGCTTTGAGCATGAAACGAATCGTTATGTGCTTTGTTTGGGTGAGAGAGTAACAGATGGATAGTCACGTGCACGTCGACGTACAGTGTTGGGACCCGATCCGGGAACCAGATCCAACCGGAAAACAGAAAACGAAATGCGGAAGACATAATGCAAAGCGAAGCGGAAACAAAGCAATAGCTGAAGCGAAACGAAAAACGAAAGTAGAAGCAAAGCAAACGAAGCGGAATCGATATAACAAACGGGCCGACATCCGAGAACAATCAAGAACACATAAACACATTCGCGTTGAAACCTAGACTATCAAACCGGTATAATTTTTTTCCCCATATTTCATTCCTTTTCTCTTTACTCAATCACATTCAAATCATAATCAATCCATACAATTTCCTTTTTGGAAATTTATCCTCATATAACACTCAATTCATATAATTTGTCTTAATCACTCAAATCTCATCTTTACCAAACTAACTTCTTAATCCTTATTCTTATCTTAACCCGATTTTTACCAAAAATTGGGCAGCATAATGGCTGTTTTTTGACAGCCCAAAAATTCCTGCAAAGGCAAAAATACACTTCTAATATCTCAACCCAACAACACAAATCAACATCGTACCTCCCGTCCGGAATCCGAACACCAGCAGAAATGCACATCTAAACCTAACACTTCAAAAATCCTCAATCGATCATATAAAATCTCAATCAATGCCAACCACATTCAATATCTCAAATCCATATGCAAAATCCACATTCAATATCCAATTACATACATAAAGCATAATCATACTCAGTTATGATCATAAAATCAATATCCAAGTCTCAAATTCATATACATCCCGTAATAACTGCTTTATATACACAAAAGGCAATTCAAGTCGAAAACAATATCAATTCTCAATTTATACAAAAATACAAATGCGGCAAAATCGAACTTGACGCTCTTTCATCCGATCTCCTTTCGAAACACGAGGCGGGGATGAAAGGCGTGAGCTTAGAAGCTCGTGGGTGACATATTTATAAAATGAATAATAAGCAGAAATCATTTTTCATAACTTTTAGCCAAAGGGCTTATCTTTTTCAAACTTTTCAACTTTTCAAGCATTTTCTTCAAACCTTTCAATTTTCCAAACTTTTCATATTATCAAATTTCTATAATTTCATGGTTGAAAACCCTTTTTCTCATTTCTCAAAATTTCTCATAAATATGAATGCAATCACATCAGATCACAAAACACATAAACTCTTAACTCAATACATAAAACACATCAAACGGTTTGGGTTGGTCCTATCATAACGTACTGCACATTCCGGCATAATGGTTACGTGCGGCCGTGAACGGAGGAGTCCGAATCGGAACTCCTAAGCCAACTTGCGAGGCGTAGGAGAAGGCTATAAACAAGTAGAGACAATGCATTGACTCACAAAAGGACTGACCAAACCCACATAACACATAAGCGGAAGAGAATTCAAATTGCCCAGGCATTTTCAAAATCTTGATTTTCTAAATCTTCATATCATCATATCAAATCGTGTCAAAATGCTTGATACATGCACACATATTCACATTCATTTATATAACAATCATATTCAATTACTCAATTAATCGTATATCAATCAAATGCATAAAAGGAATGCAAGTATTTCTTTCAACCCACAATCAACATATATTAATGTATAAAAAAGCATGGTTCACATTTTCAAAATGCGAAACACAATTTTCATAAATCTCAGATTCTCAATTTTTCTACAATTTTCCCGAATCATTTTCAAACATTTTAACGTAACCCTTTGAATAATTATTTTCAAATCCTTTAAAACATAATTTCAGAAATATTATTTTTTTTCTTGACTTTTCAAAATCACATAATTTACTCATAATTCAAAATATAAATACATCACCCACCTCGAATTGACGCTAATACTTTGTCCAAAGCATCGAATCTCTAAATTCCTTCTTCTTTCCTCAACCTTAAAATTCCCTAAGCCATAATTATCCAAAATAAATATCATAATTCACTTAATTCTTCAAATTGGACTTAGAAAACAATAATTCCATATAAAATCGATCTATCTAAATCATAAATTCCAAAAATCCCCAAATCTTAAAATTGGCCTAAACCAATTTATACAAATTCAATATCATAAATAACATAATCCTTAAAATTGATGTCATAATTCATCAATTCATACTAATTACAAGATATTTAAATCATCAATTTCTAAATTCCCCAAATTCCCAATTTGACCTAAACCGAATTATTCACATTCAATACCATAAATCACAATTTCTTCAAAATTGTTATCATATTTCACAAACTCATCATATTTCAAGCCATCTTAATCCAACAATTTCTAAAAATCCCAAAATCTCCAAAATTTGACATAAGTCCTAAACACAATTATTCAAAATTAAACATCATAAATCATATAATCTTCCAAATTGACTTAAGAAATCTCAAATTCATCATCAATCCAAGCTATCTAAAGCATCAATTTCAAAAATCTCCAATTTCAAACTTTGACATAATCCTAATCACTCAATTAACCAAAATTAAATCTCACTTAAGGCATATTCATCACAATTGACTTCATAAACTACAAACCCATATCCTTTTTCATGATTCTAAACCAAAATTTCATCAAATACACAAAGTTCAAAAGATTGCTCTTACCTTCTCTCTCTTGATTTTCGAATTTCTTCTTGCCCAAGATGAAGCTTTCATCATCGTCCTCATGTTTCCCTCTTGATAGCATCGAAAATCTCTTGAAAAGCCATGAAAAAACCAAACTTTGCTTACCTTTTTCTTCTCCTTCCTTCCATAGCCGATTCTCTCCTTCCCTCTCTTCTTATTTTTCATTCTTTTGTTCTGATTTTTTCAGCAACTTCGTGGCTTCTTCTAGAATAAACGACAGCCTCCTTGTTGTGTTTCTGCCATGTCATTAAAAATGGAGGGTAATTGACCATTTTGCCCTCACTTATTGGCCTATTTCCAAGTTTGCCCCTACACAGGATTTTCAAAATCTGATAGCTTGAGTCCTGTTTTCAAGCATCTAAACGAAATAATTTGGAAAAACTTTCTTCTTAAAAATTGTTCCTCTAGATCATACGAATCCAACGCCACTGACCGCGCACAATTCGGATCAGAAACGAAGAATTTATAGCCAAAATACTATCAGACCTTCACAAAATCCGAGACTGAACATTACGCTAATTTAATTCCAGAAATTAACAATCTTAGGGATGAAATTAAATTTCGATCCCTTCACAAGAGTTGTAGCCCTATATTTTAATTTTATTTGGCCTTAAGAATCAACTCAATCGGAGTTGTACAGCTCCCGAAAATCGCAAAATACTAGACTATGTTCAGAAAATTATCCAACTTATAACCTATAACCAAATCTCTCACTTAGGTTCAATCAATCTCTTTCCATTTAATCTCCTAAAAATCATAATTCTTCAAGAAAATGAAATTAATCGTCTTAGGAATCCAACGCTTTGAGAATCAAATCAATCAGATGTCGGACGAAGGAATTATAAGCAAAAGATTACGAAAGGGATCGGATTAAAAACAAAGTAACGGAACTTCAAAACCGAACTTTTCAAAACTCATATCTCTCGATCCCGAACTCGGAATTTGACAAATTTGGTGTCAATAAAAATATCAAAGGAAGTTCTACAACTTCCTTGAAGTACTCAAAATCAAATTAGGTCTCGAAAGAGGTCAAAACCTCAATCAAAGATTCTGTCCAAAACAGCTTTTCCTAAACGACTTCCAATTTTTAATCGCTCATAACTCCTAGCCCCGATATCGAAAAATTGCAAACTTTATATCAATGGAAAGATAAAAACATCATCTAAAACTTTCATGAAGACTACTTACTCCAATTCAGACTAAATCTATACGACGAGTGGCCTCGAAGCATAGAACACACAAATCTATACTTAATAGCATTTTCAAAACAAAACATATCTGCAGAAAATCATATCTCTCAATCCCGACATCGAAAAGTAGCAAACTTTATGTCCACAAAAAGCTCTCGACAGAGGCTACAATTTTCATGTTGATCATTTTCTCGAATTTTGCCTAAATCAAAAAGTCAACTTTTTCTTCAAAAAGTCAAAATCCAAGCGAACTTTGACTGATCATAACTCTCACTTCCGATATCGAAAAATATCAAACTTTACGGCTACAGAAAGCTCTTGACATAAACTACAAGTTTCCATAAGACAATTTTCTCAAATTTTGCCTCAAATAAAAAGTCAACTCTCAAGTCAAACTTTCTATCTCAAAAAGTCAACTTTCTTAATTTTTCAAATTCTCTCACTTTTCTCTTTATTTTTTGATTTTCTACTAACTTTTCAATCAATTCATTCGCTTAAACTTTCATAACCCATACAAACCTCCACAATTATCAAATACATTGAAAACTCATAATTCTTTTCTCAAAATTTCCTTAAAGCATAATTTCATCTATAACATAATACTTAAACAAAACACTCATTCAATTTCATTTACTATTTCTAAATTCCAATTAAAGATCGAGGTCCAACATATAGCCTTCTCTCAGTTGCCTGCTTGAGGCCACGAGATCCTTGAGAAATCGGACTCATTTTATTTACGAAATAAACTTCGATTTATCCGGATCATTTTACGGAACTCTCGAGCCATTAGTTGTGCATTGCATGATTGATTTGTTAGAAATAATGCATAATAATTGTTATGTTATGAAGTAGGAATTGCATGACATATTCTCTTGATGGCTATATGACTGTGAATCAATTGCTAAGTGTTGACCTGCTATACTTTTACATATATATGCTTGAATGTGTGGCTCGTTGCCAATGGCTATAAATGTATATGTCACTGAGCTTCGCAGCTCACCCCACTATCTCCACTCCTCAGTTGCAGAACGAAACGATCGTTGATCTTGCAAGGCATCGGAAACTTCAAGATAGTTAGGAGCTTTGTATTAAGTTAGTATTTTGGTTAGCCCGCCAAGCATATCATCATGGAGCATATTCATGTATTTTGGATTTAAACTTTATTTTGTATTATGCTATTTTTGAGAATATTTGTTGAATTTCCTTTGGATTGTAATGGCATGAAGCCCATTGGTTTATGGGGTGTTTAATTCATAGATGGAATGCATGTGCAGAATCTATGTATGTATGTTGTGTGAATCGAATTATGTATGGATGTTGGGATCGGGTCCGATATGTTTGGGAACTCGTCGCTGGAGTAGCCCGAGGGGCCGCCTTGAGAATGGGGATCCGGGACCCGGGCCCAACACTTCCACTCAAAAGGCTACCAAGCATCTTCATTCCTAACTTTTTGAGAAGTATCATAATTTGGTCCATACTTTAACCAACGGAGCTACGATGGGCAGGTTATTGATAAAATATATTGAGTGTGTAACCATTTGATTCATTGACTAAAGGTACTTGCAAACTATGCCTCGGTAGGAGGTCACATTTGCTACTAATGAGTTGACTTATCCTTAAGAAAACCCAAACCATGCAAGATCTAGGATTCATGCCCTCCGGTGGGGAGTAACACTTCACCACATGCAAATGGGCCATCATATGGAGACTGTGGACTCTCACATAAGCATCCCCTCCCACTCAATCTTTTTGGGCTTTAAGTTTTAATAAATACCATATTATTTAGACACAATTGATTATCCAACGTATATTTTTTCATTATATATCTCATACATAATGAATATATGGTAAAGCCTAGGGTTGGCAATTTTCTAAATGGCATACAATTACATAATATCACATATTATGTACATCCATTCATCTCATGAACTGATACGTCACTTTTAATTATCCATCCTAGAACAAAAAATGATTACAAGGCTTGTAGGCCCAAAATAATCTTCTTAGACTTGGATCTTCTACTTTGAACTCTTCGCTCATATGACTTGATCCATTCAGTAAAAATTGTGTAATGGCATTTTATAAAACTAATTTTTCACTTTGAAAACAAAAATTACAACACTAGATTTTCATAAAAACCAAAAAATTGTTCCAATAAAATAAAAAACTAGAGCTTTGTTTTTTATTAAAACTAAAATTTGATTAATTGAAATAAAAATCCAGCACTTGTTTTAACCAAAAAAAACCAAAACTTGATTCATTGAAACAAAAATCCAGCATTTTGGTTTTTGCAAACCCTAAACTATGCTAATACACAATAAAAGGATACACTGAAACCATTACCTCTTCTTTTCTTCAACCCATGGTTGCTTCATCTTCATCATTACATCAATTTGTACATTACAAAATCAAAGTAAACAAAAAAATGAAGCCAATGAGGAAACATGGTGATGATAGACCACCCTCCTTGTTATAAATCAAATGAAGAAATCTTACATGATAAATAAAAATTCTATGGACAACCAAAAGAGAAAAACATACACCATATATATTTCTATCAAATAAAAATATACAAGATACAAAAAATAATTGCCAACCCATGCATCACATATTAGAACTGAAATCATACATAATAAAAATGGCTCTGATACTAATTGTTAGATCGAAAAAATAAAACATACAAGATTTAGCTAAAGCGGTAGATTTCAAAACATTTTTTGAAATCAAAACACAGCGAAAGCAAGAAAACCAAATCAACATGACAAGTCATATATGATACGATATATAGAAAATAATTATAATAAGAACAAGATGGAGATTATATTATCGATTCCTTCGATACAACTTTAACTCATCACTGTGCTATCCTATCATCAGCAATATATCCTCTCTTAAGCGACGTATCCACTTCTCTTTATTGTATACTCCTCTCGATATTGTATCTTTGTCCAATCTGATCTACCACTTATTCTTCTAAGACAACTTGGTTAATAAGATCCTTTGGTGGGAAAGGAGAAGAAAACTTTGGAGGAGATTTTTCTTAGAAGAAAGAAGCCAAAGATGAGACACCTCTCATGCAAATTTTAACTAACACATGCAAAAAAGGAGAGAGAGTCCAAAAAATTCAAGAACACCTCTCTTACACCTTGTCAATTTCAGTTATGCATGAAAAGAAAGAAGAGAGGAGCATCCAATGCATCACTTAATACTTTAATCAAACATAAAGAAGCCATTAAATGAGACTCTTCTCATTTGTTTTAAGATGGTTATATGAAAAGAAAAATTGTTGGACCCCACACCTGGGCTAGCATTTCCCACCCAGCGTGTATTTGCGGGTTATACCGCGGCATCCAACACAAATCAGTATTGTCCTCTTTGGTGGGAATCGAACACCCAACCTCAAGGTTTTGTTGCTTTTACAAGCACGCCTCTTACCATTGAGCCAATTGGCTCAATGGTAAGAAAGCGTCTACTACTAAAAGCAACAAAACCTCGAGGTCATGTCGATTCCAATTGGCTCAATGGTAAGAGGCGTGCTGCTAGATAGCAACAATAACATCAAATGACATTTCAATTTCAGTTTTAAGGATGAAAGAAGGAAGATCATTTATCAAATACACCTCTTTCATCTTTAATCAAATGAATGTTAAAAGGTTACATTATATGCCATTATAAAAAGACACCATTAAACCATTTAATAGTAAGATCATTACTCTATTTAATGATGATAAAGCATGATAAATACCATCTTTATTTAGCAATTCAATGCTAAATGTGTAGCTACACATTTAGACCTAATAAAATCAAAATTACACCTTTCATTTCTTTAAGAATTTTGTTTTAATTTAATTAATCAAATTAAACCAAAGTCTAGCCATTTCTAAATGTTCATTTGGGCTTCTAATTAACCATTAATTAGTGAAAGCCCAACATTCAAAATAGGCTTTAAAACCTCTATTTATATTTCTTACCTTACCTGATAACCTTCCTTGAAGCCAAGTGGGGAATCTTATTGGACTTAAGATAATTCAAGCTTCAATAAACCCATAATTATTTTAATATCATTTGAATTAATTATAACTTATTAACTAAATGTCATTCCACTAAAGGCAACTAGTTGAACTCTTGAATTACTAAATATTAGGAGAAAACATATTTCAAATAAGATGTTCAATTGCAAACCCTATTATGAACCTTACTATAGCCATCCACACAATAAAAGGTAAAATTACCATTTTGCCTTTATATTGGTTTTTCCTTCTAGATCTCCTATTTTACTCTATATGGTGATTAACACACAAGATCTCATCTTGGTGTTAAGACTTGAAAGGTAGCTAGTTCATCAAACTCTTGGCACTAGTTTAATCACCAATCTCCATAAAATATCTAAAAGTGATGATATTACTATTAACTCTTTATTTGAATGAATGTTCTCTGATACATGTTTCAATCAATAATTCCAACAGGTAGACACTAGATTAATACTCTGTAAAAATCTATTCCGGTCATACAAGAATTATAATGAAACATATATGAGTTCACCAATTATCAAGATTGTGGTCCATAATAAGCAAATGCTAAAATGTATGCTTTAAGACTAAAGTAACGACCTATTTTATTTTTGAAAACATACTTGATTCTAGATTCATTTAATAGTGCCATTATCAATAGTCGACTACTATCATGATATGAAATTCATCATTCACTTGATGTAAACTCCTTTACTTATATGGAGATAAATCGCAACACCATAGTCTAAACCATAATCAAGCGACCAACTTGATTATTCAATTGTGCATCAATTAATTTACATTCTAATAATATACCTATTTCCCACACATATTCATGTATATTTATATTATTAACAAAAGAATCTTGGTTCCTTATGACTAGTTATATTATGCTTATACAAAGAAAATGAAACTTTTTGTTTTATTAATAATAAATATTTTCATTACAAAGCTGAATCGGAAGAAAATTAAGGTACATGTAAATACACTTGCTTTCCAAGGCGTTATATTTACATAACTCCAACAGTTAAAATATGTTCGAAACACTTTAGATTATTATTGATTATCAAAGTAAACTAGTAAGCAAAATGATGAAAGTTAGATTTAACTTAATTTATAAGACATATTTTAGTAATCATTTAGATAGTTAATTTGATCGAAAAATGTATATTATTTGCACACATAAAGCTTATTTGTCAGCTTGAGCCTAAGAGCAAGTACATCATTATTTTATGCTCTTTTAGCCTTTAGTATGTGTTATCAAGTATAGTTGGATGATTTTAGAACTTGCTCTTATTATTCATTTTGAAACCACATTTTTTAAACTAAAGGTAATAAAATGATAATTGGACTTAGATTCAACTCTTTGTTTTAGCCTATTTTCTTTTATTATTATCCAATCTGTTTTTATCCTTAAGGACACTTTTGATACTTAACCTTTTTCTTGATTGATTATAACCACATTGATAGCCTTTACCCTATTTTTATGGAATAACTTTCATCATTTTTAAATCCCTATAGTAATTTCCATTAACTTGATTGCTTACGACTTAGGTTTTATTGAGAATGTTAAAGTAAAGGTCTAATATTTCTATGATTGTTGGTATATTGTGATTGTGAAATTTGGTTCTTCTCAAGTGCTTCCTTTGTATAATTTCATATTCTCTCCAAAGTTGCTCAAAGAAGTTCAAAAGTTAAAAAATTATTTGTTGTGAGCATATTAAAGAAAAAAGAGAGAAAAGTTGTCATATTTGTTGGAGAGTAAGAAGAGTTATACCAATGAATTTAATGTTTGAAGGACATATGCTATGAAGAACCAAGTTGTATTCAATCTTGTTTATGTGAATTTCCTTCAATGTTATTACCCTTTTTAGTTATCCTTACTATACCTTTACCCTTGCCTCATTACATCCTATTTAAAAAATATTTTGCTTTTTATTTTTTGATGACTTATAAGTGGTGGAGATGTGATTTTATTACTATCTTATGGTTAAGAATCCTTTTATATAATTATTTGAGAGTTTTCTTTACTTTAACCCTAAACACTTTGAGTGTATTGAGTGAATCCTTACTGAGGTGTAGGATTTTTTGTTTTTGATTTTAAAAGGATTATCAATATAATTACTATTGATATTGACTTATAAAAGTTGGTTCTAGGATACCTTGAATACAATTGTATGTTAATTTGATTAATATGATATGATGATTTAAGGTGTGGATAGATAATAAGTTGATGCTAATAAGGGATGGATGCTTTTAAAATTGATGATTTAGATTATGTTTTGTTTGAGGACAAGCAAAATCTTAAGTGTGGGAATGCTTAATAAATGATTAATGTACTACGTTTTTGCCCATATGAGTGTGTTTAGCTTATTATTTGAAAGTTTTACGTTATTTATGGTGCTTATTTTGATTTAAGTGTGTTTTCAAGTCTCAATTACCTTTATAGATCAAAAAGAGGAGAATTAAAGTTGTTTTGGAGATACACGTCTATGTGAAGATGTACATGCCCATGTGACTAACATATACAACTGTGTAAGTGGACGATGTAAGGGATTGTAAACATGTAAAGCTTTAAAGACGTTTTTGTTCATGTGGGAATACACGCTGATGTAAGTAATACATATGGTCATGTCCCATACCCATATAAGCTACTAAGAACATATAAAGTCATAATATTAAAGTGTTTTTTAAAGATATATGGTCACACACACAATCGTGTATAATACAAAAACCCTAATTTTTCAATATAAAAGGTAGTTATGAAGGGGAGATGAAAGGAAGTGACTAAAGTCAAAAGTAGTTAGAGTTAGAGACATGATTACAAACCTAAGATAAGAAAAACATGAAGATTATTTCAAAAGATCCAATAGAGAGCATGTTGGTCCCGTTTTTAGAATTCAACTCTTATACGGAAATCAAAAAGTGTGTGTACAGAATTTTTCAAAAAACAGATCTTGAAATTATAAAGCATGGGCAGAAATCGAAACAAAAGCATAAGTTCAAAACTTTTAACTCCGACATCCGAAAACGCATACTTTAGAAAAAAGATGGAAAACTTTAAAGACACACTTGGTCTAAACCAATCCAAATCAGTATAGTTTTTTTTCAATATCATTCAAAACAATTCCAATTTTAAATGTGAGATTCATCCACCCTCATTCAAAGCAATTTCAATTGCCAAATGGACTTTATCAATCCCACTCAAGTCTCAATTTATATGATTCCTCCAATTCAATCATATCCCATATCTCATCTTTAAAAAAACACTTATCTTTCTTTTTCCATAAAAATCTCCCACACACGTATATATATACCCACAATTTATATACAAAACTCAACAACTTAAACGGAAAACTTCTTCCGATACCTTACATTCGAATTCAACTCATCTCATCTACATACAAATTCATATGACATATCCATACACAAATATTCGAATTCAACTCATCCCATCCATATACAAATTCATATGACATAACCATACACAAATCCATATCTCATACACAAATTTATCTTTCAAATCCATATCTCATTAACTTCCTAAAATAAATGTTTACAAACTTTAATGGCAATCCAAGCCATGTTACATCACCAATATAAAAAGTTCAAATACAAAATATACAAAAACCCCAAAATTCTTAACATATATCTCATATCTTATTCTTACAACAATCTAACTTAAAAACACATCATATACATAAACAAACGGATGTCTTGACTTTTTTTATCCGATCTCCTGCTCGTTACTTAGAGATGGGTATGAAAGGGGGGTGAGGTTTACAGCCCGTGGGTAACATGCTTATAACAAAAAAATAAGCAAAATCTATTTTCAAAACTCGTTGCCATTTCATAGTAATTTCACAGTAGAAATCATCAAATACTTATTTATCAAAAATTCTCAATTTATCAAATAATTCATGAATAATTTCAAATCATGTATGCATCAAACTTATAAACACACATGAGCACATAAGCACATCAGAATGGTTTGGGTTGGTCCAGAAATAGAACGTACTACACATTTTCGCATAGCGGTCCTGTGTAGCCGTGAATTTATGAGAATCCTCAAAGGAGCTCCAATGTCACTAACAGGCAGGCAGGAGAAGCCTTTTTGACAAGTGCACTTGACATCTTATGGGACCTAACCAAACCCACATAACATATTTTCACACTTGAAATCGGATTGCCCAAAGGCACATTTCAAAAGCTTAGTTTTCATACGCATGTCATATTTCAAACACATTTCCATTCAAAATTTCACAATTTCAATCAAATTCACATAGCAAATTCTCAATCATTCAAAAACAAGTAATGCAACAATTGTATACATTTATCAAATCATTCAAAAATAATGGATTTAACCATTGTAGCAATTTATCAAATCATTCGAAAACAATGAATTCGAAAGCATTTAATCTTCTTGATTTTTCAAAAACATATTTGTGGCTCATAATTCAAATTATAAACATGGTACCCACTTTATTTTCATGCTTAAAACTTTTTCACACTCCTCTTTCCTTAATCCCATTGCCTCTCTTAATTTCCTTCATTTAAGACAAAATCTCTAATCAATAGGAATTCCAAAATTGAGCAATTCATAACATATAATCACCAAAATTTATCTTAGAAAACTTAAACCCATACTTCTCTTAAGCTATCTAAACTAAAATATTTTCATAAATCCAACAAATCACAAACCTATTCTTACCTTAACCTTTCGCCAAAAGAGAAATTTCTTGGCTCAAATGGAAGCTCTCATGCTCCTCTTTCTTTTTCACTCTTGAATCAACTTAAAAATCCTTCTTGAAATTCATGAAAAATCAAACCCTAACCTTTTTCTTCTTTCTCTCCTTCCACCACCGAACACACTCTTCTCTTCTTTCTTTTCTTTTCTTTTGTTCATCTCTTTATAATTTCTTGCTTCCCTTCCTTTAAGAACAAGACCCATATGTCTTATTACAAAAATGTCATTAATGAAAGAGAAATGACCACTTTACCCTTACATAAAAGCCTTGAAACCTTAATGCTTAAGTGATCTTCCAATTTTGCCCCTTATGCATTCTTAACTTTTTAATTCAATTTAATCCATGTCATATGATCTTACTTATATTAACATGCTAATTACTTACATTAACATGCTAATTAATTCCCCAAAATCATATAATGTAACAAAACCTCAAAATCATGCTTACTTAAGAAATTTTTCTAATCATCAAATTGAAGGAATTTGCTCACACTTCCTTCTAGAGAATTGTTTCTCATTGTCTCAATTTTCTAATGACACCAACATCATTCAATTTGATTCAACAGTCCAAAAGTTATACACCAAACATTTCTGGACTATTCTTATACTAAAACATTTTCCTGCGCTTGATTTCCATCCAAAAATTGATACTCTTAGAGAATAAATTGAAACTCAATTTCATCAGAACCTTTGTATTCATATATCTCTAGTTTAATCCAAATCAAGAATCATCTCATTTAGATGACTAGAGCAAAAGTTATGGACAAAACACTTTCAGCTCTTACTAATCCAAGACTGAACACTAAACCCAACTTCAATTTAGAAATTGAAAGTCTTAGGGACTGAATTTAAATTCAGTTTCTTCAGATAACTTGTAGATACATGTCTCTAGTTTAATTAGAAACAAAAATAGACTCAATTGGATCTCTACAAATCAAGATATCACCAAAATACCTAATCATATTTAGAAAAATGTCCAACTCAAACTCTTTAATCAATCATCTCACTTCGATTCAATCAATCCTTTTCAAATTAATCTCAAAAAAAAATTCATGGAGATGTAGAGGAATATCTTAGGAATCCAACGCTTCAAAAATCAGGTCAATAGAATGTTGGACGAAAAAGTTACAGCCAAAAGAATGGAGAGGGATCAGGTCGCCCTCGATAGCAGGTCGCAAGGCGACGAGGTCGACCTCGCGATGCGTTGCCATCGTGAGATGCGGCAAAAAATGTGAAGGGTCACGATCACGAGGTGCGCCTAAGCGCGTGCGATGCGGTCGCACTCGTGAGCACGCTGCAATCTAGCGTCTGATTTTTTTTTCTTCTTCCAAAATTCTAACTTCCAAAATTCATATCTTTTGATCTAGAACTCCAAAATTTACAAACTTGGTATCAATAGAAATATGAAAGAAGGCTCTAAAGCTTCCATGAAGAACCTAAAAACTAATTCGGCCCCTAAAGGAATCAAAATCCATCTCAAAGTGACTGTCCAATAAATGCCATCCCAAACAGTAACACAACTTCTAAAAATCATAACTTCCTATTCCATTGTCCAAAAATTTCATGCTTTATGTCAATGGAAAGATAAAAATACATTCTAAAACTTTTATGAAGAACTTAAAAGAAATTTCAATCTTTAAATGGGTCAAAATTTTAATCAAATTTTCTCCCCCATAAATTCACCCTAAACCACATCCAAACTTCAAAAATTCATATCTTTCACTTTCCACATCCAAAAATAGCATATTATACATTATTGAAAAACTATGAAATTCCTCTATAACTTTCAAGAAGACTACTTAATCTAATTCAAACCATATCAGTCCAGAATTTGCCTCAAATCTAGCATCCACAAAACCTATCCTTATGGACATTTTCAAAAACAAAGCATAATAATCTCTGGAATAACATCCAAACATTCAAAAGATCATAACTTTCAACCTCGATATCGAAAAATTTCATAATTTATAGCGATAAAAAGCTATCAAGAAAAACTACAACTTTTATAAAGATCATTTGACCAAAATCTCTCTAGATTAACCCAGAAAAATTCACAAAAGTTTCAGATCCAAACTCAACACTGTTTCTATTCATCACACAATTTCAGACTTTCAAAACTCCAAAATCTAACATTTTCACTGTTTATTCTCTTGCTTTTCAATTCCATTCAAATCAACTCATTCACTATAAATTTCATAGCACATACAAATTTACTCAAAATCTTAAAGTCATCAAAACCAAAATCAATTCTTTTCACTCTTCCACAATTTTCATACACAACCCACAAAGTAACACAATTATACACAATGGAAAATCCTTGAATTCTCATGCTTCTTTCATTTCATTAAATTCTCATATATTCATACTTTTCATTCATTACAAGGAAACATATCATATTTCCTCATGCATTTTCAAATATTCACCCTAATTCAACATTTATGCAATTTAAAGCAATCCTACACACAAATAGGGCATTGCCCAGCACATAATAACCTAAACATATTACCCACTCATCATTAACTTACTACATTCACTACCCAATTCCTCATTTAATTCCATTTAATAATTTATAATTTTTAAGAAATTTTCGGGGTCCAACAGAGTAAGCTTTCAACAACGATTCAATGGCATTTCATTAGAGAAAAGAAGGAGATACATATCTATGAATTATTTTCTTCCTAATAAATTTTCTAAAATTTTGATGTTTGTTTCGTTTTCTATGTTGAGGAACTAAGTTTATTTAATGCCTAGGTGGGATGAAGCCTCAGTTAGGATGGATGTTATAATTTGGTCCTTTACTTAATGCAATTTGATTGAATGATTCTTTGAGATTTAATTTTGGGTTTCTATTCTTAAATTAATATTTCTAGGATATTAGTTCAATGTTTAATTTCATATGATTGAGATTGAGAAATCCTCATGTATGAATAGATCTGCCATAATTAAAAGCAGTTGTATACAAACCTGGAGATGGATCGATATAAATCCTCTGGTCAGGGTCAAACCTAAAATAGAAATTCACAAATTGAGTAATGCAATCTTAGGGGTTTTAATTAGAACGATGCTTCAATTAATCAACTAAGAATTAGTTATTAATAGTCAGAAGATAGGAATCTACACTGTCCAATGATCAATAGTTGAATTGGATGATAAAAGGTTAATACTTAAGAGATCTTAGGGGGATTCATTACCTAGGTACTAGTTATTTGATATTGGATTAATCTTTATGTTATGATTTTCTTTATTCATTATTTTATTAATTTCTAGTTTTGATTAGTTTTAAATCAAACTATCATCTTATTCGACTATTAGATAATAGAAAAGAGGCCATAACTAGTACTTGTAGTCTTTGTAATATCGACTCATACTTGTCAGTGCTAGCTACATTTATATCATGCACATTATATATCAATCAATAAGTTCTCGCAAGTGTTATAATCAATCTTAATAAGATATTTCTCTACATACTTAACACCCTAATTTCGCTAACTTGATCACTATAGTATCTTTGTTCAGAACACTCTTGACACTCTAATTAATTATTTTATAGAACAATGGGCCCAAGATCGATCTAAAATAGTTACTCTAAATTCATTCTACATCAATGGTTTAATACAATATAATTTGGCGAAAATATACCATATTTTAGAATTAATAAATGTGTTAATTATTCAAAATTCAAAAATTAATACTTAAACTAGAAAGAAAATCACACCAATCTTTTTCAACCCAATTTGTTTATGTAGCACCCCACTCTCACAAGATAAATACCAGACATCCTGAGTGATATCCAGGTTCATGCTTAGTGAGGGTGGCATATTAACACACTCAATCAGTAAAATCTCATTACAAATTTTTTTTTCAAAGCAATACACACATACACGGAAATCAATTATCAAATTGGGCCCATTTTATTTCATAAACATTTTTCATTTACAAGTGTTACCATTTTTTATCGCTAAAATTTCATTAATCGCTAGGGCCCAATTCAAATACAAAACACTTACAATCATAATGTCATTACAATACGAATGCATTCGCATGCACATTGTACAATAATTTCGGAATACATTCCTTAATACAAAAATTACTGGAAAATTATATGCAAATGCAAACTGATCCTGACCTTTACCTCTTACTTAAATGCAGTGGTTATACTCCCGTTTGCTCAACAAGGTAACTCATCTAAGCCTGAAAAATATTGCAAAATTTGGGTGAGTTTTGCAAACTCAGTGGGTGACCATGCTCGATGGCTCACTCATCACATAACACATACAATTTACATAATTCACATCATTTCATTAATAATCATATTGAATCACATATATTTCACATTCAAAAATCATTCAAACTTTTTAAATCATACATATCAAATGCATATGTAATGCTTATGAGACTCACTTTCAATTTGTTATTGTTGTGACTGAGTGCCCATGACTGTCTCGTATCTATTATGGATACTAGGCTCATTAATAACTGTCTCGTATCTATTAAGGATACCAGGCTCATTTTACAGAGTAAGCCTTTGGCTCTTATACACTTTCTGAGCTTTAAGCTCTTTTTCACAATTTGAGCTTTTAGCTCTTGTTCACATTCTGAGCTTTAGGCTCTTTTTTGGTGTCTACTTCGGTCATAACAGCTTTTTTCTTTCATGCATTTATAAAATGAAGTGCATCACATTCACATCTTTTCAATCAATTACTTTATTTCACTTTACACATATCATCGGACCTTAATCCGACATTCAACATTAAAGTTGAAAATCACTTTTTCATTTATATGCATATTCACATTTCTCATCGGAACTCGGTCCGACATTTGACAATCAATTTTTGTATCACATATTTCGTCAAATTCACATACAAGGAACACTTCTGTTATTATTCATGCATTTTTCAATTAATTACTTTATTTCACTTTACAAATATTATCAGACCTTAGTCCGGCATTCAACATTAAAGTTGAGAATCACTTTTTCATTTATATGCATATTCACTTTTGCTTATTCTATCACTTCTAGCTTATTTCCTCTTCATTCCTATTTCATTTCAGCTCAACTTATCACAACCAAATGAAAATTTATCCTTTTTTATAATCATCAAAAACAGAAAATGACACTCACGCATATTATCTTCACATATTTTTTTCAACTTCTACATTTTCTTCACTTCTTCCTCAAACTTTCATTTTAAATCATCTTAGAACATTATCTTATAACTATTATTCCACTCTAAACTCATTCTTCTGTTCATCTCTAAAATGCTCAAAACTCACGTAAATGCGTATATATATACACAGTGAAAATAGAGACCTCATTTATGTTTTCTTCAAAAAGTTTCTACACCTAGTTATACATGTTTTCTAAGATCTTTCAACTCTAAAAATCATTTTAACACCATCTTATAACATTTTTATCATTAAGTCTGAAAATCAATACATGTTGTATACTCTGGTTTTTCACTCACGTTTTCAGCACATGTACATTTTCTTTATAACTTCAATGTATAACTAACATGATGCATGTTTCATCTTATGCAATAATGAAAAACCATTAAAATGCTTAACTATCTAAAGCTCCGAAACCTTCAAGATCACGTAAACCCTAGCTTTCCAATAATATCCGATCATCAACAATCAAGAGTTATAGGATTAGGTATTTCAGTTATAGTGAGGAAGATATCAAAAAGAGATGGTGAGTAAAAAGTGAGAGCAAAATTGTCTTTGTGAGGGTGAGGGATTTTTCTGAAAGAATGAAGTTTCCAAAAAATCAAGAAAAATCTCGAAGAAGAGACAAGATCCACACAGTAGCTGGGTCTGTCAAATAGAATTGTGTAGTACAACTTAAATAAGACAAGTGACACATGTTACTTTTCCATTGATCCAATTCCTAATGCTTCAAACTAGTTTCTCTTATTAAGCTAGTTCAACCATCTCTAAATTTTCAAATTCATTTTCTCAATAATTTCTAAAATCATTTTTTAACAATTCTCCAACATCATTAATTTTTCATTTCTATTTTCTTCCATCAATTTACTCACCAAATGGCATTTTTCCTAGTCTAATAATATTTAACCTTTTCAGAAATTATTTCAAAAATTCTCCAAAAGTATAATTTAACAAGTACACTCTCCAAATAAGTTTTCAATTCAACAATCTCACAATTCTCAATAATATCTCATCACAATTCAATTATACCCGAAATTATCAATGAATGCATGTACAATTATTTTTATGTGCAAAAATACAATGTTCACGTGTATGTGTATATAATATAATGCATAAATATGAAATGCATTTTCAATCTCTCAATAATCTCTCTCATATTTACTATTTTAACTGAACGTGAATAATGAGATGTTACAATTTAAATGTTAATATATCAAAATAATTTCCAAAAAATACATGAAATTGATAATAGAATGACAAATCTTGTAAAGACTTAAAAGAAAAGATGTCAATAGGTCAGGTTTGAGTTGTTCCTTTTTTAGCCTGACTCAAATGAATTAGGTTTGAGTTGAGCCTTTTTTAGCCCAACTCAAATTAACCCTCCCAATAACTTATTCAAAGTTGGCCTGAAGTTTAGTTAAGTCGCTTTAAAACTATGTTGGTTAGTATAATTGACCAAAATAATGTTATTTTGATCTTCAATCTCTTAAACATACAATTCAAAATGATGACATCATTTTGGAAAGTTATACAAAACGACGTTATTTTAGGAGAAGAGTTTTAGACCGTTCAAATCGGATTTTAAGTTAATCCTTAAAAATAAACTCAAACTTGATCCATTGACATTTAATCAAACTGAACCAAGTCAGGTTGCCATTCATGTTTTAATAAAATTCGAAACAAACATGTTGATTACTTACTTGAAATTATTTTAATTAAAACTTATTACACAATAAAACGTTTTATGCTTCTTGTATGATATATTTAAAATGAAAATTCTACATATAGTTAGAATAAAATGCAAAAAGGATAACATATACACTTATTTTCATTTAAATTTTCTCAATACTTTATGGATTTATTTCCTAATTTTGTAACATCTAATTATTAATTGAAAGTTGCTCAATCTACATTGAATTGAAAGCGGACGTTTCCATACTCGACGAATTTAACGTCTACAAAATCGTACCCTTTTCTTCATTTGAATGTTTTTATAGGCATTTCAACTTTTCCTTTGGGATTATATGTAGCTTCAGTTTTAAATTTAAGAACTACATACATGGTTAACCAAAAATCAAAACAGACAAATAGAAAGAACAGCCCAAGAGTTGGGCTCCAATTAAAAACTAACCTATATCACTGTCAATTCCCATAATCACTCGAAAAACACCGAAGTGCCTGACACACCACGAGGCCCCAGCTCCACATGGGCTGCTAATATCATCAAATCTCAATCGTCATATGCTATAGTATAAACAAAGTTATACTGAATACGGTATCGACTTGCCTTCAGTTTTCCCCTATCCGCGCCACTCCACACCATATCAAATTGTCACTCGTTCCAACTTCTAATTCCTCCATTGAAAATAGATGCTAACTTTTATTTGGACCCCTTAGCAGGTCGAGCAATTGGACCCGCCGATGACCTGAACCCAAAAGTTACCTTGTCGTTCACACACCAATGAAACCCACCATCTCTTCCCGTTTGTCGAGCTTCGAAACACTCGGCGCAAAAAGCACCAGTGTTGGGCGGTTCTGAGCTCAACCCCTCAATGCCCTGACCCAAAGCCATACTCATCAAGTACCTCTCTTTCTCCAACTGCAGCTCCCTCATCCGTTTCTCGTACCCGAACCGACTTAACTCCGAATCGGAGAGCCCACTTCCATTTATATCAACGTTATCAATACCGTCCCTCCTCAAAAGGACAACATTAGATGGCGGATCGAACCTGCTCCCGTAAGTTTCCGTTATCTCGTGGCTCTTTCTCCTCTTATCGCGCCTCGATCGCTTAAGAAACACGAGAAAGAAACAGTCCTTGTCGCGATAAATCGCCGAAAAATTGGTACTGTTGGTGATGGGAATTCTCGAGCCACGCCTCTTTTGGCTTACTACATAAACTGATAACTGGTAAGGAGAGATTCCAATTCGGTCGCCGATAATCGATTGGAAACTTTTGAAGCTCGTTGAAGGAGAAACAACAACGTCACCGATGTTAATCTCCTGCTCGCCGTCGAAAAGAACCGCCGGTATCAATGCCCCGGAGGCCACTTCCATCATTGTTGATAAGACTCCGTTGAGTTGACGTCAACTGTCTTAAGGCAGAAAACTCGCAAGCTAATAGCATTGCGAACAGGGAAGGGTGGTTCGTATCTAATATATAAAGAGAGAGAGAGACGCTGAGTTTAAATCTCCCTTAAAAAGGACTTACTAGTAAATAAACAAAGGCGGTGAAGACATTTCCGGAATTTTATTTTTTGAAAAATAACATTTCCGGAAGAATATCTCATCTTTAATGGAACGTTATGTACAGAAACAGACCTGTGACTTGAGGGCCAAGTAAAATTAGTTAAAACGACGCGGGATGGTGTGTTGCGGGGAATATCCTATTATTTGTCGAATCGGAGGCCCAAATCATGCCTCAACATTTGGCGAATTTGCGAATTTGCCATTGGTGATAGTGGCGCTTAACTTGAAGAGTCGTCGCTGCTTGTTCTTCTTCTTCGTCTTGTACCTTATCCATGGAAACTTCTCCTCATGGGTATCGAAGGAACGTTGGAATTTGTCTCGTCAACCCCTCTAAGAAGGTTTCTTTCAAATCATTGCCTAATTTAATTTCGAGAGGACATCACTTTCAATTTTTAGGGATTCTTTGTAGATATTTACAGCGTTGAGGATAAACAGATCGGACACTTGGCAGATGCCTCAGGTGCGAGTCTATATCCAAAGCGTTGGTCGTCGTTTCAATGAAGTAGTTACAGTGTCTGTTTTTTTTTTGAGGTAAAACGAAAGTTGCGTGTTGTGTTGTTTGTTACAGGGTGGAGCTGACGAGGGTGAGGATCTGAGGCACGCGGCGATAAGAGAATTAAGGGAAGAAACTGGGGTTACTTCGGCTGAATTTTTGGCCGAGGTATGGTTTTAGTTTTGTGATTTTTGATGGGGTAATTGAAATTTACATGCTTGATTTGTAAGTATTGATTTTTAACTTGGATAGGCTCCCTTTTGGCTGACTTACGATTTCCCGATTCAAGATAGAGAAATAATTAACCGCCGGTGGGGCACTAATTATAAAGGTCAAGCTCAAAAGTGGTGAGATTAATATCGCTTCATTCCATATCGGAATGTTTTAGGTTTCTGGTTCATTCTTTAAGTAAACTCGGTCATTTGGTCTTCCTGTTTATGGCTATGATTGCACCGTTTGTTGTGCTTAGATCAATTGTTAGCTAGCTGCAACTTCTTGCGATCAGTTCGCACTGTTCACTGTGATGATGCCATGTTTGAAGTAAATAATTTGTTTTGGTTATTGTTCTTGCTGCAATGGATAAGATGTGTGTGGATGTTAATGTGGCTATGTACTCATCTCTGTTTTCACTTGAGCTACACATGTATGATTACTGTGATATTTTCGCTCGACATTCAAAATGCATTTGTCTTCAATGTCACTTTCAGTGCATCTTATGTTTCCATCTTCTCTATCAAAGTTTATTTTCCACAGAAAACTCCATCAGATACCCATTACTGGTCCTTAACTATATTTAACAAGGGGGTGATATGCCATAACCATATTTAACAACGTGATGATATGCCAATACTTGAAAGGGCTAGTAAGTGATAATAATTTCAACAACATAGTTTTCTTTTCCCTATCTAACTCCGCTACTGAGTTGGTAGTATTTGTGATGTTGCTGTACTTGTAAGGAAGAACAAATTGTTCGAAAGTTTTAAGCCTTGTTCTTCCATGTCTTGAACACCAGGTTTCTTTTTAAGTTTATTGGAAAGGACGAAGAGATAAACCTGTTGGGTGATGGCTCTGAAAAGCCTGAATTCAAAGACTGGTCGTGGATGTTGCCCGAAAGGGTGGTGGAACTCGTAAGTCAATCTTGCGGTTTGCGTATGGTTTACATATATCTCTCTTATAGGGTATGAGTAACAATGCTTGTTTTCCTCTATTTAACAGGCTGTAGATTCCAAGAAGCCTGTCTATGAGCAAGTGATTAAGATATTCGATCCTTACCTTCAAGCAGATGACAGTGAAGGAAAGTTTTCTGCCCATAATGAAACCATTTTATAAGACGGCTGAATTTCATTAGCAATGCAGTCCTTTCATTAACAAAGCAGTTTTTGCGGGCAGTAAATACAGGCTGTGGCATGTCCTAAATCCTTGCCTCCCAACAAATTTGCGTCATCAAACAAAGTTCTTGGGAGAAATAGATTCGCGAAAAGCACTATTAAAATTATGTTTCATCAATTTGTCCTTCACAATTTCAATTGATGGTGGTCAACTTTTTTAATTTTGGTTGTTTCCACCTCTCTTCTAGTTCTGTAGTTCATGAACTTGATTGTAAGTTTCGAGTTTTTCCAGCCTTCAAAATAGCTTGAAATGACATAAACAAAGATGTTCATCTTTTTCAGAGGCTCATGAGGGAATTCAAATTTCTGGATTTGAAGGAGCTCCTTCTGTCTTTCAGAATGAAATAAAACGATGACGGAAGAAAAATATTGAGAGAAGAAATTAAAAGCAAACGCTGGAGGGATGAGAGAAGAAAAACAATTGCAGGTGGCGAGAGACGAAGACAATTACCTAAGAACTACAACGATGAGAGAGGAACAATTGCAGGCAGAGTGAATAGAGGAAAGCCAAAGCACAAAGATAGAAGAAGAAAAATCATAGGATATGATAGGGAACTTTAAATTCTAGAAGAAACGGATGTCTAGTTTGCCGTGAAAAATGACAAACGAACTTCACATTCAAATTGCAATCAAGGATTTACATTGGGAAAGCTCCTACGTCAAGAGAAGAGCGGGTTGGAGGGGAATGGCCGAGGCACAAGTTCCACACGGAGGATGGAGACTCGTAAATTATAGATCAGGCTTGTGGAGAAGGGGAAGAAGTTCACTAGTAGGTAGCACTGTAGCAGATCCACGGCTAAAACTTTTGACCTTATGGTCGAAAAAGTATCATTAAGTCCCACCAAAAATTGAACAACTTCTTCCCCTTCAAACACGTACATAATTTCTCTTAATACAACAAAATTGCAAGTTGGAACAGTTAAAGGAGGTGCTTGGTTGGGGTAATGGAAAAAAATGTATAAGAATGGAATGAAAACTTGTAACATTTTCATTGCTCAATTTTTAGCAATCCTCCATTCTTCTAGTAATTGAGAGGAATGAGAATCATTGATCCTCTTACAAGGGCTTTATGTAACTAATTAATAATATTTTAATTAATTATATTATATTTAATTAAAATATTATTATTAATTAAAATAAAACTATTCATTAATAAAAATATTAATCAATTAAAATATTGTTATTCATTAATTAATTACAATATAATTAATTAAAATAGTATTATTATTTAATTAATTACATTATATTTAATTAAATATTATAATTAATTAATTAATTAAAATATAATTATTCATTAATTAAAATATTTAATTAATTAATTAATTACAATATAATTAATTAAAATATTATTATTTAATTAATTACATTATATTTAATTAAAATATTATTATTAATTAAAATATAACTATTCATTAATTAAAATATTAATCAATTAAAATATTTTATTCATTAATTAAAATATTTTATTTATTTATTAATTACAATATAATTAATTAAAATAGTATTATTATTTAATTAATTACATTGTATTTAATTAAAATATTATTATTAATCAAAATATAACTAATTAAAATATAACTATTCATTAATTAAAATATTATTATTCATTAATTAAAATATTGTAATTAATTAAAATATAACTATTCATTAATTAAAATATTATTATTATTTAATTAATTGCAATATAATTAATTAAAATATACTTCATTCATTAATTAAAATATTATAATTAATTAAAATATAATTTATTCATTAATTAAAATATAATTCATTGTGTAATTAATTAATTAAAATATAATTCATTCATTAATTAAAATACAATTTATTTTGTAATTAATTAATTACAATATTTTTTATAAACCAACCACTATCAATGGCAATGGTAATCATTCATTCATTTTAATCAACCATCATAATTATAATGATTATATCAATTCTCATTCCTCACTATATTCATTCTCATTACCATTCTCGTTATCTTCTGTGAACCAAGCGCCCCTTAAGTCCTTAGCTCATCCTAATAGCTCCTAAGTGTAGTAAATGTGCCACGATATATTGTTGTTTTTGTTCACGTAATATCACAATGTAGCTGGAAAATTCGCGTCTCATGTCATTAAGAATATCGGTCTTTAATATCCTTCCACATATGTATAGCGGTGTCTACATAGGCAACGTTACTGTGGAGGTCTCTTGATAAGGAGCATGATACAATTATGGAGTTGTATTTTTTTTTTTGGTAACTCAGGATCTGGGCTTGGCCCGACTACTTAGGACCTATGAGCTACCCACTCAGACTCATAGATAGATAAATTCGGGTCTGATCCTAGACAATATCAGAGGTACCTGCTTCCGAAAGAAGGGCCATCACCAGGGGGGTTACATCACCTCAACAAAGGCTGCTCCTCCCAAGGTTTGAATTCACAACCTTCCCACAACCCTCTCCTCCTTTCTACCGCTAGGCTACCCCATGAGGGGCAACTATGGAGTTGTATTTTTATTAGGCTTTGGCATCCAAGGACGGAGCTACAGTGAGGGCAAGTGGGGGCACTTGCTTCCACTGCATCTGAAATGTTTTCATTTAAAATTATTATTTTAAATTTTAATTTTATAAAAAAATTAAAAATTTGCCCCCATTTATTTAATTGATGACAAAAAAATAAAAAAGTATAAATATATTAAGATATTAAATAAAAATAAAATCTGAGTCCATCTATTTTTATTAAGATTACTATTATTTGGCCCATAACTTTTTTAAATAAAAGCCTACAAATAAAGAGATAAAACCTAAATACTTAATTGACTTTTTTTATTCAAAATTTCTATCCTTTTGGCTTCTTTATCATACTTGTTTTTTTTCTTTTTGACTTCTTCTTTCCCTAACTCTACAAGAACTACCGCACGCCCAAAGCGAGAGTTTATACGTAGTCACGCAGACGCAGAAGCAGAGTCTCTGGTCCTGAGTTCGGCTATAAAGGTGATTGACATCTAAATATTTAATCGTTTATAAACATTATTTTCTGGCATCTAATAGTTTATAAAGATGATTGACATCTAATTATTTATAAACAAAGTCATGCATCGGGACAAGTGAAACAACTTTTTTTTTCTGGTAGATAGCTTCCAATTATTATTTATAAAAGAGCACCTGAGAATTCTACTTGATGAAAGGCCTCCTGAATTTAAATGTGAAGGTAAAAGTTTAATATTGGAATATACATAATTATAAATCATTCCCGACAAATTATTTTCTTATTTGCATATGTGTAAAGTGTTTTTAAATAGTTTTAATTAGTTAATTTTTTGTGAATAGATCATTTTTATTTATTTTGTATTCAGCTTGTCCCTAATTTAACTTTGATTTCATTTATGGACAAATTTCTCAAAAGGCCTCTTACAAATAAGGATTCTAGCCCCAACCCTTTAGAGTATTCTTATTGAGAAGTCAATTTAGATGATCTTTAGTCTGATCCAGGATTGCGAAAAAAAATTTCAAATTATTATCGTAATGACCTTGATAAAATACGAAGAACTTATTTGCAAAAGGGTCCATGTCAACCTTTTGAGCATGATTTTTCACAAAGAAAATTTGAAAATGTTTATCGTAGATTTGTTCCATTTTGGTTTAAAGAATACGCCAATTGGTTGGAGTATAGTGTTACAAAAGATGCAGCTTTTTGTTTATGTTGTTATCTTTTTAGTTCAAATATTGGAAGTCAAGCAAGTGGTGATACTTTTGTTACTGATGGATTTAACAATTGGAAGAAAAAAGACAGATTTCATATTTATGTAGGAGGTCCTAATAACTCTCACAATATAGCTTGGAAGAAATGTGAAGATTTGATGAATCAAAAACTATATATTCAAGTTGCTTATGCTAATCAATCCAACTCACTGCATCAGTGGATTGTGTTCGATTCCTTTTATGTCAAGGATTAGCTTTTGTGGTCATGATGAATCAGAGATTTCTAGTAATAATGGTAATTTTCTTCAACTTTTACAATTCTTGGCTGACCATAATGAAGCTATCAATAATGTTGTTTTAAGCAATGCTCGTGGAAATCTCAAAGTCATTGCTCCTGATATACAAAAGGACATTGTCAAAGCCATTGCAATTGAAACATCCAATGCCATTATTAATGATCTTCAATATGGGTTATTTTCTATCCTTATTGATGAGTTTCGTCATATCTCAATCAAAGAACAATTGGCTATTGTTTTGCGTTATGTGAATGCAAAAAGATGTGTGCTTGAGCGATTTATTAGTATTATTCATGATAGTGATTCTACCTCTTTATCACTAAAGTTTGCAATAGATGAATTGTTTTCAAAGCATGGATTGAGCATATCATCTTTACATGGGCAAGGCTACGACGGAGCTAGCAATATGCAAGGAGCAATTAATGGTTTGAAAACTTTAATTTTAAAAGAAAATAATTCAGCTGACTATGTTCATTATTTCTCTCACCAATTGCAATTAGCACTTGTAGTGGTGGCCAAGAATCATGTACATACTGCTTTGTTGTTTAACACAGTCTCAAGCTTATCAAATATAGTTGGAGGTTCTTGTAAAAGAAAAGATCTTCTTCGTGAGAAGCAATTTAGCAAGATTGTCGAAGGGCTGAAAAATGATGAACTTTCAAATGGTAAAGGTTTACATGAAGAAACTTCTCTTCAAAGACCAGGTGACACATATTGAGGCGCACATTATTGATCATTATCCAGCTTAATCGTAATGTTTGACTCCATAATTGATGTTCTAAAGATCATTATGGAAGAAGGCACAGCTTCAAAGCAAAAAGGTGAAGAATATGCTTTGCTTGATTCTATCTAATCTCATGAATTTGTGTTTAGTTTGCATTTCATGAAAAAAAATCTCGGGCATCACAAATGAATTATCTCAAGTGTTGCAAAGGAAGGATCAAGTCATTATCAATGCAATTTCTTTGATTAAAGTTTCCAAACAACGACTACAAATGATGAGGGATGATGGGTGGCAGTCCTTATTTGATGAAACATCTTCATTTTGTGAGAACCATGATATAGCCATTCTAAATATGGATGAAAATTTTGTATATTGGGGAAGGTCAATAATAAATGCACAAAAAATGACGAATTTGCATCATTATCAAGTGGAATTATTTACACTGTGATTGATATGCAACTTCAAGAGCTCAACAATCACTTCAATGAGGTAAATACCAAGTTGCTTATTTGTGTGGCATGCTTGAATCCAAATGACTCTTTTTATGCTTTTTATAAGCAAAAGTTGATTCAACTTGCTGAATTTTACCTTTTTGATTTCTCTAAAGAAGAGCTTATTACTTTTGGTGATCAACTTGATAATTATATTATTGATATACAATCTAATGATCGGTTTTCGATATTAAATGGGATTAGTAATCTTGTCAAGAAACTGGTCAAAACAAAAAAGGATGTTGTGTACCTTTTAGTGTTTTTACTTATGAGATTAGCTTTGATTTTGCTTATTGCTACTGCATCGGTGGAAAGAGCATTTTCTGCAATGAAGATAGTAAAAAATCGCTTACGCAATCAAATGGGAGATTTTTGGATGAATGACTGTTTGATCACATATATTGAGAAAGATATCTTCAATAGTATTGACAATGGGAAAATTTACAGCGATATCAAAATATGAGGACTCGTAGGGAACGATTGTAGTAGGTTATATGTAAGAAGCTCAAGATAATGATGTAATTTTTTTGTTTATCAAATATACAAATATTTGTATTTTTCAATAATATAAGAATACTTTAAATATTTTTCCCCCACTCAAAATAATTTCTGGATCCACCCTTGTTGGCATCTGAGAAGGGAGTAACTGGTTTGAGCGTAGTACCATCAACAAAGATGGTACTATACGAGATTACGTTGTAGTACATGAATAAATGCACTATAGTATATACTCTTGTAATTTGTTACTATTGGAGATTATCTCTTTTAAAAAGTCCTATATGAAGAAATCTAAACTAATGCTTCGATGAAGATTACATTAATGTGCAATTTGCTTCTAAGATTTTTTTTTTTTAAATCTTCATTGTTCTTATACTTTAGTTTTTGAGAGAATGGGATTGGTAGTATAAAGGCTTCACAACCGATATCAGGGGCTACTTCTGATCAATGTTGATTAAAGAAGAAACCGATGCTAGTTCTCTTATGTCCATATCTTCCTCATTCTTCTCTTTAGCCTTTCCTAACTTTTTCACTCCCTTTCCTCTTCACTTTTAGCTATAATGGCTAACACTTGATCTATAAGATTCACCTTAGTATTACTCAGAAGTTTCAGAACCTCATTCACTTACGTATTAACTGGTTGGCTTACTTAGGTTATGAATTGATGCACAATTAGATTGCATCAACATTTTAAGTATGCCAACTTGGGATTCAAATTTTTTCAATTTCTCTAATTTTCCCAATTTTGCTCCCATTAAAGACATGAAATGCTTGAGATGTCTATTTCATGTTATTGTTATATGATGGTGATGGTGATGGTTGTTGAAACCAAGGCATATTTTAGAATTTAGGTGGTCCTATAGGTTTGCCCACTCTAAATCCCTACTCCTTTCATAAAAATTTTGAGTGATTCCTCCACCTCATATTATAAGTGTTGGAAAATGTATCGTTCCTTATAGCTTGCTTTTGTTGGACCTTGAACCTTTCTTTTAAATGAGAGATTGTTGGCAATTATTCAAGTGTGGAGAAAAGGAAAATTCTTGAATTTGAAATAAAATAGAAAAGATGATTTAGACACAAGATGGGTTATATATGATATGTTGGAAGTTAAATGTTGGAAAATGTATATCTTCATTGAGTATGCTTCGGTGTTTTAGCCATAACTTTTACTCTAGTTATCCAAATGAGATGATTTTTAATTTGCATTTAACCAGAGAGATAAGGCTACAATCTGTCTGAAGAAATCAAGTTTTTATTCGATCTCTAAGAATGTCAATTTTTGGATGGAAGTTGAGCACAGAATATTATTTCGGATATGAATAGTCCGAAAATGATTGGTGTATAAATTTTAGACTATGGAACCAAATTGGATGCTTTTGATGTCATTAGAAAATTAAGACAATGAGGAACATTTTTCTAGAATGAAGTGTTAGCAAATTTCTTCAATTGCATTATTAGAAAAATGTCTTGATTTTTGGAAGGAGTTAAGTATGACTTAAATGAATTTTAAGGCATGGATAGATTATGTATGTTATTTTTGTGGAATTAATTAACATGTTAATGGGAGTTAATTAGCATGTTAATTTGAGCAAGACCATATGACATGGATTAAATTGAATTAAGGTGGTAAGATTGCGTGAGGGGCAAAATTGCCACTTAAGCTTTTAAGTTATAAGGCTTTGAAAGAGGGGCAAAAAGGTCTTTGCTCATTCATTAATGGCATTTTTGTAATTAGAAGATAGTCTTGCTTCTTAAGGAAGAAGCAAGCACGAAAATAAGAAAGAAAGAACAAGGAAAAGAGAGAAGAGAGGAGAGAGTTTCAATGGAGGAATGAGAGAAAGAAGAAAGAAGAAAATGCTAGGTTTCGATTTTTCTTGGTTTCCAAGATGGATTTCGAAGTTGATTCAAGAAGGAAAAAGAAAGAGGAGGATGAGAGCTTCCTTTAGAGCCCAAAAACTCCTTATTTGGTGAAGGATCAAGGTAAGGGCATTTTTTATTTATTGGATTTTAGAAAGAGTTTTGGTGTATATAGCTTAAGAATGGTATGAGTTTAAGTTTCCTAAGACCAATTTTGGTGATTATGTCTTATGAGTTGTTCAATTTGGATGGTTATTGATTGAAGGAATTAAGGTGGGTTTCATGTTTATAATTTGAGTAATGATCCATAATTGTTTTCTTTGAATAAATAAAGTAAAATGATTTTCAATTTGTTTTCATCAAATATTGCATTTATTGCTTTGATTGATTGAGAAATTGCTACATGAAATGGGGTTTTCGAAAGAAAAAAAGTATATTTATTGTTCTTTAAAATAGTTTGAAAATGTGTTATAAGTTTTCGTATATAAATTTGTGAATGAATTTTTGGTGATATGGGAATGATTTTAATTGTTCCAAAATTGTTGTATTTTGTGGCTTTTGGATGATTTAAGAAATGATTATATGATTGGTATGAAATTTTAGGTGATAAATTGTGAAATGTTGATGGGAAAGCTTATTAAATGTGTCACGTGCATGACAAACAAGTTTTTGAAATGTGCCATTGGGCAATCTGTTCTCAAGTTGTGAATTGCCTATTATGTGGATTTAGTTAGGTCCCTTAAGTATGTCAAGTGCACTTGTCAAAAAGGCTTCTCCCGGCTACCCGCTAGTAGCATGGAACGCCCTCAAGGACTCCCCTAAGTTCACGGCTACATAAGACCGCTATGCGGAAATGTGTAGTATGTTCTGTTTTTGGACCAACCCAAACCATTCTGATGTATTATGTGTTCATGATGTATGACAAGTTTCAATGAAGTCATGATTTGTGATGTTTATAAATTTTCTTAATAAGTTGTGAATTTTGACAATATGTGACATGGTTTTCAATTTGAATTTTACAATAGAAATAAATACTTCAATGATTTTTGCTTATTTCTTGGTTATAAACTTATTACTCACGAGCGTTAAGCTCACCCCCTCTCATTCCCATCTCCAGGTGATGAGAAAGAGATCGGATGAAAGAAAGTCAAGGAAATTGTTTGTTTATGCATATGTTGTATTGTTAAGTTGGATTGATGTAAAAACAAGACTTTAGACATATGTATAGAATTATAGGATTTGATATCTTTTGTTGTATTTTGGTATTTTGAGATTGATGGCGTAATATGGCTTGGAATGCCATTAAAATTTGTAAACATTTATCTTATGATGTTAAATGTCATATGAGTGTGTATATGGATGATTGCCAAATTGAAATGTGAATTTGTGTATGGATGAGGTAGAGTTGTAATATGAATTAATTAAGGATGTGATTAGATTGGAATTAAGTACAATTGAAGAAATAATCCCTTTGAGTTAAATGAACTTTGAGTATGGGATTGTGTATGATTTTTGTGAAAAAGGAATGTGCATGTGCATGTTCTTCATTGTTGAGTTTGAAATTGGTTATTTGTTGTGGAATAGCATGTTGGAGATTTGAAGGGTGTATGAGATGAATTGGTTGAGTTGGAGCTCAAAAGTGTCGAAAAGTACTTAGTAGTGGGTGAATATGAAGGGAATTGTGCTTTGGCAAGCCTTCCTAGGTGTAGGAATAGTGTGCAGAGATTCAGTGGAAAAATTATATTGATCTAGATAGAATCAGCCAAAGTGGTCTTAATAAAAGTTGTAGCTTATATTTCCAGATTTCGAACGCTATAAAGTATGACATTTTTTGATATCGGGGCTGGAAGTTATGATCGATTGAAGTCTTGATGTTGTTTAGGATGAATTTTTAGGGGCAGTCGCCTTGATTGAAATTTTGACCTTTATAGAGGTGGAAATTGCTCTTAAGATCTTCATGAAAGTTGTAGGTTGTCTTTTTATCTTTCCGTTGATATAAAGTATGGAATTTTTGGACATTGGAATTGAAAGTTATAAATTTTAGAAGTTCTTTTATTGTTTAGGATGACATTTTTCAGGCAGTCACTTTGAGGTGGATTTTGACATCTTTAGAGGCCGAATTGGTTTTTAAGTCCTTATGGAAGTTGTAGAGCTTCTTTTTAACTTTTCATTGATATCAAATTTTCAAAATTTGAAGTTCTGGGTCATAAGATAGAAATTTTGAATGTTAGGTTGTTGGAAAAAAAAAAACAGGAGGTCGCACGAGTCGCGTGTGCGACGCCGCGCATTCGGGTGTGCTCGCGAGGGCGACGCGTTGCGAGCATGACGTCACTCCTTCCCTTACTCTCGTGAGGGCGATCGTGACCGCGTCGTGATGCGACGTCGTCGCGAGGGCGACGCAACCCTTTTTCCACCCTTAACCTGACCTTTTTCCATTCTTTTGCTTATAACTTTTCCGTTTGACCTCTGATTGACCCGATTTTTGAAGCGTTGGATTTATAATACATTCCTTTACCTCTACATAAATTTTTTTAGGCTTTTATATTAATTTGAAAAAGATTGATTGAATCAAAGTGAGATGATCGGTTAAAAGAGTATGAGTTGGATATGTTTCTGAATATGCTTCAGTATTTTGGCGATATCTTGAGCTATAAAGCTCCGAATGAGGTGGTTCTTATTTCTAAATAAACTAGAGACATAAGATAAAATTCATATGAAGGAATTGAATTTCAATTCGGTCCTTAAGACTTTCAGCTTATGGAATGAAGTTGGGTATAGTGCACAGTCTTGGTTTAGTAATAGTCCGAAAGTTTTTGGGCCATAACTTTTAGAGTTTTAAACCAAATCGAATGTTGTTAGTGTCATTAGAAGCTTAATGAAAAGAGGAATAAATATTATGAAGAATTCCTTTTGAATTCCTTTTTGAGATGTTCCAAAATCTGTTCGGAATTAAGTGAGACGAATACTTTTGTTGATGTTTGGTTTGATGTGGGTGCATACCATTTTGAAGAAGGTAATAGTGATTCTGGTGATTCCGCTGTGTGAGTTCGCCCTTTTTGGCTTAAGATGTTATGAGAATGATGAGGAACCGATGCTGGCTAATGAAAGTACTTTGAAGTAACTCTCTAAGAAAATCTGCTCATGCTTTTTAAGGGTTAAATGAATTAACCCTATAGGGTAAGACGTACATGTTTTATGTTTTCGAAGAGTGTAAAAAAAATTCTAAGGATAAATGAAGAAGATCACGTTTCATGATTTCGCAAGCGTTGGATTCCGGACTCAAGCGGGATCCAACATTCATGGTATCAGAGTAAGAAGATGAATAGGTGTCATTTAAGGAATTTCCATAGGTTTAAGTTCACGTTAATGGTCCGAGGTTGGGTTCCGAAATCAGTGCCCAACAGCTTTCCTCTATAGACAACTATATAGTTTCTTCCTTATTATAATTAGAGATTGGCTCAACATTCATGCATATATGGAAAGGATTCCCATACACATTATACTAGTAGTACACCTACCTATTGCCTATGTCTTAATTTATAAAATATTTATCTTGTTATAAATGTTAATTACTTATGAAGGTAAATATAAAGATGTTAAGATTAACAAAAATAGCAATTGAATAGTTAACGAACAATGATTTCAAAGACTTGGACGAATTTTTAACTATCAAGATATCTTGAGTCAATTGTAGGGAGTTATTAAAATTAGAGTAAATATAGAATATCAATCTTATAAGAACTATATCACTATGTCTATTGATCCTAGCCTAACAATAAAATTAAAAGAAAAAACAAAATCTATCAAAAGTTAATTGAATTACTAAACTAAAAAAAAAGATAATTAAACTTGTGAAAAGAAATCTATTGGATAAACATTAGGGTTTCAAGTTCACTTAGGTGAAATTCCAATTATTACGTAAGATTGATTATCTAGCTTGGAATAACATTTACCCCCTAGTCCTTCATGCAATCTCTAAGGATAAATCTAAGGTAGTCAATCATAAATACAACAATCAACTATAAGAGCATAAATTCAACTAAACAACTAATCAAATAAGACATTAATAATCGAAACATTCGTCTTAAACTACATCCCTAACTCTAATTAGGATTTTTAGCTACTAAACATATTAAAAAGAAAAATTAAAACAAATCAATCTTCATATAAGGGAATGAATAAAGAAAATAATTAGAGAAGTTGTCATGATCTCCATTAATCTTGCTCCCAATTCTTCTTTGATGCTAAGAAAGAATAAAATTCCCAAAGCTCTAGTAGGGTGGCTATTAAACACCACTAAAATAAATTGTATTTTAATGAAAAAAAAAGTTATCACTAAAAGCAGTAATATTAATCACTACTATTAAGAGTGTCCAATTTTTAAAATTGTCACCTCTTGTCACAAATACCTCTATCACTAATAAAATAGTGACTAATTTAGAAAAATGGTCATAATTATGCAACATTTTGTGATAAAAGTATTGAAACTAAAAGTTGTGGAATATATGACAAAACTATATGATCACGGTAATTTTACATATTTATGACAAGTTTTTTTATGCAAACTATATAAAGTAGTGAAGAAAAAATTCGTAACAGTACTTCATTTTATTGTGACAACATCATCGCCACTAAAATAATTGAAAATAGTGACAAAATGTTTGTCATTCATGCTTTTTATTAGTTTCCATTACTTCTTGATTACTAATATTTTAAGAAAAAGTGTCAACATTATTTTTTCACAAAATGAAATTTTAGTCTTACAAAAATATTGTCACTAATGTGTTTATTATTATCACAAATAAAATATCAATTCAACAATGGAATTGCATTAGTGGTAAAAGAAATTTGCACTAGTAACCATAATGTCTAACATATTTCGTCACAAGTATGAAAGTTATATGTTGTAATAATGTTGTCACTATCCAAAGATTATATGTTATAATAAATTTATCACTAATGTGTTCGTGTTTGTCATAAATAATATTATTGAATTTAACAATTTAATTGCTTAATCGATAAAATTTTTTGCATTGGTGGCCATAAACTAGAAGTTGTCACAAATGATATGAAATTTTAATGCCAAGATATTCTAACACAAGCAAATAAAATTATTATTATATATAAAATATATAAAATAATCAAAATGTACAAAATTTTAATTTCAATATATAAAATTGGAAATTATAATATCCAAGACAATCATATTTACTACAATTATCTGAAACTACAACGTACTAATTTAAGCTAAAACTCTGCAAGGTAAATTTTCCTAGCTATTCTTCTAAATGAAGTTCACTATTGATTTGTTTCCTACAAATATTAAGCTACAAAATATTAAGAATCAATTAATTAGTTTATAAAATATTAAGCTATAAATTTAGTACTAACACTTTATAATAATATAATGATAATGTGATAGGCCTCAATCCTGAAATGACTAGATAGCCTGCTTGGCACCCCACGGTGACCCTCCAGTTAATATCTGGTTCAAATGGAAAGTTCTCGTAGAGTTAAGCATATTGCATCTTTTTATCAAAAAGATTTAACTCAACATTCATAGATATAAACAGTAGAGTTTTTTTTAGAAAACCATTTTATTAAAAATTTAGGTAGCACAATGGATGTATTTTGACATTCCCAAAATTTTCAAAATCCCCACTACAATTTTTGGATTGTATGTCCATTCACAAGCAATCTCAACAATCACTTCAATAATCTTAAGAAAGACTAAAACATATTCATGCATTTAACTTTAAAACATTCATATACAAGCGTTCTTTACACAAAATATATTCCAAAACATATTCATGAATATGCAAATGTTCCTAAAAATGATCACAACGGAAAAATGCCTACACACTAGCACGTGACAAAGTTGACTAGTTGTGAGGTGGAGCCCTATTACTAAAGCCCTTGAGCATGCACCTGGGAGACTTTATTTTGAAAACAAAAAGTAGAGTGTAAGCTAAACGAGCTTAGTAAGTGTTAACATTTTTATGCAAATCATATTTAACAATTTAAACCTCCTTAAAGCCAAATTCATTTCATTTCTTACGAGACAATACCAATATAAAACATATATGCTTTCTAAAATCAAATCTCTCAAGTTACTTTTAAAATAACCAGTGGAGGCATTATTATTGTCATAAACTTTCTTACAAGACATCGCCCATCACTAACTTCCTTTCCATATGGTACCCTTAGGCATAAGGTCATGGAGCTAGTTCTGCATCGCTTACCCATAGCTAGATAACCACTAGTTATGAAGCAGGTTCTACATTGCTTACCCATATTAGGTTAACCATTATACGCTAGTAGTTACAGAGCTAGTTTTGCATCGCTTACCCATAACAGGTTAACCATAAGTTACAAAGCTAGTTCTACATCACTTGTAACATCCCATCACCGATGGGAAGGGTAAAATAGTAATTTGGAATGAGTTATGAGTGTGTAAACTTATCTCGGCATGATCATGCATAATATGGCCTCTATATATATACATGAATAGAAATTTTTGCACATGCACATGATTGTACATGCATTCATGACATTTTTCGACATATGTGTCTATAAATGAGATTTTGTAAAAAAAATAGGATTTAAGTGCTTGAAAATTGAATTGGAGTGGGTTTTTGTGTGATTTACATTTTTGGGGGGATTTTAGAAATTTTCTAGAATTTTTCGGGGTAAATTTTCGGATCGAAAAAATTGTCAAGTGGCGGACTGATTGGATTTTCGGTACTGAAAATGACTGTCCAATGGCACTGGAAATTAGATACATGATTTTAGGAATTTTTGATATGAGCCATTGGAATTTGGAGTAAGAATTAGATTGTATTTGGAAAGAGACCTTAAGAGTGCTTAAAAACAAGACAAGTGGCAAGTGACACTTGTCACTTGCCTACTCATGTCTTACACTTAGTATTTATCTAAAAGAAAAAAACCTAGCCTTTGTACCCCATTCACGATGCTTTCTTAATGACCTAAGAGCTTTTGCTTTCTTCTTCTCATCTTCTCATTCGAAAGCCTCCTTCTCTTTTCTTCTTCGTTGGTTCTCCATCCACCATACAAAAAGGTCTTCTTTATTACTTGCTTGCTCCTCCTTTATTCTCATACAAATCCAAACTTAAGCCTTGTGAGGATGATGATCGTAAGGTGTTGGGAGGTAGAGAAAATTGTAGTCTTTTGAAGAGTTGAAGCTTTGAAGCTTGATAGGTAAGAATGATGTTTTGTGTTCTTAAATTGGTAGTTAGAAGCATTTATTGTGATGACTTGTACATTAATTGCTTGAACTTGTGTTTGGTGTATATGAGTAGGTTATTTTCTTGGTTGATTTAAGATTGATTGAAGATGAATGATATAGCATGTATAGTATGTGAATTAAGTGTTTTGGATTAAGCTTGATGATGTTAGATGAAAGAAAGAAAGTTGTGTGTGTGTGCTGCCATTTTGTGGCTACTTGTTCAAGTGAAGGTCTTGATGAAATTTTGACTGATTTCTTGACTAAATTGGATGCTTATTAGTGTAGAAATGGTATTGGAATGATAAGAGTGGAGTTAGGTGTAAAAGCTGGAAAATAGAATGTGAGTATGTTTCAATGTTTGAGTCATAACTTTTGATATGGTTATGCTATTGAGATGAGGTTTGTCTTGAATTAAAGTTGAGAAGTTTGGCTAGAATTCTTATGAAGGAAGTTCTGTCCAATTGTGGCTTGAAAGGTTTTTAATTTTGCTTTGAAAGTGAAATATATGTGCAGGGTAAATAGTGGTAATTCTAGCATTTAGAGATTTGTGACCTGAAATCTTTGTAAATTTTTATTGGTTGATTTAGGCTGAATGTGAGAAAATTATCTTCATGAAAGTTGTAGCTTCTGTTAAAAGCTTTCTATCTCCATAAAGTATGACATTTTCAATATCGGGATTGAAAATTATGATTATTCGAAATTAAGTGTATTTTCCTTTGTTTTTGAAAATGTCCATTAAGTGTAGGATTATGTACTGTGCTTTGAGGCAAATTCTGGGCTGATATGTTTTGAATTGGAGTAAGTGGTCTACATGAAAGTTATAGATAATTTCCATAGCTTTTAAATGATGTATAATATGTTATTTTTGGTTGTGGAAATTGGAAGATATGAAATTTGGATGTTTGAATGTTGTTTTAGGATGAAAAATTTCTAGCAGAAATTTTGATTGAAAACTTGACCCAGATAGAGGTTGAAATTGCTTTTAAGTGTTTCATGAAAGTTTTAGATTATGTTTTGATCTTTCCATTGGTGTAAAGTATGGAAATTTTGGGCTATGAAATAGGAAGTTATGATTTTTACAAGTTGTTGTTACTGTTTAGTGGATAGGAACTTTGAAGTGGTTTTTGACTCACTTAGAAGCCAAATTGATTTTTCTGTCCTTTATGAAAGTTGTAGGTTGATGTTTAATCTTTGCATTGATATAAAATATGACATGTATGGAACTTGGAGCTAAAAGATAGAAATTTTAGAAGTTGTGATACTGTTTAGGGAGACTTAAATTAGACAGAAACTTTGAAGTGGTTTTTGACCTCTTTAGAGACGGAATTGGCTTTTAAGTCCTCATGGAAATTGTAGAGCTTTCTTTTATCTTTCCATTGATACCAAATTTGAAAAAATTTGGAGTTCTGAGTCACAAGTTATGAATTTTATAAGTTGGAAGGTCACCTTGACGAGCAACCCGTTTGGTCGCTAACGCTCGGTCGCTCCCGCTCCATCGCTTGCGAGCGCCTTTGATTTGAAATTTTTCCTGACCGACCTCTCTCCATTTTTTTAGCCATAACTTTTTCTTCCGACCTCTGATCGACCTAATTTTTGAAGCATTGGATTCCTAAGACATCCCTCTATCTGTCCATGGAAAATTGTGGATTTTTTAGAATAAATTGAGGATGATTGATTTAATCAAAGTGAGTTGGGAAATTTTCTGAAGATGGTTCAGTATTTTGGTGAATTCTTGATATGTGGACATCCGATTGACCTGATTCTCGAGGCATCGGATTCGTGAATATTTAATTTCATTTCTATGTGAAATTGTGAATTTTTAGAGATGAAATTGACGTAGTTTAATTAGGTCAAAGTGAGGAGACCAGGTAATTATTTTTCTGGTCTGTGTTTTGTCAATAATTGGACCTAAAGAGGTCTGAATTGAGTGATTTTGGTGTCTTTGGATTTCTAAAATTTAGAGGAAATTTATGTGATGAATATTTATGAAATAATACCGGGAATTTCACGAACATGCATTGTACACATTTTAATTGCTACATGTGCATTTTTTAATATTTCTGATCGTACATTTGGTAAAGTTTGTATATTTTAATTGTTATAGAGGCGCATTTGGAACGTCAATCCACCGACGTTGCCGAGACTTCCAGGCATTAGCTCGGAAGCTATTGGTGAGTGGCCTAGACGGTTCTCTCAATTATTATTTGCTTAGAAAATTATGGTGAATAATGACGGGTTAGTGAATTGTGTTTCTGACTGTGAATTCTGGACAGAAGATCCGATGTATTGGGGAGCTATGACATAGAAGTGCTACTTGTATGGAAATTTGTGAACTACTTGTTTATGATGTGATAAATTTGTGACATATGTGTTGATTGTGACATATATAATGTTTCATTGTGACATGTGCATTCCATGCATGAATGCATGATCAGATAATGACAGTTGTGGTATCAAAGCCCAGAATTGAGATCTTACATGGGCAATTTTTAGAATATGTGTTAATCGTAAAGGCGATTGTTAAGAGTTTGGGCAAATAAACTTAGTAAGAAAAGAATGATGATCTGGCAGAATGTGAGAAAATGAAAAGTTTGTAAATGTTTAGAAATAAGAAATATTACGTAATTTGATATGTTAGACATAGATGCAACACTTGTGATTATGTTAGTGAACATGGTGACGAAATTTTATTGTGGATATGTATTTGGGTTGATATGGATGTGAAAAAATTTGAATGAATCGACTAAGAAGAAATAGAGACATAAGTGGAACTGACAAGATTTAAGGTGTATAAGCAAGGTGGAATTGAAAGGTTGAACTTGGAAGTTAGAATGATTGTTAATTACTGTGATAAAAGTTAAGATAAGGTATAAGAAGATGTAAGTGGAATCGAGATTTGTTGATGATGTTACAATGAGAAATAAATTCGAAGATCAAGAGAAGAATATCGTCTAGGATTAATGGAGAGCAAAGTATCAATCATGTAAGATATAAATTTGTGAATTGATGGAGATAAATATGTGGACAAATGGGATGAATTTGATGATGCCCACCCAAGCATATGATAGTAAGTATGTTCATTACTCTATTGAGTTTTGGTGATTAGAACATTATGACCTTGTAATAACAATAGAAATTGGTCTTCCCGAGGTAATAAGAATAGCTGATAATGTGATGATGATAGCAAGTGATTGATAAAGATTGCATGAACAGTATAGATGATAGTAGCAAGTAACCCTCTTTTGAAGAAGAATTTTACTGAGTTAGATTAAGCAGATCAGATAGTTTATGTTAAGGATGATCAATGAAGGAACTTATCATAAATGAATATGTAATGATTCGAAAGTGAGTATGGGAGTCCTATCCCTAATAGAGACTCAAGCAAAGGGGGTAGAATATGTTATTGAAAAAGTATGTATTTTGTTTGATGTAAAGGATCCAACTATATGAGTGGATCCTTTGAATTTGAGGAGACATTGATTGCTAATATGAAGAGTATATAGGTTCACGTTATATTCTATACAAGTATGTTCGGGAGATACAAATCTGACTTGATGAATGTGTTACAATCACAAGAAATTAAGTTTGCAAATAAATTGCAATGTGTAGAGAAACTAGCATGAATGAGCAAACATGAGAATAAGTCAAGGTGAGGTATGAGGAAATCCAAAGAATGGAGAAAATCATTCGAGAAAGGAAGTCAATTGGGAAAATTGAAAATAAAGTGAGACAATGTTACCCCATTAAGGAATCAGTTATTTAAGGAATGGCGAGAATTAATCAGGGGGCACATGGAGTTTGGTCATAATTGTTTGAGTTAACAATTTCCCCGACAACACTATGGTATTGAAGATTAAAGTGATCCAAGCAAAAATTTGATGATGTATTAAAGGTATCCAAAAGTTGAGAAGAATAGTTTGATTACATGAAGAAAAACGTGTAAAGCGTATGAGTAATGAAAGTAAAGAGAATTTTGAGGAATTATACTGATATAAATTATATCATATGGATTTGGAGATTTTATAATATGCAGTGATGTTGTATAAGCAATTTGGCTAATATCCAATGCAGCATAATAAAGTGATTTCATATGTATGTAGACAACTAAAGTCCTATGAGTTGACTATTTGATATATGATTTAATGTTGGGACCCGATCTGGAGATCGACGCCCGAACCCGAAAACAGAAAACGAATACGAATACGAACCAATATGAATCGAATCAAAGCAAGGAAACAAAACATAAGGCGAAATCAAATCAGATACGAAGCAAACTTCGGATCACAAAGCTCAACAAATCATTAATGAATCGAAAGCAAATTGAATCGAAACCAATTTCTGATACGTAACAAAACGGAGCCGACATCCGTGAACAAGTATCAAAGAAAGCGTTTGCGTTGGAAACCTTAAGACTATCAGTCAAAACTAATCCAATCCGTGTACATTTTTTTCTCTCTTTCTTTCTTTTTTCATTCCATCTCTTACAAGTGACTTCAATATCCTCAATCCAATAACATTCACATACAATCGCACTATCCAACGTCCAATACCCGTTCATTCACATTTCTCCATATACAAATCATGCTTATATCTCATTGGACATACACAGTTATATAACATATCCATGTGCAATACCATAACTCAATAGCCTCATCCAAACCTCATAAATACAATTACGATTTATACACCATTTCATAAATCAAAGCTTTATACAAATCATAGTGGCATTTTCAAGCCTTATACATTACCCATAACCCTAAATCAAAGTACACAATACACAACGATTCTAGACTTCTCAGCAACCATCTAACTTAACAATAATACAATATAAACACATGCAAACAGAAATCTTCATTTTCTTTCATCCGATCTTCTTCTCATCACCTGTGGATGGGAATGAAGGGGGGTGAGCTTTACAGCCCGTGGGTAACAATTTATAACGAATATATATAAGCAAAATCCTTGAAATTCTTTTTCTTTTCTGGTCTTGGAAAATATTTCTTTGAAATCCGTAAAGCACATTTTCAAAAAGTACTTTTCTCGTTGTAGCCAAAATCGTCATTTGCAAAACATATGATTTTTAGGCTTTCAGCCATAAACCCATAAATTTATAAAACATGAATGCATCAACTCGGCAATTCATAGATGCAATGGCAATTTACATATACAATGCACAACACATGGCTCGAGAGTTCCGTGGAACACAACGAATAAACCGAAGTTTATCGTAAACACAACGAGTCCGATTTCTCAGGATCTCGTGACCTCTAACGGGCAGCCAGGAGCAGGCTTAAACGTCGACGTGCACGTGACTAACACAACGTTCCTCTCTCGCCCAAACAAAAGCACATACTCATGCTCAATCACTTTATCGAATGCTCTTTTCCAAATATACGAAATGCCATGGAATCTTTCGAGGCATAACACAAATGTATTTTGCATTTCATCAAACGTTTATATATGGAATCAATAATGATTTTTCAAATCATTCACATAATGGTGCAACATTTACGATGCAATTGAAATCAGAAAATCTCTTTATTTAAAGAAAGCATTAGTGGCTTATAAATTTTATTATAAACAGGTACCCACCTCGAATCGATGCTAGAAACTTGTTCCTTGCTCCAATTTGTCCATTGATTCCTTCTTTTTTCCAATTTAACTTTACCTAAAGCAATTCCACACAAATTCAATATCATAATTAACTTAATCCTCACATTGAACTTAGAAACACTAATCCCTCATATATTCAAGCTTTCTAAATCACAAATTTCCAAAATCTCCAAATTCTAAATTTGGGCATAAATCCTAATTAATTTCCATCCAAAATTAAACCCATAATACTTAGCAATCAACAAAATTAACTTCAAAATCCACAAACCCATTCCATTTTCCATGATTCTAAACCAAAACTTCAAGAGAAACTCAAATCTTAAAAATTGCTCTTACCTCATTTCTCCTCCATTTTCGGATTTTCTTGGTTCAAGGGGAAGCTCTCTTCATCCTCCACCTTTTTCTCTCTTGGAATGACATTAAAATCTCTCTTCAAGTGGTAGAAAAAAATCGAGCCCTAGCTTTATCCCCCTTTTTCTCCACCGAAACTTGCTCTCCCTTCTCTCTTCTCTCTTTTGTTCTTTTCTTTGTTCAAATGTCTTGCTTCCCTTGATAAAAACAATAGCTCAATTCTTTTTATAGTGTCATGTCATTTAATGAATGGGGAATGACCCATAAGCCCTTCCATTTAAGCCTACAAACTTAACCCTTTAAGTAAACTTCCGAAATTACCCCTCCATTGGTCTTTAAAACTGACATCTTGTCTGATTATTTCGATCAGGTAAATGAAAGTCATTTGACAAAACTTTTTTCTAGAGAAATGTTCCTCTATGTCTTACGAATCCAACCCTTCAAGAATCGGATCAATCGGAGCTCTATAACCCAAGATATCTCCAAAATACTAAAGTCTGTTCCATCCAAAATTAAACCCATAATACTTAGCAATCAACAAAATTAACTTCAAAATCCACAAACCCATTCCATTTTTCATGATTCTAAACCAAAACTTCAAGAGAAACTCAAATCTTAAAAATTGCTCTTACCTCATTTCTCCTCCATTTTCGGATTTTCTTGGTTCAAGGGGAAGCTCTCTTCATCCTCCACCTTTTTCTCTCTTGGAATGACATTAAAATCTCTCTTCAAGTGGTAGAAAAAAATCGAGCCCTAGCTTTATCCCCCTTTTTCTCCACCGAAACTTGCTCTCCCTTCTCTCTTCTCTCTTTTGTTCTTTTCTTTGTTCAAATGTCTTGCTTCCCTTGATAAAAACAACAGCTCAATCCTTTTTATAGTGTCATGTCATTTAATGAATGGGGAATGACCCATAAGCCCTTCCATTTAAGCCTACAAACTTAACCCTTTAAGTAAACTTCCAAATTACCCTCCATTGGTCTTTAAAAGCTGACATCTTGTCTCGATTATTTCGATCAGGTAAATGAAAGCCATTTGACAAAACTTTTTTAGAGAAATGTTCCTCTATGTCTTACTTAATCCAACCCTTCAAGAATCGGATCAATCGAGCTCTATAACCCAAGATATCTCCAAAATATCAAGTCTGTTCTTCGACTCGAGGTGAACGCTACACCTAACTTCCGACCTGAATTTGGAAGTCTTAGAGGCTACATTGCTGATCGGTTCCTTCATAACATTTGTAGCCCCATGTCTCTATTTTCATTTTCAAAAAGAATCAAATCGATCGGAGCTCTACCGATCGAGATATCTCTAAAATACTGAACACTATTCAAACTTTTATAACCGATCAGTTCACGAAAATCCGAGCTATCTTTCTCCATTTAATTCCAAAACTGATCTATATAGTATGAAAAAATAGAAAAATATCTTAGGAATCCAAAGCTTCAAAAATCGGCTCAATCGGAGGTCTACACAAAAAGTTATGGCTAAAAGAAAGAAGAGGGGTCAAAAACACAAAAATAGACGATGATGTCAGCACAGACGCAAATTCGTCTGTGATGACATCAGCACAGATGCAAAAATTCGTATGTGATGACGTCATCACAGACGAAGATGACGTCATCACAGAAGAAAAATGAAGACTAACTTCGTCTGACCCCTTTCTCCAGAATATCCCTACTTAGAAAGATCATAACTTTCTACTCAGAACTCCAAATAAGACACGGTTTAATTCGTTGGAAAGCTAAGAGATAGATCTAAAATTTTCAAGAAGGACTCAAAGGCAAAATCAGTCTTTAAAGGGGTCAAAAATGTAGTCAAAGATGACCTATCGATAATCTTCTCAAAACTTTACACAGTACCTCAACTTGCAATCATCATAACTTTTTACGCGGAACTCCAAATAAGACAAACTTGGTGTTTATAGAACGGTAAAGAAACTCTCTACAACTTTCATGAAGACCTTAAAAATCAGAACGACCTCTAAATGGGTCAAAAACTCCATGCAAACTGACTGGTCGATCAACCCCACACTAAACAACATCAGAACTTCTAAAAATCATAACTTCTCGCCCCGATATCGAAAAATTTCATACTTTATGGCGTTAGAAAGCTGGAAACATGAGCTAAAACTTTTATTAAGATCACTTTGGCCAAATATATCTAGATCAGTATAGATTTGCCATTGAAGTTTCTAACACCATTCTAACACATCAACTTCACATATCAACACATCACCACAAACTCTTCAACTAATTCCCCTCAAACACAATACACACAAATCTATACACAATTGATATTCATACACAATTGATCTTTCATATCCATATATAAATCCATGTCTCATTAACATCATAAGATAAATGTTTATAAAATTAAATGGCATTCCAAGCCATATTACAACATCAGTATTCAAGTCCAAGTACAAAAGATACAAAACTCCACCATTCTCCACATATGATTGAAATCTTATTCTTACAATAATCTAACTTAAAACACCACATGCATAACCAAACAAATTGTCTTTACTTTCTAATTTCTTCAAAATTTTACACTTTCACTTTCTATTTCTTGATTTCAACTTCCATTTCAATCCACTCATCCACTTGAACTTTCATAACCCATACAAATCTATTTGAAACCCAAAGTTATCAAATCAAACAAATCTTTTCTCATCAATTTCCTTAAGACAAAAATATCTATAACTCCATTCATATACAAAAAATCTTATCAAATTTTTATTTTCATATTTCCAATTTCCACTAAAAGATCGGGGTCCAACATTTAGAGCTGCTACACTAATGATTGTTTTGAAAGTTTGGAAAAAGTATATGTATAGGAACATCTTGGATATATATATACCAGTATAGATCATAAAAATTTGAGGCAATCATTGAATTGAGAGAATTGAATATGAGAATGAGAAGATTGAAATAAATACCGAAAGACTATGATTGTACAAATGAGAAATTCCAAGAAGGCTAGTGTTATATCAGATACATTAAGCAAAAATTCGATATTGGTTATCAGAACTAGAGCAAAAAGAAGTTAGAATGTGGAGTTGAATCTTGGGCAAATCAAGTGCTATTTGCTATGAAATTGAAGATCAGTTTCACATGAAAGGATAAACCAAGCTCGAATTGAGGATTCAGAAATTGTGAATCTTATTGAGAGATTGAAAACAGATCTAAAGTTTGAGTTTGAATAGGAAGAAGGATACATGGTGATTAAAATAAGAAGTATGTGTAATCAATAAAGGTGATAGAGCAAAGACATTGTTAGAAAAGTACAAGTGGCAACGTAAGTTATACATCCTAGTAGGAATACACCAAAAAATCATTTGACGACTAAGAATGTCAAATAAAGTGAGTGATGTTTGAATTAACGGTCGTAACTGTCAAAAATATGCTTAAGGCATATAGTTTGAAGTTCATAGGAACATGAGATCTAAGTATAGTTCTATTTGACTTTAAGCATCGCAATCACTATCTTAGTGATTTCGTGAATACTGTATGAGGAGTTAGATGATAGAAAGAGTCGTCACTTTTGTATTATGATAAGTAAGGCCTGCAAATTGTTGAAGGTCAGAATTAGGGATGTTATTTGACAGGTGAAATTGATCAATGTTAGAAATTAAGAGATTTGAGAAAGATGAATGAATTAGAAGGATCAACGTCAAAAGCATGAAATACAGTAAGAATAGGCATAGGAGTTAAGTATGATAGCACTATACTGATATGAATTATCACGCGAAAGATAAATTACCTCTGAGAGCATCACTGTGCCAAGGTGTGCTCAGGCTAGAACGAAGGGTTAGTTAAGGCCCAACGTGAATAAATCTGTGTGAAATAGTTGTGAGAAATGCTACTGATGAAAGATGTCTTAAATTTGCAATATGATATATGTGAGTATTTTAAGGATATTGATATGATATGATATAGGTGTTTTGACACAGGAAGTGAAAAGTGGTAAGTAGTCTAAAGTATATTGAGGAAACAGATAGGATAGTGTGATATCTGAATAAGTCATGGAGGGATTGATTGAATCCGTTAACTAGGGTCATTTGAAAGAAATTATTTGAGTGATGAAATAAAATGGAAAATGAAGGAGTACGAGAGGAAGCGAACCCCTGCCCCTAGATCAGTCAGGTATGAATTTCGATGACGAAATTCTTTTAAGAGGGGGAGAAATGTTGGCCCCTAAATTTTTTTCTTGATGAATAAGTATGATTTACGTTAATTATGAGGTCTTTATGAAAGTTTGTAGAGTTAATATGGTGTTTAAGAAGATTAAAGGAGTTAGGAGGAAAATGACAGAAGGGGGAAAATGGGAAGACCAAAGGAGAGGAGGGGTATTTTCAGAAGGACAAGACCAAAATGTGGTCTTACATTTAAGAGAAGGAGAAAACGAGAATTGGGGGATTCTAGAAGAAGCTAGATGCGTGGATGAGAAAAGAGAGAAGAGAGAGAAGCACGAAAAAAAATGAAAGAGAGAAAGAAGAGAAAACAAGCTAGGGTTTTAATTTCCTTAGTCTTCAAGAGAGATTTTGAGGTTGTTCGAGAAGGGAGAAAGGTAGAGGAAGAGAAGAGCTTCCATTTGAGCCAAAGACCTCTTCATTTGGTGGCGAACCAAGGGGATCAAAGAGGCGTATTTCAGTTAGATCATCTCACGAAGTACACATTAAAAATACAACAGGAAAAAACCTTTGGTACCTCAGGTTGTTTGCAAAGAGAATAGGCATTTTGAGCAAGTCTCTAAGCAAGGAAATCAAGGTGGGTACATTTTTATAATAGAATAAATAAGCCACTATTGTTTTTCTTTAGATCAGAGAAGTTTACTGATTTCAATTACATCATAAGTGTTGCATCTATTGCTTTTGAATGATTTGTGAAATTGTTATATGTTTGCTACATGCATTGTGTTGATGATTGATGAAAAAAAACTTTGAAAAGGATTTCTCTTTGAAAAGATGCATATTTATGAAATTATGTTTTCAAGAATGGTATTCAAAATATCTCAAGTATATGAAAAACAAGTTTTCAAGAAGTGCCATTTTGGGCAACAAGTTTACCAAGTTATGAAATATGTGTTAAGTGGGTTTGTAGTAGTCCCTCAAGAATTGTCACGTGCACATTGACCAAGTTATAGACTTCTCTCGCCTGCCCGCTAGTGGCACGGAACTCCTTCATGGACTCCCTCAAGTTTACGACTACACGGGACCATTATATGGAAATATGTAGTGTGTCATATTTATGGATCTACCCAAACCATTCTAATGTGCTTATGTTATGTTAACAAGTTTGATGCATTCATGTTTTGTAATTTGTGGATTTTGGCTGAAAGCTTAAGAAACATGTATTTTATGAACTCAATGAAAATTTTCTATAACAAGAAAAATGGTTTCAAAGGTTTTTGCTTATTTTTTGGTTATAAATTGTTACCCGCGAGTTTTCAATCTCAAGCTTTCAATTGTAATCTGAGACTTCGAGATGATGTTGTAATATGAATTAGAATGCCATTAAAGATTTGTAAAACATTATTCTTTTGTTGTTAATGAAATATGAATGATGTATGGATGATGTGGGTTGAAATTAGATATACAAGAAGAAGTTATCAACTTGAGTTGATAATTGTGGATCATAAATGGTTGATACATACATATATATATATATATATATATATATATATGTATGTATGTATGTATCAACCATATATATATATTCCTAAGTGAGATTTATGGAAAGGAAAGACAAGAATTATGATTGATCATATGTAGTTGGATGTGATGAGATAAATGAGTTATGAATTGAGAGTTTCATGAAGTCAAATGGGTAGCTGAATGGTTGTGTTCAGGACACTCCAAGGTTACACAGTGCAAAATTACAATTCTTCCATAGGGGAAAATTTTGTGTTATAACTTTAGGGGAAAATCTGGACTAAACCAAGCTAAATTAGACCAAGTTGTCTTCTAGAAAATTGTAGTTCTTTCTTTTAACTTTCCAACGGTATATAGTATGAAATTTTTGGACCTCTAGATCGAAAGTTATGGTCCTTAGAAAGGAAAATGCTTAGGAGTATAAAGATGCATCGTTTGTAAAGATGTATTGTTTGTAAAGACGTATCGTCTGTGATGATGTCAATTTGCCTGTAGGGATGTATCATCTGTAAAGATGTATCGTCCATAAAGACGTATCATCTGCAATGACGTCACATCGTCTGTGATAACATCATATCGTCTATAGAGTTGTATCGTCTGTAAAAATGTATCGTCTTAAGAGTTGCATCATCTTAAGTTGACTTTGCTTCGTTTTAAGTTGACTTCGCTTGGTCTTAAGAGTTGCATCGTTTTCATTTGATTTTGCTTTGTCTTAAGTTGACTCCGCTTCGTCTTAGGAGTTGCATCGTCTTAAGTTGACTTTGTTTCGTCTTAAGTTGACTTCGCTTCTTCTTAAGAGTTGTATCGTTTTAAGTTGACTTTATTTCATCTTAAATTAACTTTTTGCTTCGACTGTCTTTTGCTTCATCTGCTCTTTGCTTCGTCTGCCCTTTTCGCTTCATCTGCTTCTTGCTTCGTCTGCTTTTTGATTTGTCTATCTTTTCGTTTTGTCTGCTATTTGCTTCATTTGCTTTTTGTTTTTTCTGTTTTCTATTTCGTCTGCTTTTTTGCTTCATCTACTTTTCGCTTCGTCTACTTTCTGCTTAAATCGCTTTTTACTTAAATCATTTTTCGTTTAGTCGCTTCGCCTTCGCTCGCTTTTGTTTCGCTCTACTTTCTGTTTCATCCGCTTCGCTTTAAATCTACTTTTTGCTTCGTTTATTTTTTGCTTTGTCTGCTTTTTGCTTCATTTGCTTTCTGCTTTGTCTGCTTTCTGCCTATGTGATATAAACTTCTCCTTCTGCATACTATTCATCTGATCATATCGTCTGCTCTGTTTTTGACCCTTCAGACGATAGAATCTATCTCCAAGTCCTTCATAAAAGTTGTAGACCTTGAAGTCCTCTTTCCTCTAAAAATGACCCTGACCTGATAATCCTAGAACAAGATATGCATTTTGTCCCAAAACAGGTTCAATATGATTGAGGATAAATCATGTTTGATTCTTTCGGCCAAAACTTCATTATCCGACCTCCAAATGAGATGAATCTTGTGCCTTAATAAACTAGAGTAATAGAGCAATCAAATGATCTGAAGGAATAGAACTTTAACCTAGCCTCTAAGATGTTCAGTATCTGTATGGAAGTTAAGCATAGAATATTTGCTTCAGTATAAGGAAGATTCGGAAGATAGGACTCGACACTACAGTATCAGATAATGAAGATGAACTGAGGATGACAAATGAGGGTTAAATGGGAATAACCATGCATGGTAACAAGTGCAAGTACACCGTTTATGTTTTCGCAAGAGTTGGGTTCCAAAAACGGTACCCAACAATTATGATATCACAGTAAGAAGAGAAATCGACGATGGTTAAGGATTTCATTGAAATAAGCTCACGTTTTTATGACCTCTAAATTGGACTCCGGAAACGGAGTCCAACAAATTTGATCACAATTGTTTAAGAAATCAAAAGCCCACAAATGTGTTCAATCATCATTCATACAACAATCGAATCCAAGTTACCTTACTCTAGACGAATTCCTATATAAAATTCACGTAAACATATTACTTAAATATTAAGACGTTGTTCCTATAAAGCAACATATTGTATTAGTTGCGCTACAACCTACTAACATTCTATAGGTAACGAACCCTACATAGAAATGAGTTCGCGAGTTCGCGTGGCATAGCTCGCAAAGCTCAATAAACAATAGGTATTACTATTTCCATTGGAAGACCTAGAGGATGTAAAGTCCTTATCAATTCTCTTCTATGCATTTCTTTAATAAATGTCATCAATAACAAACTATAAGTCTTCTTGTTAGATATAGTATTCCAGAGCATTTGTAACAGTTTGCCTTGAGGTTAAGGTAATGTTGCAAGCAAATTCATGTACTTTACTTTAACTTTTGCGTAATCTAGGTAACCTCTAAAATATAACTCTTGCATCATGTTATTAATTAAAATAACATGTTGTGTTAGATCGTCCTTAGGCATTAAATGCATGTTAACTAATTTTACATACCTACTACTTATTCGTCTCTTCTGTGCCTCACATCGATAAGCTTAGGCATTCGCTTAATAATAGACATCTTCCTGAAAAATAATTTTTCAAGAATAAGAAGAGAGCATAAAATAAACAAATTATTTTGTCTAACACATAGCGAATTAATGCTCATATTATGGAAATAATTTTAATTTATTTTGTTTAATTGTTTTATTAATAATTTATTGAACTAATCAAATTATGCTATTAATATTTAATCAATTAGAAACTTATTTCTAATCTAATCATACTTGGATTAATCAATTTATCGGGGTTTAATTAGAAATTAATTTCTAATGAAACGCCTAATTTTAATTCAACCAAAATAAACTTATTTCTAAGTTTATTTTAACTAAACAAATTAGTTTGTTTTAATATAATTTGAAACTAATTTAACGAAATTCATTAGTTTGGGTAAATTAGAAAACTCATTTCTAATTGTTTATGAGTCTTTTGTCTTATTATAGTTATATATATAACAATGTACTGTTGAGAGAGAGAGCAGTGGCCATCTGCCACGAATTGTTATAGATATATATATATATATATATGACAAGACAAAAAATTGTTTATGAATTAAAAACCACATACTTATGAAAAAACCACGCCTCTAGTCTCATATGACAAGACAAATAAAGTTGTTTATGAATTAAAAACTACATACTTATGAAAAATCATGCCTCTGGTCTTCTTATGACAAAACAAATAAAGATGATTATGAATTAAAAATCACATACTTATGAAAAACCACGCCTCTGGTCTTCTTCGCGCATTTTTTACTTTGTCTGAGGCATCTTCTTCCTCCTCTTGCCTGCGTGAAGTTTTCATTTTTTTTTTTAAATCCTAAAGAGAACAAACAACTCTTTTGGCTTTGGAAAAATGAAAGCATCTTAAAGCGAAGAAATGAAAACAACAATGTTGTTCTTTTGTTTGAAGATCATTAAAAAAATGACAAGGAAAAAAAACAAACTCTGTTGTTCTTAACATTTTCCTAAGAACCAGTTTTCACTGTTGAAGACCACTCATTTTTCATTATCAACAATCATCTTCCCAAACTCTCATGAAAGAAGAGAAAAAATGAAAAACCAACATTTCAAGGCTTTTGGAATATAGAAACAGAATGAATAAAACCATAAGCATAAAACAAACGTCAATATTAATAGCATATCACAAAACACTTATTTACGCATGCATATTACATTAAAAAAACATTAACCTGCTCAGATATCAATGATAGAAAAATAATCAAGATAAAAACATAGTCACAAAGATCATGTCAAATACGATTTGTTCATATACATACAAAACAAAAAATGACCTACTTGAATTCTTGTCGTGATTCTACCGATTAAAGAGCTTTTCGTTACCAATTTACTATAGAAAATATCTTCGCCTCTACAAACATAATTACGTTTGGTAGTTATTTCAAGAGGTTTGACTATTATACCTTTTATGGGTGTATAAAAGTCATTAGTACCATTGCTGCAAATTCAAAATCAAAATTCTATCCAATACATGTTATCCAATAAAATGTTACTTGTTTTATTTGCAGTACACTACACTATGAGAGAGATGCCCTAAAAAACCAAGCTAAATGCATTAGTGTATAAAGAGGAAGATAGTGGTGACTTGCTTGTTATTAATCTACGGGTCAAGGAAAACGTCTTTAAAAATGGAGCTTCTAGGCCACTTAACGAATAGTTGAATATGTTGGAATTTAAAGGAAAACGTCTCTTCGTTTGTTCGATCTAAATCCACCTCCTCCACTCTGCGATCCCAATTTAATCTAATCGTGAAGAAGCTGAAAAAGGCCCGATATTCAGTTGAAACGGCATCGTTATGGACGTCAAGTTCAACCCCCAATCACAACAACAACATCAACTGCAGCCGGAATCTCAGGTCCCAAATCCAAACGCCGTCGATGCGCCCCCGAAACAGGTGGCAGTGGCCATGGACAGGCTGGCACAAGCCGCCCGTCTCATCGCCGACGTGAGATTGGGAGCTGACCGCATCCTCGAAGCACTGTTCATCGTGTCGCATCCTCACCAGAGCTCTAAGCCCATACAGCTCTTCATAAAAGAAGACGCTTCAATGCGCCAACACCTCCAAGACCTCCGCTCTATTGGTAGATATGAGTTCTCTTTGCATTTACTATAAAGATTTTTAAATCGACCGCTGAAATAATAGATTTCTGAATCTGTCTATGTTGGATTGGGGGTTGAGTGTCTTTGTGTTAATTGAAGTCTGAATGTTGGTGGTTTCGTTAGGAAGACAACTAGAAGAATCTGGAGTTCTCAATGAATCTCTGCGATCGAGAAGTAATTCATGGGGTTTGCATATGCCGGTGGTGTGTCCTGATGGAGCTGTTGTGGCCTATGCTTGGAAACGACAACTTGCTGGTCAAGCTGGTGCTTCTGCTGTTGATAGGACCAGGTTGATTGTTGCCTTGAAATTATTTGCATACTTCAATCCCGATTGCCTTTGTTCTTTCTCTGTGACCTGTCTATTTTCTATGCGTAAAATTTTTGCCCATTTGTGGAATTGTATATTGGAATTTTCTAGGTTAGCTCTAAAGGCCTTCACAGATCAGAAAAGGCGATTCTTTCCTCATCTTGATGATGCGGTAGTAGATGGTGAAAGTAATGAACCAGGGTCCAAGAAGCATTGTGGTTCGCAATTGCTTAGTGTGACTCATCAAGAGGATCCTGGTGATTGCAAAACACTACCTGATGTTGTAATGCATTTGGAGAAGGAATTCCCTAATATGAAAATTTTCACCTACGAACGGCAGGCTTGGTCCAAAAGAGCTTCTTTGCTATCGACATCAGGAAATGAGAATCCAATGGAAGCGCCAAAAGAGCATACATTCCACAGTTTGAATAAGCTAAGAACAGGTTCACAGACTGCACTTACCACAAATATGGTTGCAGTGATAGAGTTGTTGCTTCCCGCTGTCTTTAGAGCTGTGGTCTCACTGCATCCAGCTGGATCTACCGACCCAGATGCACTCGCTTTCTTTTCTCCTGATGAGGTAAGCTTGATTATCAGATATATTCTACTTGTAATCTGAGTCTTTTGGTTTCTATTGCTCAATTTCTGACCAGTTAAATTGCATCGTTTTACCACTTAAATATTGTCATGTTGTTCTGCTGACAAGTTGAACAATGGCCTGTTCTTGAAGCTCAAGTTCATTCCATATTCTCTATGTAATAAATTGCATTTTCTCATTTGCAAGATGGTAACTTGTTTCTACTTTTCCCGATTATATGATGCATATTTTACCTCTGCAACAGGGAGGTAGCTACATCCATGCGAGAGGCTTTTCAATCCACCATGTATATAAGCAGATCACGGTATCAGCTCATGTTTCAAATCATTCATTAACGCTTGTTCATGTGACTGATATGCCCAGCATCACCTTGTTGGACTGAATGTTTACGTAGAAACTGAATTCTTGTTTTGTACTACTCTTTTGCAGGAGCATGCTGCTATGGCCCTACATCACTTTCTAGGAATCAATAGTGAAAGAGCCCTCAATTCTCTTTTGGTATGGTGTCATATTCATGAATTTCTAGTAGTTGGCCTATAATTCCTTTTCCTAACATTTTCCTTTTTTCCTTTTTATTTGCAGACCTGGATCTGCAGCTACCAAACGCTGTTCAGCAAAGTTTGCAGGTGAAATCCTCCACATATCTTTGGCAACTAATGAGATTGAATTGCGATCACAAAATTTAAGTTAATGGTTGCTTGATGCAGTAAGTGTGGGCGACTATTGGCATTAGATCGAAAATCATCCTTGCTGTTGCCTCCAGTTTGCCGTCCTTACCGATACTTCTCTCCTGTGAAAGTTTCATCAACTCAACCTATTTCATCAACCAGGGATCAAGGTTTGGACAGCCTAGGGGCATACCATCTCGGCTGCTTTCAGGAATTGTAGTTTCTTCCATGTTTCTATAATGGAAATAGAGAGTTTTATCCTAAAACGAGATTTGGCTATTGTAGAAAGTAGGAACTTTGAAATAGCTGTTAATTTTCTCTTTTCATGTGTAAAATTGGAAGTTAGTTTTGATTATGTTAGACATTTCCATATTTTTCTTAATTTTAACAGTTCGCTCTCTTCTTGTTCCTGTTCGGGGTCATTTTACACATGCATTCTTGTCATTCGTCGGTCACGTGTTTTTGAGGGTTAATATCAAAGAATCGAATATAATATCGGTATTAAATATCGTATTAGATTCAAATGCTCGGTTGGACAAAAAAATTTCATAGAAATATTAAAAATATTAAACTATTAGATTTAAATGCTAGATTGGACCAACAAATTTCACAGAAATATTTTAAAAAATTTAAATATTTTCTAAAATTTTATTATATTAAATTTTTATTTTGTATTAATCTTGATTAATAGAATTATTATGTTAAAATTTAAAGCATTTTCAATTTTAGTTATAATATGAAACTAAATTTTAATAGACTTATTCAAGTAAATAAATAATTATAACACTTAATCAAGTGATTAAATCATACATATAATACGTATGTGTACAACATTCTGTCTAAGCAGATAACAAACTTCTAAAAAAATTAACTACATAATGATAATAGGCTTACTCCAATGGTCTCCCAACTCATCACATCTCATCAAATTCTCTCACCAAATAAAAACGTAATCAAATATAAAAATATTAGCATAATGTATCTCAATTTCTTAAATTTGATCTTAGTACTAATCCAATACCTAGTTATCGACCTAGGTTATCCCAGTATCACTCCGGTACCTTGTCATCAATACAAAACATCCCCGAGACTCAAAATGCCCTTGTACCCTGCTCCACAGACAGATATCTATTCACTACTTACTCATATCGATTCAACTAATTCATCTAAGTTTATCGAATATAGTCTATCCTAGCCGAACCACTGATTCTCAATTTTTACCGATTATTCACAACTTATTATCAATAGGTTTTATTTAATTAAGAAAATTTTCATCAAATTAACAAGCAATACATCTTAGAAAATGTAACAAAAATATAATAATAAAACACCTTATACTACATTAATTATTTGAAAATAGAATAAACATAATTCATGTATGTAACTATTAATCATTAATTTAATTAATGACTAATTTAAAATATAATTTATTAATAAAAATGATACTCTATTTTAAGAGAAAGTCTAAGGTTATCCTTACTTGATTTGAACTCAACTAATTGACAATCCAAATTATTTCTTAATCGGACCTTAGACTAATTTATGAAAATTTCTAACCCAAATACACTTAATAATTCAACATTATTCTCTCTTCTAATTTATTCTCAATTATAAAATATCCTTACTAACTTAACTCTCATAATTATTAAAATATCATTCACTAATTAAAAGTCTTATTGTACCCTCATCAATTTCAAATAATACCAAAAATGTCCTTCATGCAACTAAATTCTTTATTTACTCTTTACTTTCTACATTTCCTATTTACCTCTGCATGCAACTTAAAATTTTAAAATAATGTCATCATTTTCACCCTCTCCACTTCTCTCACTTCTTCTTTTATCATTTTCTAGCTACATTTTCTTCCTTTTTATCCTTTCATACAACTTCAATTATTGTCCCAATAAATCACAATATGCAAACCAACTATAAATTAGTGTAGAATGATCCAAAATCACAAAAAATAACATAATATAGCTGTTAAAATTTTTACCTAAGTATAAGGCACTATGAGATTGTCAACCTTTATAACTCCCTCCAATTTTTCTTTGAGGGAACTTATAAGGAAAGTATTATATGTAAAGTGGTGCATTTTGATACACCCACTAGCTGGAAAAGTGAAGAAGAGGAGGATTTCGTTGGTGGTTTTTTAACTTAGCTATAACACTCCTCATTTTAATGGTTTTATGGGCTAGGCTATTAGGTTTGTTTTAATTTTAATGAATGGGCTTTACAAAAAATTACTATATAAATTTAAAATGTTGTTTGAAATAGTATTTGAAACTATATTCATATAGTATTTGAAAGATTGGTTAATACACTGTTGACTATCAAGAATGAGGTCACCAGATGGTTATGTCTAGGTTGCCATGATCTTTCTGCTTCTCCAGATGTATTCGTTAACCATTAACATAAGTTTTGTTAGATTGACAAATGTGTATATAAGCGTTAGTTCAAACTTTATGTAAGTTATTATTACACCCATTAAGGGTCTAATAGTACTGAAGACTCTTGAGATAACTACCAAAGGTAGTTATATGAAGACAAAATATGAATGCAACTTTTGATATAAGAAAAGAGGACGGTGTGTGGTTGCTTCAGTTTTTCTCTCAATGTTCTTACGAAGAAAAGAAGAACAACTCGGCAGTAAGTGGAAAGAACAAAAAGTTCTATAACCGATGGAATCTTAACACTCATTCAAGTATGTAATTTGTGTTTTATCCGCATATGAATGATCCTATTTTACATGATCTAAGTGGTTATGTTTTGTTCCATTAATATCTAACATTAGTATCAGAGCATTTGGTTATGCATGACTTGTTATAGAGATTCTACCGTATATGAGATGTTGTAAGTATGTAATTTGTGTTTTATCCGCATATGAATGGTCCTATTTTACATGATCTAAGTGGTTATGTTTTGTTCCATTAATATCTAACATTGGTATCAGAGCCAGGTTATGCATGACTTGTTATAGAGATTCTACCGTATATGAGATGCTATGTTTGTTCTATCTTTGTAAATGGCATGCGTAATATTTTTCTTCCTTCTTTTCTCTCTGTGTTTCACTCGTATGGATGGTTCAAGTTGAAAGTACCGAATGAAATGAGTTTCCAATTGTGGGTTTCCGATTGGGTTGAAAGCAACATAAATACATGAGTTTTAATCTTCTGGTATATCTACAATTTGTTCGGAAGTTCATGGGTGTTTGAAGAGTTTGTTTTAAAAGTTGCGTTGAGAAAAAAGAATGGCTACTGTTCTTTTTGTCTTATCATATTTACTGTACTTTTTTTTGTTTTTTTCAAAGGCAGTGTATATATATATAAACACGTTATCTTATATATATAAAAGAACAGAGAAGGAAAAACAAAAGCATAAGGAGGAAGAAAAAATTAGAAACAACAACGTCGGAGGAAGAAGATAAGCGTCAAGCGCGTGTACTACATGCGCCTGACGTTGGGTCTGCCAACGTCGTCTGGCGCTTGCACTGCATGCGCCAGATGACCTCAGAACCCAGTCGCTGCGTTGGACGCTGCCTCCAAGCCCAATTTCGGGTTTTTTTTTAGGCTGTTTCCTCCAAGCCCAGTTTCAAGTTTTTGGGCTGTTTTTTTTAGTTTTGGGCTCTTGAGGGTTATATGCACTCAATATTTATTTGTGGCCCACATTAGAATGGACTTATACATGATATAATGGAATGATTTAGAAATTAGTTTTCTAATTTTCACTAACTAATTTATTTAATTAAATTAGTTTCTAAAATATTATACCAAAGGAAATTGATTAAGTTCAATTATATTTTAAATTAGAAATAAGTTTCTAATTACTTAGACATTTTAAAAAGAAAAATAACTAATTTGTTTAGTTAAAATAACCTTAGAAATAAACTAATTTCGTTGGTTTATTTTCTAATTAACTCAATACTAATTTGTTTAGTGAAAATGAGATTACCCGTAGAAATAAACTATTTTGTTGGTTTATTTTCTAATTGGATAAATACTAATTTTGTTTCATTAAAATGAATTTTTAAAAATAATTTACTTAGAGATTAGTTTCTAATTAAACCAAGATAATTGATTAGTTCAATTATAAGGTAAATTAGAAATAAATGTCTAATTACTTAGAGATTTTTTTATTCGCTCAATAAACTATTAATAAACAATATAATACAAAATAATAAATTAAGTTATTTCAATATATGAGCACAAGTTCGCTAAGTGTTAGAAAAAAATAATTTGTTATTTTTTGTATACTTTTCTGATTCCTGAAAATTTGTTTTTCAGGACAATGTCTATTATTAAGCAAACACGTAAGCTTATTCGATATGAGACACAGAAGAGACGAATTTGCAGCATGTATGTGAAGTTAGTCAACATGCGCTTAATGCTTGGAGATGGTCTAACACAACATGTTATTGCAGTCAATAACATGATGCAAGTGTTATATTTTGGAGGTTGTCTAGCTTACAAGGATGTTGAAGTAAAGTGCATGACTTTGCTTGCGACTTTGCCTCAACCTCAAGGCGAACTATTACAAATGCTCTGGAATAATATGCCTGAGAAGACTTATAATTTGTTAGTGATGACATTTATGAAAAGGATGCGTATAAGAGAGTTAATTAGGACTTTATATCCTATAGGTCTTCCAATGGAAATAGTTAGATCTATTGTAATTGAGCTTAAAAATGTTTCACGCGAACTCGTGAACTCATTTCAGATAGGTTCGTTACCTATAGATTGTTCATAGGTATACAATAGGTTGTTTGTTTTATAAGAACAAGGTTTTAATATTTATGTAATATGTTTACATGAATTTTATATAAGAATTGTCTAGAGTAAAGTAATTAGGATTCGATTGTTGTATGAATGATGATTGAACACATTTGTGGACTTTTGATTTCATAAACAATTGTAATCAAATTATTTGCTCTATGAACAATTAGTGTGAAATTAACGTGTATATATTTCTTTCTTATTATAGAAACTTAGTGTTTCGATAATGGCTACCGCTCAAGAATATAGTCACGAACTCAATAGGGGTGAGAAACTCAATGGTGACAATTACGAGATCTGGAGTATGAAAATCCAATATGTACTAGAAGAACAAGAGGCTCTAGAACCATTAAACCTGACCATAAATGTTCCTGAGGAGGGCACAACAGCCCAACATAGAAGGGACTGTGATGCGTATGACTTATGGAAAAAGAAAAACTCTTTAGCTCGCATCACGTTACTGAGTAGCATGGATAATGATATCATGAGGGAGTTCAGTAAGTTTGAAACTGCAAAGGACACGTGGTCCGTATTGGTTGCTCGTTTTGGAGGTGCTTCAGTGACCAAAGTGAGGTCACTCACAATTAAGTTTGATACTTATAAGAAGCGCCTAGATGATACAATGCAGAAGCATTTGAAAAAAATGTCTAACATGGTTAGTGAGTTACGTGATGTTGGTCATGAGCTGTCTGATGAGCAACAGGTGCAAGTTGTGATTCGTTCACTGCCTCAGAGTTGGGAGCATATGAAGATGCACCTAACTCATAATGAAAACATCAAGACAATGGAAGATGCTACGAGGCATCTTATCTTGGAGGAAGAGCGTCTTGAAGCCTCAAAGATGTCTTCTGAGGTATATGCAGTTAGTTCTAGCTCACATGGAGCTATGAACAAGAAACGCAAGCATCATGGTGGATATAAGTAGAAAAGGAATGAGAAATTCAACCACTCCCCTCAGGAATCCAAGAAGAAAAATTGGAACCAACGTGGAAAGGGAAAGCTTCCCTTTAAGAAGAAGAACATGAAACATGTGAAATGCTATAATTGTGGTAATAAGGGCCACTTTGCTCGAGATTGTACCGAGCCCAAGAAGGTACAACTTTATAGTACAAACATTTGTTATGTGAATGTTTCTTGTTCTGTTTTTCTAACTGAATCACATCCTTTGTGGATTGCAGACTCGGGAGCAACCAACCATGTAGCGAAGGATCGTGATGCCTTCGTTGAGTTTCGTAAACTCCCACATGGTAGTTGATGGTTTTATGTAGGTGACAATTCCAAAGTTGCTGTACAAGGAATTGGGACATGTAAATTGGACATGCGTGGAGGACGACCTCTCATCCTACATGAAGTATTATTTGCTCCACAAATTCGTAGGAATCTTTTATCTGTGTTGATGTTAGTTAAACTTGGTTTTAATGTAAATTTCCACAGTGGTGGAATGGATTTGTATCTTGGATCTATTAATTATGGTCATAGTTTTTTATTGGATGGTTTTATTGTACTGGATGTATTAAAGGAAAATAATAATATTAGTTATTCATTATTTACATCTAGTAATTCCGACAATGATGCAACTTTGTGGCATGCTAGACTATGCTATATTGGTCAAAATCGAATAAGTCGATTAGCTAAAGAAGGACTTTTAGGTAATCTAAGTCAAGTAGATTTACCTACATGTGAGCATTGTTTAGCTGGTAAAATGGCAAGAAAGCCATTTGTAAAGGGAACACGAGCTTTATATCAATTGCAATTAATTCATTCCAACATCTGTGGTCCAATGAATGTAAGGGCCAGACGTGGGGCAATTTATTTCATCACTTTTATAGATGACTATACTCGGTATGGTCATGTCTATTTGATTTCTCATAAATCGGAGGCATTCGATTGCTACATAAAATACTCGAACTTATAAGAAAATAAAAGCATTACGAAATGATCGCGGACAAGAGTACTTGTCAGAAAAGTTCAAGGCTTTCTGTGATGAAAAAGGAATAGAAAGGCAATTAACAATTCCTAGAATCCCACAACAAAATGGCGTCACTGAAAGACGAAATAGGACGCTATTAAAAATGATTAGGTCCATGATGGCCCAAGCAAATTTACCAATCACTTTTTGGGGTGATGCGTTGCTAACAACCACTTATGTACTTAATTGTGTGCCCACGAAATCAGTTACTAGCACACCATATGAGTTATGGACTGGTAGGAGGCCTGATGTGTCAAGTCTCCGACCTTGGGGGTGTGCAGCCTATGTTCATGATCTCTCTCACAAACATGAGAAATTAGGCCCAAGAGGGAGAAAAAGTATTTTTATTAGATACTCAAAACACTCAAAAGGATACGTGTTCATAAGTGAACAAGGTAGTGGAGGTGTAACTGAATTTGAATCACGAGATGTAACATTCTTAGAGAATGATTTTCCCAAGCAAGGCAAAATAGGTAAAGACTTATTATTATATGAGTCGCTTGATCAGAATGATTCTGTTATGCATAATCAAGATGAGGAACTTCAACCAATGGGAGCAATTCCACAGAAAGATTCTCTATGATAACTGATCCAAGTGGGAGCAATCAGATCAATCATAAATTTGTTTATGATGAACCTCGGTTAAGAAGAAGTAATCGAGGAGTAATTCCCCGACGTTGTTTTGAGATTGAAGGAGAAATTAATATGATTGTTCTGCAAGAGGAAGAAGAGCCAAGGAATGTAAATGAGGCTCTTACTGGCCCTGCTAAAGAAGAATGGATAAAAGCAATGACAGAAGAAATGACTTCTTTAAGCTCAAATCAAGTATGGGACTTGGTTGACCTCCCCAAAGGACGTAAAGCAATTGGGAACAAGTGGGTTTTCAAAATTAAGCGAAAAGCTGATGGCAATATCAAAAGATATAAGGCACGTCTTGTAGCAAAAGGATATACGCAACAGGAGGGAATTGATTATGAGAAAACTTTTTATCTTGTTGTGAAGTTTGTTTCAATCCGTCTTATTCTGGCTATAGTAGCCAGTATGGATCTTGAATTACATCAAATGGATGTAAAAACTTCTTTTTTCAATGGAGAATTAGATGAAGAAATCTATATGGAACAACCTGAAGGTTTCATCAAGGCAGGTCATGAAAATAAAGTATGTCGTTTATTAAAATCAATTTATGGCCTGAAGTATTCTTCAAGAAAATCGTATATTCGTTTTCATAACGTAATCATTTCGTATGATTTTCAAATGATTGATGAAGACCATTGTGTGTATGTTAAAGATCCAAAGATAAATTCGTGATTTTATCTTTATACGTGGATGATATATTGATTGCTTGTAATGATTGTGTGTTTTTTAAGTAAATCAAATAATGGTTATCATCTGAATTTGAAATGAAAGACATGGGTGAAGCGGCATATATTCTTGGAGTCAAGATTTCAAGAGATCGTTCAAAGAAATTGTTATCACTTTCACAAGCGATGTACATTCAAAGAATTCTTGAACGATTCCGTATGCAAAATTGCAAACCAATTGATAATCCTATTGCTAAGAATGAAGGCCTTAGTAAAATAAATTGCCCGTCAACGCCACAAGAAAGGGAACAAATGAAGAATTTTCCCTACACTAGTGCAGTTGGAAGTCTTATGTACGCAATGATGTGTACAAGACTAGATATTTGTTATGTTGTTGGGATGGTAAGCAGATATCAGTCAAATCCAGGCCAAGCATATTGGAAAGCAGTAAAGAGAATATTGAGGTATCTGAAGGGAATCGTGGACTATGCATTGTGTTATCAAGGCAATGATCTATGTATACAAGGATATATAGATGCAGACTGGGGAGGAGATTTAGATGAAAGAAAATCTACCTCAGGATATGTATTCTTACTAAACCATGGAGCAATATCATGGAAAAGTAAGAAACAATCCTACCTTGCATTATCCACAATGGAAGCTGAATTTATAGCGTTCTCAACTACAGTACAAGAGGCTGTATGGCTTCATCGATTCCTTTTGCATTTGGGAGTCACTAAAAGCGAAATTAATCCAATGACCATCAACTGTGATAGTCAAGCTGCAATCGCTTATACAAAAGACCCCAAATTTTATTGTAAGGCAAAGCACATAGATACTGAATACAATTATGTGAAAGATATAGTTGCACAAGGAGAAGTGAACATGAGATATATATCTACGCGAGATATGATAGCAGACCCAATGACAAAGCCAATTTCTAGAGATGTATTTATTGGGCATGTAAAGTCACTAGATCGTAGATGTTGAAATGTCTTGATAAAACATTTCTATGTATGTTCACTCGGTTTAATGTCACTTGTTTGGATATAATGTATGATGAAGATTATACATTATGTATCATTTGATTCATGAATATATGTGTTTTATGTACAAATATATTTTGAGATGAATCATAAGTATATGAGACAGATTATAGATTGGCCCTCTCACACGGGAAATCACCTCTAGTGTTTATGGTCGCTAGAGATGAGGCATGTTTAAAGTTTATTATCTAGGTGATAATTGAGAGCGCGAAACTTAAACCATAAATGTCGCAAGGAAATTGGTTCAAAGTGATTTATTAATCACTATATCTGTCTTACATTGCCAGATGTGGGTTTCGAATAAATTGGTGAGTAGATAAGTGAACTCAAGTTAAACATTGAGTATGTTTGAACTATCATCTGTAAGATATTTCTTTGATTAAAAGATGTTCAAGTCAAACGAAGTGGGTAAATACCGTAGTACATGACTCGTACCATGTGTGCACAACTAACCACAAAAAGGGATTAATGTAAGTCGCACAATTTCAACTTACATTGTGTGAGACCCTTGAGGTTAAGAAGAACCTCATCATATACCCTTATGACTCTTGTTTCATTCTTGAGAATTGAATTTAAGGTTTGCTACTTTAGGTTATTGCCAAGAGATCATGTATGATGCGATCTTATGGAATAATTCTAGGAAACCAAATTAAATTTAATTCAAAAGAGAATTGAGAACAGAGGAAGGTCATTTAATTTAGCTCATTGACTCGCATGAAAAGTATCTATAGATGGCCATCGTCTCTTTAGTAGAGAACATGAATACAGTCATGACTTAAAGAAACTAAATGAGATCAAAAGAAAAATGCTAATGCGAGATATGACCTAGGGTATAGTATACAATGTCTACTCAAGGACTCATAAGTCCAAGGATCAATTTGTTAATCGAGATGCCATATACACCTAACAGATATGTGACTATGTACTCTCGTCGTATGCTGATAATACTAGTTATTGAACAAGTATGAGTATTGCAGAGTTTGTTTTAAAATTAAACCCATCATGTGTGAGTGGGAGATGTGAGTTATTATTACACCCATGAATGGTCTAATAGTACTTAAGACTCTTGAGATAACTACCAAAAGTAGTTATATAAAGACAAAATATGAATGCAACTTTTGATATAAGAAAAGAGGACGGTGTGTGGTTGCTTCAGTTTTTCTCTCAAGGTTCTTACGAAGAAAAGAAGAAGAACTCGGCAGTAAGTGAAAAGAACAGAAAATTCTATAACCGGTGGAATCTTAACACTCATTCAAGTATGTAATTTGTGTTTTATCCGCATATGAATGATCCTATTTTACATTATCTAAGTGGTTATGTTTTGTTCCATTAATATCTAACACTTTAGTTCGTTTCCTCTGGCATTATAAATAAAGAGAGCTACTCACCTCTGTACAATTGAGAAGGTTTCTCCTGGATTCATGTTTAATTTGTTAAGATAGATGAAATCAATGAAAGAAAATGTCGAAGCTTCAATCTGTTACGAAGGTTCAATTTGATTTTGCTTTACAAAGTCTAACACCTGTTACAGAACAAATTACAGCACAAAAAGTGTCAAATTCACTTGAGATGGTTCATGGTAGAAGTCTATCAGCTACTCGTATGCCTGTTTAAAGAATGTGCAGAATAAATAGTGAATTAGTGTCTCGGCATTGAAATAAAGTTTTACATCCTCTGCTATACCCTGGTGGCTAGTATTTCTTGCTTGAACTCTCTTATTTCCTCAATTTTTGTAATTGGTAAGGGGTATCAAGCATCCTGGTGATAAGAGATGCATGAGTTTTTGTCTCTTATGTAAAATTGAGAATAGAAAAACACTGTGCAAAGCAATTTCAGGGGACTAGGCAAAGAAATATGTGTAAAGTAATAATCTTTTTCCGTCGGCTTGATATAAACGAAATCAACAGAAGCTGTTTCAAAAAAACGACCAAAACTAAAATAACTTTTATAGATTGTGTAAGTTGGAACAACGAGATAAAGCAGTATTATGAAACCCACGGACCGGAAGTATTAGAATCTCATGTTGAATCCACCTTAATAACATGGCATAAGTTGATTGTAAATCACAAGTAATATGCGTGATGATCTCATCGGCCATCGGCAGAAGTGAAGGACTCTGCAAAACCAGACGGCCTTGCGGGTATGCTAGTTTTGCTATCCAGATGACTCGAGTCCCTTCCTTCTGCTTCTTGCCAACCCTTTACCATCTGAACAAGAGGGAGGCTGTAATCAATGCCACAATATTCTTCAAACTCATCATCCAGAGGTTTCCATTTCTCAACAAGTGGAGCTAGGACATTCACCACATGGCTCATAACCGGCCTTTGGTTGGGTTCCCTAGCCGTGCAATGCCCAGCAAGTTCCGCAATAACACACATGCTATCAAATGTTTCATCTTTCACATCGAGCGCGGGGTCAATTGCAGCCCTGAGTTTCTCCCTGTCTGATTTGATACGCCAAAACCACGCAGCTAGGTATCGACTTTCTTCTGGCCTGTCCTCGTCAAGAGCCATTAATCCAGTCAACAGCTCCATTAAAACGACTCCAAAACTAAAGACGTCGACCTTGGTTGTGACTTTTCCCGTCACTTGAGACAAATACAATACGTGCAAGTTAGTCTCCACAATCATTGTACTCATCTAACATGACATTTAGTTGGTTGCTATAGAGCTACCTTATCACTACTATCTATAGCAAACAATATCATCGCGAGTTTGAATTAGGTTCTTGAATCACTTCTAAAGAAAATTCAATCTAGGATAATACTGCAACTTTTCTTCAAACCCTAAAAATTTTGCAGTTTTGTATGTATAAATTAGAAAATAAAAGTGAAACATATAGAGAATGTGAAGTGACGGAGATTGAATGGAATGCTTACCAGCATATTCCGGTGCCAAGTATCCAAAAGTCCCAGCAAGTCTGGTCACCACAGATTTCTCTCCGTTCTCTCCATCCGGAGCGAGCTTGACCAGTCCAAAATCAGAAACTTTTGCTCTGAAATTATCACCCAGCAAGATGTTTGAAGACTTAAGGTCTCTGTGTATGAATCTTTGATGAGCCAGATTATGAAGATACTCCATTCCTCTGGCAACATCCAAGGCTATATTTAATCTCCTCCTCCAAGAAAGGGGCTCTAATTTCAATCTTGTCCAGTGGAAAAGATGCTTACTAAGAGCTCCCTGCGACACGTACTCGTAAACAAGAATTCTTTCGTTGTCTTGGATTGAGTATCCCAGAAGAGACACCAGATGTCGATGGCGGACTTTTGAAAGAACTGCAATCTCTGCCTGAAATTCGTCTAACGCTTTGCTGCTGATGACACCTGCTTCCATTCTTTTAACTGCTATTTTCGTTCCGTCGCCCAGTTCTCCTTTATAAACCACTCCAAAACCTCCACGCCCAAGCTCATTCTCTGAGGCAAAATCTTGTGTCACCTTGCGAAGAACTTGTACTGATATGACTAAATTTCCTGCTTCAATGACATGAGACTCACCAATGCCACTACTATTCCTGCTATCAGAACCACTCCCTGTTACCGTAGAAGTGCTTCCATGTGTATTGCTGGCAACAGCAATCTTAACCATGTTATGCAAATCAGATGGATCTCGTGGATGAATGACAAGGGAAGTTGGAGCATTAAAGCTCCGTTTCCTCTGCTTATAGCAATAGAAGAATAGAGGAACAGCCAGGAAGGCGAGAAATGCAATACTAGCAACAGGGGCTGAAACTGCAACTAAATTGGATCTCTTGTGACTTTTATGTTGAGTAGAAATCTGAGAACCCCTAGAAACCGAAGCCGTTCCTTTGTTTCCTGGGTTCTTGGCTGGTGGTGTATCGGAGACTCCAGGTGCCTGGGTCATGTTAGTGGATGGGGCTCGTCTCGTCGCATTGCCAACACTAAATAAAGGATTACCATCAGTGACAACATTAACAGTGGTACGAAATCTTGGCAGTGGAGGGGAAATATTGTTGCTGCTAAGGTCTAACTTGGTCAAAAACGCTAAGCCAGTCCAATTCATCGGAAGAGAGCCATTTAGATTATTATGACCAAGTTGGATTTGAGTAATAGAATCTAGACTTCCAACAGAAGGACTCAAGGTTCCACTGAGGTTATAATTAGGCAAAATAATGGAAGAAACTTTACTTTTGGCGTCACAATGCACTCCAAGCCATGATGCACATGGATCATTGCCAGTCCAGGATTTAGCAAGTCTTAAAGGGTAATTTAACCCACCCAGAAACTCTACAAGGGCCATAACTTCCGGTGCACACGGAATCCCTGGAGTGGATTGACAGAAAGAGTTTGAAGTGCAGGTAGCCTTGGCTGCTTTGAAAATTGGCATTGGACCCATCAACTGGTTATTGTTCAAGTCTAAACGTTCCAATGGCATATTTGCCAAGCTATGAGGGATTAAACCAACAAGTTGGTTTCCATTAAGATTGAGATCCTTTAGCTGAGTCAAATTACCAACGCTCTCTGGAATAGTACCTGTGAATTGGTTCCCGTGAAGCCACAGAGTAGTGACGGAACTCATCGTCGCGACCAAATCAATTGTACCAGTCAAGCCACCTCCTTGCTGATTATTTAACCACAAATTCTTTAAAGACATGCCTCCCCTGAAACTTGCTGGAATCTCCCCAGTTAAACTATTACCAGAAAGTTTTAAGTTCTCCAAAGATGGAAAATTTCCGAGAAAATCAGGCAATGCACCAACCAAATTGCAAGACATACATGAAAAAGTAGTTAACTGAGCAGAATCCAACAACCCTTTTGGGATTGACCACCCTGTAGTGCCATTGAGATTGTTGCCATCCAATGCCACGGTTTGTAAATTCTCTAAGCCATCAAAGCAATCAGATGGAATAGAATTGAATTGATTGTAATCCAAATAAGCATAGATTAGCTTCGACAACCCACTCAGAGACGGTACAGGCCCTGTGAATTGGTTCCGTTGAAGACTCAATCTTTCCAACATAAAAAGTTTGTTGAGGTTTTGAGGCAAAGGACCTTTCAAACTCATATTCTGAACTTGAATCTGAGAGATCCTTGAACCAGAACAAAACACATGTTTCCAGCGTTGCCCACATGGATCATCACCATTTTTAGGCCACTTCAAGAGTTCTGGGTTCTCTAACCCATCTCTAAACGCCTTGAGAATTGCCAAGTCATTCGGGTCAGTCTCTGCAAAAACCACTGCAGTCAGTGACAGCAATGCTAAAGAAACAAACTTTACGAGGTGGCTTCTCATGGCAGATCCGTAAAGCTCCTACAACTCAATTCCTGTACGTTAATGGAAACCAGGCCAAAAAGAGAAGATAAGCTCCACCGAGCGGCCTCCGTGGCAGTTTGTTTCAATACCAATCTCACATTACACACGGAAGTGAAAAAAAAAAAGTAGCACAATTCACACTAACACCAATCTACATGGTACTTGCGCAAGCAGTCGGTGGCTGAATGAGAATCAAAGCAATCGAAAGCCCACAGTAGGGACTAGTAAGCTGACATCCAGCAAGAAACCAAGAAATTTGGATCTACAGAGGATCAAACAAACTCTCAACGTAACCAACAAAAAAGATGTGGGTAATGGTAAAGAACAGTAACAATAATCAGAAAAACAAAAACATTGGTAATAGATTAAAGAAAAAGATGGACCCTTTGCCTTCCTGGAGAATCTATGTGTCTCATCTAATCTTCGGGAAAGTAGATTGCGACATAGCAGGTGTTCTGTCTGTCTGTGTCTCTGTAACGTCATCCATGCGTGACGAAGACATTTTATGTCTTCTCAGACGAAGATTTGACCACCGAAAGGTTGTTATAACTCACCGGTAAATAAAGATGAGCTTGGATACTGCCACAGTATGTACTAATGTTTTAAAAATTAAACCGGACATTAAACCGGTCGAAGAAAAAGTTTAAGGTTTAGAGGTTTAACCGGTAGTAAACCACTATAAAACCGGTATATAATAAATAAGAAGTAAAACTTATAAGAATAAGTAAAAATAAAATATATTATTGAAATAAAAAATACATCAATGCTTATTATTATATAATGAATTAATAATAAATAAATATAAGTCTAATATAAATATTAAAATAATAATAAAAATTAAAATTATATTTCTGAAGAAGGTTATGTATCATCATTGTCAAAAGCTCCAGATTCTCCAACGCTATTTAAAGATTCGTAAACTACGCTTTCATCTAAAGTATTTACATCAACTTCTTCTACTGCATTAAAATAAATTACAAATTAGTAATGTATGAAATTATTCTCAATTGTAAACTTGTAATACAGTATAATTTTAACTTAAATATGATCAAAATAAGGTATGAACTGACCATCAATAGAGTTCTAAATATTTACCTATCAAATTTCACTGACACTTGTTGTTGTCCTACTTCACGTGTCTTCGTCTTCTTAAAATGATATAATCACTGGCCACTTTCACTTCAACCAAATCCTCCATTGTCGATCACTTCTTTCTCTGAGCATAGTTAGCGATAGCCGAACACCAACTGGGACTACGTGATGAAGGCATCAAAGGCGTGCTTCCCAAAAGGGGTCCTTCATCTTCACAGGTTTTGGGCGTCGTGACTTTGTTACGGCTCGGTGACTTCCTCCTCCTCCTGGCAGGTCTAACCCTCATCGCAACTCTCATTGGACTTGCGGTTAGCAGTTTTCGTGATTTGCAGCCCAGTTCTGCTGCCTGCGGTTTTGGTTATTGTTTTTGCCGTGTTAGGGTTTATTACTTCAGGAGCTTTCGGGGTCACTGCACTATCTTCCATATCGTGGATGGTCAACTATCTCCGTCGTCTGCGGTTCCCAGAGCAAATGGAGCATGTAAAGCGACGGGCACAGGAAACGGCGGGGCAAATGGGCCAGAGGGCTAAAGAAATGGGACAACGTGTACAAACCAAGGATTTAAAATCAGACCGGATCGGACCGTCCGGTCCAACCGAAAAAGATTAAACCGGCCGGTTTTTATACAGAGAAGTTAATAGGTGAAACCGAACCAGACCAATAAACGGTTCAGACTTTTTTCGATCGAACCGGACGGTCCGAACTGGTTTTTAAAACATTGGTATGTACAATGCAGACATACTGCATGTTAATAGTATTACCTACTGCATAGAGATATAATAATAAGATGTAGTAGAGAAAATCTAGTAGAAAACAATTCTTGTTTACTGAATGTATAATTTATTCAACGTTGCTTTCCTTAAATTAACGTTTTTAACGTCAGTCAATTCTTTACCATGTAAATTCCAAACAACTTGCTTTGCTTGTGAGATGAATCAAGTTTGAGGGCCTTTGTTTTACAGAGTTTACCACTTGATCTTTATTTCAGCAAAAAAGATGATTAATTATTTCTTTTTCTTTTGTGATATTTCGTAAGAAGTAAAATCTTTTATTAATGTGCTTATTTCTCCCGAATCATTCAATATTTTATTACTGAATCGTGAAATCTTATACCAATATGCTTATTTCTTTCATAAAATATGATTCCTCGGCATTTTTATAGTTTAATGTTACCACATTATGAGATTGGATCATTATTGCTTGACATTAACATATTAAGAAATCTTTCTTAATCAAATTATTTCAAAAGCATGTGTCATTGTTGCTACAAATCTAACTTCAAGACTTGACAAGGTTACAACAAATCGTTTCTTTGATAAACATGAGATTGCTCTTCTTCCACCTCTCTTATAAAATATTCCATAATCAACTATACCTTGCAAATAAATGAAATTTCATTTTGTGGAAGATGAATCTCTTTGAATACTCCATAAATATGTTAATAAGAGCTATAACAGACATTATATCTAATTTTATTGTGGTTAAATACATCAATCTTCTCACTGTTTGTTTGTAAAAGGTATTTCAATCTCTTTTTCTTACAGATTTCTAATATTTCCCATACATATTTTTGCTAGTACGAGAACACGATTATAATAGTTTCCAAACCTCTCTAAAATATCTTATACAAAAAATTTTCTAGAAATAAAGATACCAGTGACCGCTATTTCAAGAAAATAATTTATTATTTTAGATTAACTATATCAAATTCAACTATCAAAGACTCCTTAATTCTATCAAACATAGAATTATTATTTCTAGTATAAATTGATCATCTACGTATAAACAAACTATAAGCATCTTTTGATTATCCTCCAATTTTATGAAGAGTATATGTTTATAAGGATAATTTTGAATTTTTTTTCCTTTAAAACCTAGGTTTTCATAAAGTTGTGTCAAGTCTATATGCCTTGTTATGAGCCATACAAAGCTTATTTAATTTATATTACTTAAATTATTCCCCATTCCTTTCATATGTTCATTGGGTTGATTAATAAAAACATGCTCCTACGAGTCTTTGGGTAAAAATGTTGACTTGAGATCAAATTGGTATATAAGCTATGGATTTTGTATTGCTAATGAAATCAACAATTTGATTATATCGTGCCTTACAACCAACAATTTCCTGTGAAATCAAATTCTCATTATTACTTCTTTGTAATTGATATCCAATTATTGATTATAGCCTTTGGACACCGTAAGTGCTTTTATTTATCAACTTCACTACTTTTTTTTTAATTTGTCTTATAGATCCATTTCACGCTAATTGTCTTTTGTCCTTTTAAAAGTTCAATAAACTCTTAAGTATTATTTCTCTCAATATTCGTAATTTTTTTATCCATTGTCTTTCTCCATTTTGTTTACTTGACTATTCCTTCAAAAGTTATAGGTCGAATATAAAAATAAAGTAAAATGTCTAAGTAGGTCCTTAACTTAGTCAATCTTTATTACCTTATAATCATTCTTCCATGTTAGTATATATTTAAATATTTCATGTCTTTGTTCTATTTTTAGTTGTAGGTGAGCTATAAGTTGACTCATTTTAAATATCTTCACATTGCTATAACTACTCCTCAAATTCTTTGCCATTCTCTTCATCAAAATCAGTTGGAATATGTTCTTAGGCTCCATCTTCATTTCTTGGCTATATTTTTTCTTCATAAAAGATAATATCTTAACTAATGAAAATTTTCTTAATATTAGGATCATACAACTTGTTAATGTTTGAATGATCACTAATACTAAGAAAGAAACATTTTTCTCCTTTGTTATCTAACATTTTTCTCTTTTGATCTTCGCATATATACTTGAATATTTTGGAATAGCTTATATATGGTCTTCTTTCATTTCATGTTTCTTCTAGCATTATATTTTAAATTACTAGACTCCTATTCAAAATATTGACACTCTATTTCAAAGTGTCGAGAAAAAAGTCCTTAGTATAAACCCCTCACCAGAGGACTTCTCACTATGTTTATGATTATGCAATTCATTCTCTCTCACACCATTTTATATGATATGTAAGCTATTTTTATTTGTCATTTGACGCCATTATTATCATAAATTTTGTCAAAGTCAAGCAAGTTATACTCCTATCTATGATTTGTTAATAGTACTTATATTAGATCTCTGACTTTTTTATCAACTTTGACATTATAGCTTTTAATATTTTAAATCTTCAAATTTCTCCTATGAGAAGTAAAAGTTTTTTTTTTACGTTAACATCAATGAAAGTAATAATGTATTGCTTGCCTCTATTAGAAATATGACTGATTGACCTACGAATATTTAGAGTATAAATTCTTCAACAACTTTTTAACTCATTTCATTGTTTCCTTTACAAATGGATCTCAGTATTATTTGCTGATAACATTTTCTTCACAAAATGTAAAGGAACAATAATGGTAGGGTGCAATATAATGTGGCACAAGCTACTAATACTTATCTCCTTCCTCTTATGGCTTCTTATTAAGAGGAAATTACCTACTCTTGATAGAGTGCACTTTCTAAACATAAGAGACACTTGTGTGCTTTGTAAGGAAGCAAAGGAATCTATATATCACATATTCTTTCAACGTAAATTCTCATCAGAGATATGGAAAGCAATAGTCAAAATATCTTAAATTGATATGTAGAGTCAAACTTACACATACTTCTTAGACTGGCTTATTTAGAATAGTTCAATCATTGGAGGGGATAAAGCAATTACCATCATAGCTTTTGGCTCTTCCAACTTTCACCTGTGGAAGGAGATAAATCTTAGATGTTTCAATAAAAAAAGAAAGACTTGTGATGATAATGTAAAAGGTGCTTATTATCTGGATTCAAGAATATATCTTATTACATAAAGAATTGATAGGATGTAGCCATCTTATGTTGCTTTCTTAGAGCCTTTATGAGGGAATTTCAAGCGAAATCTAGGTCAACCAACCTCTAACTACTCCAAGATAAGCTCTAACAAGAGGATGTAATCCTAATAGCAGTTGCTATTACTCCTTACTCTAGACTTCACATATATCATAAATCAATTAATAGCTAGAGCATGTAAAAGATGTTAATGGGGAATGAAACTTCAAAACAAGAAGAGGACTATATCCTAATGGAAGTATACATACAAACATGAGGAAGGACATATGTCCTTATTTGGATTTGTGTTTAGTGTTAAAGATGTTACTTAATGCTTTGTATACTTACTATTTACTTGACTTGCATATTTTTACTTTTCTTACTAATATTATTAGTCTAACACTAATGGTCTTACATTTTGTATGACAATATATACTCTTTACAATTCAGTGAATTCTTTTACATTTGAAGAAATTTGGAAGACTAGCAACTATATTTTTCTATTAAGGCATTATTTGGACATAACAAATATGTCATAACTAAGCTACTTCTTTTAATTCGGTAAGAAGTGTGATTTATTAGTTTGGATTATTACTTACCTTTTAGATAACAAGTACCTTAGAGTTATCTCTAAATTTCACATTATCTCAAAATGACTCATTTAAAGTTAAAAAAAAGAATTTTTCCACATATATGACTACTAAAATGAGTGTTGAAATACTACATATATTATTAGTTTTTATATGGCAAACCATTCAATATAGATTTTTCTCTTTATTTTATACACAATTCGATTTCTCTACCTTCTCTTTTCTATTAGGTAGCTTAGTTTAACATTTGAGATGATCATCAATTGAATATGTGATATTTAAGGCACTCTACCTTAGATTTCTCAAATGATTGATCTTGTCTTTTGTCTTTTCCTTAAAACTGATCATTATGAGCTTTGAAATACTTATTGGCTCTATCTCTACCTTTAGAATTTAGGAAGGTAGATGCTTTTAAAACTCACTCCTCTATATTTAGACTTATATTCGTTGACAAACAAAGAGCTTTGGAGTTTATTAATCATAAGTGCATTTGTGTCATTAGTTTCTTTAATTGAGTAGAAAATATAATTAAACATTTCTATAAAAAATACAGTACCTTATCATTAATTTCAATATTATCCATCTTCTTACCATGAAATTGCTTGTTGGTTATTCCCATAATGCTTATGCAATATAATACAAGGGCAACTAGCCAACTTCAAAAGATCCATTGCTTATACCTAGGAGACTAGTTATAAAAGTTAGGAATAAGAAGGTTAAAGAGAATTTGCATAAGTTAATTCAAGACATGTATGTTAATAAAGTTTTAAAGGATGCTTAGAGAACAATTTTGAGGGGCTTACTAAACCTATGAAAAGACCAACTATTGATTAGTTTGATTCAAGGTAAGGTTAAAAAATGGACATGAACATGTCATTAGATATGGTACTGTTACAACCTATGTAACTCTTAAGAATAAAGAAAATGGCTTAACATATAATTGTAAGCTAGCTCGTGTAACTATTGAAAATTTAAGTTGAAATAACATAGCCTCCAACATGATTATGTCCTAAGATCTATCAGCCACCAAAATTCTAATTTGTAGATCGTATTTAAGGAGTGTTTTACACACTATGAAGGATTTTTTTTACATCTTTGTTTATTAAGGGGCATAGAAACTTTTTTTCATTTTTCTTTAAAGAACTAAACAAAATCGAAAAAAACTTCAACTTACTAAAGTCCAAGAAACCTAATGAACTAAGGATCAAGGAAAGAAAAGATTAAATCACAGGTTAAATAAGAAATGAGGAATTCAAATAAGGTAGGGAAACACTAGTAAAAATATTAAATAGGGTTCATAACAATTTTTTAAATTAACCTTACCAACTTTTCTTTTCTTTTCCTTTTTTCCCTTTCCTATCCTTTTTCTTATTTTATTTTCTTTTCATAAAAACATGATTGGATAAAATAATACAAATAATAGGGTTTAAAACGGTCGAATAGCCACAAATTGAGGGACTAGATCGAGAGAATCCCCTAACGTAATAAGTAGAGATGGACACACCTATATACAATGATGAAATAATTTTGATTTTTTGGTTAAAACTTTAGAGATAGTAGAACTTTATACTTGATATGGTTAATTAAAACTTTATACTTGACTCTTTAGATGCTTTCGGATTCCCTTCTTTATTCACCTCTTGGAAAGAGGAATACATCACTTCCATATCCTTTAGCAACATCAATGGTAAAGCTTATATGATATTCAAAGATTCAAAAGAATAAGGTAATAAGATTCCATATCCTCCTATTTATTGAGGTGCTGACTATGCTTTAAAAACACGACATTAAAAGGAACTTATTTTTTAGATAGACTTGTTGTATCCTAAGGTTTAGCAAAATAAAACTGAAAATTTTGGAACCTTCATCAGAATTAGAATCACATGTTTGTGTATCACCATTTGCTTATATAACATAGAACTAACTCATAAAATAATACACCACTTATTTGTATAACATAGCAGTCAAATAGTATAGTTAACAAATACTGTCATAAAGTTTACAAGGACCCAAAACTTTTATTGTGATTTGAAATCTTATAGAATGATGAATACTTTAATGAGAAAAGGTTTTAAAAATACAATAAACTTAACAGATATACTTGGTGTTTATTCAAAATTGTTCTTATCTACTATGTTTAGTTTAAAATTGTTATTATCTTCTTCATTTGATAATCCTTTTACATGTTCATCACTTCTATGTTTTTGTCCCTATTTTCAAATATTTTCTTTTATACCTGTCATATTTTTAAGAATTATATATATAAATATGTGATAAGATAGATAATACTGAATAAAAGTTAAAAAGGAATAAGAGTAATTAATTAATTTAATTTGATTTCAATAAATAAACTAGATGTTTGTTAATTAAATTAATAACTTTGTTATAATTATTAAGGATATAAATAAAATTAAGTAATTTATTGAAAGAAGTATAATCATTCAATTTTCTGTTTATAAACTATTATAAATAAATTAAATAATTCATATAAATGAGTATTTTTGATATTTTAATATTTCCAATTCTTAATCTTATTGTTCCATTTAACTAACAGCAACCCCACAATAAGAGTTTCATCGAGATTTAGGCAGGTCTAATAGTAGGAAACTTTTTCCTTACTTGATGGAGGGATTCTTTCCTAACCGTGTCATTTAAGTAGTGAGCTATTGATATTTAACTGAAGAAGTCCAATCTCAATATAAATTATTGAATAGTTGAATTAATGCACAGATTTACGACTAGCAAATGTTCAAAACATGCTAAAGACCACTGCATTCCTAGTTTGGATTCTCTCTTTACGCCACATTTTAATGTCTTCACCTTTTTCTTATAATATCGAACAAACACGGAAAGTTTTCTTAAATGATAAACTACTGAAATTAATAAAATAAATTAAATTAAAAGAAAACAAACAAAATAAAGTATTGGATTGCAATGCTTTGATGTTAGGCACCAGACGGATCACGAAACAACAAACTAAAGGTGTACGGCTTTTTACTATTTTTTTTAATAACTCGAGTTTGAGATCCGATCATTTCTAATTCCATGAAATACCTCTTTAGACTCATAGATAGGTAAATTCGCGCCCGATCCTAATCGATATCGTAAGACTGATCCAAAGATAAGTTGTCATCATCAGAAGAATTACATCACCTCAAATAGAAGCTACTCCTCCTAAAATTTAAACCCACAACCTTCTCACAATCCCCTTTCTCTTTCTACCGCTAGGCTATCCCGTGAGGGGCTTTTACCATTACTTGTTTCTGGCAGCATATGATATGCATCATTAATTGCAAAAGATATCGACAACGAAGTTCATGATTTTATAGTGAATGATTGTGATAGCTACGAGTGTTGCGTGACCTCGTTCAATGTGAACGTGGCATGCAAGACAATAATATTTCCCCCTTTTATCCAACTGTTCCATTTGTTTGCGTGACAAAAGTCAACGTCGGAAGATAATAAGAAGTTGTACTATCCAAGTTAGATTTAACTGCACATTTGATAATCAAGACAATGCGTGAGAACTAATAACTATGTATAAAAATGAAAAGGCAAAGAAGACGTGGCTCCATAATTATGATCATTATTAACGTGACCATGTTACCGCGAAATTTACGGATTTAACGAAGCCATGCTTACTTTTATGGACCTACATAGCCATTTGAAAGGTTTGTGTTCTTTTCTTGAGGAAACTTGTGCTCTTTTAGTTGCTTAGCCACAAGAGAGTATAGAAATGTATATCCATATTTTTATGATACGAAAAGATATGTAAATCTTAATTTTATATTTAATTCTTATAATTTGAATATTTCAATAAAAATAATCTGTGGATTCAATTTATAGTTTGATAAATTCTTTGTGCTCTATATGTTTTCAGAAAAGAAGATCAGGAATCCAATAAACAGTCTCTAATTATTATTTTGTTCAATAAATGATATTTATCAGTTAATTAATTTAATAGTGACATTTTCAACATGACAAAAAGTAACCCAAGTTATTTTGATCAACTAGAATTAATTAAAATAAAAATAAAATAAAAGACTATTCTTATCAAATTTTAAAATAATTGATTAATAATTTTTATAAAACTATAAAGGCACATTTTAAAAGTAAGACTCGTTATAGAATCTTCCACGTTGATTTAAAAAAATCACTGTATGACTTGTATTTGATGTGTAATTAGACTTAGTTGATTTTAATCTAAAATGCGGGCATGCTTGAGAGGAATTCTCTTAGAATTTATCAACAGTTTGGAATTCCTGAATCCTAAACTTTTCAACTGATTTTCATTTGCTTGAATTCGAATTTGTACAAAGATTACACTTAGATCTTTCAAATTTGAAATCCTTACTTCCATATTTATTATAGAAGATAGTAAATCTCTTTGAATTACCACCTTTTACTATTCTCATATGATTTGACCATTTCTACATTGTAAATACTCCTTATTACTTCTTTCACCTTTCAGCTTAACTGTCAAATAGTTTTATTCTCTTTTCTGATTTCCACACCCTTCCGTTATGACTTTTATAAGTATGGCTTCTTCTCACCACACTTCTTCTTCCTCTTAAACACCACTGACGTATGTCTCTAATTCCAAGATTTTAAAAAAATACATACAATCTTCCTAATTCCACTTCTTTTGTAAGTTGTTAAACTTGAAGTGTTATTTATTCCATCTAAGCCCCCTCCACTTTGTATAAGAATTAGGTAAAGAGTTCTTGTGCTTTAATGTTCCTTTTGGCCTATTAATTCTACCCTTTGAACTTCTATTTTTAGCACTTTTAAAGGCTATCCTCACTTCAACCTCAAATGCAGTCTTTCTCCTACTATTGATAATACCCTTCCTATGGATGCTTCTCATCCATCGGTCCCTTATATAGGAGAAATAAGTAAGTAAAAATTTCCTATAGAATTTGCTTTGTTTCAGGTCCCTGAATCCTTAAAAGCTTGGCCTAGGAATGTAGACCGTTAAGCTAAATGGGTAAATAAGATATACCCATCTTATCACTTAGCCTAGAAGAAGTAAAGGCTTCTGTAACTGATAGATCTTTCTATGAATTCTATAAATTATCAGCCTAATATTGTATTTGCAATTTTAAATTTTGGAGTCCTTCATCTAACTTATTTATGTTTCTATTTGGGTATGCTTCTATTTCTTTGAAAGAGGTCCTCTTTTTGACTAGATTGCCTATTATCATAAAGGACGTTGTTTATTTGGTTGAAGAAACTACTACCTCAGAGTCTAGTGTTTTAAAATATTCTTCTTATTCTCAATTGATAAATAGCTATACTTCTTTAAAAAGTCATGTATCATAAGAACATGTGAAATTCAATTGGGTTTTTCTAAATTGATTTATTTTTTTGTCCTATTAATAATAAACCCATCTTGGAATTTCTTCCTTCTTGTAAAGCAATAGCTTATGGTAAGTTTTCTTGTTTTAAGTTCTATTTTCTTGATGTTTCTATATAGAAATTTGAGGAGATGCCTTTCTAACCTTCCTTTACAGTGCCCAATCCTATGTGCGTGGTTTGTCTAACTTTGGACATTTTTCTTATTTCCCTAAGCTTAAGGAAAGAAAAGGTTTACCTTCTTCCGACCTTAGATTTCCTAACTTTCTCGACCTTCGGCGATCTACCAGTTTTTATTGTAAGTCTTATAAAGACATCTTTGATATTTTGTTATCACTAAAGTATCGATCTATAAAACAGTTGGATCCTTTTAGATGGCTAAAAATCTTCATAAATTTTGAGTCCTCTTATTTGGTTGTCTACCAAAAGCTTTTCCTTATTTATACTAACTCTATAATTTTCATGTTTGGTCGTGATAAAGCCCTAAACAATTAGACATTATGAATTCATGAAGAAATAAATTTTATTTATTTGATTTTTCAGATTATTCGTTATTCCAATAATTATAAAATGAGATCAAAATTATTCTAATAAATTGTTACATTTTTAATTGATTTATATGAAACTTACAATTTACTAATTATTGTTTGATTAAAGTATATAATACATGATTAACTATTTAAACAAAATATTTAATTTATAATTAAATCATTTAATATGTGCAACTATGTCAAGTAAATAAACTTTTGCATTCTTATATTGTTCATTGTTGCCATGAGAAAATAATATTATAAATACAAAAAATAAATTTTGGAAAGGAATATTTATAACATGATAACAAACTTACAAGTAGATATTCATTATACATTCACTATCCTTCCTACCTTATGAGAAGTTAAATACATAGTAGAAAATAGTTCATTTAAACTTTTCTTATGTTATATCCGTTTAAAATGACTTTTAAGATATGTCTTGATTTATGAGAGTATACTCATTACTCAACATAATATGAAATTGTAAATGCTCAAGTAATTTTTTATTTAGTATGATGAAGTCATGTTTGATATATGTGTTATTATAAAGAAAGATGTAAGATAGTGTCTATCTAGACATGCTTATAATTTGACTATTGAATTTTGTAGTTATGTAGTGATTTACATACAAAAATTTATTATTTAATATTAATTTATTAATTTAATTTTGACATGTGTCTTCAATTATTTTTACTAATAATGTTAGACCCCAATTTTTGAGTAAAAATAAGAAATATTCAAAATGGATGAGTTGATTGAAATAAAGTTAAGTGGCAAGAACTAAAAAGAAAAAGTTTGAAAATATGAAAAGTTTGACTTTTTGGCCTTTGAGGATTGACTTTTGATTTAGGCAAAATTTGATAAAATGGTCTTCTGGAAACTTGTAGATTATGTTAAGAGTTTTCTGTAGCCATAAAGTTTGCAATTTTTCGATATCGGGAGTGGAAGTTATGATCAGTCAAAGTTTATGTGTGATAGGGTTGACTTTTGACTTTAATTATGACTGAATCTTTGACTGAGAAATTAACCTAGTTAGAGGTTAATTGAGCTTTGATGTTCTTCATGAAAATTGAAGGATTTGTTTTGATCTTTATTTCGATATAAAGTATGCAATTTTTCGATCTCGGAATAATAAGTTATGATTTTTACAAGTTTATGTTATGGTTTTAGCATAGATATTAGAGGACATAACCTTTGACGGGAAAATGGACTCCCTTAGGAGTCGAATTGAGTTTTATATCCTTCGTGGAAGATGTAGAGCTTCCCTCAAGCTTTCTATAGAGACTAAGTTTGTCAAAATTGGAGTTCGGGATTAAGAGTTATGAATTTTGAAAGTTTCAGATTTTTTCATGTGGAAAAAAAAAAGAAAATGAAGTATCCCCGTCGCTAGGGCGACGCATCGCCTTAGCGATGGCGAGCGTCCGGCTCGCCGTCGCGAGGGCGACGCGTCGCCAGGGCGACCTCGCCCTCGCCTCACCCAAACGAGGGCGTTCCGCCCTCGCACGACGCCATTTTTCCCTTGCGTGTAGCGACGTCGTTTTGGTTCTTTTGGTTACTTCCTCCTCCAAATTCAACCTTTGTTCACTATTTTGCTCATATCTTTTCCGTCCGACATCCGATTGAGTTGATTCTTGCGGCGTTGGATTCCTAAGGCAATTCCCTACATCCTCATAGGAAATTTGTAATTTTATGAGATTAAATTAATGGTTATTAATTTAATCAAAGTGAGTCGAGAAATTTTCTGAACATAATTCAGTGTTTTGAGAAATTCGGGATCTACAGAGATCCGATTGAAGTGATTATTGAGGCAAAATAAAGCTAAGACAAGGGGCTACAAATCATATGAAGAAATGAAATGTCAATTTTGCCCCTAAGACCTTCAAATTATGAATGGAAGTTTGGATTTGTGTGTAGTTTTTGGATTGGAAACATCTGAGAGTATTTTGAGCATAACTTTTGACCTGGGAATCGAAATGAGGCGATTCTTGATTTGAATTAAACTAGAGACATAAGGCTACAATTGTTATGCAGACATTTAGTTTTAATTATGGGATTAAGAATGTAAATTTCTGGAATTAAATTAGAGTAATGTTTAGTCTCGAATTTTTCGCAGGTCTGATAGTATTTTGGCTATAACTTCTTCGTTTCTGATCCGAATTGAGCGCGGTCGGTGGCGTTGAATTCGTATGATTGAGAGAAACATTTATCTAGAAGGAAGCTTTAACAAATTCCTTCAACTTGATAGTGCGAATCAACCCGCAAGTAAGCATGACTTTAAGCTTTGAATGGAGGGGCAATATGGTCATTTGACCTCCATTAGTGACATGGCTTTAAAACACAAAAGGAGATGTCGTTTTTAGCCAAATAAAGCCACGAAATTGGCTGAAAAATCAGAAGAAAAGAAGAAGAAAATAAGAAGAAGAAGAGTGGAGAAGTTTCGGCTATGGTGGAAGATGAAAGAGAAAGCTTAGTTTTGATTTTTCTACTTGTTTCTTAGGGATTTTTGAGATGGTTCAAGAGAGAAAAAGGTGGAGGAGTGCAAGAGCTTCCTTCCAAGCCAAGAAAAGTCGAATTTCAGTGAAAAATGAGGTAAGGTAAAAAATTTAATGTGTGATTTTTGATGAATTCTTGGTTTAGAAATATGGATAATGATATGGGTTTGTGATTTATGACGTTGATTTTGATATATATGCCTTAGGTTGTGTTTAATTTTGGATAGAAATTTGTTTAAGGTTTAGGCTTAATTTTGTGAAATTTTGGTGTAGAATTATAGATGAGAATATGGGTTTGTGAAATATGAAAGCAATTTTGAAGAATTTGTGAATTATGATATTGAATTTAGATAAATTGGTTTAGGCCAATTTTGATATTTGGGAATTTTTGAAATTGGTGGTTCAGATATCTTGAAAGTAGTATGAATTGATGAATTATGACATCAATTTTGAAAATTAAGTTATTTATGATATTGAATTTGAGTGAATTGGTTTAGATCAAAGTTTGAATTTGAGGATTTTAGAAACTCTTGTTTTAGAAAGCTTGGAAATATGATGATTATGAATTTCCGATAGTTAATTTTGAGAATTATGCAAATTATGATGTGGAATTTGAATGATTATGGCTTAGGTCAATTTTAATTGAAAGAAGGAAAGAAGCAAGGATCATTTGGAGCTTGAAATCAAGTTTCGGGCATTAATTCGAGGTGGGTAGCACTTTTATATTTTGATTTGTAAGCTATACATGCAATTTAGAAAAATTAAAGAAAGCAATTTTGAAAGATTTAAAGAAAGCAAAAATTGGACTTTTGATAAATTATTGTTTTTGTAAATGTTTGAAAACAATGTTGATTAATATTTGAAAATATGATTTTCGAACGATTTCTGAGAAATTAGTACAGTTTAAATTCATTTGTTATAAATGCATTATTGAATTATGCACATTGTTGAAAACATTGATTGAATGATTGTGATTGTTGAAATTAGTATTTGAATGATGAATTGATTGAATTGTATGCATTATGTGAATGTGTGAAAATCAAGATTTACGAAAAGTGCCTTCGGGCAATTCGACCTTTCGTTTTCACTTATGTGTTAAGTGGGTTTGGTCAGGTCCTTTGTGAGTCAGTGCACTGTCTCTATTCGTTTATAGCCTTGTTCAGGCTGCCCGCTAGCGGCACGAAGCTCCGATTTCGGACTCCCTTCACGGCTATACTGGACCGCTATGCGGGAAAGTGTAGTACGTTTCGTTCACTTATTTGCATATAACCGCTATGCTTGAATGTGCAAGATACGCTCGCTCCGGACCGAACCAGACCATTCTGATATGTTACGTGCTTTGATTTGTTTCTGTGTGCTGCATTCATGTAAAAAAAATTTGAGAAAGGAAAAAGTGAAAATTGTTATGAAAAGTTTGAAAAATTGAAAGGTTTGAGGAAACCGTTTTGAAAAGTTACAAAGTTTGAAAAATTAGCCCTTTTGGCAAAAAACTTACGAAAATTGATTTCTGCTTATTTTTAAATAGGGGGGTTTAAGTGCGCCTAATAATTTAGTTGCTTAAGGAAGATTTAATGATCTAACTTGGCTCTTGTTATATTGGTTACTATAATGAAGAACCATAACATTTGTTTATATTGTAACAGACATTTGAAAGGTAGGGCCATAACTAAAATCATTAGGCTAGGATCAAAAGTGATGTAGAGCCTTATAACAAAGTCATTCATGATATAAAATGACAAATGAAGACTTTGTTTGAAGAGTTTGAGCATGAGAAAAATAGAAGACAAAGACTAAACTACAAAATTGATAGTGGAAGTTTATTTTTTGATAGTCAAGATGATACTGGAGATTTGAAGATGGTGTTATTCCTATCTATCAAGAAGGAAATGTTACACATGATGAGAAAAAAAGAAGATAGATTTCTAACTCTTTTTTTTGCCATGAACAACTCCTGGAGCTTAGTCTTCAATTCATAGTACCTTATAATCTAGAGAAATGACTCATAATGTGGACATGACAATTGTTAGATGGTGGTATATTTCATGTGTATCATTCAATGCCACCCAATCTTATTATTACCAGATTATGATAGATGTTATTCTCTCTTACGATCCAGGATATAAGACTCCTTCAATTGATGACAATAGAGAAAAACTTATAAGCAGCTATGTTTATGAAATAAACAATTATTTGGTTGAAAGAAGAATGACTTCGGTAACTTATATGTGTTTAATTATGTATGATAGTTAGATAAATAGAAGAGATGATCGTATTATCAAATTTTAGTTTATTATATTAATGAGACAATATTTTAAAGTCTATTGATGCATATGATCTTGTTAAAATGCTGATATTTTGTTTCAAATATTGATGAAGTTGTAAATAAATTTACGTTAAGAATTATTGTTCATTCATTATCGATAATGATTCTACTTACAAAGCAACTCATAAAAGATTACAAAGTAGGTATTATTTTTTCATTGGACTCCTTATGTTTCTCGGTATGAACTTTTGTTGTAATATTTACGGTCATAAAACTTTATTATTTTTCTATTTGATGTTTTGATGTAATTATTCTTTATTATGTTATGAAAAACATTTTAAATACTTTGTATTATCCTTAGTTTTATATTAATATGATTATTAAATGAATTTATTTTAGATTAATAGTTATTGTTATTTATATGTGAAATATGTTAAAATAATATTAATAGAAATAAATAGATTATTGGTATTTTAAATTTTTTATTAATTTTTTAAAATATTGTTGTTGTAAAATTATAAATTATATAACATAATATTGGGAATAATTTTTATCATTTTAAAAATTTCCTGAAATGTTATTAAGTATGGGCGGTTACTAGTATATTACTGTACTAAAACCAATTCTGGTACCGGTACTAATAAAGTAGTTGTAACATTGATCTCGTCCCCCTTAACAGTAACACCCTTAATTCAAAAGGAGTCCCTCTCTTGAGAAACAAAATAAGGGGGCGGTTGGTTTGTACGAGGTAATGGTAATAAGAATGAGAATGAATATAATGAGGAATAGGAATAGATATTATCATTATAATTATAATGGTTGGTTAAGAGGAATGAATGATTACCATTACCATTAACAGTGGTTGGTTTGTAAAAAATATAATTAATTAATTACAATATATTAATTAATTAGAATATTATAATTAATTAATTAGAGTATTTGAATTAATCTATGAATTATATTTCAATTAATTATATTGTAACTAATTAATTAATTATAATATTTTAATTAATTATATTATAATTAATTAATTAATTATAATATTTTAATTAATTAATAACAATATTTTAATTAATTATATTTTAATTAAATAGTAACAATATTTTAATTAATGAATAATTATATTTTAATTAATAATAATATTTTAATTAATTATAATGTAATTAATTAATTAATAATAATATTTTAATTTATTATATTGTCATTAATTATATTTTAATTAAATAATTAATTAAAATATTTTAATTAATGAATAATTGTATTTTAATTAGTTATATTGTAATAAATGATAATATTTTAATTAATAATTACAATTTTTAATTAATGAATGAATTATATTTTAATTAATTATAGTAATTAATTAATTGTTTTGTTTTATTTTAATTGATTATATTTTAAATAAATAATTAATTACTATATTTTAATTAATGAATGAATTATATTTTAATTAATTATAATGTACTTAATTAATATTATTATTGTAATTAATTATGTTGTAAATTAATTATATTTTAATTAATTAATTAGTAAATGAATCTCTACTAAGGAATGATTTTCATTCCTATACTAAATGGGGGGTATGGAGGATTCCTCCAAAGTGGGATATCAAACTATTACCCATATAATCATAATTAATAATCAACCACTCACTAAAAATCAAATGATGGTATGTATTCTCGCACAAGCATATCTTTTCTTTTTGTCTAATTTAATTACAAATTTTCAATAAGAATATTTTAATGCTAACAAACTAAAACTATAGTTAAATTTATCAACTACGTTTCTCTACGTGAATTAACTTTGACTGACTTTCCGTTTGACAGTTTTTAAAAGGAAATATTTCTTTTTCAGGCATGATTGATGATCATTTCTTTTTTCTTTTCACTCCAGTTATTTGGCAAGGAATAACTCCTTCTCATTTGCCTAATTTCTACCCTCTTCTTTATTTTTTTTCCTGACATAATAAATTCCAACTTTTGTTAAGGGCATATCTTTATTTTAAATATTAATAATCTCATGTGTTTGATTTTTTTGACTTGTCTTGTTTTCTAAATATTTTGATGATGTCGACTATGAAGCGTGCTTTACAAATCTGAAACGAAGATCGTTTTCGTGTTGATCATTAAGTCTTAAAATTTCAATTTATTTTAGTAACTGAAATTAAAATTATTTGTTTGTCGAAAATTTAATTAATAATAGAGTATGATTGTTCTTAACCGAAAAGAGTAAAAACATACTGATTGAAGTTAAAAGGCATATTTTGAATATCAATATTTACAAAGATAACATAATATTTTAAAGTTTTAAATTGAATTTAAAGCATACTTTTAGAAGCCTACTTTTTAGTTAATTTTAAAAAAGCAAATTAACTGATAGCAAGGCTCAATTTTATTTTATAATAAAAAATAACGTCATGACAGTTTTAACATGAGAAATTAACCTTATCAAAATTTTAAAACATTTTAAAAGTTAAAGTTGAATTTGAGTGTTTCAAAAGTTAAGATTTAAATTTTATTATTTTAAATATTAAAGTTAAAAGTACACCTCTAATTTAAGGATTATAATGTATTGCATTTTCACATCTTATATGAGCTTCATTACATTTATTTTATAATATATTTCTCTTTTAAGTTCCATAATTTCCGTGATTGGATTTGCAGTATAATTACCTTTATTAAAAAAGATTTAACGCGCTGGATGTTACTAATGATGATTTGACGTTGTAACGGCAATTGTCTATAGTGGGGCTTGTTATTGCATAAAACTGGTGGGTCCGCGGCAAAGGCTTTTGATAATTTCAATTACACCTTTCTTAAATGTTGATTCTCTAGTGACTTCTTTTCCTTTTCCAAAATTGTCGGGATGGTTTAATATCTAGGAAATGTAACGTAACGTAAAGCCCGGAATGAAGTTATGAAGTTATTCGGCTGCTGATCTTCCGTTAATCATGCCAATGATTTGGGTTGACTTCTGGCTTTTGGAGCTAACCACTCTAAACTTCTATGACTACTCTTTCTGTACTTGCAATGTATTTTCTTTTTTCCCAAAGACAAGCACGCATGCAATCTGTATAGCTTATAGTATTATCAAGCGTCTGTCTTATAGATCACTTTAGTAAATTATAATTTTTAAATTATAAAACACCTATTTTCTTTCCTCTTCTCTTTTTTATAAGACTTTGAATCACTTTTTCTACCACAGTTTGACTTGACAGGACTTGAAATCACTTTTCTTCCTCTGGGTTATAAGAAACCCCTTTCAAAAACCAAGCCGGTTCTAAGGCCAATTATAATAATAGGAGGAGCTTTTGCATTTGTAGAAAGTTTGAAGTTTTGACTGTCGAACAAAAATAAGTGCCCAATTGCATTTTAGGCTGTTCTCTAGAGACAGAGTTCTGGAGACAAACATAAAGTAAATGGCTAATTGCAGCAAAAGCCGAATGAAGATGCCAAAAAAACCGATGATAGCCTTTTCTTTCTCTAAAGCAAGCTACTATTAATAATTTAATCCAAGACTAAGATTTCTACTTCTCAAATAATGCCCTAACCTTAGGGATCTTCTTCCACATCCTAAATGAACAACTAGAAATCAAATAACAAATTCAAATGACTACCTTCATCGAAGTTGAGCATACGCCTCTGTGAACCTGTTTAGTTGACATTTTGTTAAGAAGCAAGGCACCTGTAACATGAATTATATAGACGGCGTCTTCTTGACATAATGGAAAGATAAATAGTAAGAACTTGAATCGAAAATAAAATAACTTGGCTAAAATATATCAAGAAAAATCCATTACTTTTTTTAAAAAGAAATTAAAATTAGTCATTGAAAATTGTAAAAAGTGGAACCATATCAAAAATAATGTATAGAGGAATTATTGAAATTCCCCTCACCCGAATAACCAATTAATTAACATTGAACTCATCTTTTGAACAATAAAGAAAATAAAAGACTAAAGTGAGAACTACTAGTCCACACTTTGCCAAATTAAGGTTGATGCTCCGGAAAGATTACAGAGGACACCATCTCACTACACCACCTTTCTCGTATGGGAGCAAAGAGATACATGGGTCGTAAGAGTGTCTTACCACATCAATCTTCTCAGTGGGACTGTCTTAATTCCTATTTTTGGTTGGCCGAGGATGAACCAAACGCCACCTAGTTGTCTTCTCTTTCATGTGCCAGATTCCATCACCACCATATATTTAATAATCTCCAATTTGTTATTTTCCATTGCATACTCTAGTCTTTACTAGCACGTTGTCAAAGTACCCAGGAGTCCACAATCGCCTGGAATAGTTAGCTCATTTAGAAGGGCACTGTAAGGATATAAAGAGTTTTTCTCTAATATTATAAGGAATACTATTTAAGGTTTTCCGAAGAGGTCTGACCTTCCTTTGGAATCTTCTGAGGTTGTGTTCTTTCCATATTTCATACATGTAGGTTCCAAATCCTAATAGATAGACCTCATTATAGTCTTTAGGAATCCTAGAATTATCCAAGAATCATTTGGACACCTTTTGTAAACTTTGGGAAGCAATGTTCTAGAGACATTTGCTTTTGACAATGTTCTAAATAGTGCTTGAATAAGGGCAATCAAAAAATATATTTTCACTACTTTCCTTCCTCATATTACAAAGTATGCAATTCGAGTTGTGTTTTAGATAAACAAAATGTATAGTATATTGAGCGTATTTTTAATTGCTAACCACAACAAAAAGAAAACCCTAAAAAAATAAGATTTTGTTTCAAACCAACTGGTGCCATTTAGTAACATGAGTACATAAGTGAAAAACTTCATTACATTTCTTGCTAGAAAGTAATCTGACAGGAATGTTGTTCCAGAGATAACGGTCCAGGTTATTCAAATTAGGAGCGTAAAGGGGACTTAAATGATTAATATCAGTAGACCTTCATTGATCATATGATACACTTTAGTATGCCTATGGAAATCCAGTAAACTGATCTTAGCCAATTGATTTTGAATTAGAGAGTATTTCTAGTCCAGTTATCAAACCATAGGCTAGCTAGTTTTCCATTATCAATTGTGCAAGTAACATTCTTGTCTATTTCACCCTTAAGCATAATCAATTGGTTGAGGAAGTAAGAATAGGAGAGTTTAGTATTTAAAGACCACATGCTTCTTCTTTTCGGATAATAGTTGTTCATCCATCTAAGCCAAAGGGATTTTTTTTCTCCAGGAGAATAGATCACACTCTCTTTAAAAGTAGATTTTTGTTAGTACTCCTCAAAGAATGAATCCTCAATCCTCCATTTTTCTTAGGCAAATATACTTCAACCCATTATACCTTAGCTTGACTTCCATTTCCAAATTGAACCCCTATAAGAAATTCGTTAGAATTCTTTTGATGGATTTTGTAAGATTTTTAGAGAAGAAAACGTGTGAGCTCTAAAAAATATATCCAAATATAACATAAGGGGGAGCTTCCTACTAGTAAATTATTTGAAAATGAAATGAGTATAAAATAAGCATTTATAAAGAAATATTATTATCACATAATTATTAGTATTATTATAATATGATAACAATAATAACAACAACCTAGTAAAAGACGAGAGGTAATAAACAAGATGATATATTATCATAATAAAATATAATGAAGGAATTAATTACTACTAAATAAGTTGGTTATTATGTTAATAAAATATATATTACTAATATATTTAAATGTTTGTTTATCTTTTAAATATAAGTAATGATATTTAAATTTGATAAATTATTACCTTAATAAGAAATTTTATTTTATTTATTAATAATAAAATCACCAAATTAATTATTAACTTTATAAAGCTAGGGATTATGAATAGAAATAAGAAGTTAATCTTTTTTATTTATAATATTTTATAATAAATTATGAAGATTAGTCTCCAATCACAGGTTGCCGATAGAGCCACATTGTCCACCTCTCAGCTTTGCACATAACCTAAGATATCAGGTCGCTTTTGATAGGAGTAGAAGTTGAGGGAGTAAGACGAAGACAAAGATGTTATAGTATTTCTTACACAAACAAAGTCGTTTGGAAAATAGATAATAATAGCAAATGTTGTAAATAAAATACGATGTAGTTATATGTAAGCATAACAAAAACGGGGTCATATTAATAATCCACATGTCTTGCTGTAATTAGAGAACTCTACAATTATTCTAACCATTGTTATAGTCGTTAGAGGGGGAGGAATAATGTAATGAATTAATAGACTAGTTTCTCTCTTTAAATTCTCTCAGTTGCTTCTTCTCAGACTTCTCTATGTCTTCTTCTTGGCTTTAGTATTTCTATCCCTAATTTTAAAAAGGATTGTATCAAATTGGCATCAAAGCCGTGATTTGGGACCAAAGTAGTCGTTGCAATATGATAAAAGGAACTCACATGCAAGAGTGGAGATGAGTAGAGGACGGTTTATGTAATCAGATGTAGAAGTTAGAGATAAGGCATGAAACAAGCAAACAAGTACTGAAGAAATGGATAAGCCAGCTATTTTATAAAGATGATAGTGAAAATGGCATGTGGTAAAAACTATACAAAGGGGTACTGAATCTACTAATGGAGGGGGATATTATGGAGGACATTAATCCACTCCCACGAGGTGTAGCAAGATCGAGTTACCGGTGTTTAAAGGAGAAAACTTGTATGTCTGGGTGTTGAAGTGTGAGCAGTGTTTTACATTGGATCGCAATCCTACAAAATTGAAGTTTAGTCTAGTTACCATGTATTTAGAGGGGGAAGCTTTCACTTAGCTTAAGCTATATGTGAGGAAATAATTAACAAGGAATCCTTTTAACTAAGGTGAATTGCATTGGAACAGAGGTTTAGAGAGGTGGCTTTCAAAGATCCCATAAGAGAGTTGATGGAGTTGAAACAGAGGGGAAGGGTGAAGGGATGTTGTGCCAAATTTGACGTATTGTCTCAAAAACTGGTAATCCTAGAACTGTATTTGGTGAGTTTGTTTTTAAAGGGATTGAAGGTGGAGATTGAGTATCCGGTGAAGATATGGAGTCCTAGAACACTTCAACAAACTTACGATATGGCAAGGAAGTATGAAATAATGGCTCAACATTATGGAGTGATGGGACAAATTCATTAAAATGCGTCGTATTCTATGAGAAATTATATGATTTTATCAAAATCTCCAAAGTTGCTATCAACACCTATATTAGTAAATTTAAAGGGGGATAAAGAAGTGAGGTGGAGTAAAGCTACTTCTAGTAAGGAGTTAGATGAAGGTAGAGCTAAAGGCTTATACTTTTTCTATGAAGAAAAGTATGTTCTTGTTCATAGGTGTAAAAAGAGGATGTTGCAGATGTATGTGGTTGAGGAAGAGGGAGACAACGAGGAGATCAATGAAAAAGAAGTAGAAGAAAAATTGAGCATCTCTTTGCAAACAATGTCTAGAGTCTCCATGGCGAGATATCAACAAATCAAGGTATAAGATACGTCAGATAGAATGATTTTGTAAATAAAAAGTAAAACAAAATATGAAGGGAGTTAGAAAGGGTGAAAAAATTGTTGATTGTGGTAGGAGGAGGGATGAAATTGAGTTGTAATATGGTGTGTAGAAACTTGAGATGGCAAGTAGGGGGTAAAGAGTTTTGTATAGATGCATTAGGAATAGATATTAAAGGGAACGATATGATTTTGGGAGTGCAATGCTTGTTAAGGTTAGACGACATTGTGTTCAATTATCTAAAGGGAAAAATGAAGTTCTATTGGCCAAGTGAGGAGATGAAATTAACTAGTGAAGGATGTAGAGAAATGGAGGAGGTACCTGATAGGAAGTTAGCGCAAATGTGGAGTAATAATGATATGATTTGCTACTTTATGGTAATGTTTCAAGAGGAGGGAACTAAAGAAATAAAGGTGCAACAAAGAGAGTTAAAAACTTTTGTGGTAGAGGAGTAAAGGATGGATCAACCTGCATAATTTTTCAAACAATTATTGTTGAAGAAATTTTAAGTTGTTTTTGAAGAACCACTAGGGTTACCTATATGCAAATTCCATGACCATAGGATCCCTTTGAAGGAAGGCACTAAAGCTGTGAATCTAAGGCTATATAGGTACTCGGGTATGTAGAAAAAGTATTATAGAAGAATTAGTGGCTGATATGCTACAACAAAGGATTATTCATCAGAGTATGAGCCCTTTCTCAGCTCCATTCATTTTGATTAAGAAGAAAGATAGTTATTGGTGATTTTGTGTTAACTATAAATCTCTTGACTAATGTTCTACCAAAGACAAATTTCCAATCCCGCTAGTGGAAGAGTTGTTTGACGAATTGCATAGAGCTCAATACTTGGACTTTAGAGCATGTTACCATCAAATAAGGGTATATGATGATGACACCTATAAGACAACCTTCTGAACTCATAAAGGACATTACGAATTTTTCATAATGCCATTTGGTTTGACAAAATGCACTGATGACATTTCAAAGTTTAATACACCAAATACTTAAAAGGTTTGTGTTTTTTTTTTTGGGTGATATACTAGTCTATAGTAGATCACATAAATTGCATTTGAAGCACTTGCAGTTGGTGTTAGAGATCTTGAGGAATCAAAAATTACATATGAAGTTGTATAAATGTTCTTTTAGCATTTTCCGAGTAGAATACTTGGGACATTTCATTAGCGAACAAGGAGTATCTACTGACCTTTAAAAGATTAAAGTTGTTATAGATTGGCCTCAACCTTATTGTGTGGGTATTATAGATCATTTATTAAAGGCTACAAAAAATTGAGTAAACCACTTATCGATTTGTTAAAGAAGGACTTGTTCATATGGTCTTAGTAGGCAATGATTGCATTCATGACAATGACACATATATTACCAATCGCCCCAGTGCTGACACTTCCTAATTTGCTAAAGGAGTTTGTTATTGAGGCAAACGCTAGTGGTGAAATAAAGGGTGTGGTGTTGATGTAAGATAATCATCCTGTTGCTTTTGTAAGTAAATCGATGTCCCAATAGATATAAATATTGCTCTGTGTATGAAAAAGAATTTATAGCCATTATTATTGAAAATCTGAAAGGATTTAGTTTCGTAAAAATTTTAATTTTGTTGCAGTTGCTTTGAACTGTATCTGTGGTTACTTGATGTAAAACAACTGAGTCAGCAACTATAAATTTTCTGGCACAAATGAAAACAGAAAAATTAAAAATAAATAAATAAATCAACACCTGAAATTTGTTAACACAGTTTGGAATACCTTGCTTACGTCTGTCGGGCTTCCATTCAGCCTAATCAATTTCACCAAAGTACAATAATAGTTTTATATAAGGCTTTATTGAGCCGATTCACTCAACCTTTGAAACTATCCCTCGTCCTCACAACCAGTGAAAGTAATTCACACTTCAATAGCACGACCACCTAGTGCTAACCTTAATAGAGAATTTTCTCAACAATAGTTGATAATGAAAATAAGAATCAAATAACTCAAGTGATTTAAACTTTAAGGACATAAATAAAGACACTTGAGATAATTAAACAACTCTTTTAACAAAGCGGTTTCATCAAAAAATATTAGGATGTTGTTTACTAAGTAACCTGATGTAGACCTTTGATATAATCACTAGAACATCCCACACACAACAACAAAAATATCACCAACAAAATAAATGTTGCTTCACTAAAATGTCACAAACAATGGGTTTGCAAAATACATGAAAATTGATGGAGATTTTTGCCACAAAACAACAATAAAAACAGCTCAAAAAATCTCACAACCCTTAGGGAAAACATAACTACTAGATGTGGATCATATCCCCATGAAATCAGCTGCAAAAGATAATCCAAGAAACGCCAAAATTACGGCTACCAAGCCACAATATGACTGTCTTTTTTTCAACCCAAAAATGACAACACTATAACACCAAAAATCACGTAAAACATAACAAAAATTCAGCTATAAAATGGTTAATGAAAGATCTAAAAATTCAGCTACCTTAGATAGCCATTATCACCAAAATAGGCTGTCAAGAAGAGTCTAAAACTTATCAAAACTCTATATCTTATCTTGGTCAAGATATAGTGATTTGATTCCAATTAAATCCTATAATGACTAGGTTTTTTATCCCAAATAAACACTATCTTCAAAAAGTCCCATATAAAGTAGAATCTTCGGTATAATAGTATTCCACAAATAATCAAAAATTTCCAATTACAAATAATGCCCAAAATATCATAACACATATCTTAACAATTTCCTCCTTTTTGAAATTATTTGTCACATATCTAAACTCCCCCTTAAGAAGATAATTAGACACATAAGAACTCCCCTTAATCGAACATCGAATTCCAAATAACTTCCAAATGATTTCAAGTGCATATAACAACAAGTTCATCAAGTTCACATAAGCAATTTGCAAATATTCGAATAAACAATAATCCAAAGATATCCACAAAGATTAAAAAGCCAATAATCATCCATTTTCCCCATTGGGACAAAAGTATGCTAAAAAGAACAACTAGGAATCAACCTAGAAATGAAGAACATCTGCTTTAGTTTACGGAGCGCATCTAACCCCATTTGAAAAATGCACTCAATCTAATCAATTTCAATAAACAAAGCAGCATGTGGATTGATAAATGATGTAGTCAAAGGTTCAGATGTCCCGGATGAGGAATATAGCAAGTCGAACACTTGAGCTTGCTTGTTTACTTTCAAGATTTGAGGCAAAATGTTTAGCAATTTCATAGGCGTAAGAACACTAGATGTCATCCAAGGAACACCATTGGCATACAAAAATTGTGTAATCAAGCATTGAAAATATAACAGAGAGTGAGGTTTACTACCAATTGCAATCATTGCCTCAATAATGATTCTTCACAAATTGAAATTTTTCTTGGTACTAATGGCATAAACTAACTTGGCCTAAGCCGGATAAACTGAAACCATGTGAGTACTTGGCAACCAATTTGCCAACATAAGATTATGGAGCACAAAGTATTTCTACAACAATGTAGATGCGTGCAAGATAGAAGAAGATGGCTAAGCAGTCAATTTACCCCTGGTTAAGACAGTAGCCATCATATCATTAGTCACAACCCAATCGTCATATACTTGGTCACCAAGCAAATTATCAAACCCCAAAAATGTATCTAACATATATAAATCAAATCAAACCATATTACCCTCTACATACACCATATGATAGTTCAAGGTATAATCATTTAAGACATCCTTATCAAGATTACAATAAAATTCTCTAACTAATTCAGATTCATAATGTTTCGAAAACAACACAGCAGTCAACAAAAAATTTTCATTAAACAAAATATTCAAACAAAATTGTTAATCTTCATCTAAATTTATAGGATGATCAAGGACTAACTCAATGTTTGCAATGGAGTCCCATTTCTGTTCTACAGTAGAAGAATAAAACTTATAGGACAAGGCCTCACAACTAAAATTTGACTGAAGATTGTCTACGAGGGGGTTGGATAGATTTTTGAGCAACATGTTTGATCAATTTTTAGGACTCAGAAGAAGTAGTAGTTGGGGGTGACATAATCACAGAGATATGAACATTATCATCATTCAGAACATCTTCCGAATTATAGTTGAATTCCTTAATCATATGAGGCATAACCTGCAACACATCACCATCTATTTGAGACTATTCTTGAATGGAGGAGAGGTCTATAATATTGATAGGCTCTTCAGAGGATAACCTAAAACCTATTGACAACTTCCCATAAGACAAGTTTTGTCAAAGACGGCTTGAACGTCAAGAAGGACTGGCGGTATAAGGGTGAGAGACCGTCAGTGGTGAGAGACCGTCAGTGACTGCTCCAAATGAGAGGACGAAGCTTGACATTTTGATTTTCCCATGGTAGCTCCAAATAGAAGAATGCTTAATGAAGATGAAGAAGGTAGACATCGATGGAAAGACCAAAATGGGAGATACCAAAGAGAGAAGAAGAGTTTGTTTAATTTGTAAACCCAAAATGAAATTCAATTCACCTATTATGCTCATCTCAAATTCATGTGACATCAACTCCATAAATTTGTCCACCATCTTCGAATGAGTGGAACGAAACACAATATCATCAACGTAAATATGTGCAATCATTAAGTTAGATATAAACTTTTTTAAGAAATAAGGTCTTGTCATCACTACCTCTTTCATAACCTTGCTTGAGTAGGTATTGAGTGAGCCTTCCATACTAAGCCTTTGACACTTGCCTGAGACTATAAAGAGACTTCTTTAGCTTGAAAACATGATCAGTATGTACTGAATCAATAAAACCTTTTGACAACTTAACATATACCTTTTCATATGTAAACCCATTCAATAATGCCCTCTTCAAATCTATTTGGTAGAGTTTGAAGCCCTTCACACACGTTATACCCAAGAATAGTCTAATTGACTCAAGTCTTGCAACTGGTGTAAAATTTTCGTCGAAATCAATTCCTTCAATATGAGAATAACCTTGAGCTACTAATCTTGCCTTATTTCTAGTGACATTGCCTTTTTTATTAGTTTTATTACGAAATACACATTTTGTTTCAATTACATTCATATCCAATGGCATTAGCACCAATTCCCAAACATCATTGCGAGCATATTGTGCTAATTCATCTTGTATAGCTTCTATCCAAAACTCATCTTGTAAGGCTTGTTTCACATTTTTAGGTTCGAATAGAGAAGTGTAACATAAAAGTCCATCAAATTCCTAATGATCAATCCTTTTGCTCTCTCTTGTCTTCCTTCTATCACTAACTTCTCCAATTACGTTTTTAATAGGATGAATTCTTTTGATTCTTGATGGTGGATCCTTGTTAAAATCATCTTCCTGTGAGTTTACATTATTCAAAAGAATGATTTTAGTTTTAGGTACCAAGATTGTTCCTTCTTTTGCAACAACTGACTTTCCCTTTGTCTAAACAGTTCCTTCACGAGCAGTAACTGATTGCAGTTATGGGAAATTTTTGTTTATTAAGTATTCGCATTTTTGAGCTAGTTCATGAGGCTAGTTTTGAATATTTCCTTCAACTACTTTTTAAACTATCTGATGTACATCTTTCACCACAACAATTATTAATTCCATCACCGTTTTGGTTCTTTGACTAAACACTCGATATTCCTTACTATATGTCCAATAAAGATCCCTTCATCACTTTTACTCTCAAACTTTTCGAGCTATTCTCTATCTCTTAGAATATAACACTTATTGCTAAATACATGAAAGTACTTGATATTTGGTTTCTTTCCCTTCTAAAGTTAATATGACGTCTTATTCAAGTTGCTTCTAAGATATACTCGGTTGCATATGTAACATGTTGTGTTTATCGCTTCAGCACAAAACCTCGACAATATTTTTCTTCCATTTAATATGGATCTGGTCATTTCTCGAAGCATTCTATTCTTTCTCTTGACAACTCCATTTTTTGAGAGTTTTTGGTGCTGAAAATTCTTGTATGATACCATATTTCTCACAAAAGTCATTGAAACTTGCATTTTTGAACTACCTTCCATGATTTGATCGTATTCTCAACACTATCTAATTTTTAGAATTGTAACTTGCATATAAAGACTTCTAAAAGCCTTAAACGCATATGATTTCTCCTTCAAGAGTGCTACCTAAGTATATCTAGAGTAATCATCAACATAAGTCAAAAAGTTCCTAATTCCATGAGTACTAACATATTGTGTTAGTCTAACCAAATCCATGTGAATTAATTCCAATATATGAGAGGATGTAACATGTTTAACCTTTTTGTTTGACAATCTTGTTTGTTTACCCATTTGGCATGCACTACATATCGTCTTGTTATCATTGTTTATTATGAGCAACCCTCTCACTACTTCGAATTTCTTCTACTTAATAAGATCATAGTTGACATGGCTAATCTTTTGATGCTAAAGTTTCAAATTGTCGTCATATTAGACTAATTTGTAAGAAGTAGTCACCTGTAACATATAACAATTGTCTGTCGATCTTTTTCCACTCACCAAACATTCTCTTTATTTGGTTAAAATCCTGCATTCATCACTAGTGAATTTAACCAATAAACTATCATCATCACTAAGTTGGCTTATACTTACCAAATTGGTTTTTAATCCATCAACGTGAAGCACGTTTTTAAGGTGTGGCAATCCATCCATACATAGGGTCCCTCTTTGAATAATCGAGGCCTTCTTTCCATCACCAAAGATAATATGTCCATCTACATAACTTTGATAATCCATCAATTAACTTCTTTCACCTATCATGTAATGTGAGCACACTATCAAAATACCAACCATTATGTGAAATAGCCCTTATGGATTTAAAAGTTATAAGAGCTTTTAATTGGCCCTTTCTAACCCAAGTGTGTTTCAATAATATGGATTGCTATTGGAAATTTAATGAATAATGTCTAAATTTTTGGTTTTGACTTCATTGAGATATCATTTGAAGTATCTCATAACAATTCGACCTTAGGTGCTCGATTACCCTATAAAAGTGGCATATAGGTATGACATTCGATTCTTCCATATGATTTATCCTTTAACAAATCTAGCATCATCATTTTTCCCATCGTTCAACTTGGAACATTCACCCTTGTAACCAATACCTTGAACGCCTCTTTTATTTTTACCAATTTTCAATAATTTTCTAGCTTTTCGGTGCCTCCATTTAATATTCTTATTCCCATTATGTACTGATTAGCTTCAACTTTGTTTCATCAACCTCATCTATTGTAAATAATAACTTCTTCTCTAAATCTTGAATGATGTTCTCCATATAAGAGTTTTCCTTCTTTAGCTTTTCACTTTTCTTACATGTTTGCACCCACTTTGCATACATTAACTAATACGCTTTGTAAATATCCTTACCTTTGTCCTCTGAATCATTGTAATCACTGTCATAATCTGAAGTTAAACTTTGGGCTGATTAATCTATTTTTTCCTAAAATTTTAGATTGATTTATCCATGGTTTCATCATCAGTTCCTTCCTTCTTAGTCTTTGTTCAGCAAGAAACTGAACTTTTGTTATATAAAGTAAGCAATGCATCATTACTCACATATTCCTCTTTAGTATCATACTCACTTTTGGATTAATTCTCATTGCAAGTGCTCGTGTAGGACTTCCGTTTTTTCTTCTTCAAAATGTTAGCACATTCTGCTTGCACATGTTCGAAGCCTTGACATTCATGACATCGAATTTTCTTCACTTTTCTTTCACTCTTTTGAGTTTTAGTTTACTGTTTGAAGTTATTATTTGATGAGATCCCACCATTTTGCCTAAAATTGGGTCCATCCTTCTTCACTTTCTTTAACCACTTATTGAAATTTCTTATCAATAACACCATGTCCTCATTGTCATTAGATTCATTATTCACGGCTTTACCAATCTTAGCTTGCAATGCCAATCCTTTATTCTTCTCTCATTTATCTCTTAACAAATATGTCTCAAATTTGGTAAGAATCCTAGTTGCCTTATCCAAAGACAATTCATTGATATCATGGGCTTCTTAGATGGTTACAATTTTTAGTACGTATCTTGAAGGCAATGTCTTCTTAAAAAGTTTCAAATTTAAATACTTTTTCCCAAGTTGATGTGCTTGGTTTCTTATGTCACATAGTCTTTCATGAAAGTCTCCAATAGTTTTACTCTCATCCATCTTCAGCTTTTCAAATCTCTTAGCCATCATCATAAGTTTTGAGGCTATCATAGATTTCGATCTCTTATATATAGTTGGAAAAGTGTCTCATGCTTCTTTCATCGATTCATTGGTTGATATAATGGCAAAGCTACCTTCATCAATTGTTTCTTCCTTTTCATCAGTCATCACTGGCTGTGATAAGCTATTTAAAATTAAGTTCTATGCATTTGTTCCTTGTGCCTGAATCAATACTCTTATTTGTGATTTTCACATAGGATAATTGGAATCATCTAGCAACGATGTCTTGATGATTGATGTCCCTTCTCTTGTAGCCATAATTGCAAAACACATATCTGCACTAACTTGATGTACTGAGTTATGTATTTGTGGTACTTGATGTAGAGCAACTTAGTCAGCAACTGTAATTTTTTTGATACAAACAAAAACAGAAAAATAAAAATAAAATAAACAAATCAACACTCAAATTTGTTAATGCAGTTCGATATACCTTGCCTACATCTGCAGGCCCTCACCTATCTTAATCACTTTCATCAAAGCATAATAATTGTTTTATACAAGGCTTTATTGAGCCAACTTACTCATCCTTTAACACTATCCCTCATCCTCATACTCTGTGAAAGTAATTCACACCCCAATAATATGATTACCTCGTATTAACCTCAATAGAGAATTTTCTAAAAAATGTTCGATAATGAAAATAAAAATCAAACAACTCAAGTGATTTAAACTTTAAGGACATAAATAAAGACACTTAGGATAAGAAAACAACTATCCTAACAAAGTGACTTCGTCAACGAAAGATTAGGAAGTTGTTTACCAAGAAAGCTATTGTAGACCTTTAATATAATCGCTGGAGCATCCTATGCACAACAGTAGAAAAATCACCAACAAAATAAATATTTCTTCACCGAAACGTTACAGACAATGGAGCTACAAAATACAAGAAAATTGTCGGAGATTTTTGTCATAACAACAGCAATAAAGAAACCCCAGAAAAATTGCGCAACCCTAAGGAAAACATAACTGCTAGATATGGATCATATCCCCATGAAATCAGCTATAAAAGATAATCCAAGATACACCAAAATTACAGCTACCAATAACAAAAATGTAGATACAAAGTGATGAATGAAATCTCCAAACATTTAGCTACCTTAGATAGCCATTATCACCAAAATAGTTTGTCAAGAAGAGTCCAAAAATTATCAAAACTTTACATCTTATCTTAGTCAAGATATAGTGATTTGATTCTAATTAAATCCTATCATGACTAGGATTTTCATCCCAAATAAACATCATCTTCAAAAATTCCTATTTAAAGTAAAATCTTAAGCATAGTGTCCTCAAATAATCAAATTTGTCTAATTACAAATAATGAACAAAATATTATAACACATATCTTAACAATTATGACAGTGAAGCAATGGTCGCAGTATTTGATGGGAAGACATTTTATCATACAAACTGATCATTATAGCTTAAAATACTTAATGGATTAATGCATCAATACTCCTTTTCAATAGAATTGGTTGTCTAAGCTTTTGGGTTTTGATTTTTTAAACTCTTTATCGATAGTGACAAATACAAAACCATTTGTTTTTATCTATCCCACAAGTAAATACAGAGATATTGTCAGAAATTAAAGTGAGTTGGCAAGTGATATCACTACCAAAAAATTGATATAGTAGATACAAAATGGAGAATACAAAGGAGCAGTTTACTTTTTTATGGATAATATTTTGAGGTGGAAGGGACATATTGTGGTGGGGAATTTGATTCTTCTACAACAAGAAATTGATTGAGATATCACATGCCACAACATATGGAGGACAATTGGGATGCTTAGGAACTTATAAGAATTAAGCATTTTTTTGACGTAGATTGCAGAAATATGTTAGAGAATTTGTGAGAAAATGTGAAGTGCGCCAACATAATAAAAATGAAATAGTGGCTTCTTTAGATTTACTTCAACCTCTGCCCATTCCTCATCAAGTATGGATGGATATCAGTATGGATTTTGTGGACGGCTTGTTGGTATCGAAAGGTTATACTATTATTTTTCGGTTATTGATAGAATGAGCAAGTATACAGAGATGTTGTCTTCATCAGTAATTTCTGGCGAGAATTATTTCAACTGCAAGGTGAGAAACTTCGGTTTTTGAAGACTTATCATCCTCAAAGTGATGGACAAATTGAAGTATTCAACCATACCATCGAAACATACCTATATTTTATAACTTCTGATTGCCCCACCAACTGGAGTCTATGGCGTCGTTTGCGAAATGATAGTATAGCACCATATTCCACTCGTCGATGAATGTTATGTTGGGAAGGAAGCGGGTATAACATACGCAATGATCAATCAATAAATCTTTCCCCACTTGAATGAATCTATTAGGAGTAATAAAGAGAAAAAATTTACAGCAAACTAAATGATCACAAACTGCCCCACTAATGCACAAATAAAAAAACCAATCACAAAATACAATAATTATTTAACATGGAAAAAACTCCTTCAGTTTGAAGGATAAAAAATCATGGGACATCTTTTGGTTTAAGCAAATGAAATCTACTATCAAAAATACTGTCTTACAGAGATCAACAGCCGCAATAATTTAGAACTCAAAGGCTCAATCTCATATAATCATAAATCAAAGTAGAGAACTATATTAAGAGAGCAATTACAACAAAGGCTTATGTTCTAACAAATTCTAGAAAAGTTCCAGCCGTCTAAATCCAATCTTCACCATTCAAAATAAAGAACAATGAGTAAGGAACATGATGACCAAAATTCAGCCCGATCGGACAAAGAATGAAAGACTAAAATCAGAATATGGTGAAGCTCGTCAGTTCTGGAAACACCTTGAGACCAGTCTAATTTTGGAACCAAAAACTCAACTTGCAGATCTCAAATCAAATCTCCACCATTTAGAGTGAAGAACAATATGTCGTCAAACTGTATGCCAAAAATGAGATTGATCTAACGGTGAAAGACTTCCTAGTTGTCGGAAATGTAAAATAAGTCGGGGTGAAAAATTTCTCTTTTTGTGAAGGTTGAAGGAGAAAACCAACTCTCTCTCTTCTTTCACTCTAGGTAGTTGAAATTTTTTGGTTGAATAGTAAGAAAAAATTATCCTTAATGGGCATAAAAGAAAGTGGGCTTCAACAAATTTTGGGTTTTACCATATAGGATGGAGCCCAAACCCAACAATTCTCCCCTTTTCCGTCTATGTGGAGGAGGTTGCCAAACCGGCACTTAATCGACAAACTTCAAACTTCAACTTTGGTAGAGCTTTTGTACACATATCAGTATTATTATCATTAGTATGAATCTTTTCAAGCTCATCAGACTTAGAATCCAAAACATCATAGATCCAATGATACCTCACATCAATATATTTGGATATACCATGGAAAGTAAGATTCTTACTAAGATGAATAGCACTTTGGTTACAAAACAGAACATACCTCATTTGTGTAAACCCGAGATCATTCACAAGCTTCTTCATCCACAACAACTCCTTACATGCTTCAGTGGTTGCAACAAATTCAACCTCTGTAGTAGACAAAGCAATACATTTTTGCAACTTAGATTGCCATGTCACAGCTCCCCCTGCAAAGGTAATCAAATAGACAGAAGTAGACTTTCTTGAATCAATATCTCTAGTCATATCAGAATCTATAAAACCATAAAGCATAGGATGTTATGTAGCGCCCCCTTATCGTAGGGTACACACTGAGACGCCCGTAGGTCGTTCCGATACATAACCCACGATGAGGGTGCACTACGAACGATCAATACTATAATCCACATGGCATCAAGATAATAAAACTGTAATATCAAAAATCACTAGATTTCTAAAACTGAAAGATTTCCATTTCATAATCTCAAAACACAATTTACAAGCTTATCAATTCCCACAAATACACATATTCCAAAAAGGAACTGATACAAAACTAACTAACTCATCCCCAAAAACCATCCCAGCTGACCGACCTGTGAGCCATACTTCTCTTGCCAACGCGCTCAACAAGGCAGGAGAAGTCCCTCGCTAACTGGAGCTAGGAGTCTACAATCACTGACTTGAAAAATATATGCAATGTTGGGTGAGTTTGCGAACTCAGCGAGAAACCATCATCGATGGTCCACCCAACTCATGCATAAACAAACAGTTCACAAAATTTCACATAATACCACACAATAACATATTCGAAAATACCATATGCATCATCATTTCATAATATAAGGCATTTTGCCTTTCATACGGTTCACAATTTATCATTCACATATATAATGCACATGCGACACTTTCCATTTTATTACGTTGTTGTGACCGTGCTCCTGATTATGGTGAGATTGAAGCCCTGATACGTTGGGCCTGTGGCTCTAAAAATTTCGTTGGGCTCGAGGCCCTGATTCGTTGAGCTTAAAGCTCTGAAATACGTTGGTTGCTCCGGTCACAGCTGCCATTATCTGATCATGTCTTTATACATGAATGCACATGTTTCGTATCACATTAAAATCAAATCATTGCCATGTATCACAATTTACACTTCTATAACAAGTTCCAAATATTTCGGACACCTATGGCCCGAAATCAATCAAAAGCAAACACACAAATCCTTCCTTAACTCCACATGGCATAAGTGCAGAAAATCTAACACATAAAGGTTGAGAAACCAACTAGGTTACTCACTTCTGAACTTCCGAGCTACTGCCGGGAAGTCTCACATACGTCGGAAGATCGACGCTCCACTTGATCCTCTAAAACAATCAGAATACATAAACATTACCATTTGCACAATTACAATAATCAATAATGCATATGCAGCGAATGAATTGTGTACTATACATGTTTATGACATTCCCGACACTATTCCCGATCTTTCCACTTCAACTTTTTCCATAATTCATTTGATTAAGATCCAAACTCTCTAAAGTCACACCCCAATTAAAAATCACATTCACTATTCAATTGCCATCTGATATCGAGAACCTTCGAAATTGATTTAGAAATTCTATTCTAAAAATTGAAATTCTTAGTCTCTAAATCACAATCAATCAATAACCAATTTATTAGGAATTTAAAACCTCAAAAATCAATCACAAGGGTCAACTTCATTTTCGGAAAATGGGTGCCCTTGCTGCGACGCAAGATCGCTCGCCGCGGCGAGTCCCCTCTCCTTCGTTGCGGCGTATGCGTTGCAACGCATCGCGGCGCCCTCCTTTCTGCTCGCCGCGGCGTGCGCCTTCGCTCGTCGTGGCGTGTATAAAGAAATCTGCTCGCAGCGGCGTGCCCGCTACTGCTCGTCGCGGCGTGCGGAATGGAATTTGCTCGCCGTGGCGTGTTCATCACACGTCGCGACGTGCAAACCCAGAAACGCTCGAAACCCAGATTTCTCAGTTCTGTCAACTTTCAATCCATCTTTTCTCTTTATAAACACTCCAAAACAACTCAATACACTAAACACAACTCATCTCTAACCTCAATTCCATCTAAAATCAATTATTCTTTAAATACCCAAATCCAAACAAAATAACTCAAAACTCATCTCATCCGAAAATCATATATTTTTCAACAGTCATAAGTTCTAACCAATGATTAAATCAAACCATCTATACTTAAAAGAATAATAACTTACTTGATTAATCCTTCAAACCTTCAAAAATCACCCAAGATACTCCACTCACCAACTTAGACACATCCACGGCAATCACTCAATTTCTCACCACTCATCATCTTCTTCCAACCCAAGCTTAAGGATGGATTTACGTGAAGAAGGAAGCAATTTAGATAAGAAGAAAATGGAAGAAGTACGCAAGGAAGGAGATCCACAAAGAAGGAGAAGAGGGAAAATTCTTTCAAGAGGGAGCAAGCTTCGTGGAAGTCCAAATTCAAAGAAATAAGGTTTTATACTAAAGACTTAAGGCATGTTTGGCAATTCACTTGCGACATGCCCAACACTCAGGGTCTAAAAATCCAATTCTTATTCTAATCTCTCCCAAATTTTGCAATGGCTATAAATATTAAATCCTAAAATCGTAATTCTAATTATCTCGTACCAATTGCCAATCAATTTTGGAACCGGAATCCAATTAATCAGCCTGTAGGTCATTTTTTCGGTCCGGACCCATAACTCTAAAAATTTCAGAAAAATTTCCAAAAATTCTCAAAATTATAAAACTCATAATCATACACTCAAATTCCATTTTCCGAACCTCTAGCATTCAATTTTCACTTCAATTCACTAATTAAAGCACAACCTATACAAAAATTACAGAATTTTTAATTTACACAATCATGCCGGGAATATGTCATACATGCATGTACATGCTTATGCTAGTGCAACAATAATCATTTATCTATAAATATAGAGGCTAAATGCATGTGCAATTCCAATTTAGGAATGCACTCAATCCTAATCCATTCGAATTACCAATATGCCCATCACATCGGTAACGGGATGTTACATGTTAAGTCCCATAACACAGCTTCAAACTTGAAGTACCATGGAGATATCTTAAAATCCACTTTACTGTATTCCAATGCTCCTTTCCTATATTAGGAAGAAATCTACTAACAATACTGATGTGTGTTTAATTGTTCATATATTTAATCATTTATGCTTAGCAATTAATGATATGAAAATACTTAAGATACTTATTTTAATTTATATACGATTTTAGGTACGATTTGGAAGCAAAGGAATTAAAGAGTCAAAAGCACAACATATGGTGTTGAGACCCGATCTCAAATCCAGCCCCAATTGGGAAGAGAAACGAAAACAAGCGGATGAATGCAAAACAGATGCAAAAGCAACGAATCGAAGTGAAACGAAAGCGGAATAACAAAGCGAAAGTATCAAATCATGAAGCGAAAAAAAAAACGAAAAATCAGATACAAATTGCAAAAACAAAATCGAAAGGATGCGAAACGGATACGTAAGGAAAAAACATAAGCAAAATCGAATAACAAAGCGGATCGAATCGAATCAAACAAACGGATCAATTTCACCGAAACAAATGTCCGACAAGCGGGAACAAATATCTTAGAAACTATCGCGTTGGAAACCTTAGACATTTAACCTATCCGAAACGGTGTAATTTTTTCTTCTTTTCTTTCTTATTCAAACTTATACAAATCAAAACAAATCATTTTTCCCCCTTTGGGAAACTCATCCTTATACAAATTTCGACTTATATAAAGCTTCTTAACAAGTATACATATCTCAATATTCGACTTCTAACCAAAAACATATTCTTATTTTATCTTTGCCATATAACAAATTTTCTTATCTAATATTGAGCAGCATAACGGTTGCATTTTCAACAACCCAAACCTGCAAATGGCTTAAATACACTTCTATATATATCCCAATCAATCATCAAAGTCATCGGACCACCCGTCCGGAATCCAAAACACAATCATACTCAAATTTCAATCATATCTCTATCATACACAAAACCCAAACAAAAATAATATAAAATTCCATAATCCATAAATCATACACAAATCTAAATCCATAACTCAAGTCCCTATACAATTTCATTAATTCATACATATCATCACTTAAGTGCTTACAAATCCTTAATGGCTTTTCAAACCATTTACAAACCAAATACTAAAATCCAAAAATACGAATTACAAAAGATGCAAAATCAGACAGATGGCTTGACTTTCTTTCATCCGATCTCTTGCTCGGAACTTGGAGATGGGGATGAAAGGGGGGTGAGCTACACAGCTCGTGGATAATATGTTTATAAATTGAATGATAAGCGAAAACATTTGCAAAATCTTTTTGCCATTTATTTCAAAAGTTTCTCAGTAGAAAATTTTGCAAATTTCTTACTTCTCAATCTTTTTAAATCATTGCTAAAATAATTTCAATAATAACTCTGCTGAAAATCCACAAATAGCTTATTTCTCAAAATTCTTCACATTTTTTTTCACTTTTCATGAACAAAATAAAAATCGTGTAAATCTTAATTTCTTTCATATTTCTTAAACATCGTTCCAATCATGCAATGCATCACACTTATAAACAAAAACAAAACACATAACACGTCAAATGGTTTGGTTCGGTCCAAAACAGAACGTATTGCACATTCCCGTATAGCGGTCCTGTGCAGCCGTGAACGGAACGTACCACACCTTCCTGCATAGCGGTCCGGTGTAGCCGTGACTTATGGGAGTCTGAAATTGGAACTCCAGTGCCACTAGCGGGCAGCCGGGAGAAGGCTTTAAAACAGCCAAGTGTGCACTCGTCCCACTTATGGGACCTGACCAAACCCACATAACATATAATTCGAAATAAAAAATTCGGATTGCCCGAACGCACTTTTCGAAAATCTTGATTTTCAAATTTTTCATATCATATCATCATATCGTATCAATACTTGATCCATTCTCATATCCACATATCACATCAGTTCATATAGACAAATCATATTCAATCTCAATTCATCAATTTAATCACATATAAATCAAATTCATAACAATGAATGCAATTTATTTCTTTAAAACCTAAATCAAACGTATACAAATTCATAAAGCACATTGTTCAAAATTTTCAAATAATTCGAAAGCATCATTTGCATAAATCTTTTATTTTCTTAAAAACATTCCGAAAGCATTGAATTTAATCCTTCGAAAAATCAAAAATTTCAAACATTTATATAAACAATAATTTCTTAAAATTTTGCTTCTTGATTTTCCAATAACACATGCTTAGCTTAAAATTCAATAAATAAACATACTACCCACCTCGAATCGATGCTAAAAGCTTGTCCAAATCGTCAATTATTTGCCCATAGCTTCTTTCTTTCTTCCAACTTAAAATTACCTATACCAAATCACCCAAATTCAACATCATAAAACACATAATCTTCAAAATTGACTTCAACAATCACAAACCCATACTATTTTCAAGGAATCTAAACCAAATATTTACTAAAAACTCAAAGATAAAAAATTGCTCTTACCTTCAACCTTCAAATTTTCGGATTTTTTTTGATCCCTATAGAAAGCTTTCATCATCTTCCATTCTTTTTTCCTTGGATCCACTCAAAAATCAGGCTAGAAGCCCTCAAAATGTCAAACCCTAGACTTCCCCTCTTTTCTTCTTCTCCATCGCCCATCCGAAGCTCCTCCCTTCACTCTTCTTTCATTTCTTTTGTTTTGTTCTTATTTCATGCCAATTTCGTGCCTTCCTCTTGCTTTAAACGGAAACCCTTAGTGCCATGTCATTAATGAAGGCCAAAAGACCTGAATGCCCCTCCATATTAGCCTTCAAACTTAACCCTTTAAGTAAAATTTCAAAATTGCCCCTAAACTCATCTTAATTCAAGCTTACTTTAGGACATTTTTCTCACTATCAAATTGAAAGAATTAGCTAAAAATTCCATTTATAGAAACGTTCCTCCTTTTCTTAATTTCATAATAAAACCAAAATCATGCAATTTGGAGCACTACATCAAAAGTTATGATCCAAACCTTTCGGGTTGTTCATATGCTAAAACATTTTCCAGCACTTTATTTTCATCCAAAAATTGACATTCTTAAAGGCTAAATTGAAACTTGAATCCTTCATAAAAATTGTAGATCTATTTCTCTAGTTTAATGAAAATCAAGAATCACTTCATTTGGATGACTAGAGCAAAGGTTATGGCCAAAATACTATCAGATTTCTCCAAGCCAAGACTGAGCACTAATCCAAACTTCCATTCAGAAATTGAAAGTCTTAGGGGCTAAATTGAAATTCAATTTCTTCATTTTACTTGTAACCCCATGTCTCAATGTTATTGTGCCTCAAGAATCACTTCAATCGGATCTCCACAGATCCCGAATTTCAAAAAAGACTAAACCATGTTCAGAAAATTATCTAACTCACTTTGATTAAATTAATCATCCTCAATTTAATCTAAAGAATTCACAAATTTCCCATAACAATGTAATTGATTGTCTTAAGAATCCAACGCTTTGAAAACCAAGTCAATCGGATGTCGGTCGTAAAAGATATAAGCAAAAGATTGGACAAGGTCGGATGAGGAAGGAAAATAGCAAAATCAGAAGGAAACAAATCGTTCCGATTATCATAAGACGTGAGCGTATTCCAAGAAAATCACCTTAGTTATTAATGGTTCATCTCCTTTCTCTAATCCCAACATGAAGCTCTATGTCTCTTAATCATTTTGAAGAAAGAATCACCGCAATCGGAGCCCTATAGCTCAAGATATGCTTAAAACGCTAAAGCGTGCACATACTCAAATCATGCTCTTCTAACCGACCTCTCATAATTTTTCAATCAAACTTTTTCAATTTAACTCCAAATGAAACAATTTTTCATAGGGAGAAGATACATGTCTTGTAAATCTATTGGTCCAAGACTCACCTCACTTGGAGGTCGGATGAGTGAGTTATGCCCAAAAGAATAACCCATGTTTAAATCCTAAATCGATTTGTACCTCTCTTGGCGAGATCGCCATAACTTTTACCACAAATGTCGGATTAGTTTTGTTCTTGACCTTTTGAAAGAAGACTTTGAGATCTAAAACTTTCATGAAGACCACAAAGTCAGATTCGGCCCCTAAAATGGTCAAAAATCTCAATTTTCACAAGCTGATAGGACATTCACGGCCTTGGACGCACCATTTCGTCCGAAAAAGTCCGTTAAACGGACATCCATGTTCGTCTAACGGACATGAGCGAAACAAGGGGTCCTTTTGACCCGAGAAGATCCGTTAAATGGACTTCCATATACGGACATGGGTTTCCCAAAACCCCTTCAACCTTCTCCAATGCTTCCAACAATTATCCTAACACTATATACACTTATTATTTTTCACAAATTCACTTATTCAAAAGCCTAAACACTGCAAAACAATCCAAACAACAAATTCAATTCACAAACTTCTCAAATCTCAACTTGATTGGTTCTTCAAAACCTCAAATTTCAAACATTCATCAAAGCTATCACAACACAAATCTTATGCAACTTCTTAACTTGTATCAATCATAACTCTTAACTCCAACCTCGAAAACTTGCATAGTTGGTATCGTTGGAAAGGTAAAAGAACAAGCTACAATTTCGAAGAAGGCAAATTTGGCCAATTCTATTTCAGTTATTCCCAAATTTCCCTTGAATCATCATACACATTTTTATCCTCATGCAAAACTTAACATTGATCCCAACCTCACTACTTCTATTTCAACCTCATTCAAACAATTCAATTTGCCATTGGAATTTATCCTACACTCAACCTCAATGCATATGATTTCTTACATTCAATAGCATCATGTCATTCACCAAGTTCCTCTCTTGCTTTTTCCTAATATCTTACATTTCTCAACTCATCAACCATGCATAATTCATATTCCAATATGAAAATCATCTATAACACAAATAATATACAAAATCACTCATTTAGTTTCATTTTCATATTTCTAATTTCCACTCAAAGTTCGGGGTCCAACATTTCTCTACCTCTTAAAAGAATTTCGTCCTCGAAATTCATACTTAAACAAACACCAAGCAATACAGTTTCTTTACTCATGTCTTCCAAATGATCCTAGTCATTCACATATTAAAATTTCTCACCACAGATATTCATAATGTTTTTCACCTCTTATATTAAATACCATCCATATCATATCCAAACACCAATATTTCCTATCACATTTTCAGAAGTACATATATTTAACTCATCTTTTAAATCTTCCTTATTTCTCTCACAAATGCATTTTCAAAATCAAAACAACCCAATTCATCATGAAGTTCTAATCTCATTTTCATTAACACTTTCCTAAAATCAATCACCATTCTTGTCACCAAAATCAAACAATCAAATAGTTCATAAGGATTCATTCACATCAATTTGACATTCTCACTAATTTAATCCTATTGATTTGAACTCTTAATAACATAAGCGCCCAAGTAAGATCATAATACTGGGCTCTGATATCATAACTGTTGGGACCCGATCTCGAATCCGGGCTCCAACCGGGAAGCGAAACGAAAACAAGCGGACGAATGCAAAACAGATGCGAAAGCAACGAATCGAAACGAAAGCGGAATAACAAAGCGAAAGTATCGAATCATGAAGCAAAACAAAATGAAAAATCGGATACAAATTGCGAAAACAAAATCGAAAGGATGCGAAACGCATATGTAAGGCAAAAAACATAAGCAAAATCGAATAACAAAGCGGATCGAATCAAATCAAACAAACAGATCAATTTGACCGAAACAAATGTCCGACATCCGGGAACAAATATCTTAGAAACTATCACGTTGGAAACCTTAGACATTTAACCTATCCGAAACGGTGTAAATTTTTTTTCTTTTCTTTCTTATTCAAACTTATACAAATCAAAACAAATCATTTTCCCCCCTTTGGGAAACTCATCCTTATACAAATTTCGACTTATATAAAGCTTCTTAACAAGTATACATATCTCAATATTCGACTTCTAACCAAAAACATATTATTATTTTATCTTTGCCACATAACAAATTTTCTTATCAAATATTGGGCAGTATAACGGTTGCATTTTCAATAACCCAAACCTGCAAATGGCTTAAATACACTTCTATATATATCCCAATCAATCATCAAAGTCATCGGACCACCTGTCCGGAATCCAAAACACAATCATACTCAAATTTCAATCATATCTCTATCATACACAAAACCCAAACCAAAATCATATAAAATTCCATAATCCATAAACCATACACAAATCTAAATCCATAACTCAAGTCCTTATACAATTTCATTAATTCATACATATCATCACTTAAGTGCTTACAAATCCTTGATGGCTTTTCAAACCATTTACAAACCAAATACTAAAATCCAAAAATACGAATTACAAAAGATGCAAAATCAGACAGATGGCTTGACTTTCTTTCATCCGATCTCCTGCTTGAAACCTGGAGATAGGGATGAAAGGAGGGTGAGCTACACAGCTCGTGGATAATATGTTTATAAATTGAATGATAAGCGAAAACATTTGCAAAATCTTTTTGCCATTTATTTCAAAAGCTTCTCAGTAGAAAATTTTGCAAATTTCTTACTTCTCAATCCTTTTAAATCATTGCTAAAATAATTTCAATAATAACTCTGCTGAAAATCCACAAATAGCCTATTTCTCAAAATTCTTCACATTTTTTTCACTTTTCATGAACAAAATAAAAATCGTGTAAATCTTAATTTTTTCATATTTCTTAAACATCGTTCAAATCATGCAATGCATCACACTTGTAAACAAAAACAAAACACATAACACATCAAATGGTTTGGTTCGGTCCAAAATAGAGCGTATTGCACATTCTCGCATAGCGGTCCTGTACAGCCGTGAACGGAATGTACTACACCTTCCCGCATAGCGGTCCGGTGTAGCCATGACTTGTGGGAGTCTGAAATCGAAACTTCAGCGCCACTAACGGGCAGTTGGGAGAAGGCTTTAAAACAGACAAGTGCGCACTCGTCCCACTTATGGGTCCTGACGAAACCCACATAACATATAATTCGAAACCGAAAAATTCGGATTGCCCGAAGGCACTTTTCGAAAATCTTGATTTTCAAGATTTTCATATCATATCATCATATCGTATCAATACTTGATCCATTCTCATATCCACATATCACATCAGTTCATATAGCCAAATCATATTCAATCTCAATTCATCAATTTAATCACATATAAATCAAATTTATAACAATGAATGCAATTTATTTCTTTAAAACCTAAATCAAACGTATACAAATTCATAAAGCACATTGTTCAAAATTTTCAAATAATTCGAAAACATCATTTGCATAAATCTTTATTTTCTTAAAAACATTCCGAAAGCATTGAATTTAATCCTTCGAAAAATCAAAACATTTCAAACATTTATATAAACAATAATTTCTTAAAATTTTGTTTCTTGATTTTCCAATAACACATGCTTAGCTTAAAATTTAATAAATAAACATACTACCCACCTCGAATCGATGCTAAAAGCTTGTCCAAATCGTCAATTATTTGCCCATAGCTTTTTTCTTTCTTCCAACTTAAAATTACCTATACCAAATCACCCAAATTCAACATCATAAAACACATAATCTTCAAAATTGACTTCAACAATCACAAACCCATACTATTTTCAAGGAATCTAAACCAAATATTTACTAAAAACTCAAAGATCAAAAATTGCTCTTACCTTCAACCTTCAAAATTTCGGATTTTTCTTGATCCTTATAGAAAGCTTTCATCATCTTCCATTCTTTTTTCCTTGGATCCACTCAAAAATCATGCTAGAAGCCCTGAAAAATGTCAAACCCTAGACTTCCCCTCTTTTCTTCTTCTCCATCGCCCATCCGAAGCTCCTCCCTTCACTCTTCTTTCATTTCTTTTGTTTTGTTCTTATTTCATGCCAATTTCGTGCCTTCCTCTTGCTTTAAACGGCAACCCTTACTTCTATGTCATTAATGAATGCCAAAAGACCTGAATGCCCCTCCATATTAGCCTGCAAACTTAACCCTTTAAGTAAAATTTCAAAATTGCCCCTAAACTCATCTTAATTCAAGCTTACTTTAGGACATTTTTCTCACTATCAAATTGAAAGAATTAACTAAAACTTCCTTCTATAGAAACGTTCCTCCTTGTCGTAATTTCATAATGACACCAAAATCATCCAATTTGGAGCACTACATCAAAAGTTATGATCCAAACCTTTCGGGTTGTTCATATGCTAAAACATTTTTCAACACTTTATTTCCATCCAAATATTGACATTCTTAAAGGCTAAATTGAAAGTTGAGTCCTTCATAACAATTGTATATCTATTTCTCTAGTTTAATCCAAATCAAGAATCACTTCATTTGGATGACTAGAGCAAAAGTTATGGCCGAAATACTTTCAGATTTCTCCAAGACAAGACTGAACACTAATCCGAACTTCCATTCAGAAATTGAAAGTCTTAGGGGCTAAATTGAAATTCAATTTCTTCATTTTACTTGTAACCCCATGTCTCAATGTTATTGTGCCTTAAGAATCACTTCAATCGGATCTCCACAGATCCCGAATTTTGAAAAAGACTGAACTATGTTTAGAAAATTATCTAACTCATTTTGATTAAATTAATCATCCTCAATTTAATCTAAAGAATTCACAAATTTCCCATAAAAATGTAATTAATTGTCTTAAAAATCCAACGCTTTAAAAACCAAGTCAATCGAATGTCGGACGGAAAAGATATAAGCAAAAGATTGGATAAGGTCAGATGAGGAAGGAAAATAGTAAAATCAGAAGGAAACAAATCGTTCCGATTATCATAAGATGTGAGCATATTCCAAGAAAATCACCTTAGTTATTAATGGTTCATCTCCTTTCTCTAATCCCAACATGAAGCTCTATGTCTCTTGATCATTTTGAAGAAAGAATCATCCCAATCGAAGTCCTATAGCTCAAGATATGCTTAAAACGCTAAAGCGTGCACATACTCAAATCATGCTCTTCTAACCGACCTCTTATAATTTTTCAATTTAACTCCAAATGATACAAATTTTCATGGGGAGAAAGATACATGTCGTAGAAATCTATTGGTCCAAGATTCACCTCACTTGGAGGTCGGATGAGTGAGTTATTCCCAAAAGAATAACCCATGCTTAAATCCTAAATTGATTTGTACCTCTCTTGGCGAGATCGCCATAACTTTCACCACAAATGTCGGATTAGTTTTGTTCTTGACCATTTGAAAGAAGACTTCGAGATCTACAACTTTCATGAAGACCACAAAGTCAGATTCGACCCCTAAAATGGTCAAAAATTTCGATTTTCACAAGCTGACCGGACATTCACGACGTTGGAAGCACCATTTCGTCCGAAAAAGTCCATTAAACGGACATCCATGTCCGTCTAACGGACATGAGCGAAACAAGGGGTCCTTTTGACCCGAGAAGGTCCGTTGTACGGACATGGGTTTCCCAAAACCCCTTCAACCTTCTCCAATGCTTCCAACAATCATCCTAACACTATATACACTTATAATTTTTCACAAATTCACTTATTCAAAAGCCTAAACACTGCGTAACATTCCAAACAACAAATTCAATTCACAAACTTCTCAAATATCAACTTGATTGGTTCTTCAAAACCTCAAATTTCAAACATTCATCAAAGCTATCACAACACAAATCTTATGCAACATCTTAACTTGTATCAATCATAACTCTTAACTCCAACCTCGAAAACTTGCATACTTGGTATCGTTGGAAAGGTAAAAGAACAAGCTACAACTTCGAAGAATGCAACTTTGGCCAATTCTATTTCAATTATTCCCGAATTTCCCTTGAATCAACATACACATTTTTATCCTCATGCAAAACTTAACATTCATCCCAACCTCACTATTTCTATTTCAACCTCATTCAAACTGTAACATCCCACCCCCGACAGGAAGGGTAAAATAGTAAATTGGCATAGGATGAGATTGATAGGGATTTATTAGTATTGTTCATGCATACTGGTACTAGTGAACAGTAAAATCTGTGCACATGAAATAACTGTACATGCATACATGATATTTCCGATTTTTGTGCCCAATGTAATTTTACTATGATTAACGTGGTTATTGGGTTTAAAAAATTATTCTGAGTGCGCCATTGAGTGTTTTATATTTTAAGGGATTTTCAGAAATTTTTCTGGAATTTTTCGGGTTAATTGCCCGGATCGGAAAATTTCAACTGGCTGACTGAGTGGATTTTTTCTGTACTGAAAAGGACTGCCTAATGGCATGAGATTCTTGGATAAATGATTTTTGGGAATTATTCTAGAGCCATGATTAAAAATTAATTGGGATTAATGTTCTTTATTAATAGGATTAACTTGATTTTTTGTCTTTTTCCCATTTAAATGCCAAGTGTCCTCTTCATTTATGAGCTTTGTCTTATATTATTTAGCACCTACGACTTGTTCCTTGGCTCTTTAAATAAATGAATCTCTTGGAAAAATAATTATGCTCCTCTCATCCGAAACCTAGCTTCTCCTTCTTTGTTGTGCTTTTTCTCCTCCTTCGAATGTTTCTTGTCCACCCTATATAAGAGGCTCTTCCTTGCTACTTGCTTGCCTCTCTTTATTCTCAACCAAGACCAAGCTGAAGCCTTGAGTTGATGATGATCTTTGGGGATACAAGTGAAGGCCGTAGGTGAGGTATCAAGTTAGGAAGTTGTGGTGGTGTTGAAGACTTGGAGAAGTGAAGAGTTTACAACTTGTTAGGTGAGAATTGATGTTTATATTTCTTCTTTTGGTAGTTAGAAGCATTCATGGGGATCCTTTATGCATTTATTTGATCATGAAAGTGGTAGTTTTGTATGGGTTTACATGCATGCTTGTGTGAGGGAATTGGATATGGCAGTTAAAGAATGTAAATGTAATGTTGTTAATGATGTTTATGATGTTTAATGAATGGAAATAAAGTATGGAAGTTGTGTATGTGGTTGCTGCCAATTATGCTCAATTATACAAGAAATTGTTGTGATGATTTTGTGGCTGAATTAGAGGTGTAACTGGATGCTTAGTGATGTGTTATTGGTGTTAGAAGTGATAGGAGTTAAGTTGAGGATGAAAGCTGGAAAATGGATATTGAACCTATTGCAATGTTTTGATCATAACTCATTGTTTAGGTAAGCAAATGAGTTGCGGTTTGTTCCCAATTAAACTTGAGCTTGTTGGCTACAATTTTGTGTGAAATAGGTGTTGTTAAATTGTAACTCTAAAAGGTCGAATTTTAGCATGGAAAGTTACTGCTGATGGTTGAAATGAACAGTAACCGAACCACATAACTTAGAGTTTTGCTGATTTTTCTAGATTAATGGAGAAGGAATTAGGGAAAATGGTCTAAATGAAAGTTGAAGCCTGTATTGTTACCTTTCCAATGCCACTAATTTTGAAATTTTTCGATATGTACGTTGGGATTTATGAACTGTTAACTATTGACTGATTTTGTACATTGTGGGGAAACTTAGCCTAAGTGTCAGATTTGTGAGCATTCGGATTGGAAGCAATTTTAGCAATTTCTGTGAATTGAATTGGCTTGAGTGATCTTCTGAAGAGTTGTATAGGAAACATTGATCTTGAAAATGGTATTTAGCATGCAATTTTTGGAAATCATATTTGGGAGTTATGAATTTTCAAACACTGAACCTGCATTAGGTTATTAACTTCCCTGATCAGCAGAAACTTGCATGACAAGTTTGAAATTGTTAGGGATGGAATTGGATTCTGAGTTCTTCATGAAAAGTGTAGTAATGTGTTTTTATCTTTCCAGTGATATAAGGTAGTGATTTTCTTGACATGTGTACAAGGAGTTATACTGTTTTAATAATTACTGTCCAGATTGAGTATTTTCAGGGGCAGCAGCATTCACTGAATTGTTTGACCTAGTTAGCCATTGAATTTGATTTCATATTGTTCATGAAAGTTGTAGATCACATTGTGATCTTTCTGAGCATATTTATTGTGTAATTTTTGACTAAAGAGAATAAAAGTTACTGAATTTGTAAAGTACTGCACTGTTTTGATAGGTTTTGAATGGACAGAAGTTTCAATTGAATTTTTGACACCCTTAGGGGTAAAATTGATTTTTATGGTCTTCATGAAGCTTGTAGAGTTGGAATATTTAATTTCATTTCCTGAGAGATTGGGAATTTTTGGACGGGAAATTGACGGGTGTCCGGGAAATGGTATTTCATCACTGTTTTATTTAATTGGGGACCTATAGAGGTCCAAATAGAGGTCCAAATTGAGCGCCGTCAGCGCCATTGGATTTCTAATCCTTAAACGGATTTTTATAATAGAAAAAAATGGGATTAGGGCTGGGAATTCATGAACATGCATTATACACCTACATGTGCATCATTAACAAATGCAGATTGGATAATAGTGATCGTTTTCTTCTCTGATTCTTTTAGAGGCCCAACTGGAACGTCGATCGATCGACGTGGCAGAGACTTCCCGGCACTAGCTCGAAAGTGATAGGTGAGTAACCTAGTTGGTTCCTCAATCTATATGTAAAAAAAATATTATGTGATTATGCCATGTGGAGATAATGGAGGGCTTATGTGTGTTTGATTTTGATTGATTTCGGACCATAGGTGTTCGAAGTATTGGGAACTTGTTATTGAAGTGCTATTTGTGTGTAACTGTTTGTGAATGATTACGTTTGAGATCTCGGACCAAAGGTCCGAGTGTTAATTGCCTGTGATTGAGAAGCTTTTATGCTTTCAATGCGATAGTCCGTGATTGTGAATAATTGAGAACGAATTGTCTGTTTTGATAAATTGAACTTGACTCCCAATGTGATATTGTAGAATTGTGATAAATGAATTCTATACCTGGTTAATTGATAACAGCCGTGACTGGAGTTGCCACCGAGAGCTATATGCTCAACGATTAATGAGCCCGAAAGGGACAGTTCAGAGCTTTATGCTCAACGTTTAATGAGCCCGAAAGGGACAGTTCAGAGCTTTATGCTCAACGCTTAATGAGCCCGAAAAGGGACAGTTCAGAGCCATAGGCCCACTGATTAATGCGCCCAGATTGGGACAAGACAGTGCTCACCACAACACGTAATCGAAATGGGAAATAATAGAAAAATGTTATGCATGTATTTGATTGTACCGTGAATTGGGAAAAGTATTGAATCACCGAAATGAAATGGAAAATGTCATGTATTTAAGTAAGTATGCATTGAATTGACTTTTGATCGGGAAAGAGACAACATGCCTTGATCTATGTGATATCGCTTATAATCTTTACGATTATGCTTTGTGAAAATCTATAAATTGTCATATGATATTCTGAATGTGCAATTGTGATAATCTGTACGCTATTCGCGTAATGCATAAATTGGGTGAACCATCGATGATGGTTCCTCACTGAGTTCGCAAAACCCACCCAAAATTTGCATCTATTTTTCAGGTCTTGAAGAATATCCCGTTTGACACGGGAGTACTGTATGCAAGTAAAAGATAAAGGTCGGGATCAGTTTGCCTCTGCATTAGTGTATTTTTATTTTCTGATATTCTGTATTATTGTTTAAGTCAGTTTGTAATGAAAAGGGCCCCAAGGCCATTGAATTGGTTATAATTGTTTTTCGCATATGTTATAATGTGTATGTGTGTGTGTATGCGTAAAATAAAATTTATATTGAGTTTTTGGACTGAGTGATGTAGCACGTCACCCTCGCGGGGCACGGACTCGGATATCACCATCGATGTCGGGTTCGGGTCTTGCGGGAGTGGGGTGTTACACAAACAATTCAATTTGCCATTCTAATTTATCCTACACTCAACCTCAATGCATATGATTTCTTACATTCAATAGCATCATGTCATTCACCAAGTTCCTCTCTTGTTTTTTCCTAATATCTTACATTTCTCAACTCATCAACCATGCACAATTCATATTCCAATATCAAAATCATATATAACACAAATTATATACAAAATCACTCATTTACTTTCATTTTTTATATTTCTAATTTCCATTCAAAGTTCGGGGTCCAACATATGGGCTATTTTTCAAATATTTATTTTTACTTGTCTTTATGAGGCAAGAAGAATCAAAACAGGAGAATTCAAAGTGCTTGCTGAAAAAGAAAGAGACAAAAATGACATTGCAACATCAAAAAACGCAGTGCAGTCTTAATGGGAACGACCATGCATTCAACACAATGCATATACGTTTTGCGTTGAACGCAAGTGTATGCATTCAATGCAATGCATATGCATTTTGCATTAAACGTATAGAAGCCTGCATTTCAAGGGCGTAAAGGAGGCCTGCGAACAAACGTCTTAAAGGGGGTTTTCAAAGTTTATTTGTCACATCAGGAGGAGCAGGGGAAACCCAGCAGAGAGACGAGGGGCAGCTGTTAGCTTCGACTTGGACGCAGGCATGAAGGCTGCAGCTTGTGGCTGGAGCACGCAAAAGGAGTGACCCAGCGCAACAGTAGGCAGGCATGAGGAGAGTTGCATGCATGGAGTGAATAGTGGCGTGAATAAGAAAACTCCCCAAGCTTATTTGTCCCATCCAAAAATAGTGATGGGAATAGTGCGACATAGTGGGGCTGAGTAGGCAGTAAAGAGAGGGCTACAAAGGGGTTTTTGGCTAGGGATTGGAATGGGGGCTGAAGCATTTTTCCAGGAAAGAACCATGAAGGGCTAGGCTTTCCAACGCTAGTTTGGAGGTGACATCGATGATGACGACCCGAGTTAAGTATTTTGTAATTATTTATTATTTCTTTCATTCATTAGGAATTGATTGTGTTATCCTATTTTAATTAATTTGGGTATTGTGTATGGATAATCAGATTTTCGTTATTATTCAGTTATTTATGTATAAACCCATTGGGTATTGTGAGTTAATGCGTTCATTGAATCGTCAATTGCAAAACTATTGCTAGAATTTCAATATAATCCGTAATTATTATGTTGAAATTCATGTGTAGCACCTAATGATTCGTAATTATGAGGGATAACATGACCTAGGTTAAATGAAGCATTGTATGTGGTTATTGCCTTGATTAATCAAATTTTCTAATTTGTAATGATACTTCTTAATTAAATCTAGAGTTCGTATTCTCGGTTGTTCGATGGTTAGGTTTAATTAATGATCGTATCTTGATTAAATAAAACCTAAGAAAAAACTCGGGTTAATTATTGACTCACGATTAATAGTTGCTAGGAGAGGTTCAATGTAACATCCCATCACCGATGGGAAGGGTATTTTGATAAATTGGGACGGGTTAGGAATGTTGTAGAGGATTGTTGTAGCTTTCTAATGAGGTATTTTGTGTGAATTTTGGATCTAAGGATTGTTGGATATAAATTTGTAAAGTTTTGTTATAGTTTAGGTTAAAGGCTATTTTCTTAAACCCTAACAGGACAGCCACCTAAGTGAGAGGATTTGACCTAGTTTGAATGGGAATTTGCTTTGAAGGCCTTCTTGAGAATTGTAGTATATTGTCTGAACTTTTTATTTCTGTATGGTATGTAATTTTTCAACAATGGGTTGAAAAGTTATGAATGTTGGAAGATGTTGTTACTGTGAGAATGAGACTTATATAGGCAGAAGCTTTGCTTGAGAATTTGAGTTGTTTAGAGGTTGATTTTGCTTCCAAGTTATTCATGAAACTTGTAGAACATGTTTTGATCTTTCCTTTGACATAAATTTTGTAATTTTTGGCATAAGGAATGGAAAGATAGGATTTTTGTAGTAGAGTGCAGTTACTGTTCATATGGTAGTTTTACTGTTTCATCAAGCGTAACCTTTGTTTGTATTTTTGACCCTCTTATAGATTGAATTGGATTGGGGAGTCTTCTTGAAGATTGTAGAAAATGTTTAGAGCTTTCTAATGCTGTATAATTATTGATGTCATATGAGGTTCAATAGTGAATGTTCGTAGTGCACCCTTATCGTAGGTTATGTATCGGAATGACCTACGGGCATCCCAGTATATACCCTATGGTAAGGGGGTGCTACATTTAGGTGGTATCAGAGCATGGTTTGACATCTGTTGGGACTAGTACATAATTAGGCTTGAATTATTATGAGAAATGCAGAAACTGATCAGAGTTCTTATTTTATTATAGGTCATCCATTCTTGGTGATCAGATAGATCAGCCAGCTGACCATAGATCTGTCGGAGCTAGTAGAGAGTCCTCGGTGCCTCGATCTGAGGAGCTGCCTCCTATAGTTCCCGTGAGACAGGAGAGGAGGTATGATAGACTGCGCAAGCAGGGGGCTATAGATTTCTATGGCAGTACAGACCCCGCTGAGGCTGAGGGATGGCTGGAGCGGACTGATAGGGTCTTTGATCAGATGGATAGTGATCCAGCCGAGAGGTTTGATTATGCAGTCTCTCTTCTGCAGGGCCCGGCTTATCAGTGGTGGAAGATTGTCCCGGGCAGTACCACCAGGCCTTGCCTACTGACATGGGAGGATTTCCTGAGGGCTTTTAAAGACAATTATATGCCTAAGGTGTATCTAAAAATGAAGATGCAGGAGTTTTTGGAGCTGAGACAGGGTAGGATGACAGTGGCAGAGTATGAGGTGAGGTTCAACGAGCTCATGGGTTATGCTACTGCTTTGATCTCGACTGAGGCTGATAGGTGCCGGAGATTTGAGCATGGTCTCAATATGGAGATTCGCACCAGATTGGCCCGATCTGATATGAGCACCTTCATTGAGCTTAGGGTTGCTGCAGTGAGAGTTGAGCAGCTTATGAGGCAGAGACAGGCAGAGATGGGTCAGGGGTTCAGGGGGAAGAGACCGAGTGAGAGTCAGGGCAGTTCTGGCAGAGGCTTTAGCAAGCGCCAGAGCAGGAATTTCAGGTCACCTGGAGGATCCAGACAGGCTGGGTATGGACAGAGAGGGAGATTTGTTCAGACTGGCAGTGGCAGTGGTAGAGGTGCAGGGCAGATTCCCCCAGTTTATGAGCATTGTGACAAGAGGCATAGTGGGAAGTGTTGGCGATTGACTGGAGCCTGTCTTAAATGCGACTCCATGGATCATCGATCGTGGATTGCCTCTTCTTTGTGGGAGCTCACCATTGTCGATCTAGATCTGGTAGTAATACTACAAGATCAGCAGAGCCGAGGGGTGGATCCGGCAGAGGCCGAGGTAGAGGTCGCAGAGAGCCGAGGGTCCTTTGTGAGGGCCGAGGGTCGGGCGATCGACCACGCCCCTGTGCCGTGGTCTATGCCATGACTAGGTAGGAGGCCCAGGATTCTCCTGACGTTGTAGCTGGTATGCTTCTTATTTCTGATATTGAAGCATTTGCAATGTTGGATCCAGGATCCACACATTCTTTTGTTGCACCGCATATGGCATGTAGATTGCATGGGGATAGGGAGATGTTACAGTATGGGTTAGAGGTGAGAACACCTCTAGGTAGTACTACTGCTTTGGGAGAGGTCTGCAAGGGGTGCTCGATCCAGATTGATCAAGCAGTGTTGAGAGCAGACCTTATAGTGTTACCTTTGAGAGAGATCGATGTGATTCTGGGATGGATCGCTTCATCGCCCATAGGGCTATCATGGACTGCTACACCAAGGAGGTCGACAGAGTCTCCCGTCAGCCTAAGCGATGTTTAGGGGAGTTAGTCAGCGATCCAGCCGGATGATCTCTTTCCTGAGTGCCCTGAGGTTGATGCAGGGAGGCTGTGAGGCCTATCTGGCTCATGTGATTGACAACAGAGTTGAGTAGAGGCTTCAGGATATTCCTGTAGTCAGGGAATTTTCAGATTTGTTTCCTGATGAGTTACCGGGTTTACCGCCGGATCGAAAGATAGAGTTTACCATTGACCTCGTTCCAGATACTACTCCTATATCTATACCTCCATATAGGATGGCACCTGTAATCGAGGGAGTCAAGGCTCACCACTGAGTTACCGGAGAAGGATTTATCGTGCCCAAAGTCTCACCTGGGGAGCTCCAGATTATTCAGAAGAAGAAGGATGGGACTCTGAGATTGTGTATCGACTATAGGCAGTTGAATCGGGTGACAGTGAAGAATAAGTATCCACTACCTAGGATTGATGATTTGTTTGATCAGTTGCAGGGAGCTCAGGTGTTCACTAAGCTGGATCTGAGGTCAGGGTATTATCAGCTGAAGATAGCGGGGGCTGATGTGCCTAAGAGTGCCTTCAGGAGCAGGTATGGGCATTTCGAGTTTCTGGTGATGCCGTTTGGGTTGACTAATGCCCCGACAGCTTTTATGGCCTTGATGAATAAGGTCTTTCAGCCCTACCTAGATCAGTTTGTCATTGTATTCATTGATGACATTCTGGTATATTCGAGGAGTAGACAAGAGCATGCCGAGCATTTGGGGACTATTTTGCAGCTTATGAGGGAGAAACAACTATATGCAGCTTAGAGAGAGATGGAGTATAATGTGGGAGACAGAGTCTTCCTTCGAGTTTCACCGTGGAGAGGAGTGTTGAGATTCGGTAGGAAGGGCAAGTTAAGCCCTAGGTACATTGGTCCATATGAGATCATTAAGCGTATAGGACCTTTGGCCTATAAGCTGGAGTTACCGAGTCAGATGTCTCAGCTGCATAGTGTCTTCCATGTGAGTATGCTCCGGAGGTATCGATCGGATCCGACACATGTGATTCCGGCTCAGGAGATTGAGGTAGCTAGCAACTTGAGCTATGTTGAGGAGCCGGTCCATATCGTGGGATCACATGTTAAGCAGTTGAGGAACAGGGTTATTCCATTGGTGAAAGTCCTATGGAGAAACCACTCAACTGAGGAAGCAACTTGGGAGACCGAGGAGCATATGAGGAGACAGTATCCTCACCTGTTCGACCAAGCAGGTAAGAATTTAGAGGACGAAATTTTTATTAGGAGGGGAGAATTGTAACATCCCATCATCGATGGGAAGGGTATTTTGGTAAATTGGGACGGATTAGGAATGTTGTAGAGGATTGTTGTAGCTTTCTAATGAGGTATTTTGTGTGAATTTTGGATGTAAGGATTGTTGGATATAAATTTGTAAAGTTTTGTTATAGTTTAGGTTAAAGGCTGTTTTCTTAAACCCTAACAGGATAACCACCTAAGTGAGAGGATTTGACCTAGTTTGAATGGGAATTTGCTTTGAAGTTCTTCTTGAGAATTGTAGTATATTGTCTGAGCTTTTTATTTCTGTATGGCATGTAATTTTTCGACAATGGGTTGAAAAGTTATGAATGTTGGAAGATGCTCTTACTGTGAGAATGAGACTTATATAGGCAGAAGCTTTGCTTGAGAATTTGAGTTGTTTAGAGGTTGATTTTGCTTCCAAGTTATTCATGAAACTTGTAGAACATGTTTTGATCTTTCCTTTGACATAAATTTTGTAATTTTTGGCATAAGGAATGGAAAGATAGGATTTTTGTAGTAGAGTGCAATTACTGTTCATATGGTAGTTTTACTGTTTCATTGGGTAGAACCTTTGTTTGTATTTTTGACCCTCTTATAGATTGAATTGGATTGGAGAGTCTTCTTGAAGATTGTAGAAAATATCTAGAGCTTTCTAATGCTGTATAATTATTGATGCCATATGAGGTTCAATAGTGAATGTTCGTAGTGCACCCTTATCGTAGGTTATGTATCGGAATGACCTATGGGCATCCCAGTATATACCCTATGGTAAGGGGGTGCTACATTCAAAAACAACAAATTAATGAAATATGTTTAATTAGGTTGTAAGCTGAGATTAAACTAAAGAATTAAGTCCCTACTGAATTCTCCACTTTTATTATTTTTTGTATGTTTTCTTTAATTTGTTTTTATTAGTTAGTTTCATTTTATTTTCTTCTTTCAAAAATCAAACCCCCCATTAAACCTAAACACCAGTTAATTTCATTTCATAAACTTTACATACACTCTCTGTGGGATCGACCTAGACTCACCACTGCTATAGTAATAGTCTAGTTATTTTATTTTAACTAGCGTAATGACGTGTGGTCAAATTTTAGCGTCGTTGTTGGAGAATGCGGTGTTCTAGTTTTTGTTTGTGAGTTAATTGGTGTTTTGTATATATTACGCACAACAATTCTTATACATACCAAAAGCTTCCTATCATGACTCTGGTCCATGTCTAGAAGAGTTGATTTTTTAATTGCAGGAGAATACTCTACAATTCAGAAGGATGGAAGGCAATTTCCAAAAAAAACATGGTATAATGCCTAAGATTCGGAGAGCCAACATGATTCAGTTGCATCTTTAGAAGAACTTGTTAATAATATTGTTGTTAACAATTTACAATTTCTACAGGATATGTAGCAATTACAACAAAATTTGCAGCAGGAATTGTAAGAATTTCGACAAAAGTCAAAAGTAAGCCAATAGAGGATGGAACATCTAATGAGTCAGATGGCAATAAGGCTTGATCTCGCAAAACAAAGAGGAGCAGCTGTATCAACCTAAGGTGTACCTAATTGAAGTCTATGCGAAAACTTCATAAAGTGATGAAGAGCTTGAGAATTTTGAGGTCAACCCTCAACGAATTGTTTGTGTCGAAGAAGTGGAGAAGGAGTTCGAAGCCGAAAAGGACACATCTTTTAGCTCGGAGGTAAGTACTGAGTCCATGATTATTTTTGAAACTAACTCTTTATCTTTACATAACAGATTGAAGGAATTGAATGATGAAAAAAAGGTGAAGAGACGTTCAAAATATTTCTGAAATGTATGAAATCAGTCGAGATTGAGAATCTGAGGATAGGGAAGACACTAAATGAGGATGATGATCAACTAAGGCCCTATCAGGAACTACTTCACGTGGAGGAGCCGCATGTGACACTTGAAGATCACAATTTTATCATGTGAGTAGGAAACAAGGAGTCGAGCCAGTGACCTTAAACAAAGGCGCTTCTTGGGAGGCAATCCAAGGGAAGTAAATTTTTTTCCCTTTACATTTTTGCATTACTTTTTATATGCATGTGTGCTTTTAAATTTGTTTGTTTTACTTGTTTTTAAGTTTTCAATCAAAACGAGAGAAAGAATAAAACAAACATTTTCTGATTTTCTATTGCTTTTGGGATTATATAATCATGATTAGAGTGTGAATTGACTAGAGAATTTTATAGCAATTTTAGCATGTACTTTTGCTATTGTGATTGGTGAATATGCATTATCTTTAAAAGAGTAGTGACTAATGGTAGACAAAGTCGGTGAGATTTTGAGCCTTTTTTTATTGACACATCCATATCAGTCTTATGGCCTTTTGATAATGTGTGACCTTCATTACATGTACATCCTGATTTAGCATTAAATTTCCATTCAAGACCACATTTTTATCACATGCATTAACATGAATATGATTAGGCATTCTTTTTTTTTTTCAGAAACTATATTAGCCAAATAACCTATCCTATTGACATGATTTTTTCCTTGATAAACCCCTTTGAGCTTTAACCTTTCTTTTTGTATAAATCATATTTTATACTTTTAAACTTAACCAAATGTCCTACCTAAGTCATAAAGCTAGTGGAACATTTGTAATTGTTGAGTTTGTGGATATACAAAATTTTAAGTGTGGGGGTGTACATATGTGAGGGTTTGTTATAATGTTGGGATGTTATTTTATGTCTTATCATTGAATTTCCCATTTTAATGTAGTTTATTTAAAACTTTATAAGGAAAAAAAGAATGAAAAAAGAGAAAAAAAAGGTAAAAGAAAAGAAAATGAAAAATAAAAGAAAAAGAAAAAGAAAAAAGAATGAAAAATTGTTTAAAATAAATGTATCGAGGAAGAATTGCATATGTGTTGAAAAGTTATTTATGGTTTATGCATCTTCCTAGAGTTGTAATGGACATGTTATTTGAGTATGTTGAATATGAGGTAGAGGTTGGCTTGGAAGGTTCACTCTTGTTATTTCATTGGCATAAATTGTATGAATGATTCCTTCATATTGGTATAGGCTTCATGTGGTTTGTGTATGAGAGCTGAATGAGTTTGTGAAATATAAATATTGCATTCGTTATAATTGGCGGTACCCAAATTTTGATGAATATTTCTTTGTTTTACTAGCTTACCCACATTACAACCTTGAAAAATCCTTTGATTCATGATTTTGAATGTGAACATTAGTGGTGGAGAAATGAAATGATAAGCAAAATTATGGATTATCATGAGACAAGGGGCAGCTGCAGCTTGGCTTGGACGCAGGCATGAACCCTGCGACTTATGGCTGGAGCGTGTAGGAGGAGTGTGCAGCAGTAGGTAGACATGAGGAAAGCTGCATGGATGAAGTGAACAGTGGCGTGAATAAAAAAACTCCCTAAGCTTATTTGTTCCATCCAGAAATAGTGATGGGAATAGTGCGGCATAGTGGGGCTAAGTAGGCTATAAAAAGAGGGCTACAAAAGGGTTTTTGGCTAGGGATTGGAATGGGGGTTGAAGCATTTTTTCAGGAAAGAGCCATGAAGGGCTAGGCATTCCGATGCTAGTTCAGAGGTGATATCGACGCCAACGACCTAGGTTAAGTATTTTTTTATTATTTTGTTGTTTCTTATTGTGTTATCCTATTTTAATTGATTTGGGTATTGTGTATGGATAATTGAATTTTCGTTATTATTCAGTTATTTGTGTATGAACCTATTGGGTATTGTGAGTTGATGATTTTAATTCGTTCATTGAATCGTCAATTGCAAAACCATTGCTAGAATTTCGATATAATCCGTAATTGTTATGTTGAAATTCATGTGTAGCGACTAATGATTCGTAATCATTAGGGATAATATGACCTAGGTTAAATGATGCATCGTATGTGGTTGTTGCCTTGATTAATTGGTTTTCCTAATTCATAACGCTACTGCCTAATTAAATCTAGATATTGTATCCTAGGTTATTCGGTGGTTAGGTTTAATTAACGATCATATCTTGATTAAACAAAACCTAAGGAAAAACTCTGGTTAATTATTAACCCACAATTAATAGTTGCTAGGAGATGTTAAAGAACAACAAATTAATGAAATATGCTTAATTAGGGTGTAGGCCAAGATTAAACCAAAGAATCGGGTCCCTACTGAATTCCCCACTTTTATTATTTTTTGTATCTTTTCTTTAATTTGTTTTTATTAGTTAGTTTCATTTTATTTTCTTCTTTCAAAAATCAAACCCCCCGTTAAACCTAAACACCAGTTAAATTCATTTCATAAACTTTATATACATTCTCTATAAGATAAACCAAGACTCACCACTACTATAATAGTAGTCTCGTTATTTTATTTTGACTAGCGTAATGACGTGCAGTCAAGTACCAACTGCATGAGCTATATCTGGTCTAGTACAAACCATGACAAACATCAAACTTCCTACTATAGATGCAGAAGGAACCTTTTGCATGTATTCTTTATCTTGCTCACTGGAAGGAGATTGCTTCAAACTCAATCTAAGGGATGGAGGAAGAGGTGCACTTACAGTCTTAGCTATAGCCATATTGAACCGATGTAATACCTTCTCAATACACTTCTCATGTGAAAGCCATAACTTCTTGCAATTTCTGTCATGAATGACTCTTATGCCAAGAATCTACTTTGCTGTCGCCAATTCCTTTATAGCAAAGGACTTGCTCAACTCTTTCTTCAAATTCATAATTCTGGAAGAGTTAGGACCTATAATAAGCATGTCATCAACATATAACAACAAAATGATGAAATCATTGTCACAAAATTTTTGCAAAAAAACACAATGATCAGAAATAGTCTTCTTGTAGCCTTGCTGGATCATAAAAGACTCCAACTTCTTATACCATTGCCTTAGTGCTTATTTCAAACCATATAAGCTCTTCTTCAATTTGCAAACATAGCTTTCTTTTCCCTTCACCACAAAACCTTCAGACTGCTCCATGTAAATCTCCTATTCTAAGTCACCATAGAAAGCATTTTTTACATCCATCTACTCAATCTCTAAATTAAGAGTAGCAGTCAAACCCAAAATAATTCGAGTTGAAGACATCTTGACCATTAGTGAGAAAATCTCATCAAAATCAATCCCCTTTTTCTGACTGAAACCCTTAACAACTAATCTGGTTTTATATCCTGTTGATGATGAATTCTCTTCTTGCATCACCCCATAGTTCCACTATTCTTCAAGGCTTTTCTATCTTTGGGAAGCTGGACTAGTTCAAAGGATCTAATTATCATACAAGGATTGTATTTTATCTTTCATAGCTGCAACCCATTTCACCTTTTCCTCACTCTTAATAGATTCTTGGTAGCATTCAAGCTCCCCTGCATTTGTCAATAGCACATACTCACTAGATGAATACCTAGTAGAGTCAACCTCTTGAGTGGAAATTCTTGTTCCTCACTAAGTACCTTATAATGATCATCAGCTGCATCATTTACAGGAATACTAACCTTTTCTGTATCTTAAGTATTATCCTAAAGATCAACTTGATTTTCAACATCAACTGCATCAGGTGTATGGGCTGAAGGAACTGGGTCTAAATCAACTAAACCTTGAATCTGAGGCTTTAATTTCTCCACTTTGCCAATATCTTCAATAGTTTGATCTTTTGCAAAGACTACATCACAACTTTTGACAAGTTTCTTCTTAATAGGGTCATAACACCGGTAGCCAAACTCATCTTGACCATAGCTAATGAAGATGCACTGTCTTGTCTTGGAATCTAGCTTAGATCTTTCATCTTTAGGAACATGAACAAAACATTTGCAACCAAATACTCGCAAATGGTCATAGGAAGGCTTTCTAGCATACTAGAATCTATCAGGAACATCATTATGCAAAGCTGTAGTAGGAGTTAGATTGATAACATGTGTAACTGCATACAATGCCTCACCCCAAAAAGAATTAGGTAGTTTGGCATTGAAAGTACACTTCTAACTCTCTCCATCAAAGTTCTATTTATCTTTTCTACCAAGCCATTTAGCTGTGGAGTCTTAGGAGGTGTCTTTTGGTGTCTAATACCATGCTCTCTACAATATGAATTAAAAAGCCCACAATATTCTCCTCCAATACTAGTGCGAACATATTTCAGCTTCTTGCCTGTTTCTCTCTCAGCATAAGCATAAAATTCTTTAAATGCACCAAGTACTTGATCTTTTGTCTTCAAAACCCGAACCCAAAACTTCCTTGAATGGTCATCAATAAAAGTCACAAAATATTATGCACCGCTACATGATTTTTCCTTCAAAGGACCACACACTGTTGGACCAATGGTGGTTGACAAATTAAATCCCACTTATGTTTTGATAATAATAAAATGTATAGAATTGGTTAAGAAATTATTTCAGATGTTGTGGATTGAAATAAATCAAGACAGGTTATAAATCATGATGAAATCAATAAGGAAATAATCTCCAAACATGCTGGAGACATTAAACATGAAGATTATGGGAAGATTTGATGCAATATATCTGTTAGAGTCAGCAACAAGTCGACCAGTATATCATAAGTCGACTAAGAAATCAAGGATCATCGGATAAGGGTTGAAACAAGTCGACTAATGTTGAACAAGTCGACTACAAATCAACTGAATAGGAGTACTAGTCGACTATTATGTCACTAGTCGACTTATCGAGGAGCAAAGTTAAAGCCTGCAGTGAAATATGTGAACACTAGTCGACTATAACAGCTCGACTAGTCGACTATCAGATAGAGCTGAACAAGATTTATCCGAATCATTCACAAATGGAAAGGAGGAAGTTAAGGAACGGTCATAAGAAATCATGCAACGGCTAGGAAGGTTTACCAACGTCTATATTCTTCTCTAAACTCAGTATAAAGAGTGGATGATTAAGGGATAAACACCACTGAAGTCTAATAAGCAAAATAATTCCACTATTGTTCCAAATTTGCTCCTTATTGCTCTTAGCTTGTTTCAAATTTGTATTGGGCATTGTTCTTTCACCTTTATCTCATTTCTCTTGCGAGTTGAGTGATTAGTGAAAATGTTGGGACCCGATCCAGAAACCGGATCCCAACCGAAAAAAACGAACCACGGCGGCAAAAACATAACGAAAAGCGTAGCACAAACCAAAGGGAAGGCGAATCGGATAACAAATCGAAATACAAAACAAATGAAAATCAGAATCGAATACGAATCATAAAGCGAAAGCGGATGAAAAACTGAACCAAGCAGATCTGACGTCCGAAAACAAAGCACAAAGAAACACAATCGCGTTGGAAACCTAAACTAACCGATCTGAAATCCGGTATAATTTTTTTTTCTTTCTTTTCTTTCTTTCTTTTTCATTTCTTTCATCTTTATTCGAACTTAAGCAAATCAAAATACAATGAATTTCCACTTTTGGAAATTCATTCTCATGCAAATCTCGATACTTGAATCATATTCTTATATATCCATACAAATCCCAAATCTCATTTTTATACCCATTTAACCAAAATTTTGGCAGCATAACGGCTGCCTTTCATAAAACTCAAAACCTGCAAGGGTCCAAAATACACTTCTAAAATATATCCCAATCAATCATGCAATCATCAAATCCACTGGACCCTCCGTCCGGGATCTCAGCATACACAAACGCAAACCTATTTCTACATCTCCAGATCCATAATTGAGTTCAAAACACAATTTCATACACAACCCCAATAATCATATACAAACTTATATCTCACATTCAATATACAAACCATAAATCACTTACATTCCGAAGTAGATACACTATCAAACTTGAATGGCATTCAAAGCCATTTACAAACCATTTCTAAAAATCCAAACTACACAATTTACAAAATAAGCAAAAACGAACAGTTGGCCTGACTTTCTTTCATCCGATCTCCTGCTCGAAACCTGGAGATGGGGATGAAAGGGGGGGTGAGCTCGGAAGCTCGTGGATAATATATTTATAAATTGAACAATAAGCTTAAAACTCATTTTCAAGAAGTTTGTCCTTTTTTAAAACATTTCATGGTTGAAACCTTTCAAAGGTTATCTTTCAAATCTTTCACTTTTCAAACCATTCATAAAACATTTCCAAAATCTTACATTTGCAAATCTTATCTTCTCATTTCTCAAAATTCTCAATTCTTTCTTATTTCAAGATCAAATTTAAAAACATGAATGCATCACACTTAGAAACGAAACAAAAGCACATAACACATCAAATGGTCTGGTTCGGTCCAAAACAGAACGTACTGCACATTCCTAACGGTCTGTGCAAACAGTGAATGAAACGTATTACACTTTTCCATACGTCCAGATTAGAAGATGAAAGGAGTCCGAAATCGGAGCTCCATGCCACTAGCGGGCAGCCGGGAGAAGACTATAAAACTAGACAAGTGCGCACTCGTCCCACAGATGGGACCTAACCAAACCCACATAACACGTAATTGAAAACGAAATTTTAGATTGCCCGAAGGCACGTTTCAAAATCTTGATTTTCAAAGTTTTCATATCATAACGTCAAATTATGTCAAAATGCTTGACACATGCACATTCCACATATTCATATCAATTTATATAACAATCATAGTCAATTAATCAATTAATCACATATAAATCAAATGCATAAAAATGAATGCAATTATTTCTTTCAAACATAAATCAACATATATAAATGCATAAGGCAACATTGTTCACATTTTTCGAATCCTTTGAGAACATAATTTCAGAAATATTTTTCCTTTCTTGATTTTTCAAATGCACATAATTTACTCATAATTCAAAATATAAATACATTACCCACCTCGAATTGATGCTAGAAACTTGTCTCTTGCTTCAATGTGACCATTTCCTCTTTCCCTCTTCCAATTAAATTTTTCCTAAACCAATTTCATCAAAATTCAACCTCATAAATAACATAATTCTTAAAATTGATGTCATAATTCATCAATTCATACTAATTCCAAGATATTTAAATCACCAATTTCTAAAATCCCCAAATTCTAAATTTGACCTAAACCGATTCACTCAAATTCAATATCATATTTAACTTAATTTCTCAAATTGAGCTTAGAAAACATTAATTCCTCACATATTCAAGCTATCTAAATCTCCAATTTTCAAAAACCTCAATTTCTAAAATTGGCCTAAACCAATTTACACAAATTCAATATCATAAATCACAATTTCTTTAAAATTGATTTCATATTTCACCCATCTATCATATTTTCCATGATTCTAAACCAATAATTTATAAAATCCCTAAATCACAAATTTGGACATAATCCCTAGTTAATTTCCATCCAAAATTAAATACAACCTAAGGCATAAACATCAAAATTGGCTTCATAAATTACATACCCATATCATTTTCCATGATTCTCAACTAATAATTCACTAAAAACTCAAAACTTAAAAATTTCTCTTACCTCTTTTCTTCTCCAAATTCGAATTGTCATGGTTTGAAAGAAAGTTCTCTTCATTTTCCACCTTTCTTTCTCTTGAATCAACATAAAAATCCTTCTTGAAATCCTAAAATTTTCGAAATCTCCAAGCTTTTTCTTCTTCTTTCTTCTCCACGGCAATACTCTTTCATTTTCTCTCTTATTTCTTCTTCTTTCCTCTCATCATCGTGCTTCTCCCTTAAAAAAAACGACAACTCCCTTTTATATGTAGTGCCATGTCATTTAATGTGGGTCAAATGACCAAAATGCCCCTACACTTTACTTTAAGTCATGCTTACTTTTGGATTTGATTCGCACTACCAATTTGAAGGAATTTGCCAAAACTTCCTTCTAGAGAAATGTTCCTCTATGTCTTAATTTCATAATGCCACAAGAATCATCCAATTCGGAGCACTACATCAAAAGTTATGCTCAAAACATTTCAGATATGTTCATATTCTAACACATTTTCCAGCACGTTATTTTCATCCATAAATTTACATTCTTAATCCCAAAATTGACATTCGACGTCTTTATAAAAATTTTAGCTCTATCTCTCTAGTTTAATCCAAAACAAGAATCACATCATTTCGATTTCCAGAGCAAAAGTTATGCTCAAAATACTTTCAGATGTTCCTAACCCAAAAACTGCACACTAATCCGCACCTCCATTCATAAATTAAAAATCTTAGGGGCAAAATTGAAATTTACTTTCTTCATATGACTTGTAGCCTCATGTCTTAATTTTATTTTTCCTCAAGAATCACTTCAATCGAATCTCCACAGATCCCAAATTTTGCAAAATACTGAACCATGTTCGAAAAATTAGTCCACTAGCTTTGATTAAATTAATCATCCTTAATTTAATCTAAAAAATTCACAAATTTCTCGTAAAAATGAAATTCATTGTCTTATGAATCCAACGCTTCAAAAATCAAGTCAATCGGATGTCGGACGGAAAAAATATGAGCGAAAGATTGAAGAGGGGTCATAATTCTTATAATCTGGAAAAATAATCAAAAAATCTGAAAATAATAATTAAATAATTAAAAAAATAAAAATTAATTAAAAATTTTTTATTCAAACACCCTCCTCGCGAGGGCGATTGGTCGCCCTCGCGAGAGAGCTTCTGAAATCTTTTTTTTTCAATATATATATATATATGTATATATATATATATCCGAATTTTTCAAAAAACGTAACTCTTGATTTCGAATTCCAAATTTGACAAATTTGGTCTCTATGGAAAGCTTGAAGGAAGCTCTACAACTTCCTTAAAGAACTCCACAATCAATTCCATCTCTAAAGGGGCAAAAAGCCTAGTCAAATGTACTGCCCCAATCTAATGTAACCCTAAACAAATGCCAACTTTGAAAATTCATATCTTTCAACTCCAAAATTCAATCATGTCATATTTTATATCGATGCAAAGCTTGGAAAGTCCTATACAACTTTTATGAAGGACATAAAAATCAATTTGACCTTTAAGGAAGTCAATCTTTCAGTCAAACGTTCTGTCCTCTAATAATCATGCTAAAACTATAACATAAACTTGTAAAAATCATAACTTATTATTCATTGATCGAAAAATTGTATACTTTATGTCAAAATAAAGATCAAATTCAAATCCTTCAATTTTTATGAAGAACTTCAAAGCTAAATTATCCTCTTACTAGGTAAATTTTCCAGTCAAAGCTTCAGCCATAATATAAGTCAACCTATAACACACTTAAACTTTGACTGATCATAACTTTCACTCCCAAGATCGAAAAATTACAAACTTTATGGCTACAGAAAGCTCTTAACATAATCTACAAGTTTCATGTAAATCATTTTATTGAATTTTGCCTAAATCAAAAGTCAACCCTCAAAGGCCAAAAAGTCAAACTTTTAACAGTTTTTCATCTTCTCACACTTTCTCTCTTTATTTCTTGATTTTCAACTTAATTTCAATTAACTCATCTACTTTTGAATATTTCTTATTTTCACTCAAAAATCGGGGTCCAACAGAAAAGCTACTTGTGATGTAGGATTTGTGCCGGAAAACAAATCGATTGTAAAGGTAGCTTAAGCCGGAAATCAAGTAGTGTTGTAAGAGTTCACACTAAACTAAAAAGTGTGTAGTAAAGTGGTTTGCCAAATCCTGAGTGGGAGCTTAGGTAGAGGATGTAGGTCTTAGCACCGAACCTCTATAAAAACAGTGTTTGCTCTTCTTCCCTACTCTTTGCATTTAAATTTGTTTAAATTGTTTTGTGTGAATTAACTTATGATTTTATTGTAGAATTTTACGAAAAGCTTTAAAGATCTATTCAACCCCCCTTCTAGATCGTTTACACACACATCTGAGTGTACCAACTCAAGCAACTTCCCCTTCCTGGAAGGAGGATGATGTTTAAAGGACACTCTTTTTTGTTTTCCAGCCAAGCAATGAACACAAGTGTCTAACTCTTCACCTTTCAAACTAAAAAGCAAATTCTTCTTAACTAGAATATTCAGCCTCTTCTCACTGATGTGACTTAACCTCTTGTGCTATAAATCTAAAGAGCCATCACTCTCAATTGCATTAACAAGATTTGTAGGGATTATAGTTTGTAACCAATATAAGCCTAAAGCTCTAAACACTCTAGCCACAACCAAGGACCCTTTATAAACTGTGTCATTCTCAAAAAAATTTGTGTCATATCCATCATGATACAAATTTTCACAAGAGATCAAATTCAACCTCACATCTGGTGCATGTTTAACATTTTTAAGCACCAACTTCATTCCAAGGTTGGTCTCCATAGTCACAGTGTCAATGCCCACTACTTTGGATACAGTTTCATTACCCATCTGCAAAATTCTAGAATCACCAGGAGTATAGGATGTGAGAGTTATCTCTTTGAAGCAACATGGTGTGCAACACCACTATCAAGTACCCAAAGAATCTCATTGGTAGCAACATTAATCATATCTTTATCATGGACAACTGTTAAATCAACTGAAGTAGCAATAGCAGCCTGATCATTGTTATCATCATTTTTCTTCTTTCCTTGCTTGCCTTTGTCACTCTTTTTCTCCCTCTTCCACTTAAAACAGTACTTCTTGATGTGCCCCAGTTTACCACAATAATTGCATTCAAGGTTCTTATACCTCGACTTTGATTTACTCCTACTCTTGTCTCTATTACTATGATCTTGATTTTTGCTTTTATTTCTCCCCCTGCTTTCAGTATCCAAAATATCTGAATGTGATGTGGAAGTCCCCTGAGTTCTCTTTCTCACTTCTTCATTCAGAACACCACTCTTCACATACTGCATGGTTACAATACCATCAGGAGCAGAATTTGTCATTGATACTTTAAAGTTCTCCCAACAATCAGGGAGTGTATTCAACAACCAAAGTCTCACAATGTCCTCATCGAATTTCACACCCATACCGGACAACCGATCAAATATATCAAGAAATTCACTCACATGGTCAAAAACTGAGCTCCCTTCTTTGTACTACAAGCATATGGCTTGTTTAAGCAAGAATAACTTGCTGTTGCCAGTTTTAGAAGCATACAAAGATTCAGGTTTCTTTCACAAAGTCTTGAAATGTGTATCATTGACAATATGATTCAATATATTATTCTCAATCCATTGTCTAATAAAGCCACCTACTTGTTGATACTCGAACTCCCATTCTTTATCAGACTTAGACTCAAGCTTATTAGTAGCAAATATAGGCAAATGCAACTTCTTTAGAAATAGAAGATCTTTCATCTTTCCTTTCCAAGTGTAATAGTTTGTGTCATCCAAACAAATCATTTTACTCATATTTACCTCCATCATTCAAACAAGCAAAAATAGACCCAATTAACAAATTAAGTAGGCTCTTATACTACTGTATTGGGAAGGAAGCGGGTATAACACATGCAACGATAAATCAATAAATCTTTCACTTGAAAGAATCTATTAGGAGTAATAACCACAAATCAAAGTAGAAAATTATATAAAGAGAGCAATTTCTGTTTTATTCTAACAAGTTCTGGAAAAGTTCCAACTGTCCAAATCCAATTTTCACTATTCAAAATAAAAAACAATGAGTAAGGAATATGCTCACCAAAATTTAGCCCGATCGAACAAAGAATGACAGAAATATGGTGAAGCTCGTCAGTTTTAGAAACATCTTGAGACCAATCCAATTTTGGAACCAAAAACTCAACCTCCAGACCTCCAAACAAATCTCTACCGTTCAGAATGAAGAACAATATGGTTTCAAATTGTTAACCAAAAATGAGATCGATGCAACGGTGAACGACTTCCCAATTGCTGAAAATATAAACGGGTCGAGATGAAAAATTTCTCCTTTTGTGAAGGTTAAGGGAGAAAGCCAACTCTCTCTCTTCTCTCACTCTAGGCAGCTGAACTTTTTGGTTGAATGGTAAGGAAAAAATTAGCCCTAATGGGCACAAAAGAAAATGAGCTTCAACCTAAGAAGCACGGACACGGGCACGAACATGTGACATGACACGGATATGAACACAGGGACACCACAACTTCTAAAATTTGGTGGACACAGACATAAACACGGATACGTATATATATATATATATATATATATATATATATATATATATATATATATAGTCAAATTTAGAATTAAGACAAAAAAAATCAGAATTCATAGCGTGATATATATTGATTGATATGTTTCAAGAATTCCAACATTTTGATAGTTCATACATATTTGGTACTTTATAAGCTCTTTTCAAAAAACATAGAGCATATAATCTATTAAACAGTGCAAGTGGTCTCCAGGAGTGTCCAAGTAGACAAAAATTATTTTTTAATTTCTATACATACGGACACGTGTCGGATATGTGTCCACTGCGTGTCAGTGGATGTCGACACACGAACACGGCTCCATTTTGCCGTGTCCGTGCTACATAAACTTCAACAAATTTTAGGTTTTACCATACAGGAGGGAATCCAAACTTAACACTTCACACCATTTCAAGCAGTATATGGTTTTCAGCCTCTGCTGTACACTCCCTACTTTACGGGAGATTAGTCAGTTTTAGCGGTTGATCAAGTTCTTGTTGGCTAGGAGGCTATGCTAAACATTTTACAATTTGACTTACGAAGAGCGTGAAATCAAATGAAACATATAGTGGACAGACATTGCACGAAGCAGACCTTTGAAGTAGGAGATTTTGTGTATTTGAAGCTAAAGCATAGCGTTAAAAAACGCGTTTCACAGAAGTTATCAACTCTATTTTATGGTCCCTTCAAAATTCTTTGGAAGATGGGATCGGTGGCTTATCCACTGGAGTTACCAGCGGGCAACAAAACCACCATACCTTTCACGTTTCGCAACTAAAACGTAGGGTATTGAATTCTGACGTGGTCTCTCCATTTTTACCTCCATGCTCCCTAGTATTACTTATGCTCAAACAAGAAGGTAGGTGGCGTTGTAGTATTACTTGTGCTCAAACGGACAATGATAACAAATGTCGTAAATGGCATACGACATAGTGGAAATGGGGCCATATTAATAATCCATGGAGAACTCTCAACGGTTATTTTAGTCGTTGTTATAGACATTGATTTCTCCATCTTTGTTATTTGACAATGTCGTCGAATTGCAGAAATTCACTATGCTAGTAAAATCACTCAACAATACGAGTTTAAATGTCAATAAAATGAAATTATTTTACCAAATACAAAGAGAAGTTAAATAAAATTATCTTATGCTTATATATATATATTAAACCTGAAAGAGCCACGTGCAACTCCCATCTTCTCCGTGTCCCCTTTTCCTTAAGCAATAAGAATTGATCTAGGTACCGTCCGAAGGGGTACTTTGGTTATTTAACTCAAAAGTAACCACTGTCCTCTCTCTCTCCCACCATCTCCATCTCCATCTCTAAGAAGGCTCAGACGCCAGAATCCAAAATCTTCTCCTGTGGAGAGCAGAAGAGCAAACGAGAGAGATGGGGCTTTTATCAAACAAGTAATGTTATTTTACGATAGGATTAGGGCTTCGCTGTTATCTTTTGTTTTTTCTTCGTTAATTAAAATTGGATATGTTTAAAGCGCAGGATTGACAGGGGAAGCTTGAAACCTGGTGATCATATATACTCCTGGAGGACTGCCTATGTATATGCTCATCATGGTACCTCTTTTCTTCTTCCTTCTTTTTGTTGTTATCTAATTTTTCTTTTTACCTTGGTTTCCAAGTTTTAAATAAATGGTTATTGGTTTTCTTTATTGAAATAGATTAAACTAAAAGATAATTGAGAGGGGATTGTTGCATATTCTTTTATACATCTGGCTAGGAACTGGGAATCAAACAAGCAACCGTCGTTTTCCTTGCGGCGCCGAGGAAACACAAAACTTTTGTCTGATTGTCTGTGGAATGGGGTTATTCTTATCTGCTGTTATAACTCATATTTGCAACATCTCCTTTTCTGGTGGCTAAATATATTTAGACGACAATTTAATGACAATCGAGGCATTTATCAGAAGGAGATACGGATTTTTTTCCTGTCAAATGGAAGGGAAGTTTTACTGGCTGCACCTTGTTAGTATGTCTTAGCACCGTGTTTTTCGTTAGGTTCTTAAGGTTTCTGCATCCCTTTGTCTTAGGACTGCTATAAAATTCAGGTTGTCTAGTCCTAAATGCCTCATCTTGATCTGAATAGTTTGAAAATTGGTGATTTGTTCTTCTCGTTGTGGGAAACTGTTGCTAACTTAAGAGGCTGTGCCTTGTCAGTAGACTTGTGTAGTGGTCATTTCGGTTCTTTTATTCTGGAACATGATTACATAAACCATTTGTCAACTGAGTTTATGATCTGATCTCACGTTCTTACAGATATTTGCTTCTTATACTATCAAAGAATCAGAAGTTCATAACTACTAAATTCTCACACTACATCGAATCATGCAGTTGTCTTTTGTATATGAACATTATTAGGAATCTATATTGGAGACGATAAAGTCATACACTTCACCAGAAGGGGCCAAGAAGTAGGAACAGGTACAGTGCTAGATGTACTCCTGTTAAGCTCAGGACCAGCCAACTCCCAAGCTCCTTGCCCCACCTGCACAATGCAGGAAGGAGGCCATGGGGTGGTTCTCTCATGTCTGAAATGCTTCCTTGCTGGAGGTTTCTTGTATAGATTTGAGTATGCTGTCAGCCCTGCTCTCTTTCTTGCCAAAGCACGTGGCGGAACATGCACTCTTGCAGTCTCAGATCCGGATGACATTGTGGTCCATCGAGCAAACTACCTGCTTGAAAATGGATTTGGCTGTTACAATGTCTTCAAGAATAATTGCGAGGATTTTGCGATCTACTGTAAGACGGGGCTTCTTGTTTTGGATCAGGGAACTATGGGACGGAGTGGCCAGGCAGTATCCATTGTTGGGGGTCCTCTTGCAGCAGTTTTGTCTACACCACTGCGCCTTGTCACTACCAATGTGTATGGCATGGCAGCAACAGCTGTTGGAGTTTATTGTGCGAGTAGGTATGCTGCTGATATTGGCATGAGAAGAGATGTAGTGAAGGTCTCAGTTGAGGATTTAACAAGAAGGCTAGCAACAGGCATGCTCCAAGTGCTTGAAATCTCTGCAATACCAACCCAAGAGGCTACCTTAGTTGGACGCCAAAGTACTTGATAATTACACTTATTGTCTCGACCTTGCTCTTGACCTGATCATTTGGCTTAAGAGAAACTGTTCCATTTATGTCAATTGCAGCTTTGTTAAGTATGAAATTATGAACTGCCCACTACATTTTGCGGGCGTCTGAACTTTATGACCATTAAATATTCTGTTAAAGTGTGCAAAATTGTAGCCAGGGGTAGACTCTCCCATATCTTCTCTCTAAGAAGGCCAAGTTAGTCTTGTATCGATATAAGTTTTTACAATGCATGACCTGGAAGTGCACATTTGCCTCAAAAAGTTTCGTCGTGAACATCTGAAGATTGCACGATCCACCATTGGAGCTTTTTACATGGAAGAGTAGGTGGATTAATACAAGCTTACGTATTGGTAACCGTATTATTTTGTTTATGAGGTCTGATTAGTATATCCTGAACAGGACTTACCCAAGAGCTATTAAAAATAAGTATATGATTTATGCATTTAGGAGTTTAATTGCCTCAGCGTATAATTTCTTTATATTCAGATTAAGTCATTGTTGGTTCTCTATAATAAGCTTGTGTTTATTCTTCATAAAGATTTGATAGGATTAAAATGATGGACTAACCCCATAAATATCCCAAGTAGTCCAGGCAATCAGTGTTTCGTGCATCTAAGGACCTTAAGTAGCTTAAATTCCCATAAGAAACTTAGAAAAGAAGAGATAATAATAGGATAAGCATTATTTTCTCATAAATATGTATAAAATAAGTGAGAAGCCAACTACTTTAAATAAATTTTAGGTTCTTCTTATCTAGATAGCAGGAAATTAGGCTTTCCTTTTCCTAAGTCTTTAAAAACATGAGAAAATTAGTCTAAAACTACTTTAAATGAAGTTTTAAATTCTTCTTGTGTAGATGGCATGGACTTAGGCTTTCATTCTCTTAATTCTTAAAAAACACAAGAAAATTAGCATCTATATCCCTCTCATTCCTACCTAAAACTATAACCAATAAGGTTAGAATCCTCCTCTTTTTTATGAAGTCCTAAAGCTAAACATGTTTCTAGAGGCAACATAAGTAACTTTAGGCAAGTCTTCGTACACTGTAGAATAAAAAATATCTATCCTGTATCGATGGTGATTCTTCCTTCTCATCCCCCACCCCAAATGTCAACTTACACATTGGCACATCAATTAATGCCCCTCTAATAGCCATAAATGGCCTCTCTAAGTTGATGGGAATCTCATTTTCATACTCACGTTATTAAGTGACTATTTCATCACAATAGTTTAAGATATTGTGTGAGGTCAACTCAATTAGTTTTATATATTCTCTAACACACCTCCTTAAGTGAAAGCCCTTTAGGTTTGAAACTTGCACAGATCTACTTTACCTTGTGCTTAATTTAATTAGAATAGGTAGGTGGTAGGATTCGAACTTATGACCGTTTGGTTATAGAGGCTCTGATACCATGTTAAGTGACCATTTCATCACAATAGCTTAAGCTATTGTGTGATGTCAACTTAGTTAGTTTTATATATTCTCTAACACACGTCTTTTATATATAAATAAAAAAATAGTGATCCTACTTTAACTTGTAAGTCTTCCACTACCCTAATTCGGCACCTAATGGACCTATCAACAAGTTGGAGTGATATAGTCACAGGCTTGATTTTTCCTATGCTAAACTTACTAAAAATAGAAAAAGGTATACCTTAAGTTTGAAGGTAGTTTGTTTTTGCAAAATTGTACCATACCATTAGTTAAAGGTACCATAACATACTGTTTATGTTTATTTTGTTAGAAATGATTTCCTTCAAAAACTTTTGATAGGAGATTTGGGCTAATGCTTTGACAAATGGGATGCTCACGTGCAATTTTTATAAAATATCAGAATTTATTGAAGTTATCCTTATCCTTCTTTTTTTGTTTCAAGCTTTAAGGGTATAGAATGGGTGACACATAGGATTGACAGAGGATTATGGCTCTTGCTCTAGATTAACACTAGATTTAGATGAGAGTGACACTAGTGTTTTGAATTTCCACCTCCACCTCCTCCTCCTCATCCTTTTTCTTAAGTTTGTCCTACTTTTGCACTTCCTTTTCTTTAGTAGTTGCAACATCAAGTATTTTGCCACCTCTCAAGGTTATGGCTAACACTCTTTCTTTTTGGTTTACCTTTGTATTATTAAGAAGCTTTCTTTTACCTACCATCTAGGTAACTGATTCACTTTCTCCTTCAAATTGTGAATGAATGTGAGTTTAATTGCATTACCTTATTAAGTCAATCTATACGAGTTTTAAGTTTCCCCAAGTTATCCAATTTCACACTAATAGAATACATATATTACTAGAGCATCTCTTTCATCGCCTTATCTTGTAAAGACGGTGGAAATAAAGGTCTTTGTTATTAGTCTCATAAGTCTAACTGCTCTAGATCCTAATCCCTTCTAAAAGATACTTGAGTGACTTATCTAATAAAGATTGTAATTATTAAAAAAAGGATCATCCTTGATGATTAATTTTCCCACATAGTAGCATTGTAGTTTTCATATTCACAGTAATTTAAGGTAGGCTACATACTCATACATACATAGGAAGGACTCATATACATACTACACTTGTGAAATTCCTTCCTATCATACATATCTCAATTTAACATCTTCATTCATTTAAAAAAATTTAAGCCTTATAGAGAGAAGCTTTTAATTTTTCCTTAACATCCTTAATTAAAGAATTTTTGGATAAGGTTTCAACAATTTCTTTGAGTTCCTTAATGGTTTGTATAGAGATAATCACTCTTGTGATAGTATCAATTAAGCTTTGATATGTGAGAGCAAGGCCTTTATAGAAAAATCATATAACTAATTGTATGGAATACTAATGGTGTAGAAATTGGTTAAGCAAAGCTCTATATCTCTCCCAAGTTTCATGGAATGCTTCTCCCTCTTTTTATGCAAAACTTTTAATTGGCATCCTAAAATTAATAGTCTTATATTAAGGAAAGAATTGTACATAAAGGCATTATATACTTGGTCAAAATTCTCAAAACAATTTATATTAATTAAAGCAAAAACATATCATTTCTTGACCTCTCTTGCAATAGAGGAAACATATAATTCATAGCACATCTTTAATAAGACCATTCAAAGGAAGTGCCTGGATCACATAATAAAATTCCTTAACAAAAACGATCGTATCTTCCCTAAGTAATCCACAAAAGATTTATAGCAAATGAAGATGAACTTGTTTAAACTCATTGTTCCTTACCTCTAACTAAAACTGATATATAAAGGACTAGCACTATTGATACGTATTTGAATATCCCTCATGACAATTCTCAGTGGTTGCTACTCTCCAACATAAAAAATGACATTATTATTGCCACAATATTTCTCAAGGTTTTTAGCATGTTTATGATTTGCAGTTATCACTCTTCTTCTTGTTAAGTTTTTTTGTCCATATGTTGCTTGATTTCGAGGTCAATATAAAGTGTATTCTAAAAGTTTATACTTTTTGATCTCCTCTATCTCATCAACTATTTGAAAAATAATGAAGGAAGATAAGATTGAAAGAAAGCTAAAATTAAAAAAATAGTAACTAAAATAGTTCTCTTATAACAATATCAAAATTTTGATCACTCAAATCAGTAAGTGTATAGAATTGAATGTAGTAAATTTAAATTTAGAGTATTCCAAATTATCATTCCCAAATTATCATTCCATGAAGACTAATTAATTGCTAAGTTTATTAATCATAGCAAAGTAATGACATTAAATCAAATAAAATTTCATGAAAGGTAATTAAATTACTTTACTAGCTAAAGTAAGGTGAATACTTATCAAAAGACATTAATGTAATAAAATGTTAGGATTTTGGGGTTAATTTTTAGGATTTTCAATTATCGACAAGATTACTTATCAAGATTGAAATAAAATAAACCTAAGATATCTATGTCATCTTTTAAGGTATATAGGTATACCTAATTAATCAATTACTACCTTCGATATATAAGTGATCAAATTCAATAAGACAGTTATGTTAGTAGTTATCACAGAGTCTAAGATATCTCTATCTCTAGATTTGAATTTTTATTCTCTTAGTGTATATATTATACTTTTCTTTAAGTCCTTTATACAACCCCTAAAATTGAATATGTGATGGCTAAACATAAACTTAAAAGTCAATGTCAAAGAGAAAAAATTTGAGCTAAGTAATAACTAATCATGCATTTAGTTTAAATATCCCACATAAATTATATCCTTAACCTTGGCTATAGATTTAGTACATACTTTAATAAAGATGTTCAATAGTAAACAAGAAAGAAAACAAAATACAATTAATCATTCTATGTATCTTGAAATTTTGATGTTCTTAATTGAAGCTTGATAAAATCTCCCTTATTCTCCAAAGTTCCTCTAATCTCGTACTAAGACGCTCGCATTTGGATCCTTATTCCTCTACTCCTACTATTGATCCTCTTTATCCCTTTAACAAACAAAATGGTGCATGGTAGAACTGGTTTGTAACATGTTACTGTCTTATTGCCATATTCTGAAATTTTCTATTAATCTTACAAAATTTCTCTAAATTGACTCAAATCTTCTCTAAATTTATTATTTTTCTTTTGATATATTGAAAATACATGAAATAAAATATAATTCATTTAAAACATCAAATCCTATAAAATACCTAAAATACAATTACAATGCTCTCAAAATCATACTAAAAATAATATTTACCACATGTCAAAATTTGCCACACTTAAGCACATGTTGGTCCTTAAGGAAATCAATTTGATTCTCTTAACTCAAATAGCATGCCATTCAAGAAAATTATTAAAAAATCAAACATATCGATCAAGATTCTCCACAACTCATTCAATTGTAAAAATTATCAAATTGTCAGACAACTAACTACTTGTATTAGTTTATAAACTAACTCAATTTACTTCATAATTCCTCAAACTTTAAATTAATACAAAATTCAACTCTATGTATAAAATGAACATATATGAGAAAAATATTTTAATAGTCGAACATATTCATACCCTTATTGAAATAAAGCAAAACTCCAAATTTAAACAATACAGAGCATTTAAAAGCTTGTTTAAAAGTCACCTATCCTCTTTATGTAAGAATAAATACCTTATCGAAAAAATCCCGATTACATGGCTACTGACAATACTTTTAACTTTAATCTTTTAATTAGTATAAGCCAACACAATGAAATTATTTAATGCAACTATTCGTAGTTTTATATTATTTTCATATATAAAATAATAAGAATCCTTAAAAGACACAAATCAAATATCCATTCTCCGACTTTATTGTAATAACTCGTTTTATATTTAAAGATTTAACTGTTAGATTGAGTCAAATCATGTGAGAATAAATGAAGTGCATTTCACTTGCATACATTAGATTCACGTATATACATTAATCATGATTTAGGGACATTGTAAAAATTGTATATGCACTTAATTGACATATCCTAGGGTATGAAAGATCTTAAATGATTATGATGTAATTGTGTGTTGATTATGTCTTGAATTTTGTGTGATGGATTATAATTGGTGAATTGGGAATTTATTGTTACAATAAAGTGATTGATAAGGTGATATGTGCATCTAATCTAGGAAAAATGTTAAAGGAAAAAACAAAATGATACATGGGAATTTAGGTTGAATGAGCCTATGAAATGATGACATGTGACATTAATAATATAGTCACAAATGACTTGAATCCATGAGTGACAAATGGTGGTATAGTTGAATGACATGATTAAATGACAAGTAGACTAGTTATGGACTAACAATTGGGAGTGTACAAAGACACAAAACATGGCTCTTAGTAGGCCAAATGTCATGCCAAGTGTCTGTCTTCTTCACCACACACCTCACCCATGTCTCTTACACTTACAAGACCACCTTCTTTCATGTTTTGGTCTTATGTTTTCTCCTTCTTTCCCTCACCAATGAAACACTCATATAAGATCCATAACCCTTCAATTTTTCCCAACATCCTACACCTTACCACTCCAAAATCTAGTCATCTTCATCTTGTTGTTGAAGCCCCTTTGTGTTTTCATCTTGTTCTTGGAATATGCTCTATGTTTGCAAGTTTGGAGGCGTGGATTGAGATGAAAGTAAAGTTAAACAAGTAAGTGATTTCTTTCCCTGTTGTGGTATATCTTAGCATAACATTCATGATGATTAAATTGAGTTAGAATACATTTAAGGTTGATGATGAGTATGTTGGATTTTGATCAATGAATTGATTTTGTTTTGATGCATGGAAATAGTAGGTTATATGAATGACTTAGGTAGAGATTTGAAGTGTTAATGAGGGTGAAGTTAGATCAAAAAGGGATGTTATTGAAGTGTTTTAGAATTTGACAAAGTTAAGGTTAAAGGTACGATGATATGTGGTGAATGATGAAGAACCAAATAAATAGAGTTTTGATGAGGTTTACATAGCTAATTTGGTAGTTGAATTTCCATGAATTGAAGTTGCATAGAAAGGTATGAATTGTGGAAATTTGGAAGTGTTTGATATGTCTTTAGGGTTGTTAAATAAAGGAAAGTGAAGAAAGAATGTAGGGCAAGATCCTGGCCCTCAAGTGCACGATCCTGGCCTAGTCATTTTACGTTCTGCCACGATCCTGACCCTCAGTGCACGATCGTAGCTTGGATGTTTAGCTTCTGTCATGATCATAGGAAGGTTCCCCATGACCGTGGGCAGTTTTTTTGGTTGATGATCTGAGTTTTGTGCAATTATTGAACTAAATGATGATAAGTTACTCTAATTGGTGTCTTTGGAGTTGATGAGGGCTAAGATGAACCTAAATGGGTGTATGAATATTGAAGAACATGAAAGTAGTATGAATGGGAATTTGAATAAATATATAATTGATGGATTAGGAATGGATTAAGATCTTTGTATAAAGTTACATACTTAGAAAATCAATTCAGCATACCTAGAATATAACACATATATATATGTATAATTGAGCATCCATTTGATTAAAGTTAATGATGTGTAAATATATGTGTATTGAATGATATAGAAGCACAAATTGAGCATCCACATCTAGACATTATTGGCTTGCCAAGGCAATAGCTAATTGCACCATATTGTGAGTAACCTAGATGTGAAATATCAATTATATATGTGGTTATGTTTGAATTGTTTTGATAAGATAATGATATTGATAATTCTGGACATTAATTGTCTGGGGAGTTCAATATTCAGGAATGTAGTGGAAGTGCTATCTACTTGTATATGAATGTGGGTAAATGAGTGCTCAACTAAATGTTGAATGTCGAACTTAGATCCGATGCATATGCTCTATGACTATGCACACTGAATGAGAATTATTGATAGCATAATATGCGATTTGATGTATTTCATGACATCGATATGCATGATTAGATAAAGGAGTTGTGACTGGAGTGACCAGAGCGAAAAGGAGCTTAAAGCTTGGAAATGTGCACAAAGAGCCACAGGGTCAGTTATTAGTGAGTTTGGTATCTACAATGGGTATGAGACATTATTCAAAATGAGCCCGATGTCGAAAACAAACATAGGATAGTTAGATAGGTACCCGGTCCTAACAAAATAAAAAAATAGTGGAGTCACATGTGCATTTGCATATATATCATATATGTGTCATGCGAATAGTTGTGAAGAATTACTAAATTATGCTGAAACGGTAATATAAAATGTTTGTGTACATATTGTTGAAATGAATGCTTGAGATGAGTGATTGGATTATTTGAGATGACTACATAAAATGTTTGCGTTTATAATGTGTTTGTTGAAATGTAAGATATATGTGTTATATATATATATATATATATATAATACATTGTGATGTTGTGTCCTAACTTAAGTCAACAAATCGACGATGGTTCACTCACCTAGTTCGCAAACTCATCAAAATTGCAACATTGATTTTTAGATGTTGGGGTAACTTAGCTTTTAGGGCAATCTAGTAGCAGCCTAGTATTGTCAAATTTTGGAAACAAGAATGGATCAAAGGTCAAGTTTGTTGGCCCCCGAATTTTTCTTGTTACATCAAGCATGATTTAAATAAATTATGAGGTGTTGACGGATTAAACCTTGGAGTTAATTATTATGTCAAGGTTAGAAGGATTTTATTGCATGGATTGATGGAATTTAAGTGTTAATGTTATAAGAACGCATGAGGGGCATTTTTGGAAGATTACTTAAGTCTAAGAGTCTTAAGGTTTAATGGAAGGGAAAAATGGACATTGCACACCCATAAAAGGGTATAAAAAGAAGAAGAAAGAGTTGTTTTGCTGGTGAAGGGAAGAAGAAACCGTGGAAGAAGAAGAGGAGAAGAAGAGAAAGCTAGGGTTTTTGGAAATTTGAAGAATTTGATGAATCTTGGAGCTAAACAAGTAAGTACAAGACTCAACCCTTCTTGATTTGTTGAATGAATCATGTTTAATGATCGTTAGAAGTGAAAAATGGGGTTGAATGTGGGTAGGATGATATTGATGAATGGTGTTCTAGGGTTAATGATTTTGTTGTGTTTGTGAATGATTTTTGGGTTGGAATGAGTTTAGAAATGAAGTAGGAATGATGATTTAGGGTTAAGATGAGTTATTTGTGAATTATGGGAAGTATGAAGATGAAAAATGTCAAAAAATAAGTGTTCGAAAGGTTTCTGGCCTCAAGACGTCATGGTGCACGAGGCATGCACGTCATGGGCGCTTATAGGCGCGTCACGCCACGGCATGCTAGCCCATTCGGGCGCGGCATGTGCCCTCGCCGCGGTAAGCTCCTGTTTTCCTGAACAGACATGTTTTGGTATTTTGGGCATAACTTTTGGTGTAGATGTCTAAATGAAGTGATTTTTGATTCGTTGTAAACTAGAGACAAAGGTATACAAGTTTTATGAAGAAAGAAAGTTTTGAATCAGTCTTTAAAGTTCTCAAATTTTGGATAGAAGTTGAGTATAGATTATTGTTTCAACATAAGGATAGTCCCAACATGTTTGAGGTATAACTTTCAGATTTCTGAAACAAATTGAATGCTTTTGGATTCATTAGAAACTTAAGAAAATGGAGAACATTTTTTAGAAGAGAATATTACCAGATTTTGTCATTTACTTGATCATAATGATCATGGAAAATTGACCCAAATGTTTGGACTTTTGGAAGAGTTTGAGTTTTTAGAATTTATCTTAGTTATATGCAATATTTGGGTCCTAAAATTTGTATTCCTCTTGAATAGGAATTTTGTATTTGATAAAGGGAATCATTGAAGGCAGGAGGATCAAGAGGAGAGGCATCTTTTAAGCATGTATCCAAGCAAGGAATTCAGGTGGGTTTCATGTTTATAATTTAGTAATGAGCCAATAATGTTTTCTTCCAAATCAAGAATGATTTCAATTACTTCATAAATATTGTTTTTGTTTCTTTTGACTGATTTGCAAAATTTCTACATGTTTTGGTATATGAAATTTGCTGATGAATTTCAAAATAAAGATGGGAATGTATTGAAACATTTTATGTTATGCCTTGGAAAATTCATGGCATTTTGTATATTCGAAAAAAAGAAAGAAAAGAGCATGAAAAGCATGAAAGCATTTGAAAATGATTTGAGCATGAGTATGTGCTTCTGTTTGGGCGAGAGTGGAACCATTCTGTTCATCATGTGCACATCGACAAGAGCCTTCTCCCGGCTGCCCGCTTGTGGCATATAAGCTCCGAAATGGACTCATTCTGTTTAGGGTGTAAACTTCGGTTTCTCCCTTTTGTTTCCATGGAACCCTCGAGCCATTTGTTTGTGCATTGCATCTTTGAATTGTCAAGTATGTTACATAAATTGAGTGTTTGTATTGATGGTTAAATGGATGTGCTGTGTTGATATGATGACATTTCTGCTATGAGTTTTGAATTCAAACTTCGAATTTGACTGAGAATTTGGAAACAAAGCGTTTTATGAACTCATTATGATTTTTATATAACAAATGAACACTTCAACGGTTTTGCTTATTGTTTGTTATAAGCATGTTACCCGCGAGCTATAAGCTCACCCCCCCTTCATCCCCATCCACAGGTGATGAGAAGAAGATCGGGTGAAGGGAAGTGAAGATTTTTGTTTGTATGTGTACATATTGTATTATTTTTAAGTTAGATTGTTGTTGAGAATTTTGGGAGTTGTGTATTTTGTATATTCAGATTTCGATATTGATATTGTATTGTGGCTTGGAATGCCATTAGCGCTTGTAAAATTCTATTCTTTTGATGTTAATGCCTTATGTATGGATGATGTTGAAGGGAAGTATGCATTTGTGTATATGGATCAGGTTGTGTGGAAATTCGGTATACTTGAGGAAGTTATGGATTTGATATGAATATTTTTGCTAGTGAATTGTTGTTATATATATATTTATGAGTGAGATGTATTATAGAAAAAAAAAGAGAGAACATAGAAATGGTATGAGACTTTAAGCTTCACGATTTCTTTGGATTACGCCAACGTTTATGGTTTAATGGCTGGACTTCGAGAATGGGGCTCATCATGTTTGGTATCGGAGCAAGAAATGATTACAAGGAACCACGCTCAAGTATGTAGGTTTTCTGGAAGAGTTGGGTTCCGAAAATGAGATCCAGCATTTGGGGTATTAAAGCAAGAAGATGAATCGATGAAGGTTAAGGAAACTTCATCGGAGTACAATCATTTCATAAGGTATCCGTTTTCGAGTTGGGCTCTGGAAACGGGGCCCAACATAGTTAGTTGATACCCGCAAAGTCTAGATAGAATACTTTTTTTTAGCTTCTCATTTCATGTTGTACTTTTTGTATAGAAACTTAAATTATCAAATGTTATGTTGTGTATAAACATGGATGATGAAATGAATTGAAATGAAATGACAATATAAGTAAGTTTCACTTTGTGAATGAAATAAGGAGGTTTGATCTTTGAAAATGCTTATATTCCATATGATGCCATATAAGTTGATTTGATTGCTCTAATATGCCCATAGGGTATGTTCTTGAACGTCCTCTAGATGTTTGGTCATATGCCTTATGGCAGTGGGATGTTACATTTATGAAGCAAATTGAATTCAAATTAGTCATCAAAATTCATGGCTAATTTCCTAAACACGCTAATTTATTAAGACAATCAATCTTATGATGAGTTATTATAATCAATATAATGTTAATTAATCTCTATTAAGAATTTTATAATGAAATTGATAACCACGAATGTCAATATAAGAAATACCTTCTCCATACTTAAGTCATACATTGCACTTAATATATAAAACATTTAAAAGGAATAAAAAGAAACGAACAAGGAAAGAGAATAGCGTAAAGGAATGGTACTTCCATGATATAATATAAGAGATGTAAGTTGTAAGAGGCCACAAGAATATCATGGTTCAATATTGTGAACACAAGAATAAAATGATACAAAAAAATTAAAGTGTTAATGATATTGTCTTTAATACTAAATATGAGCACGCTTATTGATATGTATCTCTTATTCTTAAAACTTGATGTGAAACAAGGTAAATGCATGGTAGAGTGTTAAGCTTGCATTGATATGTGATCCTTACTAGTTCTTCAAAGGCCTAATCATAGATAAAGACATGTAAGGGTGTTTTTCAACATGATGAGTGCATAGTTACATATTTTGAATTTGTTACACTAGGTTGCTGTCAGATTCTTAGACTTTTGTTTAAGTCCTACAATATGGAACAAATATAGGATGAGACATATGAGGGTGTTCTTGAACAAAAAAGCAATATAGTATCATGTTATGATTATGTTCAAAAAGGGTTATCCCGACTTCTCATCTAGAATTTGGTATGCTCTCATATAAGAGAAGTCACAAAAAGAACACATCAAAGTGTTTTAAAACACTATATAAACAAATTATCATTTTTCCTATATTTAAGTCTTCTACTCTCAACTTCAAAAGTATAAATTCATACAGGACAATATGGCATAAGACATGGAAATGCATTACAAAACATAGTATTTACATGGTTCTCAATTAAATGTCTTTTTTTACTTGTAAACCATCAAAACTTGAATGTTACTAAATACAAGCAGAATGAGATGAACAAACAACTAATCACCATCAATACTTAGGTTATTCATATATTTGTAAAGTTCAAGAATGATATTAATAGAAGATATAAAACAAAAAAGGCCTTAAGCCAAAGTTTATAATCCTTAGAAATTTATAATTGATTTTGGAATTAAAACTTTGGCAAATAAACTAAACTAGGAGCCATAATTCTTCTAGGTTACTCATTTTCCTAGCTATTATCTTTCTAAATTGACTAAAGTGTATGGCAAGCTAGTTTTCTAAGAATCAACCTTGATATTAATCATGTAGCTTGGTTTTTGGATTGTGAAAGTCAGAAAGAAGAACATCATTCAATTATAGTGCATGAGTTGTGCTAGTGAAACATCTTGTCTCTATAGATAAGCTATTAAGTTGTTACATCCTCTATAAGAATAATTTATTACAAGTTATTCTCTTATCTGATGGAATTGATCAACCCCAACTTACTCCTTGTAATTTTAACTCGATTGAAAAATCTACTATTCCTTTCCTTCCAAATGATATATATGAAGTATCTAAGAGCTATAAGATAAATTACTTTATTTCCTTTGGAGATGTTTTTATCTGAACTTAATTAATCAAGCATCTCAATATGGTTATGCCTTATGATATTCAACCAACATATATCTTAAATTATAATATAAATGGAAAATAAGTAATCAAAATTAACGAGGAGGTAAATAAGGATCTTTGGTTTTTATACAAGTAATAACTTAGACAAATATTAAGATAACTCAGTCTATTAAGAGTAGCAACTCTATTGGTGGTACTTTGTAACACTAATTAAAAATAAACTAGACTTACAAAAAGTGTGTATAAAGTTTATGAAATGAAATCAATCGGTGTTTAAGTTTGGGGGGATTTTGGTTTGATTTTAAAATAAGAAAATAAAACTAAAATCAACAAATTAAAAAATTGACGAAAACATGTGAAAATGATGAAAGTGATTAATTCGTTAGGAATCCGATTCTCTGGTTTAATCTCAACCTACACCTAATTAAACATATTTCAATGATTTGTTGTTCTCAAATCTCTCTTATATGCTTCAAGAATACATAATTATAAGAAAAGATGAATGACTTTCAAAAATTATAGCATAAATTTAACATTCAATGCTTTTACTTATGATCAATCAACATTCGTTATCTTTAAAAACTGAGTAATCTAATGGTAGACTTGAAAAATGTGTTTAAATTAGTTGTATCCACAAGTACATTCAATACCATTCATGATCATGCTATTCCACAACTTTACATATCATTTCATTTCTTCAAGACTAAGGCTCATATGAAAAATCATAAATCAAAAGACTTTTCAAAGTTGTAATGTCGGCAAAGGTAAGGTGGGATATATTTGGGTAAAGTAGCATAAAAGCCATCAAAGCTAACGAAACAAAAGTAACACTTAATGAGATATCAAGTGCACAAGTTAACATTCATAAAAAAATGGGTACTGTCAATTATGACGAATGCAACAATTATATTTCACAATTCAATTAAGCTCCCACACATAAACCACATGAAGCATAATGAATCAAAAGGGACCACTCATATTACAACATCTACCTCATATTCAACATACTCAAGTAAACCATTCATTAAAACTTGAGGATGATGCATTTATCATAAATAACTTTTCAACACATATGCACTTCCTCCTAGATACCTTTATTTAAACATTCTTTTCTTATTTTTTTCTTTCTTTCTTTTTTTCTTTTGCTTATTTTTTAATGGAAATTAAAAGAAACTACTTCAATATGGGAATTTCAATGATAAAATATAAAATAACATCTCAACATTATAACCAACCCACACATGTGTACACCCCCACACTTATTACTTTTGTATATCCACAAACTCAACAATCAATAAATGTTCCACTAGCTTTAAGGCTTCGGAAGGACATTTGGTTAGGGTTAAAGCAAGTAATATGATTAATACATAAAGAAAAGTCAAATAAAGCTCAAGGGGGCTTAACAAGGGAGAAATCATGTCAATAGGGTAGGCTGTTTAGCTAATGTAGTTCGAAAAAAATGCCTAATCATCTCTATGTTAATGCAAGTGATAAAAATGTGGTCTCAAATAGAAAATTAAGACAAAATCAAGATGTACATGTCATAAATATTACACATTATCAAAAGACAATGAGACTGATATAGATGTGTCAATCTAATAAGGCTTAAAATCTCATTGACTTTGCCTACTATGAGTCATTACCCTTTTAAAGATAATGAACATCGACCAATCACAAAAGTAAAAGTACATGCTTAAATTGCCATGAAATTCTCTAGTCAAATCATTCTCTAATCATGACTATATAATCCTAGCTATAATAGAAAATGAGAAATTGTTTGTTTATTTTTTTGGTTTATTCTCTCTCTTATTTTGATTGAAAACTTAAAATAAGTGAGAAACAAATCAACATAGAAACACACATGCATATCTAACTAGTGTGAAAAACTAAAGGAAAGGAAATTTTCTTCCCTTAGGTTGCCTCCCAAAAAGCACCTTTTTTTACGACTCCATATTTTCTCCTCACATGACGAACTTATAATCTTCTGATATTACAGTTTGAGCCACTTCCACGTGAGGTTGTTTAGGATAGGGACTTACTTTATCATCATTCCCATTTAGAATCTTCTCTATCCACTGACTTTCAATCTCAACTTAGTCCATGCACTTTGGAAAGATCTTGAATATCTCTTCACCTTTTTCTTCTTTGTTCAATTCCTCTAACGTGCTAGGTAAAAGTAAATAGTCATTCTTAACAATAAATTGGAACTCAATATTTACCTCCGAGCTAAAAGATGTAGCTTTTTTTTCTTCAAACTCCTCATTAACGTCTTCTTCACATGCAATTTTTTGAGTATTGCTCTCAAAATTCTCAAGCTCCTCCTTAACTTCTTATTCCCATGCAATTCCTTGAGTATTGCTGTTAAAATTCTCAAGCTCCTCAACACTCTATAAGGTCTTTGCACTAATGTCCATGAGGTACTCCTCATGTTGAGATGGTTACATTTTTTCGTGTTGTGAATCTAGGTGTTCGATCCTCACTACCATCTCACCCATCTGGCTTGCCACATTCTAGATTCTAGATATTGTATCCTGGTGGAATTACATCATATCCTCCTGGAATAGCTGTAACAGCTGTTGTACATCATATTGAATATTAGCATTCATAATATTAATCAAATCTTTTGGAGATGTACCTGAATCTTTTTGGCTTTCCACATCTTGGATGTTAGACCTTATATCATGCCAAAATTGACACCATCTTACTAGAATTATAGGGTATTATGTTGAAATTACTGCATACCCTGTTGCAATTATAAAGTATTATCATTCACAATATTAATCAATTCTTCCATAGAGGTACCTAAATCATAATAGGAATCTTCTGATCTATACGAGAATTAATGTGTTTCCTGAAAACCACCATGGAAGTAATTATATTATCCTATCCATAACTATAATTTGTATGATCGTTCCAATCATAATTATAAAGTTGGGAATGTGAATTAAATTACTTTTGTCCATGTTAAAATATTTTTTTACACAGCAGACACAAAAAACGTGAAAAGATAAAGAAATAACTAAAAAAGAAACTAATTTAAAACACATATGTACAGAACACCAATTAAAATTAAGAACAAAAGCTAAGCACTACACTCCCCATCAATGACCCCAAAATTGGTAGCGCATCATAATGTTAGCCAAAATATACTTTACCTACTACTGTAGCAGTGAGGAGTCTAGGTTGATCCCACAAAAAGTGTGTGTTAAGTTTAAGAAATGAAATCCATCGATATTTAAGTTTAGGGGAGATTTTGGTTTGGTTTTAAAATAAGAAAATAAAACTAAACTAACTAAGAAAAGCAAATTGAAAAAAAATGTAAAAATGATGAAAGTGGTTAATTCGTTAGAAATCTGGCTCTTTGGTTCAATCTTGGCCTGCACCCAAGTTAAACATATTTCAATGATTCATTATTATCAAACCTCTCCTCGAAACTATTAATCGTAGGTTAATCTATTAACTCGACTTTTCCCTTAGGTATTATTTAATTAAGATACAATCGTTAATTAAACCTAATTACTGAATAACTTAGGATACAATCTGTAGATTCAATTAGTTAGTACCATTATGAATTAGGAAAATTGATTATCAAGGCAATAACCATATACGATGTACCATTTAACTTAGGTTATGTTATCCCTAATGATTGCGAACCATTAGTCACTACAAAAGAATTTCAATGTAACAATTATGGATTACATTGAATATTCTAGCAATGGGTTTATAATAAAACGATCCAATAAATGCATTAAAATTAACTTTCACAGTCTCCAAATCCATACACATTGGATAACATAATCAATTTCTCATGAGAGAAAGAAAACAATCAATACAAGGACAAATATACTAAACTAGGTTATCAGTGTCAAAATCACCTTTGAACTATCATCAGAAAGCTACCCCTCCATAATTCTTCTCCTAGTGAAGAGCTTGCTTCCCTCTTCATGCTCTCTGAAAGCTCCTGAAGTTTTCCCTAGTCAAAACATGCCAAAACTTGCTTATCTTTTTGTGCCATCACATCCTTGGTACATATTAAAATGCTAGGTTAAAAAGATTAAGTGAGGTGGCATCTTAAGGCCTCATGCCCATAAGTTATCACTCACGAGTTTGAGAGCACCTATATGGGTTTGAAAAATAACTCATGCCCATACACACCATGCAGCTGAGTATGCTTCACCCTCCCACTTCACGTTTTTTGCTTCAACCTCCTCTTATTGCTTTAGCTATCCACTCCAATTGTAGCTCTCTCCATCTTCATTTTATGGAAAAATGAAACACCATCTTGCGTGGGCATGAGGAATAATTCTGAAGTAAATCACACATTAATATAGAACTCACGTACAATATACGAAGTACAAAAGAAGGGGGATTGAATTGTGTAATCTTTTTGTGAATACACAAAACCTTTGATATTTCTTGAAAAAGAAACTTTTTCAAGTATTAAATGTATACCAAATAGTTACTTAGTTAAATCACAAATAACTTCTATAAACTTGTATAAGAACAAGAGTATTTAAGAGTAAAGAGTTAGAAGTAGACACGACGATTTTTATACTAGTTCACCCCAAATATTGGGCTACGTCCAGTCCTCAGAATCCTTATGAGTTTTCACTATACTTCGAAAAATTTACAAGTACTCTTTCCTCCCTTCTAGAGCCTCTTCAGGTCTCTTACACTGAGTATTCTTTCAGCTATCTTAGCCTCTCTAGGCTCTCAGCCTTTTCTTTCTCTCACTAGAAAGATATTCTAAGCTTTTGTTACAGCAGTGTTTGCTCTCGTATATCTCACTTTGAGTACAGATTTTTTGTAAGCTAAAATATTAAAGGTGCTTCAGTCTTTGACTACGACTAATATTTATAGCCTAAGTCTCCAACCGCTTCTTGAATCTTGATAATTGCTTCTTGTTTCTTACTTCTTATAGAAACCGTTATTCAGTTGAGTTCTGTAACTAACTCAAACTACTGCTTCTGTGTTTTCAAAATTCTTCTGTGTTTTAGAGCTTCTTCTATGTTTGGAAACTTCTTCTGTGTTTCGTAACTTTTTTTGTGTTTTGAAACTTCTTCTGTGTTTCGCAACTTCTTCTGTGTTTTAGAACTTCTTCAGTGTTTCACAACTTCTTCTGTGTTTTGAAACTTCTTCTGTGTTTCGCAACTTCTTCTGTGTTTTGAAACTTCTTCTATGTTTCACAACTTCTTCTGTGTTTCACAACTTCTTCTGTGTTTCGCAACTTCTTCTGTGTTTCGCAACTTCTTCTGTGTTTTGAAATTTTTTTTGTGTTTCCAAACTTCTTCTGTGTTTTAGAACTTCTTCTGTGTTTCGCAACTTCTTCTGTGTTTTAAAACTTCTTCTGGGTTTCGCAACTTCTTCTGTGTTTTGAAACTTCTTCTATATTTTGAAACTTCTTTTGTGTTTCGCAACTTCTTCTGTATTTCGAAACTTCTTCTATGTTTTGAAACTTCTTTCTGTGTTTCGCAACTTCTTCTGTGTTTCTTCTGTGTTTTGAAACTTCTTCTGTGTTTCGCAACTTCTTCTGTGTTTCACAACTTCTTTTGTGTTTCACAACTTTTTCTGTATTTTGGTACTGCACACTTAACACACTCATCAAAACAGTTCATTTATTTCAAACATTATTATTATTTAATTATCAACAAAATTATTAAATGTGAAGTCATTTTGACTTAACAAACTCCCACCCATACAACTATATTGCACAACCATGAGCTATTAACTCATGACTGTGTAATAATTAACTCACGACCATGCCAAATTAATTCATGGCCATGAGTGGTTGGTAGTTCCACCGAAGTGCAGCCCCACTCCACACATGTTTCTTATATTTAATAGCTAGGTTTTAATACATGGGAGAGTTGGTTCCTTTAGTAGTATGAGGTAGCTTCATTTTGTAATCCGTGGTTACTATAATTAACTCACAGCTGTGACAAAATTCCAGCAAGCTGTGAGTGGTCTTTATGCTCTTCATTCTTCATCTTTCTTGATAATTTCTTGTCTTCTTCATATTTTAATCTTCCTCACTCTTGTTTCATGAAGACAAAAGGATATGAATCTTTAGAAAATGACTCAAATGTAGTACTTTTGACTCACATTAACTCTTTTGCTTCAAAATTGTTCCTAAACCTACATATGAGTCAAAGTGAGTATCTTAAGTACTTTCCTGACAATATTCGCTAAGTGTTGTTGAATAAATTCATCATCAATTAAGCATATATCATCTGTTTTTATGTTGGACCCCGATCTTTTAGTAGAATTTAGAAATCTTAAATGTATGAAATGAGTGTTTTTGTATATGTAATGTGTTATAGATGCTTTTGTGCTTTAAGGAAATTGATGAGAAAATAATTGATTGGTTGTGATGACTTTGATATTTGAGTATATTTGTATGGATTATAAAAGTTAAAGTGAATGAGTTTATTGAAATGGAAGTTGAAAAGCAAGAAATAAATAGTGAAAGTGTGAGATTTTGGAGAATTGTAAGTTTGAAATTATCTAGGATGAATAGTAGCAGGGTTGATTTTTTTTGACCTGAAATCTTTGTAAATTTTTATGGTTTGATTTAGGCTGAATGTGACAAAGTGATCTTTATGAAAGTTGTAGCTTCTCTTAAAAGCTTTCTATTGCCATAAAGTATGACAGTTTTTTATGTCGGGATTGAAAGTTATGACCATTCGAATTTAAGTGTATTTTACTTTATTTTTGAAGATGCTCATAAGTGTAGGATTGTGTATGCAGTGTTTTGAGGAAAATTATGGACTGATATGTTTTGAGTTGAGTTAAGAAGTCTTATTGAAAGTTGTAGAGGAAGTTTATAGCTTTACAATGATGTATAATATGTTATTTTTGGTTGTGAAAATTGGAAGATATGAAATTTGGAAGTTGGGATGTTGTTTTAGGATGACACATTTTTAGCAGAAATTTTGATTAAAAAATTGTCTTAGTTAGAGATTGAAATTACCTTTAAGTGCTCATGAAAGTTGAATATTTTGTTTTGATCTTTTCATTGATATAAAGTATGACATTTTTGGACCTTAGAGCTGAAAGTTAGAAATTTTAGAAGTTATGATGCTGTTTGGGGAGACTTAAATTGGACATAAAATTTGAGTGGGTTTTTGACCCCTTTATAGATGGAATTGAATTTTCCATTCTTCATAGAAGTTGTAGAGCTTCCTTTCAGCTTTCGTTTGATATCAAGTTTGTGAATTTTGGACTTCTGTGTAAAAAGTTATGAATTCTTTAAAGTCAGTATGCGTTTTGGAGCGATCCCTTGTTTTGGCCGACCAATCTTGTTTTGGCCGACCAACTTTGTTTTGGTCGAGCGACCTTTGTTTTGGTCGATCGATCTTTGTTTTGGCCGAGCGACCTTTGTTTTAGCCGAACGACCTTTGTTTTGACCGAGCGACCTTCGTTTAGGCCGACTGACTTCCATTTTGGCCAACCGACCTCTGTTTTGGTCGACCGACCTCTGTTTTGGTTTTGTCCGACCTTATCCGACCCTCTCTCACTCTTTTGCTTATATCTTTTCCGTTTGACATCCGATTGACTTAGTTTTTAAAGCGTTGGATTCCTAAGGCATCCCTCTATCTGACTATGGAAAATTTGGGGATTTTGTGAGATTAAATTGAAAGAGTTTGATTAAATCAAAGTGAGTTAGATAATTTTCTGAACATGGTTCAGTCTTATGAGAAATTCTTGATCTATGGAGAAACGATTGATCTGATTCTTATTGAAAAATAAAATAGAGACATGGGGATACAAGTCATATGAAGGAATTGAATTTTAATTTAGCCCTTAAGACTTTCAATTTCTGAATTGAAGTCAGGTTTAGTGTTCAGTCTTGGATTAATAAGAGCTGAAAGTATTTTGGCTATAACTTTTGCTCTAGTCATCCAAATGAGGTGATTCTTGATTTGGTTTAAACTAGACAGATAGGAATACAAATGTTATGAAGAAATTGAGTTTCAATTTAGTCTCTAAGAATGTCAATTTTTGGATGGAAATAAATCACAGGAAAATGTTTTAACATAAAAATAGTCTGAAATGTTTGGAGTATAACTTTTGGAGTAGTGAACCGAATTAAATGATTTTCATGTCATTATGAAATTGAGACAATGAGGAACATTTTTCTAGAAGGAATTTTTAACAAATTCCTTAAATTTGATGGTTAGAAAAATGTCCTAAAGTAAGGATGAATTAAAATAAAATTTAGGGGCAATTTTGGAAGATCACTTAAAGTGTGAAGTTCTAAGGCTTTTAAGGAAGGGTAGTTGGGTCTTTTTGCATTCATTAAAGGGCAATACATATGGCTGTCGTATAAGAAGAGTGAAGCACGAAATTTTGTTAAGTTGGAAAGAAAAGAAAGAAGAAAGAAGAGAGAAGAGGGAGAGCTTTCGGTGGAAAGAAAAGGGGAAGAAGAAAAGAATGTAGGGTTCGATTTTTATGGGTCTTCAAGCAAGATTTTTAAGTAGACACAATAAGGAAAAAGGTGGAGGATGATGAGAGCTCCATGATGAGCCAAAAAATTCCAAAAATGGTGAAGATTAAGGTAAGATTTAGATTTAGATTTGTTAATTTTTGAAAGGTTTTGGTTTATATGGCTTAAGATTGTTATGGGTTTGTGATTTCTAAAGTCAATTTTGGTGATTTGCCTTATGTGATGTTTAATTTGGGTGATTATGGATTAGGGAATTTTAATTTGGATAAAGGAAAGAAGCAAAGAAGAAATTGAGGCCTTGGACAAGTTTCAAGCATGGAATTGAGGTGGGTACCATGTTTATATTTTGAATTATAAGTTAATTATGAGTTTTTTAAAAAATCAAGAAGTGAAATGTTTTGCAAAATTATTGTTAATGTTTCCAAAAATGAAGAAAGGAAGTGTTGAATTGTATTGTTTCCAAATTTTTTTGGAAAATGGTTACAAGTTTGAAATGATTTGAGAAATTAAGAAAATTTTTGAAATTCATTACTTATGAAAGAAGTGATAAATTATGATTTTAAGAAATTGCTATGATTTTTGCATTCCTTGTTTGTGCATGACTGAGAAATTGAATATGAATTTGATTGTTATGAGATTGATTGATGAATTGAGATTGCATTTGGGTTGCTATATGATATGTGTATGAAAAAAACTAGTTTTTGAAATGTGCCTACGGGCAATCCGATTTTTCAAGTATGAATTGTGTGTTATGTGGGTTACACAAGTTTTTGAAATTTGCCTTCGGGCAATCTGATTTTTCAAGTATGAATTGTGTGTTATGTGGGTTTGATTAGGTCCCATAAGAGGGACAAGTACACTTGTCTGTTTTTAAATGCTTCTCCCGCCTGCCCGCTAGTGGCATTGGAGCTCCGTTTTGGACTCTCATAAGTTCACGGCTACACCGGACTGCTATGCGAAAAGGTCTAGTACGTTTTGTTCACGGCTACATAGGACTGCTATGCGGGAATGTGCAGTATGTTCTATTTTGGACCGACCCAAACCATTCTGATGTGTTATATGTTTTTGATTTTGTTATAATATGATGCATTTTTAAGGTGATGCATTCATGTTTCGAAACCGTTCATGAAGTGTGAAAAATTTAAATTTTTTTTATAAATAAGAAATTAAGGTTTTCAACCGTGAAACTTTTGGAAATTGATTATGCATGATTTGAAAAGTTGAAAAGTTTGAGAAATAAACTTTTGATGAATTTTTCTACTCCGAAATTTCTATAAATGGCAAACGCTTTGAAAAATGATTTTTGCTTATATTTCGATATATAAACATGATATCCACAAGCTTTAAAGCTCACCACCCTTTCATCCCCATCTCCAGGTATCGAGCAGGAGATCGGATGAAAGACGGTCAAGGCATCTGTTCGATTTTTGCATGTTCTGTAATTTGTATAAGTTGGATTTTGAATATTGGTTTTGTAAATGGCTTGGAATGCCATTAAGATTTTGTAAGCATTTATTTGATGATGTATATATGAATTATGAAATTGTGTATTGAATTGAGATTTGAATGTGATTGATTGAATTATGGAGTTGTATATGGAATAGAATAATGAATGATGGTTTTGTATATAATTTATGATCAATGGTGTTTGGATTTCTGGATATGTATATTTGTTTTATGGCAAAGAAAGAATAAGAATAAGAATAAGAATTGTTAAAGATGAGAATGAGTTATTACATGATTATGAAGAATTATATGAATTGAGTTTTGATTGAGGATAAATTTCCAAAAGGGAAATTATATTGTTTTGATTTGTGTAAGATTGAATAAAGATGAAAGGAATGAAAGAAAAAAATTTATACCAGATTCGGATTGGTTTAGTCTTAAGCTTTCCAACGCTAATTTGGTTTTCCTAAGTTTTTGCGATTCTAGGATGTTGGGAAAATTTGTTTCAATTCGATTGAACCGTTTGTGTGCTTTGATTCGATTCCTTGGTGTCGCTTTTTATTCTATTTTCTGTTCTTTTCGGTTGGGGTCCGGTTTCGAAATCGGGTCCCAATATTTATGGTATCAGAGTGCCAGTATTAGGATCTTACATGGGCGCATATGTTTGTTAAGAGTTGAAATGGATAAATTGAATTAGTGAGAATGTGATATGGATGTGATTAAGTTTTCATGAATTATTTGAGGAATTTAAGTGATTGTTTGATTTAAGTGTCAAGAGTATGATTTATTATAATAATGTGCGTATGGAAATTAACATTAGAAATTCATGATGAATTTGGATGATTTGACTTCGGATATATGTGAGATGAAATAACGGATATTTGAAAGATGAGATGAGTGATAGAGATATACATATGTATAGAAGTTTAAAAGGTTGAGATTGAATGATTTTGGTCCATATCAAGGTTATCAAAAATTGGACCATTGACTTGTGTAAAAAGATTAAAAAACATTTTATAGATATAATGATTTGATATGATATTGGTGGTATTGATATAAGAAGTGAAAAAAATTGTGAATAAGTTGGGATATAAGTATGATGAGGAATTAGATAAGAAAGTGATTGACTATGGTCATTTAGAAGAAATTATGCGAAAGAATGTGTTACTTGGTGATTTCTTAAGTTAGAATTTCGAGGACAAAATTCTTTTAAGAGGGAGAGAAATGCTGGACCCCGAACTTTTAGTGGAATTTAGAAATATTAAATGTATGAAATGAGTGTTTTTGTATATGTAATGTGTTATAGATGCTTTTGTGCTTTAAGGAAATTGATGAGAAAAGAATTGATTGGTTGTGATGACTTTGATATTTGAGTAGATTTGTATAGATTATGAAAGTTAAAGTGAATGAGTTGATTGAAATGGAAGTTGAAAAGCAAGAAATAAATAGTGAAAGTGTGAGATTTTGGAGAATTGTAAGTTTGAAATTGTTTAGGATGAATAGTAGCAGGGTTGATTTTTTTTACCTGAAATCTTTGTAAATTTTTATGGTTTGATTTAGGCTGAATGTGACAAAATGATCTGTATGAAAGTTGTAGCTTCTATTAAAAGCTTTCTATCGCCATAAAGTACAACAACTTTCGATGCCGAGATTGAAAGTTATGACCATTCGAATTTAAGTGTATTTTACTTTGTTTTTGAAGATGCTCATAAGTATAGGATTGTGTATGTAGTGTTTTGAGGAAAATTATGGACTGATATGTTTTGAGTTGAGTTAAGCGGTCTTATTGAAAGTTGTAGAGGAAGTTTATAGCTTTACAATGATGTATAATATGTTATTTTTGGTTGTGGAAATCGAAAGATATGAAATTTGGAAGTTGGGATGTTATTTTAGGATGACACATTTTTGGCAAAAACTTTGATTGAAAAATTGGCTTAGTTAGAGATTGAAATTGCCTTTAAGTGCTTCATGAAAGTTGAAGATTTTGTTTTGATATTTTCATTGATATAAAGTATGACATTTTTGGACCTTGGAGCTGAAAGTTAGAAAATTTAGAAGTTATGATATTGTTTGGGGAGACTTAAATTGGACAGAAACTTTGAGTGGGTTTTTGACCCCTTTAGAGACGGAATTGATTTTTTGTTCTTCATGGAAGTTGTAGAGCTTCCTTTCAGCTTTCTTTTGATACTAACTTTGTGAATTTTGGACTTTTATGTAAAAAGTTATGAATTCTTTAAAGTCAGTATGCGTTTTGGAGCGACCCCTTATTTTGGTCGACCAATCTTGTTTTGGCCGACCGACTTTGTTTTGGTCGACCAATCTTGTTTTGGTCGATCGGCCTCTGTTTTGACCGAGCGACCTTTGTTTTGGCCGAGCAACCTTTGTTTTAGCCGATCGACCTTTGTTTTGGCCGAGCGATCTTTGTTTTAGCCGACCGATCTTTGTTTTTGCCTAACGACCTTTGTTTTGGCTGAGCGACTTTTGTTTTAGCCGATTGACCTTTGTTTTAGCCGAGCGACCTTTCTTTTGCCCGAGCGACCTTTGTTTTAGCCGACCGACCTTTGTTTTGGCCGAACGACCTTTGTTTAGGCCGAGCGACCTTTGTTTAGGCCGAGCGACCTCCGTTTTGGCCGACTGACCTCTGTTTTGGCCGACCGACCTTTTGTTTTGCCCGACCTGATCCGACCCTCTCTCACTCTTTTGCTTATATCTTTTCCGTCCGACATTCGACATCCAATTGACTTAGTTTTTGAAGCGTTGGATTTTGTGATTTCTAAAGTCAATTTTGGTGATTTGTCTTATGTGATGTTTAATTTGGGTGATTATGGATTAGGGAATTTTAATTTGGATAAAGGAAAGAAGCAAAGAAGAAATTGAAGCTTTGGACAAGTTTCAAGCATAGAATTGAGGTGGGTACCATGTTTATATTTTGAATTATAAGTTAATTATGAGTTTTTTAAAAAAATCAAGAAGTGAAATATTTTGCAAAATTATTGTTTATGTTTCCAAAAATGAAGAAAGGAAGTATTGAATTGTATTGTTTCCAAATTTTTTTGGAAAATGGTTACAATTTTAAAATGATTTGAGAAATTAAGAAAATTTCTGAAATTCATTACTTATGAAAGAAGTGATAAATTATGATTTTAAGCAATTGCTATGATTTTTGCATTCCTTGTTTGTGCATGACTGAGAAATTTAATATGAATTTGATTGTTATGAGATTGATTGATGAATTGAGATTGCATTTGGGTTGCTATATGATATGTGTATGAAAAAAATGAGTTTTTGAAATGTGCCTTCGGGCAATCCGATTTTTCAAGTATGAATTGTGTGTTATGTGGGTTACACAAGTTTTTGAAATGTGCCTTCGGGCAATATGATTTTTTAAGTATGAATTGTATGTTATGTGGGTTTGGTTAGGTCCCATAAGAGGGACAAGTGCACTTGTTTGTTTTTAAAGGCTTCTCCCGCCTGCCCGCTAGTGGCATTGGAGCTCCGTTTCGGACTCCCATAAGTTCACGGCTACACTGGACTGCTATGCGGAAAGGTATAGTACGTTCTATTCACGGCTGCACAGGACTGCTATGCGGGAATGTGCAGTATGGTCTGTTTTGGACCGACCCAAACTATTCTGATGTGTTATGTGTTTTTTATTTTGTTATAATGTGATGCATTTTTAAGGTGATGCATTCATGTTTTGAAACTGTTCATGAAGTGTGAAAAATTTAAGAATTTTTGAGAAATGAGAAATTGAGATTTTCAACCGTGAAACTTTTGGAAATTGATTATGCATGATTTGAAAAGTTGAAAAGTTTGAGAAATAAACTTTTAATGACTTTTTCTACTGCGAAATTTCTATAAATGGCAAACGCTTTGAAAAATGATTTTTGCTTATATTTCGATATATAAACATGATAGCCACGAGCTGTAAAGCTCACCCCCTTTCATGCCCATCTTCAAGTATCGAGCAGGAGATCGGATGAAAGAAGGTCAAGGCATCTGTTCGATTTTTGCATGTTTTGTAATTTGTATAAGTTGGATTTTGAATATTGGTTTTGTAAATGGCTTGGAATGCCATTAAGCTTTTGTAAACATTTATTTGATGATGTATATATGAATTATGAAATTGTGTACTGAACTGAAATTTGAATGTGATTGATTGAATTATGGAGTTGTATATGGAATAGAACAGTGAATTATGGTTTTGTATATAATTTATGATCGATGGTGTTTGGATTTCTGGATATGTATATTTGTTTTTATGTCAAAGAAAGAATAAGAATAAGAATAAGATTTGTTAAAGATGAGGTTGAGATATTGCATGATTATGAAGAATTATATGAATTGAGTTTTGATTGAGGATAAATTTCCAAAAGGGAAATTATATTGTTTTGATTTGTGTAAGATTGAATAAAGATGAAAGGAATGAAAGAAAAAAATTTATACCAGATTCGGATTGGTTTAGTCTTAAGGTTTCCAACGCTAATTTGGTTTTCCTAAGTTTTTACGATTCTAGGATGTCGGAGAAATTTGTTTCAGTTCGATTGAACCGTTTGTGTGCTTTGACTCGATTCCTTGGTGTCGCTTTCCATTTCGTTTTTCGTTCTTTTCGGTTGGGGTCTAGTTTCGAAATTGAGTCCAAACATTTTAGCTATCAACCAAATGAAGAAGAATACCTTTAGGAGGGAACTTTGCTCTATATAATACTACTATAATCTTGAATTAGCAATATAGTTCTGAATAATTCTTTGCAATATTCAATTATAAATTTGCATGAGTGTCTGGGCCATAAATATGATTCATTCCTCTCAGGTTCAAGATTATAATTAGGAAGAACATATGAGAGCTCAAGACAATAATTGAATTAGTGATTCGAACTAATCAATACATTTACCTTAGAATAGATTAGGAATTTGTTAAAGATTGTAGGCAACAGTAAAGAGTAGCTTGGTAATCCAAATTTAGTATAATTATCATAATAATTTAATTCACCATTCCTTATAATACATTTGATATTTTATAATGTTAAGGATCTAAGCTTTAAGATTTAGGAACGAAACTAGTAAATGAAGGGATTAATAAGCATTTTATATAGGAATTTACCTTTAAGAAAGTATCTTTCATTAGCAATCTCTATATCCTCTTTGCTATTAACATTTTATTGTTAAATTTAATTGCTATAATTCTTAATCCTCGATCTTTTATGGGTTTACAAATTTTAAACCATCTTACTTTGGTTGTGTTTCTTCTATTATGTCCTCTAGACTAAAGAAAACTTCTCAACAACTTTTCTAATGTTTTGATCAGGCCTTTGGAGAGGAAGGTGTGTGAAGACTATTAGATATAAAGGGAATTAAGCACATAGTTAGTCAATTCTTATATGCCTATAAATGATAGAGGTATGTTGCACCAATTGTTCAACCTGTTTTGGGCCTTTTCAATCAATGGATAGCAGTCCCTAAAAAGTAGATTTTTAGTGGATATAAGCAAGCCTAAATATATGAAAGGGGAATTCTTGATGTGGACACTAGAGAAAATATATAACAAGCTTACAATTTGTTATATGCTAACTAAAAACTATCAAGTGGCTTTTATTTGAATTGATAACCATGCTTGATAGTACCTTGATTAGAAGAAGGGAAAACATTTAAATATTCGCTGATTTATCATTATTTCTTAAGAATAGAAATAAGTCATCAACAAATGATTTTTTAATAATATAATCTTCATGCATTCGCTATATTATTTAAAGATGGAATCATTTTTAATGTTATGCTCCCCTAATCTTGTAAAGGCCTCTATGCATATGATGAATAAATGTAGCGCCCCCTTACCGTAGAGTACCCACTGAAACACCTGTAGGTCACTCCGGTACATATCCTACGATAAGAGAGAACAACAAACAAACATCCCTATACTCCACATGGCATCACAATAATAAAACAGTAATATTAAATTGTAAAATTTTAAAACCAAACTGTTTCCATTGCATATCATTAAACTCAGTACTTTACACAACTGCTAGTTTCATCATCTGCATCCTCCAAAATTTCACACAACTACTGTATACAATAAGACAATAAAAAAATAGCAGTCCTAACTAGATCGTCCAAAAAGAATCCCAGCTGACCGACCTATGAGCCATAGCCTCTCTTGTCAATCTGATCTACACGGCTCTACAGTCTCTCTGGAGCTAAGAGTCTACTCTTAATCCTGAAAAAAATATGTTGCAATTTTGGGTGAGTTTGCGAACTCCGTGAGGAACAATCATCGATGGTTCGCCCAATTCATGCATCACACAAACAATTCATAGACAATTTATTTCACAAAAACACATTCGGAAGTGCCACATGATTATAACCAAGCAAATCACAAACGTACAAGGCATTCTTGCCTTTTTCCCATTTCAATTATTCAATCAAATATGTATGCAATGCATATGTGACACTTTCCTATTTTATTATAGTGTTGTGACCGAGCGCTTAAACAGTAAACAGTAAACAGTAGACAGTAGACGCGTCTAGGAAGTAGGAGAGCCCTCTGGGTATGCACTATCTCCCTTCGAGCTTGAGGCTCTTTTTTCAGTATCAGTGGCTACTTCGGTCACAACTATTATTATCAGTTCATGCATTTGTGTATGAAATGCGTATGCCTAAATTAACAGTCAATGTAACCCAATCAGGTCACATCCAAGGCAAGGCAATTGATCACAGTATATCACAGTAATAGCAAAAAATTAACAATTTGCACATCAAAACACTTCTATGTCAAATCTTTCAATTCATTGGACCATCTGTCCGGAATCCAGTCAGAAACAAACACAATCCCACCATTATTCTCCACAGTGTTATAAGTGCAAAATATAAACAAATTATAATTGAGGAACTAACTAGGTTACTCACCTATCACTTCCGAGCTAATGCCGGGAAGTCTCTGCAACGTCGGTAGGTCGACGCTCCAAATGTGCCTCTATAAAATCAGAGAACAAAAACATTACTACTTTTCCAATCAGAACTAGTTACTGATGCACAAAGGTATACATTGCATGTTCATGATATTCCCGACCCTAATCTAAAATTTTCCATTATAAAAATTCCATCTAAAAATTACAAATCATATCTCGTTGGAAAGATCATGAAAAAATCTACAAGTTTCATGAAGACCACAAAAATCAATTTCACCCTTAAGGGTATCAAAAATCCAATCAAAGCTACTGCCTAGTCATAGGGTTCCAAAACAGTGCAACATTTTCCAAAATCCATAACTTCCCATTACCTTTGCTAAAATTTACAAGCTTTTGCCAAATGAAATATCAGAACAAGAACTACATCTTTCATGAACAACATATAAGCAAATTCAATTGTTAAATGGGTCAAAAAAAATCGATGAATGATGCTGCCTCTACATTTGACCTGAACAGAACACCAATTTTCTAAAAATCATAACTCTTTGAAAAAATGTCAAAAAATTGCATAATTTATACCCATGAAAAGATCAAACAACATACTACACTTCTCATGAAGGGCTTAGAAGCCAATTACATTACTAACTAACTCAAAACTGTCATGCAAGTAACTGCCCTGATTACTAGTCAATGACCTAACTTAGGTCCAATCTTTGAAAATTCATAAATCCCAATTCTGATATCCAAAAATAGCATAGTATATCTCATTTTCAAGATAATTGCATCCTCTACAAATTTACAGAAGATCACTTGAGCCAATTCAAATCAAATAAATCTCTAAATTTGCTTCCAATCACAAGAGTCACAAACCTACACTTAGGGCTAGGTTCCGCCAAAATGCACATAACCAGTCAATATTCAACAACTCATAACTCCCAACATACTTGTCGAAAACTTGCAAAATAAGTGGAAATGGAAAGATAATATGATAGGCTTGAACTTTCATGAAGATTATTTTCACCAATTCCTTCTAAATTAATCTAGAAAAATCATCAAACTCTCAGATCATCAATTTCGGATACTGTTCACACAGCAACTTTCAAAGCCAAAATTCAACCTCTTAAAGCTACAATTAGACAACACTTATTTCACAAGAAATCTTATCCAAACAACTAAAGTTTAATTTGGTCCAAACCTTACCTCATTTGCTTAACCACACAATTAGTTATGGCAAAAACATTGAAACATGATCAATTTGCATTTTCCAGCTTTTATCCTAAATCTATATCCTAGCACTTCCAATGCCAATTCCACATGCATAAGCATCCTAATGACACAAGAATTTAGTCAATAGGTCATCAAGACCTTCACTTAAACATAAATCCATAAAATTTCAGCATCCATCATCAATCATTTTCCTTTAAGTCTTAACCATCTAACATTACCAAAATCACTTCAAAACACACAATTCACACACTAATCATACTAACCTCATTAATTCTTCCACAAACATACCCAACAAATTACACCATAGGTTTCATGACATTAATGTATCATACATCATATTTAATGAACAATCACTTCCAATCAATGCATCTAACAACCAAGTCATGCATTAAATTCATAATCAAGGCTTAAACCATACACTTACCTAATTAAAGCTTCCATCTCTTCAATTCTCCAACTACTTTATTTTCTCTACTTAATCCTCATGCATGGTTCTCATGGAAAGAAGATAGAGAGCTTAAGCTTGCAAGTATGAGGGAAGCACTAAAGTAGAAGAAGAATGAGTGAACCAAAGCCAATGAAGAAATCGACACAGAAGAAGGAAATGGGAGAGTTTTCGGATGGATGAAGGACTTAAAAAATAAAACTCATCTTTTTCCTTTAGTCAATGTGAAGTTGCCGAAAATGAAGGGGATAGGAACAAACAATGCATTAAATGGTGTAGGACAAGTGTCATATTTAAGAAAAAGACAAAAAGGAAAAAGACAAAAACATGTCATATGATTTATTAAGAAACCCTAATGAAAGTTGACCCAATTCAATTCCAATGGCCCTAATTCCAAATCCAAAATAATATACCCAATATTGTAGTGCTATTGGACAACAATTTTTACTACCGAAAATCAACCGGTTCGCCACTTGGCAATTTTTTCGGTCCGAAAATTTGCGCCGGAAAATTCCAGAAAAATTCCTAAAAGTCCCGCAAAATATAAAACACACAAAGACGTACTCAAAATAATTTTTTAAACACAATTACCACATTATTCACAACCAAATTCCATTTAGGCACAAATACCGGGAATGTCATGAATGCATGTACAATTATTTTTCATGTGCAAAATTTTACTATTCACAAAGACCAGTATGCATGAACAATCCTAATTAGTCCCAGTCACTCTCATCCTTTGCTAAATTACTATTCTTCCCTTCCCGTAGGGGGTGGGATGTTACAATTCCCCCCTCTTAATAAAAATTTCGTTCGCGAAATTCTTACCTGATTGTCAAATAGATGAGGATACTGTTTCCTCATTTGATCCTCGGTCTCCCAAGTGGCCTCCTCAGTTGAGTGATTTCTCCAGATAACTTTCACCAACGGAATACTCTTATTCCTCAATTGTTTAACCTGTGACCCGACAATCTGGATCGGCTCCTCAACATAACTCAGATTACTAGACATCTCAATCTCCTGAGCCGGTATCACATGTGTCGGATCTGACCGATATCTCCGGAGCATACTCACATGGAAGACATCATGTAACTGAGACGTCTCTCTCGGTAAAGCCAACCTGTAGGCCAACGGTCCTATCCTCTCAGTAATCTCATAGGGACCAATGTACCTAGGGCTTAACTTGCCCTTTTTACCAAATCTCAGTACACCACGCTACAGTGACACCCGTAAAAATACTCTGTCTTCCACATTATAGTCCATCTCCCTCCTATGCTGATCCACATAACTCTTATGTCTGTCTTGAGCCGCTTTAATTCGGCTCCGAATCAGCTTCACTTTATCTACTGTATCCTGAATCAACTCTGGACCCTCAATCATTCTGACACCTTCTTCATCCCAATACAACGGTGATCGACACGGTCTTCCATACAAAGCCTCATATGGTGCCATCTCGATGCTACTGTGGTAATGATTATTGTAGGCAAACTCAATCAAGGCCAAATACTGATCCCATGCTCCTCTAAACTCCAATACACAAGCCCAAAGCATATCTTCCACAGTCTTAATCGTCCTCTCACTCTGCCCATCTGTCTGAGGATGAAATGTTGTACTAAAATTGAACTTAGTACCTATAGCAGATTGCAAACTCTGCCAGAACCTCGAAGTAAATCTGGGATCCCGGTCCGACACAATAGACAATGGAACCCTATGCAATCTCACAATCTCAGTCACATACTTCTGGGCCAACTGATCAAGTGCATTGTTTTCCCTCACTGGTAAGAAATGGGCCGATTTAGTTAACCGGTCCACTATGACCCAGATAGCATCGTGCTGCCTCGATGTCTTAGGCAACCCCATAATGAAATCCATAGTAATTCGTTCCCATTTCCACGCAGGAATGGGCAACGAATGAAGCTTCCCCACTGAAGCCTGGTGCTCAGCCTTAACCTACTAGCACGTCATACACCTGGAGACATATTCTGCCACCTGTTTCTTCATGCCAGGCCACCAGAAATGTGGCTTAGGAGTGTTATACATCTTGGTAGTACCAGGATGCATAGCATAGGCAGCCATATGTGCTTCCTCCAGAATCTCACGCCTTAAATCATCCACATCGGGTACACATAATCTCTGCCCTAACTATAAAGTCCCATCTCTCAACTTAAATTCAGAATTCAGATCAGACTTCACTTTCTCACTCAATTTCACCAAAATAGGGTCCTTATCCTAAACTCTCCTGATCCTGTCCTGTAGCATCGGTCTGAGCTTCAGAGTGGCCACTAAAGCTCGATCCTGCTCTAGATTCATCTGTACATTCAAAGCCCTCAACTGAATCAAATTAGGCAATCTCGATACCTAAATATGAGCTGCACTAATGTGAGACTTCCTGCTCAACGCATCTGCCACCACATTAGCTTTCCCCGGGTGGTACTCAATTGTACAATCATAATCCTTCAGAACCTCAATCCATCTCCTCTGCCTCAAATTCAACTCTCTCTGACTCAGCAGATACCTCAAACTCTTATGATCAGTGTAAATCTGAAAAGTCTCACCATACAGGTAGTGTCTCCAAATTTTCAGGGAAAAAACAACTGCAGCTAACTCCAAATCATGTATAGGATCGTGAGACCTCAACTGTCTCGAGGCATAGGCAATCACTCTACCATGCTGCATCAAAACACATCCCAAGCCCTGATGCAATGCATCACTATAAACCTCATAACCTCCTGTGCCAGATGGAATAGCCAACACCGGTGTAGTAGTCAACCGATGTTTCAGCTCCTCAAAGCTCTTTTGGCACTCCTCAGTCCATCTGAAAGCCACATTCTTCCTCAGAAGTTTTTTCAGAGGGGCTGAGATCAATGAAAACCCCTCGACAAACTTCCAGTAATAACCGGCCAATCCTAGGAAACTCAAAATCTCAGACACATTCCTTGGAGTTTCCCACTTCATCACTGCCTCTATCTTAGTAGGATCGACCTGGATACCCTCTCCAGTAACTATGTGGCCCAGAAACACTACCTCATCTAGCCAAAATTCACATTTACTGAATTTGGCATAAAGCTGCTTCTCCCTCATAACCTGCAATACCACCCTCAAATGATCAGCATGCTCCTCTCTACTTCTCGAATACACCAAAATATCGTCAATAAAGACAATAACAAACTGATTCAGATAGGGCTGGAAGACCTTATTCATCAAGGCCAAAAAAGCTTCCGGGGCATTTGTCAACCTGAACGGTATCACCAGAAACTCAAAATGCCCATACCTACTCTTGAATGCACTCTTAGGCACATCAGCCTCTGCTATCTTCAGCTGATAGTACCCTGACCTTAGGTCCAGTTTAGTGAACACCTGAGCTCCCTGTAACTGATCAAACAAGTCATCGATCCTAGGCAGTGGATACTTATTCTTCATCACACCCGATTCAATTGCACGCTCAAATCGATACACAATCTCAGAGTCCCATCCTTCTTCATTACAAATAATACTGGAGCTCCCCAAGGTGAGACACTGGGCCTGATAAATCCCTTCTCCAGTAACTCCTGCAACTGAGCCTTCAACTCCCTCAGTTCCACAGGTGCCATCCTATATAGAGGTATAGATATAGAAGCAGTACCTAAAACGAGGTCAATGGTAAACTCTGTCTCCCGATCTGACGGTAAACCCGGTAACTCATCAGGAAACACATCTGGAAATTCCCTAACTACAGGAATATCCTGAAGCCTCTGCTCAACACTGGTATCAATCACATGAGCCAGATAGGCCTCACAGTCTCCCTGCATCAATCTCAGGGCACTAAAAAAGAGATCATCCGGGCTGGCACTGCCTGACTAACTCCTCTGAACACTGCTCTAGGCTGACCAGGAGACTCAAATACGACCTCCTTGGTGTAGCAGTCCATGATAGCCCTGTAGGTAGTAAGCCAGTCCATCCCCAGAATCACATCGATCTCTCTCAATGGTAATACTATGAGGTCTGCTCTCAACACTGCTTGATCAATCTGAATCGAGCACCCCTTGCAGACCTCTCCCAAAGCAGTAGTACTACCTAGAGGTGTACTCACCTCTAGCCCATACTGTAACATCTCCCTATCCCCATGCAATCTACATGCCATATGCGGTGCAACAAAAGAATGTGTGGATCCTGGATCCAGCAATGCAAATGCTTCAATATCAAAAATAAGAAGCATACCAGCTACAATATCAGGGGAATCCTGGGCCTCCTGCCTAATCATGGTGTAGACCACGGCACGGATTGTGGTCGGCCGTCTCGACCTCACCCTCATAAGAGATCCTCACTCTCAAATGCCTCTACCACGCCCTCTCGCCTCGGATCCACCCACCCTACTCTGCTGCACAGTAGTGTTGCTTCCAAATCATCCACTTACAGTAGACTGAGCTCCCAAGGTGGCGAGGCAATCCCTAACCTGGTGGTCCTTCGAGCTGCATCTAAAGCAAGCTCCAGTCAGCCACCGACACTCCCCAATATGTCTCCTCTCATAATGCTCACACACTGGAGGAAGCTGCCCTGCACCTCGACCACCGCCACCGCCACCGCACAAATCTCCTCTCTCGTCCATACCTGTATCGTCTAGACCCTCCAGTGACTCGAAGCCCTGCTCTGACGCTTACTATAGCCTCTGCCAAAACTGCCCTGACTTTCACTCGGCCTCTTCCCACTGGACACCTGACCCATCTCTGCTTGTCTCTGCCTCATAAGCTGCTCAACCCGCACTACAGCAGCTCTCAGCTCAATAAAGGTACCCATATCAGATCAGGCCAATCTGGTACGAATCTCCATGTTGAGGCCATGCTCAAACCTCCGGCATCTATTAGCCTCAGTCGAGATCAAAGCAGTAGCATATCCCATAAGCTCATCAAACCAAACCTCATACTCCGTGTAACACCCCACTCCCGAGTGACCCGAACCTGATATCGTTAGTGATATCCGAGTCCGTGCTCCGCGAGGGTGGCGTACTATATCAGTCGATTAAAACTCAGTATAACATTTTCTCCTCTCTCTTTTTTTTGAACCATTCATTAACGCAATATAAACTATAAGAAACTTGAGCCCATGTTCACAATTAATCATTTTCATTTATTACAGTCATCCAATAATAATTTACAATCAGTCAATGTGTAAAACAATAAAACCACAGTGGGCTCATTATAAATACAAAGCATTATTGCACAATGATTACGGAATACAATTCGATAAGACACTGATGCAGACACGAACTGATCCCGACCTCTATCCTTCACTTGCCTACAGTAGACATACTCCCGTGTCAAACGGGGTACCCTTCAAGTCCTGAAAAATATATTGCAATTTTGGATGAGTTTGCGAACTCAGTGAGAAACCATCATCGATGGTCCACCCAACTCATGCATATTCAAACAATTCACACAATATCATATATATATCACAACCAAGAATCACATGCATTCAATTTCACATTTATAAGGCGGTACGCCTTTCATACAATTCACATTTAAACATTCATATATGCAATGTATATATGACTCTTTCATTTTATTTCGTTGTTGTGACCGTGCGCCTGAGCTTATATACGTTGAGCCATTGGCTCTGAAAACATTGGGCTTGAAGCCCTGATACGTTGAGCATAAAGCTCTGAAAATCATTGGGCACGAGGCCCTGTGCGTTGAGCTTAAAGCTCTGAATACGGTGGCTGCACCGGTCACAACTGTCAATTATCTGATCATGCATAATGGCATGAATGCACATGCTACAAATCTCACAATTTGTCCACAACTTAATATCACTATCCAATTTGCAATTGAAACCACTTATTGACAATTTATGCACAATTGACACTTCTATAGCACATTTCAAATATCTCGAACACCTGTGGTCCGAAATCAATCAAAACAAACACATATAATCCATCCTTAACTCCACATGGTATAATTGCACAAAATTAAATACATCAAGGTTGAGAAACCAACTAGGTTACTCACCTATCACTTCCGGGCTAATGCCGGGAAGTCTCTGCCATGTCGATCGAACGACGCTCCAATTGGGCCTCAATCAGAGAAGAAAACGATCACTCATTATCCAATTCAAATTCGTTAACGATGCACATGTGGGTGTATAATGCATGTTCATGAATTCCCGGCCCTAATCCTATTTTTTTTCTATTAGAGAAATCCGTTTAAAAATTAGAAATCCAATGGTGCTGACGGCGCTCAATTTGGACCTCTATAGGTCCCCAATTAAATAAATAATTACTATATATATATAGATATAAGCCCTTATTTCCTTCTCTTTTTCCCTTTTTCCTGTCTGACATTCTAACTAGCATATCTCTTTACAAATAATTCAAAAAATTACAAACCATATCTCGTTGGAAAGATCATAAAACCCTCTACAAGTTTCATGAAGACCATAAAAATCAAATTTACCCCTAAGGGTGCCAAAATTCAATTGAAACTTCTGCTCATTCAAAACCTATCAAAACAGCACAGTACTTGGTAAATTCAGTAACTTCCATTCTCTTCAGTCAGAAATTACAAAATAAATATGCTCAGAAATATCACAATGTTTTCTAAAACTTTCATGAACAAACCAAAATCAAATTCAATTGTTAACTAGGTCAAATAATTCAATTAATGATGCTGCCCCAAAAATCACCCAATCTGGACAGTAATGTTCTATCAATCATAACTCCCTGTACACAAGTCAAAAAAATCACTACCTTATACCATTGGAAAGATAAGACCACATACTTCAAGTTTCATGAAGAGCTTAAGAGCCAATTCCATCTCTAACCAATTAAAAACTGACAAACAAATGACTGATCAGGGCAGCAGTTAATAACCTATCTTAGGTTCAGTATTTGCAAATTCATTACTCCCAAATCTGATATCCAAAAATAGCATGCCATATACCATTTTCAAGATAATTGCTTCCTTTACAACTCTTCAGAAGATCACTCAAGTCAATTAAATTTATAGAAATTTCTAAAATTGCTTCCAATCAGAATGCTCACAAATCTGACACTTAGGCTAGGTTTCACCACAATGTACAAAATCAGTCAATAGTTAACATTGGATATCTCCCAATATACATATCGAAAAATTACAAAATCAGTGGAAATGGAAAGCTAACAATATAGGCTTCAACTCTCATGAGAACATTTTCATCAATTCCTTCTAAATTAATTTAGAAAAATAATCAAAACTTTAGGTTATGTGGTTCGGTTTCTGTTCATTCCAGCCATCAACAGTAACTTTCCATGCAAAAATTCACCCTCTTAAGACTACAATTAGACAACACCTATTTCACACAAAATTGTAGCTAACAAACTAAAGTTTCATTTGGCACAAACCTCACCTCATTTGCATAACCACACAATTAGTTATGCTCAAATCAGTGTACTAGGTCAAAATCAATTTTCCAGCTTTCATCTTCAACTTAAATCCTATCACTTCTAATACCAATTCCACATGCATAAGCATCCTAATGGGACACAAAATCAGTCCCTATATCAATCATACATTCACTAGGAATACCTACCATAATTTGGCAGCACCTCCCTCTTAAATTCTTTGCAAGAATAAACATCCATATTCAATTCAAAATCAAGCTAAAAACACTTCACTTATACTACTTCATCCAACCATACTTAAACATAACCTTACCCACCAATTCAAACTATAATTTTCATCAAATTCATGCATCAATAAATACAATAATTGCACCATAACTCCAAATGAATGCATCTAACCACTATGATTTATTAAAACATAAACAAAGCATAATTAAAGCTTAATTGAAAACTCACCTAATTCAAGCTCTTCACTTCTTCACTTCCTTCAATTCTTTCTTTACTACTCTCACTAATGACCTCTAACACTAAGCAAGTGCAAGTTCTCCATGGAAAGAAGGTAGTCTCTTAAGGTTTGGAGGAAGAGGAACTTAAGGAAGAAGAAAATCGATGGAGAGGAAAAGAAATGGGGATTTTCGGATGATGAGGGAATAAAGCAAGTGAAATGAAAGTTTTTCTCCTCTTTCACATGAAGTAGCCGTAAATAGAGGATAAGAACAAATGGTGGAGGCATTAAATGGTGTAGGACACATGGACAAAAGGACAAAATAGGCTAAAAACAAATTAGTAAATAGGAATCCTAATGCAATTTGACCCATTCTAGTCCAATGACCCTCATTTCAATCCCAAAATAATATACCCAATAATGCAGTGCCATTGGATAGAAATTTTCGTTACCAAAAATCGACCGATTCGTCACTTGGCGATTTTTTCGGTCCGGAAATTTTTTCCGAAAAATTTCAAAAAAATTTCTAAAAATCTCTTAAAATATAAAACGAACTCTGGATCACTCAAAATAATTTTTCAAACACAGTAACCACGTTAATCACAATAAAATTGCCTTAGGCACAAAAACCAGGAATGTCATGGATGCATGTACAGTAATTTCAAGTGCACAAATGATACTGTGTACCAATCCTATTATGCATGAACAGTCCTAAGTCATTCCGATCTATCTCATCCTATGCCAAATTTACTATTTTACCCTTCCAGTAGGGGGTGGGATGTTACACTCCGCTACAATCATCCTACCCTGTCTCAGCTCTAAAAATTCCTACATCTTCATCTCCAAATACACCTTGGGCATATAATTATCTCTGAAAGCCCTCAGGAAATCCTCCCATGTCAGTGGGCAAGGCCTGGTGGTACTACCCGGGACAGTCATCCACCACTGATAGGCTGGGCCCTGCAGAAGAGAGACTGCATAGTCAAAGCACTCATCTGCATCACAATCCATCTGGTCGAAGACTCTCTCAGTCCTCTCCACCATCCTCACCTCGGTGGGTCTCAGATCGCCAAAGAAATCTCACAACCCTCGCAGGCAATCATCATACCTCCTCTCCGCCTCACGGAACTCGGGAGGCACCTCGATCGAGGCACCGAGGACTCACTACTAGCTCCGAAAGATCCCTGGTCAGCTGGCTGATCTATCTGATCACCAAGAACGGATGAACTATAACCAAACAATAATTCTGATTAGTTTCTGCATTTCTCACAATAATTCAAGCCTAATTATGTACTAGTCCCAACAGATGCCAAACCATGCTCTGATACCACCTAAATGTAACGCCCCCTTACCGTAGAGTACCCATCGGAACACCTGTAGGTCACTCCGGTACATATCCTACGATAAGAGAGAACTACAAACAAACATCCCTACACTCCACATGGCATCACAATAACAAAACAGTAATATTAAATTGCAAAATTTTAAAACCAATCTGTTTCCATTGAATATCATTAAACTCAGTACTTTACACAACTGCTAGTTTCATCTGTCATCTGCATACCTCCAAAATTTCACACAACCATCAGATACAATAAGACAAAAAAATAGCAGTCCTAACTAGATCATCTAAAAAGAATCCCAGCTGACCGACCTGTGAGTCATAGCCTCTCTTGCCAATCTGATCTACATGGCTCTACAGTCTCTTTGTAGCTAAGAGTCTACTATCGATCCTGAAAAAATAGGTTGCAATTTTGGGTGAGTTTGCGAACTCAGTGAGGAACAATCATCGATGGTTCGCACAATTCATGCATCACACAAACAATTCATAGACAATTTATTTCACAAAAACACATTCGGAAGTGCCACATGATTATAACCAAGCAAATCATAAACGTACAAGGCATTCTTGCCTTTTTCCCATTTCAATTATTCAATCAAATATGTATGCAATGCATATGTGACACTTTCCCATTTTATTATAGTGTTGTGACCGAGCGCTTAAACAGTAAACAGTAAACAGTAGACGCGTCTAGGGAGTAGGAGAGCCCTCTGGGTATGCACTATCTCCCTTCGAGCTTGAGGCTCTTTTTTCAGTATCATTAGCTACTTCGGTCACAACTATTATTATCAGTTCATGCATTTGTGTATGAAATGCATATGCCTAAATTAACAGTCAATGTAACACAATCAGTCAATGTAACACAATCAGGTCACATCCGAGGCAAGGCAATTGATCACAGTATATCACAGTAATAGCAAACAATTCACAATTTGCACATCAAAACACTTCTATGTCAGATATTTCAATTCATCGGACCATCTGTCCAGAATCCAGTCAGAAACAAACACAATCCCACCATTATTCTCCACAGTGTTATAAGTTCAAAATATAAACAAATTATAATTGAGGAACCAACTAGTTTACTCACCTATCACTTCCGAGCTAATGCCGGGAAGTCTCTGCAACGTCGGTAGGTCGACGCTCCAAATGTGCCTCTATAAAATCAAAGAACAAAAACATTACTAATTTTTCAATCAGAACTAGTTAATGATGCACAAAGGTGTACAATGCATGTTCATGATATTCCCCGCTCTAATCCAAAATTTTCCATCATAAAAATTCCATCTAAAAATTACAAATCATATCTCGTTGGAAAGATCATGAAAAGCTCTACAAGTTTCATGAAGACCACAAAAATCAATTTCACCCCTAAGAGTATAAAAAATCCAATCAAAGCTACTGCCTAGTCATAGGGTTCCAAAACAGTGCAGCATTTTCCAAAATCCATAACTTCCCATTCCCATTGTTAAAAATTACAAGCTTTTTCCAAATGAAAGATAAGAACAAGAGCTACATCTGTCATGAACAACATATAAGCAAATTCAATTGCTAAATGGGTCAAAAAAATCAATGAATGATGTTACCTCTACATTTGACCTGAACAGAACACCAATTTTCTAAAAATCATAACTCCTTGTACAAATGTCAAAAAATTGCTTACTTTATACCCATGAAAAGATCAAACAACATACTACACTTATCATGAAGGGATTAGAAGCCAATTCCATTACTAACTAACTCAAAACGGTCATGCAAGTAACTGCCCTGATTACTAGTCAATGACCTAACTTAGGTCCAATCTTTGAAAATTCATAAATCCCAATTCTGATATCCAAAAATAGCATAGTATAGTCTCATTTTCAAGATAATTCCTTCCTCTACAAATTTCCAGAAGATCACTTGAGTCAATTCAAATCACAGAAATCTCTAAATTTGCTTCCAATCACAAGAGTCACAAACTTACACTTAGGGCTAGGTTCCACCAAAATGCACATAACCAGTCAATATTCAACAACTCATAACTCCCAACATACTCGTCGAAAACTTGCAAAATCAGTGGAAATGGAAAGCTAACATGATAGGCTTCAACTTTCATGAGGACTATTTTCACCAATTCCTTCTAAATTAATCTAGAAAAATCATCAAAGTTTCAGATTATCAATTTCGGATACTGTTCACACAGCAACTTTCAAAGCCAAAATTCAACCTCTTAAAGCTACAATTAGACAACACTTATTTCATAAGAAATCTTATCCAAACAACTAAAGTTTAATTTGGTCCAAACCTCACCTCATTTACTTAGCCACACAATTAGTTATGGCAAAAACATTGAAACATGATCAATTTGCATTTTCCAGCTTTTATCCTAAATCTATATCCTAGCACTTCCAATGCCAATTCCACATGCATAAGCATCCTAATGACACAAGAATTTAGTCAATAGGTCATCAAGAACTTCACTTCAACATAAATCCATAAAATTTCAGCATCCATCATCAATCATTTTCCTTTAAGTCTTAACCATCTAACATTACCAAAATCACTTCAAAACACACAATTCACACACTAATCATACTAACCTCATTAATTCTTCCACAAACATTCTCAACAAATCACACCATAGGTTTCATGACATTAATGTATCATACATCATATTTAATGAACAATCACTTCCAATCAAGGCATCTAACAACCAAGTCATGCATTAAATTCATAATTAAGGCTTAAACCATACACTTACCTAATTAAAGCTTCCAACTCTTCAATTCTCCAACTACTTTATTTTCTCTACTTAATCCTCATGCATGGTTCTCATGGAAAGAAGATAGAGAGCTTAAGCTTGCAAGTATGAGGGAAGCACTAAAGTAGGAGAAGAATGAGTGAACCAAAGCCAATGAAGAAATCGATACAGAAGAAGGAAATGGGAGAGTTTTTGGATGGATGAAGGACTTAAGAAATAAAACTCATATTTTTTCTTTAGTCAATGTGAAGTTGCCGGAAATGAAGGGGATAGGAACAAACAATGCATTAAATGGTGTAGGACAAGTGTCATATTTAAGAAAAAGACAAAAAGGAAAAAGACAAAAACATGTCATATGATTTATTAAGAAACCATAATGAAAGTTGGCCTAATTCAATTCCAATGGCCCTAATTCCAAATCCAAAATAATATGCCCAATATTGTAGTGCCATTGGACAACAATTTTTACTACAAAAAATCAACCGGTTCGCCACTTGGTGATTTTTTCGGTCCGAAAATTTACTCCGAAAACTTTCAGAAAAATTCCTAAAAGTCCCGTAAAATATAAAACACACAAAGACGTACTCAAAATAATTTTTTAAGCACAATTACCACGTTATTCACAACCAAATTCTATTTAGGCACAAATACCGGGAATGTCATGAATGCATGTACAGTTATTTTTCATGTGCAAAAATTTACTATTCACAAAGACCAGTATGCATGAACAATCCTAATTAGTCCCAGTCACTCTCATCCTTTGCTAAATTACTATTCTACCCTTCCCGTAGGGGGTTGGATGTTACAATAAATATAGAGAGATAGTGTTATCTTTCCTTAATTCTCTTCCTTCTTTAAATAAGTTTATTATTCTTCAATGACCAAAACACAAAATGAAGTAGTTAAAATGCATTAAAATATCTAATTTATAAAGTTTGTAAGTAACTTAAACACCTTAAACAATTGTAAAATTAATTCCAAAAGAATTGAGTCAGATGCTTTATTAAAATCTACCTTTATGGCAAATTTTTTGGAGGAATTATTTCTGCTAGATCCTTTAAAGAGTTTCGAGTACGTAAAATGTTGTTTCTAATTAACCTGTCTTCAATAAATGCCTCTTATAAAACATTAACTAGAGGCTTTAGCACCATTTTTAGTCTTGAAGACAATTACTTATAGATGATTTTATATAATATATTGTAGTGGAATTATGCTTATACTTATGGAGAGACTCAGGGGAAGGGTTTTAAAAATAAGGCATATAAATGTTTTATTCATCTATTGGAGAAATTTTCCTTTCTTGGCGAATTCAAAAAGAGGCTTTATAATCATATCCCTAATTAGATGCTAAATTTTTTAAAAGAAAAATCCACTTGGACCGTTAAGGCCAAGGGTCTTATAAGGATTTGTTAAAAAAACCTCTCTACATCTTATTCATCAAATGGTCTCATTTATAGTTGTATAGTCTCATTAGAGAGTTGATTATTTTTAAAGGTTCTAAGTGTTTACACTGAGGAATAGCTTAACATGGTATAACACAAGGAATTATAAAAGAAATTAAAACTTTTAAGATTGATTTCATTTTAAGAAAGAGCAAGATCCCTAGTTTGTTTAAATAAGAACGAGATTTTGCTGATACTTCTTCTTGTAATGATGGATTTGTGGAAGAAGTTAGTATTATTGTCCCCATCTATGAGCTATTAGATCCTATATCATTACTTGGTTAAGGAGTTATGAGTAACTACTACTTTTGTATATAAGCTGAAAGCAATCTTCTCTTTAATTTTCCTAATAGGATCTTAAGGATACTTATAAAGATCTTTTTGAATCATGTTAAGATTATGCTTTGCCTTTGATTTGGCTAGTTATGTGTTCTTGAATTTCATTGAATTAATCATCTTAAGTTCCTTCTTAATCAGATTTAATTTCTTCACATATATATAGGTTTTATATTTATAAGTAGGGTGGGATAGGCTTTTGAGAATAACATAATTGAATCCTTCTTCCTATGGTAAGAAGTTATAAATTTTAAAAGGGATTTCCTTATATAAATTGAGTACATATTTTATTATCTATTGAGGCATGGTTTGAGAACAAATGATTTATAAATATGGCTTTAAATTGAGGAAATTTGGTTAACCAATCTCGATTTACTAAGGTTATATCTACCATTTTCCTTATATGCTAATTACTTTATTTGGCCAATCCCCATTTACTAAGGCTATATCTATCCTCTTCCTAATATGCCAATTTATGCTTTGTTTATTACTCCAAGTAAAGAATCTGCCCTCAAATTTTATATTAGTTAGTTTTAATTTCTCCACATAATCTCTGAAATCGCAATTGCAGTTTCTTAAGCACACATTGCCTTCTGATTTAGAATTATATATTGTACTATTAAAATCTTTTATGATAATCCAAAAGGCCTTAGATAAAAGTGTGAACGCTAAGTTCTTCCCAAAATGAAATTATCATAAAGAAAAAGTTTGACCTATAAATGAAGTAGACAACTACTCTAATGATATCTAGGAGGAAAGTGACTAAGAGTTGCAAGATTTGATTAGCTACCAGAAGGTTAGTGACATTTATTTTGTCTAAATTGAAAGTTATCATAGTACATCCATATGGTGGTATTGGTGGTTTACTAAGATATATCATTAACTACCTAAGAACTTTATTTTCTTACAATTATCTTATTTAAGCTTGATTCTTATAATTTCAAATATGCTTTATTTCATAGATGAAGTATTTGGAGGAAATTTTTTTATAGTAATTAATGCCCTTTACATTATATGATAAGATGGAATTAAAGAGAGGTTTGGTTTTTAGATCTCTTCTTCCCTCCAAAGTTCCTTTTAGTGGCGATCTTAAACTATTCATATATTATCTTATTAATATCTAGATTTAGATCTAGAGAGGGAATAAGGAGAATTTATTAAGGAATAAGGGTAAGAACCTCAATAATAAGAGACGCACCCAAACGTAAACTCACAAGGATGGGTTTGACTTCTTCAGGTATTAGAGGAGCCCCACTTTTGATTTTAGGGCTAGTTAACAACCCAATAGGGGTTAATAGGAGCTGATTTATGGTTTTCCAAACTATCTTTGTTGATCTTAAGGATACTTGGCTTAGTAGAGGCAATTTATGCTTCCACTTAGGTAGAAATTGAGATTGTATTTACATTACTGGTATTGTTGGATCGGAAAAAGAAAGCATGCTTAGTTTGGAGAAACGATAGATTTCAAAACTTTTTAAGAAATCATCTTGCAGCGGAAGCAATATATCCAAATCAACATGCTAATCCATACATGATATGGTATAAGGATAATAAAACCAAGAACAAGATAAAAGGAATTACCGACTCCTTCGTTACAACTTTAAATCCTCGCTGCGCTATCCTCTCCTTCTGGTATCCAAATCCTTTGCCTTTGAGTCTTTTCCTTTAGCAATCTATCTTCTTCCTTGTAGTAGTATCCTCTACCAATTAGATTTACCACTTGTTCTTCAAGGACAACTAGGTTAACAAAATCCTTTGGTGGGAAAGGAGAAGAAATATTTGGAGGAGATTTTCTTAGAAGAAGAAGAACCAAAATCAAACTCTTTCAATTCTTTCACTTAGGAATTTCGGTTCTCTCTTGCATGAAAAGAGAGAATGTCTAAAAAACATGCAAGAACCCTTTCTTACCTCTCAATTTCGAAATATGCATCAATGGAAAAGAGTGAGAGGCATCCAATGCATCACTTCTTACATTAATCACTCATCAAATAGCCAATAAATGAGACTTACTTCATTTATCTTTAAAATGGCTATTTGAAAAGACCATAACCTATAATTGAATACCCATTTCGGTTTTGGCAAGAAGAAAGAAGGAAGATGGTCCATCTAATGCGCATCTTTCATCTTTAATCTAATGAATGCAAATAGGTTACATGCCAACATTAAAAGCCAACCATTAAACCATTTAATGGTAAGTTCATAACTCCATTTAATAATGATGAACCATAATAAAGACCATCTTTATTTAGTATTTTAATGTCAAATGTGTGGTTACACATCTAACCTAACACAATTTCGAAATTGCTTCTTCTCCATTTAAAAAAATTGTTTTAATATAATTAATCTAATCAATTACATTAAACCAAAACAAGCCCATTTCTAAATGAACATATGGGCTTCCAATTAACCATTAATTAGTATAAGCCCATCATTCAATTATGAACTTCTAAAGCCTCCAAACTACTTCTTACTTAGCTTGATAACCTTCCTTAAAGCCAAGTGGGGAATCTTATTGGACTTTGATAATTCAAGCTCCAATAAGCCCAGAATAATTCAATCTCATTGGAATTAATTCTAGCTTATAAACTAAATGTCATTCCACTAAAGACAATTAGTTGAACTCTTGAATTATTAAATATTATGAGAATATGTCCAATTGCAAACCCTATTTAGAACCTTATTATAGCCATCCGCACAACAAAGGGTAAAATTACCGCTTTTGCCCTTATGTTGGTTTTTCCTTCTAGATCTCTCATTTTACTTTATATGGTGATTAACACATAAGATCTCATCTTAGTGTTAAGACTTGATGGGTAGCTAGTCCATCAAACTATCGGCGCCAGCTTAATAACCAAATCTCCTTAAAACATCTGTAAGAGATGATAACACTATAAACTCTTTATTTGAGTGAATGTTCTCGATACATGTTTCAATTAATAATTCCAACATGCATACACGGATTAATACCTGTAAAAATCCATTCCGATCATATCAAGAATTATAATGAAACACATATGAGTTCACCACTCATCAAGATTGTGGTTCATAATAAGCGAATGCTTAAGTTGTATGTTTTAAGATTAAAGTAACGGCCCACTTTATTCTTGAAAACATACTTAATTCCAGATTTATTTAATAGTGCCATTATCGATAGTCTACTACTATCACGATATGAAACTCATAATTCCCTTTAAGTAAACTCCTTTACTTATATGGAGATAAATCGCAACACTATAGTCTAAACCATAATCAAACGACCAACTTGATTATTCAACTGTGAATCAATTAATTCAGATTCTAATAATATACATGTTTCCCATACATCTCTATGTATATGTATATTACTTACAAATGAATCTTGGTACCTTATGACCAGATATATAATGCTCATACAGATAAAACCAAACTCTTTTGTTTTATTAATAATAAATATTTTCATTACAAAATCAGAATCAAGAAGATAAAGTTACATGTAAATACACTTGCTTTCCAGGGCACTATATTTACATAACTCCAACAATCTCCCACTTGCCCTAAAGCAAGTTTGACATATCCTTCATTCCCATCCCTTCTAGGTCCCTCAAAGCTCTTTTGAGTCAATGTCTTTGTGAACGGATCAGCAAGGTTTTGCTCTTTAGGAATCTTTACCACATGCACTTCTCCATGTTGTATTATCTCCCTTATGAGATGATACTTTCGCTCAATGTGTTTGGCAGCTTTGTGGTTCCGAGGTTCTTTAGAATTAGCCACTGCCCACTATTATCACAATAAAGTGTAATGGCTTTTTCTGCCTCTGGAACTACCTCCAAATCATTTAGGAACTTCCGGAGCCAGACTACTTCCTTTGCTGCTTCACAAGCAGCAACATACTCATCCTCCATAGTCGAATCAGCAATACAAGATTGCTTGACACTCCTCCAAACTATGGCTCCACCTCCTAAAGTAAATATAGAACCAGAAGTTGATTTCCTTGAATCAACATCTGATTGGAAATCAGAATCCGTATATCCTGTCGGAATAAGATTACTTCCAGAGTAAACAAGCATTAAGTTCTTCGTACTACGAAGATACTTAAGTATACACTTAATCGCAATTCAATGTTCCATTCTCGATTGACTGAAATCGCTACCATCCCCATCACGTAATGATATCCGGTCTAGTGCAACATTGCATACATCAAACTACCAACTGCCAAGCATATGGAATGTTACGCATGCGTTCAACCTCCTCTTGGGTTTTAGGTGCTTGTTCCTTTGAAAGTTTGATTCCATGTCTAGTAGGAGTGAAACCCCTCTTGGAATCTTGCATGGCGAACTTATTGAGCATATTCTCAATGTAAGTTAGTTGAAATAAAACTATCTTCTTGTTCTTACGATCCCTTATAAGTTTGATCCCTAGAACATAGGTAGCCTATCCCAAATCCTTCATTTAAAACTGTTCATTCAGCCATCTCTTAACCGCAGATAACATTCTCACATCATTCCCAATGAGCAGAATGTCATCAACATACAGGATTAGGAAAGTAACCTTACCTTCTTGTATTCTTTTGTAAACACAAGGCTCATCTAGGTTTTGTATGAACCCATAGGTTTTGATAGCCTTATCAAACCTAATGTTCCAAGACCTAGATGCTTGCTTAAGTCCATAAATGGACCTTTGCAACTTGCAAACCTTATGCTCATTACCTAGCTCAATGAATCCTTCTGGTTGGGCCATATAAATGGTCTCCTCAATATCTCCATTCAGAAATGCGGTCTTGACATCCATTTGCCATATTTCATAATCGAAATAGGCTGCTATGGCCAAAAGAATCCTGATGGACTTAAGCATGGCAACCGGAGAAAAAGTCTCCTCGTAGTCTATACCCTCCTTTTGAGTATAGCCTTTAGCTACCAATCTAGCTTTAAAGGTCTCTACCTTTCCATCCGATCCCCTTTTCCTTTTGTAGATCCATTTACACCCTATGGTTTTTAGACCTGGTGGTAGATCTACAAGGACCCAGACTTCATTAGTATACATAGAATCTATTTCCGATTTCATTGCCTTGAGCCATTTTCCTGCATCAACATCATTAATAGCTTTGTGTATACGTGAACGGATCTGTTTCTTCTTGGTGCGAGATGGCAATTAAGCCTTCTCCTAAACCCAGATACCTATCTAGTTGTCTCACAACCCTCCCACTACGCCTAGGCACATCTTGATGTTCAGTTGCACTTCGATTTAACTCTTGAATCCATTTCACATCTTGTTCGTCATATCCAAAACAACTCTTGGTTTGGATGAAATTGCTAACTCCTTTAGTACTACTTCACTTCTTCCTTTGTGATTTCTCACAAACTCTTCCTCTAAGAAGTTTGCATTTGTCGACACAAATACCTTCCTATCATGAGGACTGTAAAATAGTACCCTCGAGTTCCGTAGATATCCTACAAACAAACATACTTGACCTTGGTTCCATCTTTGTGGATTCAGGCTTTAGAACATGGGTGGACAGCCCTAAGTCCTCAAGTGCCTCAATGAAGGCACTCGGCCATCCACAACTCCCTAGGTGTTTTAGGCACCGATTTGGATGGAGCAAAGTTAAGAAGATATGTTGTCGTTGTATGACATATCCCGAACGATTCGGAAGGCTAGCATAGGACATCATTGATCTTACCATTTCCAATAGAGTTCTATTTCTCCTCTCTGCTACACCATTCTGTTGAGGTGTACGAGGAGCTGACAAATTGGAAACAATTCCATTGTCAATTAAATATTGCTGGAACTCTCCAAATAAATACTTACCACCTCGATCTGATCGAAGCTATTTTAATGGCTTGCCAAGTTGCTTCTCAGCTTCAGCTTTGAATTCTTTGAACTTTTCAAAAGATTCACTCTTTTTATGCATCAAATACAAATAGCCATGTCTTGAGTAATCATCTAAAAAAATTATGAAATATTCATAACCTCCTCTAGCTTGTACATTCATGGGCCCACACACATTAGTATGTACCATGTCCAATGTGGATTCAAATCTGTTTCCTTTAGAAGGAAATGAGGCTTTTGTCATTTTTCCTTCAATACAAGATTCACAAGTGGGGAATGGATCACTATCCAAGCCCATAAGGATCCCATCCTTTACTAGCCTGTCAAGTCTTTTCTGATTGATATGACCCATCCTTAGATGCCACAGATACTTTGAATTAATGCTAGAGATATTGGATTGTCTTGGTTTTATCAATTACGTGGTGTTTAGTGAGCCTTTCATAGGTTCTATAAAAACAATCCTGTTTAATTATCGCATCACAAATAAAATCCTTATTCTCATATATTGAAACAACCTTTTCAAAATATAAAGAATAGCCAGATTTTATTAGACAAAAATAGAAATCATGTTCCTTACAATCATTGGCATGTAATAAACATCTTCCAAATATAACCTATGACCACTAGAAAGTCCAAGATAACTACTCCCACCGATTCTCTTTGAAACATAGGAACCATCTGCTATCTTAACTTGAAACGGCCTTTAGGAAGTCTTTTCCTTCTTGGAACCCTCGCAAAGAATTACAAACATGGTTAGTGGCTCCTAATCTAATATCCAAGAAGTAGATAAATCTGCCACATTTCTAGTTCCTAACAAACTTAGGAAGCCCATACCTTGTTTGCTTTTGAGGGACTCTAGGTAGATCGACAGCTTTCTTTTCCAAAGGCCCATCTCATCACAAAGGAAACACTTTCCTTTGATGTTCTCTTTGGACTTCTTTTTCATGGGTTTGGCCTTGACCCTATTTGAGCCTTCTTTTCATTGGACCCTTCTTCTTTCCTTGCCCTTACCCTTGGCTTAGAAGAAGAAGCTACATTAGCTTCGGCCCATGAGCCTTAATATTCAATATTTCCTCCGTGCTCTGAGGGTATTCATCAACTCACTCAAGGTGTAATCCTTGTTGTTGAGCTCATAGTCCAACTTAAACTGCTGAAAAGAAGAGTTTAAGCTATTGATGATCATAATCATCTGCGTGTCCGCATCCATATCCGCCTAAGCATCTCAAATTCACCGATCACCGAGATTACCTTCATCATGCAATCCCGCACGGTTCACCTGTTTTCATCGAGATTATGAAAGGTTTGGATAGCTTTCACTCTTGCAGACCTAGTCCTCACACCAAACATCTCATGTAGGTGATGGACCATTTCACTAGCAGTTTTCATACAAGCAATTTGCTTTTGCAACATGCCGCTGACAGAAGCCAGAATATAACACTTAGTAGTCTTGTCAGCATTCTGCCAATGCTCATGTTGTTGGACTTGCTCAGGAGTTGCATCTCCACTTAGAGGTGTAGGCTCATTTTCAGTTAACACCCATGAAATACGTTCATATTGAAGAACAATGTCTAGGTTACGTCTCCATTCATTAAACTAGTCTCCATTTTCCAATTTGTTATTAGTCAAGAGCAGGGTGAGTGGATTCATTTTGTGGTTGATTATGTCTGAAAATATAAATTATTAAAACATGAGCATACTAGTCAACAATTTATGGAACTTTGTATAAAATCATGATGCATGTATGCATGATGATAGATTTAACAAAACTTAAAAATTAAAACATTATCTGACGGTTATTTTTCTTATCTATAACGCATCTAAGTGACGGTGGGCCATCTTATCTATTAAAAGAAAAACTGGGACCCTCCCACTCAAAAACTACCAAGCATCTCATGCTCAATTTTTAAGAAGCGTCTTAATTTGGTCCATACTTTTACCAATGAGCTACGGTGGGCAGTTTATTGATAAAAAATGTTGAGTGTATAACCATTTGATTCATTCACTAAAGATACCTACAAATCATGCCTCGGTGGGAGGTCACGTTTGCTATCATTAAGTGGACTTATCCTTAAAGAGACCCAAACCATACAAGATCTAGGATCCATGCCCTCCGATGGGGAGTAACACTTCACCACATGCAAACGGGCCATCATTTGGAGACCGTGGACTCTCACAGGAGCATCCTCTCCTACTCAATCTTTTTGGGCTTTAAGTTTTAAATATCATCTTGTCTAGATGCAATTTATTATCCATCCTATATTGTTTCATTATATATCTCATACATAATGAATGCATGGCAAGGCCTAGGGTTGGCAATTTTCTAAATGACATGCAATCACATAATATCACATATTACAAGCATTCATTTCTCCATTCATCACATGAACTAATAAAGCCAATTTTGATTGTCCATCCTAGAAACATAAAATAATTACAAGCCTTTTAGGCCCAAAATATGCTTCTTCATCTTGGATCTTCCGCTTCGAACTCTTCACTAACATGATCCGCCCATTCGGTAAACAAAATGTAAAGGCATTTATGAAATTAGAATTTTGTCATTTTGAAAATAAAATTCCAGCACTAGATTTTAGAAAACCAAATCTTTGTTTTGACAAAAATTCCAGCACTTGTTTTATTAAAACCAAACTCATTTCATGAAAATTAAACACAGCACTTAGTATTTTAGCAAAACCGAAATTGGATTCTTTGAAACAAAAAACCATCACTTGTTTTCCAATCATAACTGAAATATGATTCATTGAAACAAAAATTCCAGCAACTTAGTTTTCACAAAACTTATGCCAAAACACAAAAGGATACACCGAAAATTTTACCTTTCCATTTCTTCAATCCATGGCTGCTCCTTCTTCATCATTACATCAATTTGTACATTACAAAATCAAATAAAATAGGAAAAAGAAACCAAGGAGGAAACATGGTGATGATAGACCACCCTCCTTGTTACAACCAAATGAAGAAATCTTAAAAGATAAAATTTAACTTCTATGGACAACCAAAAGAGCAACATACACCATATATATTTCTATCACATAAAAATATGCAGTATACATAAAAAGATTGCCAACCCATGCATCCACCATATAGGAACCGAAATCATGCATGAAAAACAGGCTCTGATATCAATTGTTGGATTAGAAAAAGAAAGCATGCTTAGTTTGGAGAAACGATAGATTTCAAAACTTTTTAAGAAATCATCTTGCAGCGGAAGCAATATATCTAAATCAACATGCTAATCCATACATGATATGGTATAAGGATAATAAAACCAAGAACAAGATAAAAGGAATTACCGACTCCTTCGCCATGACTTTAAATCCTCATTGCTATCCTCTCCTTCGGTATCCAAATCCTTTGCCTTTGAGTCTTTTCCTTTAGCAATCTATCTTCTTCCTTGTAGTAGTATCCTCTACCAATTAGATTTACCACTTGTTCTTCAAGGACAACTAGGTTAACAAAATCCTTTGGTGGGAAAGGAGAAGAAATATTTGGAGGAGATTTTCTTAGAAGAAGAAGAACCAAAATTGAAACTCTTTCAATTCTTTCACTTAGGAATTTCGGTTCTCTCTTGCATGAAAAGAGAGAATGTCTAAAAAACATGCAAGAACCCTTTCTTACCTCTCAATTTCGAAATATGCATCAATGGAAAAGAGTGAGAGGCATCCAATGCATCACTTCTTACATTAATCACTCATCAAATAGCCAATAAATGAGACTTACTTCATTTATCTTTAAAATGGCTATTTGAAAAGACCATAACCTATAATTGAATACCCATTTCGGTTTTGGCAAGAAGAAAGAAGGAAGATGGTCCATCTAATGCACATCTTTCATCTTTAATCTAATGAATGCAAATAGGTTACATGCCAACATTAAAAGCCAACCATTAAACCATTTAATGGTAAGTTCATAACTCCATTTAATAATGATGAACCATAATAAAGACCATCTTTATTTAGTATTTTAATGTCAAATGTGTGGTTACACATCTAACCTAACACAATTTCGAAATTGCTTCTTCTCTATTTAAAAAAATTGTTTTAATATAATTAATCTAATCAATTACATTAAACCAAAACAAGCCCATTTCTAAATGAACATATGGGCTTCCAATTAACCATTAATTAGTATAAGCCCATCATTCAATTATGGACTTCTAAAGCCTCCAAACTACTTCTTACTTAGCTTGATAACCTTCCTTAAAGCCAAGTGGGGAATCTTATTGGACTTTGATAATTCAAGCTCCAATAAGCCCATAATAATTCAATCTCATTGGAATTAATTCTAGCTTATTAACTAAATGTCATTCCACTAAAGACAATTAGTTGAACTCTTGAATTATTAAATATTATGAGAATATGTCCAATTGCAAACCCTATTTAGAACCTTATTATAGCCATCCGCACAACAAAGGGTAAAATTACCGTTTTGCCCTTATGTTGGTTTTTCCTATAGATCTCTCATTTTACTTTATATGGTGATTAACACATAAGATCTCATCTTAGTGTTAAGACTTGATGGGTAGCTAGTCCATCAAACTATGCGCCAGCTTTAATCACCAAATCTCCTTAAAACATCTAGAAGAGATGATAACACTATAAACTCTTTATTTGAGTGAATGTTCCACGATACATATTTCAATTAATAATTCCAACATGCGAACCTTGGATTAATAACCTGTAAAAATCCATTCCGATCATATCAAGAATTATAATGAAACACATATGAGTTCACCACTCATCAAGATTGTGGTTCATAATAAGCGAATGCTTAAGTTGTATGTTTTAAGATTAAAGTAACGCCCACTTTATTCTTGAAAACATACTTGATTCCGATTCATTTAATAGTGCCATTATCGATAGTCTACTACTATCATGATATGAAACTCATAATTCCTTTAAGTAAACTCCTTTACTTATATGGAGATAAATCGCAACATTACAGTCTAAACCATAATCAAACGACCAACTTGATTATTCAACTGTGAATTAATTAATTCAGATTCTAATAATATACATGTTTCTCATACATCTCTATGTACATGTATATTACTTACAAATGAATCTTGGTACCTTATGACCAGATATATAATGCTCATACAGATAAAACCAAACTCTTTTGTTTTATTAATAATAAATATTTTCATTACAAAATCAGAATCGAAGAAGATAAAGTTACATGTAAATACACTTGCTTTCCAGGGCACTATATTTACATAACTCCAACAGGTATATGGTTCATCCAACGTTTAATTATTAAAGCATATTAGTTCTAGATAATCCCCTCTTAAGAGCTTTCTTTATGGTGTTGTCTTTCTTGGCCTTGTTGTTTCAAGGTTGTTCTCTATTGCCAAGATACTTACTGGAGTCTATAATTAAGGTTTCAATTACTTTAAGCCTTATTAAAGGAATGGTCACTAGTAAACCACCTTTTAGTTTAACAATAACACATATTCTAATATAAATTATCCTTTTCCTTGAGTTTTTGCTTATTCCATGTAAAAAAATTTCCCTATATAGCTTTCTACGATTCCCATCCTTTTGTGGAATAATTTTTAAGAGGTATATTTTGGATATTATTCTATATGGGGACTTGCTCTCTTACTTAACTTTATCCAAATTAATATGTGGTTTTTGGAGTTATAAAAAGAAAGGAAAGTTATTAAAATGCCATGGGCTTACTTCAGAGACTTACTAACCTCTTATATTAAATGAAATTCTAAAAAGAATGAAACTTTTATTAAAGAGAAGCACTTTAATTAGTCTTTTATTCTTCCAATGTTAGCTACCTAGTTGTTGATTGTATGGAAAGCATATTACTTACCCAGGGAGAAGGAAACTAGAGTGGAGGACCAACTTCTAAGTTTTTCTATTAGAATGTCTAGCATAAAGGAAATTGTAAAGTATCATTCTATATTATATAGAGGGAAAAGTATCATTCATTTAACTAAATTTCTTACTTGAATTTTGCCCTGGTGGCTCTTTACTTATAGGGATAGTGCTAACTTTTTTATATCTAGTAACCACCTCAATCATCATCTTCTTCTTAACAGGTTCATTAAACTTTAAGGGTGTTATATGCTTCCTTAAGGTAAGGTTTTCTTCCCTTTTGTTTTCTCTTTCATGACACGTGTTTCATTGATATCTTGTGTGATTGCTTTCTGTGTAATGTAATACACTTTAGTATCAACCACAACAAAAAAATAGTCAAGTATCATGAATACCAACTATAGGAATTTTGGTTTTAGATATCTTAAATTCTAATTTTTTGTTCATTTTGGTTTTAGATATCTTAAATTCTAATTTTTTGTTCTTAACCCTTTAGATCAATTATCATCATATACATCTATTAAAGCCTTTAAAGTAGCTAGATAGGTCATCCTAAGATTAAGAGCATGTCCATATCTTCCTCCATATGCAAAATCACAAAGGCTACTAGAATAATAAATTTGCCAAACCTAACCAACAAATCCTCTATTGTAACCACGAAATACTTAATTAATATATGAAATTGTAAGTTTATTCTAGTTGGGTTAGGGTTACCCAATCCTAATTTCTTAAATAAATGATATGGCATCAGATTAATGCACCAATGTACTATCATAAATCCACCAATGTACTATCAATAAATAAACTATCAATCTTGAAATGGATAGTAAAACTCTCTGAATCCTTTATCCTTAGAGGTGGATTATTTTGTAGGATGCTAACGTTAATGTAAAAAAATTCTTGACTTTCTCTTTTAAAGATCTTTGTACTATTTCATCTACAATAGAGCTTCAACCAAAGGTAAATTACTATGTAATTGTTTAATTAGCTCTAAAAGCTCAAGAATTGGTCTTCCTTCCTATCTTTCTCTAACTTTCTTAGATACGAAAGTGATGATTTGTATTCTTCAAAAATATTCTTCTTCATCCCTTGAATTCTTTCTTCATTTTTCCCTTTTCTTTTTCACTTGCTTCTCTTCCACAATAGCCTTCTCCTTATTTTCTTTATCTTCAAATGTCATCTCCTTTACACTCCGTAGAGTGAATGTACTCACTTGTTCTCTTAAGTTAGGCTTAATATTATTAGATAGAGCACCTTGCTGCCTCTTAGAGATCAGTTTGGCCAACTGTCTAATATGCACATCCAAATTGCAGATGGAGGCTTACAAAATTTGAAGCATAAAATTAGTTTCTTAAAAGCTACTCTTAATCATATTTAATTTTTCATTATAATATATTTGAGATTTGTCTTCGTTTGTTTTTGTTTTTGTTGAAATCCAGGGTAAGGAATTTGGCTATATTGTCTTTAGTTGCTCCAAAAGAATTTTAGATGGTTCTTCTATCCTAGATTATATGTGTTACTATAAAGGTTGTTATGAAATTTGAAGTTAACAAAATAAACTTACTCCAATTATTTTCCTTATGTGTACATTGCTTAGTAGTCATGATTAGGATGTCCCTCACACAGATGTTACAACTCATTAATAACATCAATTTAGACAGTGATGTTATCAATATTGCTAATTAGGGTCTCTAACTCTATTTCTAAAGTTGCCACCATGTCAATACTATTCTTGTCCTTGAATTTGGTCTTATATTACCTCATTAATAGTTGTTTACAGCAGTATTCTTTATAAACTCCTATAATTCCTCAAAAGTCTTAAAGATGGTGGTTCCCTTTAAAGATGCATATATCCTCTGCTTGATTGGGTAGTTCAACCCACTATATAATATCTACAACCAAATACCCAAATCAAGACCGTTGTATGGGAACTTCTTCGGCAACTCCTTCCATTTCTTCTAAGTATCATATAAAGTAGTTTAGTTATTGGAAGAAGAAAATTTAATTCCTAAACTTTTTTGTATGTGCTGGAGGAAAGTATTTTACTAAGTATTTCTTAGCCAATCGAATTAATAATGTTAGGTCTTGGAGATAGTAATCTCAACCATTGCTTAGCTCAATCCCTTAACATGGAAAGGATTAACCTTAATCTGATGGAATTTTTTTGGACTATATTTAGCTTGAATATGTCATATATTTTCAAAAAGTTGGAAATATAGGCATTAACATCTTCTTATGGTAGTCCATATAATTATACTAGCTGCTAAATCATTTGGATCATGTAAGGTTTTATATTGAAGTTATTCACTTTAACCTTTAGCCTCTTAATGTTGAATTTAACCATAATAACATTTTATTATAATCCCCTTTTGTTAGATTTCCTTATCCTACCATTACGTCTGGTAATTACATTAAAGCTCTTAGATTTCTCTCTCTCTTTTAACTTCTTAAACAAATAAAATAAATAAATAAAAGGTAATAAACAAATAAAATTTAACTTTCTAATATAATAAACCCCATCAATAATTACTAAAGAATCATTAGACAAGTTTACCTATCATTTCTTATTGTATAACCTAGGTAAGTCGAGTGTTGATCCCATGGAGACTATGATCTATATCCTAACTAGTTCATGATTAAATAAGGGAAACCTATATAAGAACAAAAAAGGATAAAAGATAAAGAAAACATCCTCATGGTTCTTGAATCTTAAAATTCTTATTGAATATTGATGAGTTTCTTGTTCTTTTATGAAGATATTTCATGTTGATCTCTAGTTGCTTAATTTGGCTCCTAATGAACTCTTTTATTTGCAAAACTAATATGCCAAAAAGCTCTCATATTTTTCAGCTACCTCTCATTTAATAATGTAAACCCTAATTTTTATATAAAGATCACCTTCAATAAGGGGATGAATGTTGGGACCCGATCTCGGAATTGGACCCCAACTGAAAAAAAAAAACGGAAACACAAATCAAAAAATAAAAGAACATCGGATCATAACAAAGTGAAACGAAAGGCGAAAGCGAAATTGAAAACGAATATATAAACCGAAAAAACAAAGTGGCGGAAACAAGAACGGAAGCGAAAGAACGAATCTCGCAAACAAAATTGAGCCAAAGCAAAAGCACAACACAAATCGGATCAAAGGAGAAAGAAACGAAAGCAAATCGAATCAACAAAGATCGGATCGGAAATCATAAAGCGAAAGCAAAAATATAACATATTTACAGTTCGTCGCCACTTGACTTTCTTTCATCCGATCTCCTTCCTGAAACCTGGAGATGGGGATGAAAGGGGATGAGCTTTACAGTTCGTGGATAACATATTTAAAAATCGAATAATAATCAAAAATCATTTTCTAAACTTTTTCCATTTTATTAAAAAAAAAACCACAGTAGGAAATTCATCGAAAGCTTATTTTTCAAAACTTTTCAAATCATTTATAAACAATTTCAAATAATTTCACGGCATAAAAATCAGCAATTAATCATTTCTCAAAATCTTCAAATTCTTCACAATTCACGAACATTTCTCATTTCTCACAATTCTCAAAATTTTCACAAATCATGAATAATTTCAAAAAAATGAATGCATCACATTATAAATGCATCACAAATATAAACAAAATAAAAAAAACATAACACATCAAAACGGTTTAGTTCGGTCCAAAACGGAACGTACTGCACATTTCCGCATAACGGTCCTGTGCAGCTGTGCACAGAACGTACTACACTTTCTCGCATAGTGGTCTAGTGTAGCCGTGAACTTATGGGAGTCCGAAATCGAAGCTCCAATGCCTCTAACAGGCAAGCGGGCGAAGCCTATAAAAAGGAGACAAGTGCTCTTGACTCATACTTATGGGACCAAACCAAACCCACATAACACATAATTCACACTTGAAAATCGGAACGCTCGAAGGCATATTTCAAAACTTAATTCTTTTTTTATGATCAAGCCAGATTCACATATCAATTCTCAATCATAAATCAAAGGCGTTCTCATTCACATTGCACAATCATTATCTAAAAATTTATAAGGCAATTTCACATTCATAATTTCCATAATTTCACACTTCACATAACAAATCTTCAATTATTCAAAACCAAAGGACTCTCAAACATCAAAGTCAAAGCATGAAACAATTATCATAAATAGCAAATCATTCAACACAATGAAAGTAACACTTTTCATAATTTCTGAAATTTTCTTAATTTATCAAAACATTTAAAACTTGTAACAATTTTTCAAAACATTCAAAACCATTAAATGTAACAATTGAGTCATTATATTAAAATGTCCGAAAAAATTTCAGCAATTATTCAAATCATTCGAAAATAATAATTTTGAAACATTTTAATCTTCTTCTTGACTTTTCAAAATATAAACAATAAATTTTCAAAACAATTCACTTCTTGAATGCAAACTTTCCATAATTAGCAAAATCATTCAAAACAAATGAGTGTAATAATCGTATTGATTTTTTTTTTATCAAATCATCCGAAGTGAATTTTAACAATTTATCCAATCATTCGAAAACAATCAATTTAACAATTGGATCAATTTCTCAAATCATTACAAAATCAAAGAATTTAAACATTCAAAAATAATAATTTTCAAACCTTTATACATACTTGATTTTTCAAAATTCAATAAATAAAGAATTTCAGAAATTTCCTTAATTTATTAAAACATTTAAGACTTGGAACAATTTTTCAAAACATCCGAATTAAATAAAATCCGATACTTCTTTCTTTCACTTTCTTGATTTTTTCAAGAACACAAATTTAGCTTATAAATAAAAAAATAAACATATCACCCACCTTATTCTTCATATCATGTCATATCAAAAAAAATTCCATTCAAATTCCACAATTTCAAATTCACATATCTCATTACAAATCACATAACAATTTTCCATTCATTCAAACACAATGACACAAAAATTTACATATTAAAATTCTCAATCAATCAAAATCAATGAATTCAATCAACCATTCCAACTTTATCAAATCATTCTAGCATAAATGAATGTAACAATTTCCATAATTAGCAAATCATTCAAAACAATGAAAGTAACAATTGTATCGATTTTATCAAAACATTCGAAACAATTGAAGCAAAAAATTTTTCAATCCTTCGAAAACAATGAATTTAACAATTCGTAAATCATTATGAAATCAATTAATTTAAAATCATTCGAAAACAATAATTTATAAACATTTTTACTTTCTTGAATTTTCAAAATCACACAATTGACTTATAATTCGAAATATAAACACAGTACCTACCTCAATTCCTTGCTTGAAACTTGTCCCAAGCATCAATTGCTCCAAAGCCTCACTTAAAAAATTCCTAATTCAAGACATAAACCCTAATTAAATAACCATCCAAATTAAACATCACCTAAAGCATAATCACCAAAATTAACTTCATAATTCACAAACCCATTTACTCCTTAAGCTAAATAAACCAAAACCTTTCAAAAATTAACAAATCAAAAACTCAATCTTACCTTAATTCTCCACCATTTTTGAAATTTTTTTGTTCCTTAGGAAGCTTTCATGCTCTTCCACCTTTTTCCTTCATGAAGCAACATCAAAATCCTTCTTGGAAGCTCACAAAATCGAAAACCCTAATTCTTTTCTCTTCTTTTTCCCATCACCGAAGCTTCCCTCTTCTCCTTTCTTTCCTTCTTTCTTTTTCCTTCTCCTTTTTCTCTTAAGTTATGGGCTTCACTTCATTCATTTAATTGGTGCTAAATGACCCTAATGCCCCTCCATGCAAGCCTTCTAACTTAACTCTTTAAGTAAACTTCCAAAATTGCACCTTAAATTCTTTTTAATTTAAGCTTACTTTAGGACATTTTTCTAACCATCAAATTGAAGGAATTTGCTAAAACTTCATTCTAGAGAAATTTTCCTTATTGTCTCAATTTCATAACACCACTAAAAGCATTTAATTTGGTGCACTACACCAAAAGTTATACTCTAAACATTTCAGACAAGTCTTATGCTAAAACATTTTCCAGAAATTTACTTCCATCCAAAAATTGACATTCTTAGAGACTGAATTAAAATTCACTTCCTTCAGAGAAATTTTTTCCTTATCTTTCTAGTTTAATACAAATCAAGAATCACTTCATTTGGATTACTAGAACAAAAGTTATGGCCAAAATACTTTCAGATTTTTCTAATCCAAGACTGCACACTAAACCCGACTTCCATTCAGAAATTGGAAGTCTTAGGGGCTAAATTCAAATTCAATTCCTTCATAACACTTGTAGCCCCATGTCTCTATTTTAATTTTTCACAACAACCAACTCAATTGGATCTCCACAGATCAAGAAATTCTTAAAAGACTGAACCATGTTCAGAAAAAAAAAATCTAACTCACATTGATTAAATCAAACTCTTTCAATTTAATCTCAAAAATTATAAATTTCCCGTTTTGATGAAGATAATTGTCTTAGGAATCCAATTCTTTGAAAACTAAATCAATCGGATGTCATACAGAAAAGTTATAAACAAAAGATTGAACAAGGGTAGGATTAGGAGAGCAGAATAGCAAAAACAAAAGGATTTTTCATATATATAGATATATATATCTAACTGAAATTTCCAAAATTCATAACTTTTGGTATAGAACTCCAAATTAGACAAATTTGGTATCAATAGAAAGCTCCAAGGAAGGTCTACAAATTCTATGAAGAATGCAAAAATCAATTCCATCTCTAAAGGGGCCAAAAATCCACTTGAAGTTTCTGTTCCAAAATCATGTCACCCTTAAAACAGTAACTCACTTCTCAAATTTCTATCTTTCAACTCCAAGGTCCAAACATATCATATTTTATATCAATACAAAGATCAAAATGCAACCTAAAAAGGACAAAAAAAATTAATTTGGCCTCTAAGGGAGTCAAAAACCACATCAAAGTTCCTGCCCACTAATACTCTTCCCAAACAATAACTGCAACTTGTAAAAAAGCATAACTCCAAATTCCATGGTCCAAAAATTGCATACTTTACATCAATGGAAAGATCAAAGCATAATCTAAAACTTTCATGAAGAACTTAAAAACAATTTCAACCTTTAACTAGATCAATTTTTCAATCTAAGTTTCTGCTAGAAATGTGTCATCCTAAAACAACATCCAACTTCCAAATTTCACATCTTCCAATTTCCACAATCAAAAATTGCATACTTTATAGCGTCGGAAAGATTGAATGACTAGCTACAACTTTCATGTATACCACTTTGTCTCATTCAAACGACATCAGTACAAAAATTGGCCTTAAAACACAGCATACAAAATCCTACACTTATGAGCATTTTTAAAAACAAAGAAAAATAACCTTAACTTTGAAAATCATAACTTCCAATCCCAATATCAAAAAATGTTGTATTTTAAGGCGATAGAAAGCTCGTAACAGAAGCTACAAGTTTTATGCAGATCATTTTATCAAATTCTTCCTAAATCAAGCTAGAAAAATTCACAAAGATTTCAACTCAAAGAGTCAACTCTGCTACTATTCATCCCAAAAAGTCAAACTTGCAATTTCCTAAAATTTCACACTTTCATTATTTATTTCTTGCTTTTCAACTCCATTTCAATCAACTCATTCACTTTACTTTCATAACCCATACAAATTTATTCAAATATCAAGGTCATTAAAAACCAATCGATTTCTTTTCTCATCAATTTTCTTAAAGCATACAACATCTATAACACAATACATATACAAAAACACTCATTGAATTTCATTTTAATATTTCTAATTTCTACTAAAAGTTCAGGGTCTAACAATGAACATGAGTTCGTGTCACCACTGTGTTAGAACATAAGTTGAACACAACGACATGTTACATGTACTTAAAGAAATATAATGCCCCTAATTTTGACACAACCTAGACATGGGAATATATTATGGTTATATTCTCTAGGAAAATATCTCTTTGAGAAACATAATGGGACATGTTGGAACACGACCAGTAATATGTTATCATGCTACTACTGTGTTTTGAAACTTCTCTTCAAATTTACTAAATTTGTTCCAAATTGACCCAAATATTCTCTAAATTCATTCTTTTTCCTGTTAAGAGGATAAAAAAAGATATAAATAGAATATGAATCAATTTAAGTATTGTATTATATAAAAATACCTAAAAATATAAGTACAATGCTCTCAAAATCATACTAAAATGAAGCTTATTTAGCCATCTTAGGCAAGTTTAGTAATGTGACAATTCTCTAAAAAACATAAAACACTAAGGTAGGGCATGTTTGTGATATTAAACCATATTTTTATTTTATTTAAGAACTTGGATCCATATTAATATTGTGTCCCTCCAAAATCATGCTAAAATTTCTTAAACTTGGTTCCAACTTGCTTAAATTCATTACTTCTATATTGAATAGCTACAACAAGGCTTGAAAGTAAAATATAACATAATTTAAGTATTAAACATAAGCAAAATATCTTAAAAACCATTCTAGAAGGTGTAACTAGAACTTATTGGTTAGTATTCTAACGACATAATATAAAAGGTTTTGTAATTTTGGGTTACTTGAAAAGAAATAAATTTGAGTGCAAGTTTAAAAATATTCTAAAATTATAAATAAAATATATGGTCAAATGTTTAGAAATTTTCCATTTCACCTAGGAGTAAAATAAATATGAAAATACCTTGATTAGATCTCAGTATTTAACATAACAAAATGCCTATAGTAGGATCTTAAGACTTAAAAATAAAAAAATAAAATAGAAATCCTTAAGGCTTAAAAAATTAAATGAAAAGCGTACAAAAAAATGAGATATAATTATAATGAAAATTGACACAATAAAATTATAAGTCAAAGCTTAAAGTGATGATTCATTTATGAGGATTTACTGATAGTTTGCAAACTACTATTGAAGTCTCAAAAACTTAGTAGAAACCAAGAAAGCATTAAGCTTCAAGTGAATAAGGCCCAACTCTTGTAGCTCTCCAAACACAACCATTGTGACCAAGAAATAATTTAATGGTTGTAGAACCTCGATTACATTGAGAATTGGAAGTTGTTTTCGAATGAACTTCTAACTAGGAATATTGTTTAGGGATCCCAATAGGAATAGCAACCGCATAGCATCTATTTACACATTCTGTTAAACATTTCCTTTAGTAGATTCACCTTATCAAATTCTAAATAACATGTAATTGAAGCATCCTTAATGTTTATTGAACTCATATATTAGCATAAAATCGTGAATTTGTTCACCAAGTTAATTATCAAAGTTTCATAATAGATTTCTAGAAGTTAAGAGCCCATTTAGTTCCACTTTTGCTTTTCTATCGTGGTTTTCTATTTTTATTTTTAGTTTTTAGTTATATTTTTAATTATAAAACAAAAATATGTTTGTTTTAAATCTCTAATATAAAAACTAAAAGCAAAAACCTTTGGTTGAGATTTGTAATAAAAACTAAAACAAAAACATGTTTGGTTTTATCATGTTTTTAATTATGCTCTTATATTAATTATTTTTAATATATTATATTATTTTTAATTAATTAATCTCATTATGATTAGGAGTAAAATATATGCATATTTATATAATTAAAGAAATTTACAAAATAATTGTATATAATAAAATACTACTAATTAGAAAATTACATTAAATCATTCTAATCAATAAAAGATTTCCATCATATTATAATTCTTCAAAACATAATATTACTATCATTAACAAAAAAGAAACCTAAACCAATTAGAACTACTATAATCATTCCACATTTGTCTATCAATTTTATCTCGCTTCAAAGACATACTTCGAAGTTGTGCTAGAGTGATCATATTCGACTTGAGGACTTACATCTTCATTTACACTTTCCCTAATTTTTTCTTCATTTTTAACATAATTTTCAAATAATTAATCGCTTTTTCCATATATTCTATAATAATTATCTATAACCTAACAAGCAATAATGTTTTTTTATTCATATCATAATTTGAAATGTTTGAATGTATAGGAATTTATGCTTTTTTAATGCTAAAACATCTTTCAATAACATTTCTTAATAAATAATGCTTATAGTTAAACAATACTTGTAGACCTAAAAGTCTTCCTCTTTCTCTATAATCTCGCAAACAATATTTCCCAACTCACTATTGTGAAAGAAATTCAGACATATTGGTATAGCTTAAATCAACCAAATAGGGGTGTGTAGTGAAATAGTGCTTGAGTAAAAATCTCATTAAGAAATGAAATGAGGCATGTATCAATATGGGCAACAACATGTTATTGTGTTACTACCATGTTTTGAGTCCTCTTTTTAAATGTGTGAAAATTGCTTCAAATTGACTCAAATCTTCTCCAAATTCATATGTTTTCCCTTAAGAGTCTAAAATAAGACCTAGAATAAAATATAAATTATTTTAGTACCAATTCTTATGAAAATAACCTAAATACACACATTACTCTTAAAATCATACTAAAATTAAAATTTATTTATCACATCTCAAATTCTCCCACACTTCAACATTTACTTGTCCTTAAGCATATCAATTTCATTATTCAAACTCAAATAGGAGGCAATTTTGGAAAAAAAAATACCTCAAATATACTAATCAAGATTCTCCACCAATCGTTTAATTATAGAGGTTATCAAATTATTAGGCAAATATCTACTTGTATCAATTTATAAACTTACTCAATTCACTTAACAAATCTTTAAAATTTAGCTCAATTTACTTGATTTAACTCCATGTATAAGAAAAATGTTTCAACTATTAAACATATTCATACTCCTTAGTAAAATAAAGCAAACATGATAAGGAAACTCTATGTGCACTCAAACTCTATGTTTGGGTGTATAGTGTCATTCAGATTGTTGTGATGGCTCTATGAATGACATTATCCAAAAGATACTACAGAACTATACACCCAAACATAGAGTTTCCTTATCATGAATGACATTATCCAAAAGATACTACAGAACTATACACCCAAACACGACAAGGATATTTACACAGTAGCTTTTACAACACGTATTCAAGAGATCTGGTAGGAGAGGAATAACAGAAGATTTGCGGAAAGGGAAAGAGGCATACTTGCCCTCACAGAAATCATCTCTAATAATATTATAGAAAAACTAGTTATAAATCCATTGGAGAAGAAATGCAAAGAGATACTAGTTTTTTCTTGGAGACTCTAATGAGAATCCAAGAATACACAGTATGTAAAGCAATATTTACACAACCTAATCTAGCCATTTATAACATGCACAACAGTTCTAAAGGAGTCTAAAGTTGAGTTCTTACCTTACGATGGTTATGTCAGATCCTTCGCGGGTGTTGAAAACTTGCAATCGAGAGAAGAGAGATAATAGTCAGAGCGCAAACATATAGGAAGACCCTTCGGGTTTCCTAGGAAGGGAAAGTCGGTGAAGACGGAAAGAGAATAAAAAGTTATGAGGATCAAACTAGAAAGATCTTACCTCCACAACAATTTACAGATATTGAAACGAAGACATTAGAGCCCTAATTAGGAAGCTTCTGGTGAAACATTGAAAGGGGATTTTTTTTCTTAACTCATTTTGGAAGCTTCGAGAATACATTAGAGGGTGGTTAATACACGGTGATGTTTCTTTTGTCTACGATGTCATTTGATATGTGTTTTGATACCCTGTTAGTAGGATAACAGTTGCACTAAACTTGTATTCTTTTTAATCCATTTTCATTTTTTAAAAAACGTAAAACATCAAATTTAAACAATATAAGGGTATTCAAAAGCTTGTTTGAAAAGTCACTAGCCTTGTTTTACAAAAGTAAACATATTTTTATTTCTTAAAAAAAAAAAAAACATCTTTTCAATACCTCCAATTACTCAATTAAGTCACTATTTCAAATGGCTACTTACACCACTCTTTAACTTCAACCTTTTTATTACTATATATCCAACATAGTGAAATTATTTAATGCATAATTATTCACACTTTTTGACATTTTTTATATAGGATAATGAAAATGCTCAAAAGAAGTCACATTTACTCAATATGTATACAATTTATACAAAACAAATCATGATGCAACTCAGATATCCATTCTACAAATCTTGAAGCAAATTAAATTTAACTTAGTCATCAAATCTCATGGCTAATTATCTAAACACTTCAAATCACAAAGTCAATTAAACTTATAGTGATTATCTCAATCAATACAATATTATAGTAAAAATAACTTCACAAAATTACTTTTTATTTTATGTTAATGTATTCATAATGATATTGATTACTAAGGGTACCAAAATCATAATAAGCCCCTCCCTCACATTTAAGTTGTATATTGTTCCCATTGAATGAAACATAAAAAGGCAATGAATATGAAAAAATAAGGGAAGAGAACTAAGGTAAGGAATAGTACTTTCCCGACATATCATAGACATATGTAAGTCTTATTAACTTGTTTTAAGGATAATTTTTCCAATAAAAATTTGACAATACATAAAAGACTATCGCCCATGGGTTAACAACATCATATATAAATATCATGTCAATCAAATTGCATAAGGATGAGTTTATGGTATCCTACTTGATCCTCAAACTCCTGCTTGGACTTAATAGTTGTAAACTTGATCTCTCTTTAGTCCTTGAACGCCTTCTCCAATGTAGTATTTATAGACTTGATCTCTTCTTTGTTTATTGGTATGGTAGGATCCTTTGTTTCCTCCTTACATTCTTGCTTCATTGATGCTTGGTCTCCTTATGACTCTAACTTTTACTTATTCACTGTAGGTGTGGGCTCTCTTTATGAAGGCTTGGATTGTCAAATTGGTGTTGGGAAGATCTCAACCCCTTAGTGCTATGCCAACTTTACCAACATATTGATGATCTAGTGCATATGTTACTCCATGTACACTAAAGTTAGTGGCAAAGGTGCCAATGAGTGGCTTGGATCTCGAATGGTGCTAGTACTCTCACCTACTCCTCACTTCCAATTTTTTCTCTCTATACTTGATCTTCTTCCACTACTTATAATGGTATATCTATAAGTTCAATACGTTGGCATGCATATTAACCCAAAGTTTTATCTTCTTCATTGCTTATAAGTTGAATAAAAGTTCACATAACTAGTAACTAATGCTCATCCCCTAGCATTCCCAATTTCCTTGCCAACTATATAATAACTGACCCACTATTGATTGAACCAAAGCCAGATCAATGTAGGTAATAAGGTTAATGATTACAAGCCCTAGATGTCCACACCAGATGATGCATGTAGTGAAAGAAGAATAAATCCTGGCAACTGGCTACCACTTGTTTTATGATGTTGAGCACACAAAGAATGAACAATTAGCTTATAGGTATACCACATCGATGGAAAGTGGAAATCTGATGCTTTGGATTGAATCAAGAAATAAGGTCATTTAGAGGTTACATAATTCTAATAATTTCTAGTATAGACCTTTGGGTAATCCTAGTTAAGATGTATCTTAAAAAGATATAAGGTGAAAGCTTGATTCTCAGAATATAGTTCACTATGAACAATAAATTAGTTGTAGCCAAAGTGGTAAAGCATGCCTCTTGGTTGAAACTAAATCACTAAATCATCATGCTAAATGGTTTTACTCTCATCCACTTGGAAAATACACTTGAACTTCAATAATAGCTCATACTAGAATGGTTCCCAGTTGTTAACGAACTCTTACCACCCATTAAGACCTATGGTTTTCCATACTCATTCCGCCAAGTTAAGCTACCTAAAAACTCCCCAATCAATGTATCATGGTGGATCAAACTTTTTTATCTATAAAAAATAGTAATGCTTCAATTGAAGCTCATTCATAAAGTGTAAGAGCAGGTGCTCCAACTGCTCCATAAGTGGCATAGTTGGGGGAAATCTATTGCAAGTGGTCATTATGGCTTATAATTAGCAATAACTGTGTAAGAGGTAGAAGCAGTAACTCTCAAAATCTTATGGCAGGACTACTCCTCTCACCTAGGTATACCAGTGTTGCTTATTAAATCATAATTGATTTACCTTAAAAGTCTGAAAATCACTCTATAATTATGATATATGTGAATGAGATGAAACCATTTAAATGCGCACCTAAGAAATCATCAATGAAACATATGAACCTCTAAAAATACATTATCCTCATTGTATATCATTTGTCACATTTATACTCCTCTTGCATTGATACATGACCCAAACCATATTCCTTATTCTATGGTGCCATTTTGGAAACTAAATTAATTAAAATCCTCTATCAAAGTTCCATAAACTCCCTAAAAGCATCAATTCATCAAACCACACATAAAAACCAAACATATATATATGTCAAGATAAATAATAAATGAATTCAATCAAAACGAGGGAAATTGATCTTAATTTCAATTCATTAATAAACTATCCTTGAGAAAAAAAAACCAAAAAATCAATTAACTAATACTAAGTCATGCTAAAATGATGCACCATTAGTCATTTACATCCACAATTAACTCAAATATAGCATCAAACATTAATCCAAGACATATAATCCATCCAATCCCCTAACATTCCCTAATTTAATGTATAATGGATATTCATCCATTGCAAACCACAAGTTCTAACTATTGTCTCCTAATAATGCACAATCCATGCTAATATTGAAAGAAAATGTTAGGGCGATATGAATATATAAAATTTATAAAAATAGGGATTAAAAAGATGAAAGAATTATGCATAAATTTATCAATGATAATTTTGTTTTTACACAAAGAATAGTGCTCCTAATCTCAAAATTGTTGGTTTTGTGATTGAAATTAAGTAGAAACTAGGTTAGGTAAGGCAAAAATCAATGGAAGGTGAAGAAATATGTTGCGTATGTGAGTTTTCATAAAATGGAGAGTATTGGGTTTGTACTGAATGGAACCCTACACAAATATGACATAGGGGCATGTTTAACAAATAAGGGTAGGTAAAACACAATTTAGTGTTATTAAAACATGAGGTAGACATAGATATGATATAGTGCTATTTTGGTGCATTGAATAGAAAAAGAAACATAAGTTACACGAAATGAATAAGATGAGGACATAGTACCATGTTAAGTAGAATATTGTAGATATTTTTAGAATTCCTTTTCATATTTATAAGAATATGACCTCTACTTAAGGATATGTTTACAAACATTGTACGTACACAAGGATATGTTATGACCATGCTCAAAAAGGGTACTCTCAGCTTTTATATGTCATTAAAATATGGAATTTTCGCCTTCATATTCTACATGAAATAAGTTCAAGAATTTTATGTAGTCTAATATGGTGTCATGTTCAAAGGTGTTTTTAGCATAACTAGAAATTAAGTGAGCATGATAAATATATGATGGCGTATTAGTCCCATTTCCAAAATTGTTACTTATTGCTTTTCATGCAACTAGGATATGAGGTGGACGCACTAGGACGTTCTCCTATATAGGCTCAAAATGGGCTAATGTTTTGACCATTTTTAAATCTACTACTCTTAACTTCTAAACTATAAACTGATACAAGTTAATATAGGAGTATGCATAGGGGCATGTTGACTAAAAAGATAGGAATGTAAAAGAATATTAGTACTATTGTTGGCCCCTGAATTATTTTTTATTTGATTAAGCATGATTAGATTTATTTTGGGTTCTTGCTAGATTAATGTATGTTGGAGTTAATTAGTTTGTTAATGTTAATGAGATTATGTTACATAGGTGAATTGAATTAAAGTTAAAGTGATAAGTTGCATAAGTAGTATTTTGGGGAGATCACTTAAGTGGGAAGGCTTTAAGGCTTTGAAGGAGGGGCAAAATGGACATTGTGCATTCGTTAAGGGTATAAAAGGGAGAAGAAAAGACTTGTCTTGCATTGGAAGAGAGAGAAAATGAAAATTGGAGAAAAGAGAGGAGAGAGAGTGTCGTGTAGGAGAAAAGAAGAGAAAGAAAAGATGGCTCAGCTAGGTTTCAACTTTTCTTAACCTTCAAGAGGGATTTTGGGGTTGAGCAAGAAGGGAAAAAGGAAAAGGAATATTAGAGATTTCATTAGAGCCAAGAAATCCATTGATTGGTGGAGACTCAAGGTAAGTTTGTGTTTTTTGATATTTGGATTTTTGGAAGGGATTTGATTCAAAGAGCTTACAAAATGTATGGGTTTAGGTATTCTAGGGTCAATTTTATGAATATATTTATTTGGGTTTCTCAATTGGAATGACTATTGATTTGGGGTTTTTGTCAATGTTGAAGAAAATCAAGAGAGGCAAAAGGAACAAGAGGAGAGACATCCTTGAGTAAGTTTCAAGCAAGGAAATCAAGGTGGGTGACATTTTTATAGTTGAGTTAATTAGCTTTTAAAGTTTCTCCAAATAAATGGAAGTTAATGATTTTCCAACTACCTTGATAATGTGCATTTATTGTCCTTTAAAAATGCCTTGATAATGTGTCATGTGATTTTGTATGTGAATTTCTGTGAATGACTTATGAGCTGATATGAAAATGTTTTCAAATGGATTTATAATAGTTATATTTGTCACTTTTGAATGATTTGAGAAATGGCTTTATTCTTGAATGTTGATGGGAATGCATGTGAAATATGTCATGTGCATGACAAACAAATTTTAGAAATATGTCATTTGTGCAATTAGTTTTCAAGTCATAAATTACATGTTATGTGGGTTTGTGGTGGTCCCCTAAGTTAATTCAAGTGCACTTGATTAAAAAAGCCTCTCCCGCCTACCCGCTAGTGTCATGGAGCTCCCTCGCGGGCTCCCATAAGTTCACGGCTACGCAAGATTATTTTGTGGGATTGCAATAGTATGTTATGTTCACGCCTACATAGGACTCATATGAGAATTGTGTAGTACGTTCTGATTTGGATCCACCCAAACCATTATGATGTGCTTATGTGTTTACATGTGTTGACAAGTTTGTGAATGTTTGACAAATGTGAATTGTGAATTAGTTTCACAAGTGAGAAATATATGTTTTATGGATTTTTGTGAAAAATTGCTATGATCATGAAGGTTTTCAATGATTTTTGTTTATTTACCGATTATAAAAATTTTACTCACGAGCATTAAACTCACCCCCACTCCTTCCCATCCGTAAGCAATGAGCAAGATATTGAGTGATCGAGTCAAGCGTTAAGGCATCACTCCAATTTGCACATTTTGCTCTTTTGAAGTTAAATTTTGTAAAAACAATGCTTTAGTTGCATTTTGAGAAATTTTTGTTTTTGTAAAGTTTATATTTTGAATTATATTGTAAGGTGGCTCGAAATGCCCACTAAAGCGTTGTAACACTCTTATTTTGATGTGAATGAAACACATATACATTATGTTTGTTTATGGCTTTCCAAAGTCTTTATATTGCATTTTTAAGCTTTTCATGGGGTAAGATTTGTTTTCTGACTTCAGGGGAAATTATGGAATAGTTTAGGATGAATTTGATCAAGTTGTCTTCATGGAAGTTGAATATGATCTTTCTAACTTTTTAACGATATAAAGTTTGTAATTTTTGGATATCAGAGTGGAAAGTTATGATCATTATAAGTTGTGATGCCGTATAGGATGTGTGTATAGGAAAGCTATGGAGAATGATGTTTAATTGTGGTTTTACTGAATCAAATGGGTTAAGAATTGAGAGTTTTATGAGATAAATTTGGTGTTTGAATTGATATGAAGTAAGTTTGCACTATAAGAGTTGGATTTGGGAAGTTTATGAGTGAATATGATGTTAGAATGGATATAGGAAGCATTAGAAGGGCTTTGGAGTGGATTTGGAGGGGTTTGGGAAACCCCCATGTCCATTTAAAAGACTTTAAAAGGAAATTATTGAGTCAAAAATGAGCCCCCAGCCTCACCAATGTCCGTTAAACGGACCTTCTTAGCCAAAAATGGCTTCCAACCCCGACAATGTCCGTTAAACTGACATTCATCGGATAGCTTCAGTAAATTGCGATTTTTTACCTCTTAAATGACAAAATCTCACTTTGTGGTCTTCATGAAAGTTGTAGATTTAGAAGTCTTCTTTCAAATAGTATAAGAACAAACTCAATCCAACATAGTTATCAAAGGTTATGGCTATTGCGCCAAGACAGGTACAAAATGAATAAGGACATACACATGTTGGATTCTCTTGGCCATAACTCCCTCATCCGACCTCCAAATGAAGTGATTCTTGAAGCAATAGATTACTAAGACATGATTATATCTCTCCATATAAATTTGTAACTTTTTGAGTTGATTTGAAAAAATTTTCGTTAGAGAAAGTGAGGGGTCGGTTGGCATGATTGAGGTATGAACACACTTTTGTTTTTTTTGCATATCTTGAGCGGTAGAGCTCTGATTGAGATGATTCTTTCTTCAGAGCAAACTAGAGATTTAGAGATACCATTATTGTGGAGAATTCAAATTATGATTTTGGTGATTTACTAGTGTGGGCTCACCACCCTTGTGAGATGACGACCAAAGAGGGTTCTTTGGAATAACCCTACAGGTTTATAAGCTCAAGGTTTATAACTCCGAATGTTGGGCTCCAGAAACGGGGTCCAACAACTATATTAACATGTAAACTTACAAAATCATGTTACACTAATCATAAGCATAGATCCATAAGAAGTTAGTTAAGATTCAACCAAATAATTACTAAACAATGGGTCTAACACTAAGCAATATCCTAAAACTACTTCTAAATAGCTTAAACTCTAAAAATAACTTAAATTAAAGCATCGAAAATAAATATATGTGTGGTTTCCTTCTAACAAGTGCGTCTTTATAAGTTGTTTAACTGGACTTCTTACTTGAACTTTATCTTGGTAGTTTCTTACTCATATGGTTGATGTTATCCTTTGGATGTCTAACAAACAACTTCATTTAATTCTTCTATATAACAATTTCACTAGCCTGTACGAGTTCTCTATGCTTCTTTCAACTAAGGTTATCTTTCTCCTTTACTTTTTTCTTACATGAATCATGTCTCCATAATATCTTATGTTTTTTCTTTATGTATAACATATGACATTTCAGCTCCAATCACAACAAAATAAAGGCAAGTATAATGACTCCTAACATTAATACTTATGATTTTAGATCTTTGTAACTTAATTCTTCATTCCCATCCTTTAAGTTCAACTTTTCATCATTCATATCCATTAAATCATTCATATTCATTAAAGCCTTAGAAGTAGCTAGAAAGGATCACCCTAAGATCAAGGCCACGACAATTACTTCCTTCATTTCATAATGTCTACAAGAAAAATAAATTTACCAACCATAACCAATGTATCCTTTGTTGTACCAATAAGATACTTTATTGATTTATTAAAAAAATGAAGGTTTATGTTAATTAGTTTACGATCACCCAATCCTAATTTCTTAAATAAATGATATGGAAATAAATTAATCCCATATCCTAAATCTATTAATAGATATCAATACACAAACTACCAATATCGCAATGGATAGTAAAACTCTTTAGATCTTTTATCTTCAGAGGTAGCTTATTCTAAAGGAAATCAAATCACTTCCTACTCAGATTCACTATTAACACTTGCTTGAGTTTCTTTTTATTCAAAAGGATGTCTTTGTATTGTGGCATCTACAATATAGCTTCATAAAAAAGGTAAATTACTATATAGTTGTTTGATTAGCTCTAAGAACTTACCAAATTGGTCTTCCTTCTAATCTTTTTCTTTGATAACTTTCTTCTTCAACTCTTTTTTTCATCTTTCATTTCTACTTCTTCTTTTGCTTTTCTATTATATCAGTCTTTTCCTCTAATTCCTTCTCTTTAACTATCATCTTCTTTACGCTCTCCACTGTGATTGCATTCATTTGTTCTCTTTGGGTACACGTCGGTGTTACTAGGTTAAGCACCTTGCTACCCCTTAAAGTCACGATTGGATAGCTATCCAATCTACATTTCCAAATTATGGATAGAGGCTTACTGATTTTAAATCATAGAATTAGTTTATTAAAAGTGATTCTTATTTATATTAAAAGAATTTATCATAAGATCCTCAATATTTGGTTTTGTTTGTTTCTATTATTATTATTAAAATCTAGGTGGATGTATTTGTTATTATCGTCCTTATTTATTTTAAGAAAAATTCGGATGGTTCCTCCACCCAAGATTTTATATATTATTGTAAGGGTTATTTTGAGATCGAATCCTAATAAAATTATGTTACTCCAATTGACACTCCTGAGTATAGGTTATTAACACTCATGATTAGGATGTCACCTACCACAAATTTCACAACCCATTACTAACATTAACTTAGCTACCATGCGATGTTATCATCTTCCTACTTAGAGCCTCCAACTTTGCTTTTAATGTTAGCACCATGTTAACTTTATAAATCCTAATTTTTTTTGGCTTCAGTCTTGAAGTGAATCACACGTTAATGCAAGACTTATTATACAATGTATAAATGCACAAGAAAGGGGGGTTGAATTGTGTATTTCCCCTTACTGAAAATCCTTCAAAAACGTTTTGTTAAAAGAAACTTGTTCTTTTCTCAAGAACTACTGAAAATCAAAGTTATAAAATGTTTTTTGAAAACTTGTTTAAAAACTAGTAAGATCTAAACTTTGAAAGATAAGAGAGATAAAGGTTGAGAGAAGTTGACACAGTAATTTTTATACTGGTTCACCGCAAACCGTGGGCTACGTCCAGTCCTCAGATGTCTTTCTGAGATTTCACTATCTCTCAAAACTTTTACAAGTATTCTTTGTCTCTGAGCCTCTTCAGGTCTCTTACAGTCAGTATTCTTTCACACTTAGCATCTGCAAGCTATCTGTACAACTTTCAACTGAAAGATTGTTGAGCTTTGTTATAGTAAAGTAGCTCTAGATAATTCGCACAATATTTTCTCTCAAGTATTGCTAAGCACTTGTAACTTTTGCGTGTTGTATTCATCTAACATTGTAATCTTTGACTTCGACTCATATTTATAGTCCTCTTCTTCAACTGCTTCTTGCTTCTTGCTTCTTGCTTCTTTAATCTTGTTTCTTGAAAGAAGTGGTTATTCAGTTGAGTTCTGTAACTAACTTAAACTGATTCTTAATTCAGACGTGGTTCGCTTTCGTTTGCTTTTCATCGTCTGTTTTTGCTTCCATCTGCTTTTGGCTTTCATTTGTTTTTGTTTCCGTCCACTTTTGCTTCCGTCTGCTTTTGACTTTCGTCTGCTTTTGCTTCCATCTTCTTTTCAACTTCCGTCTACTTTTCAATAGCTTCCATTTGTTTTTCTTCTTTCATTATTTGTACTTCATCAAAATCATTCACGTAAAGTCATTTTGACTTAAGAAGTCTTATATTAACCCATTAATAGTTGTTCATAGCAATATTCTCTATAAACTCTTACAATTCCTCAAGGATCTTTATTAAAAAAGTTTTACAATTTATAAAACCCTCAATATTCTGCAAGTGCATGGGTCATAGCATAATATTAAAGGCATCAATCCCATGAAGAATTGGTGAACTAATCGAATCATAATTTTTCTAAGGCCTAAAAGCGTAATTACAAAGAATCTTAATTGGATGGAATTTTTCAAGACTCCATTTAGTTTGATTGTGCAATAGATTTTTAGAAAACTGGTAATATGGGCATTGAGGTCATCATTTAGCAGTCCATCAAACTGTATCAGCTACTGGATCATCTAGATCATGTTAATTTTTATCTCAAAATCGTTTACTTCAACCTTTGGCATTAAAATGCTAGATTCAAACCCCAACTAAAGAGGATCTAGCATAATCTCCTATTGTGCAGTTTCCTTATCCCACCATTACGTCCAGTAATTATAAACAAATCACAAGAAAACTAGAATTTTCATTAAATCAAAACACAAGTTCAAATGTTCAAATCTTTTGATTCATGCCACCTATATTTATATCCCAATTAATTCATAGTAACACAAAGAAAAATTGTATAAAATGAAACAGTAAAAGATAAAGAAAACATCTATATGGTTATCTTGTTCTTTTTCTAGGATTGTCTTTCCTTTTGATCTCTAGATGCTTAAGTTCTCTCTAATGAGTTCTTCCTTTTTTTTCAAAATTAAAAGACCAAGAATTTCTCTTATGTTTTCAACTTCCTCTCTTCAAAACCTTTCAAAACCATAATGTTTTTTTTACCTAACAAAAGATTACGTCTAGTTCCATATTGCTTCACCAATCTTTTCGAATTTTTATCTCGAAATCACTACCAAAAAAAGGATGACCATAAAGAGCATGTTGGAGACACTTAGAGCAATATAATGCCCCTACTTTGATCACAGCCTAAACATAAGAGCATGTAGGTGTCATACTACTTGGGTAAAAATATCATTAGAAAATATATTAGGGCATGTTTTGTGTTGCTGTTGTGTTTTGAATTATTTTTCTAAATCATCCAAAATCGTTCCAAATTTGGCTTAAATATTCTCCATATTCATTCCATTTCCTCTGAAAGGCTTAAACAAGATTTATAATAACATATAAATCAATTTAAGTACCAAATATATGAAAATAACTAAAATACAAGAAAATTGCTATTAAAATTATGCTAAAAGCAATGTTTATTTGGCCCACATAAAGATGCTTAAGTAGTTTCATAAATTAAAAAAATTCAAATTTGAGTTAAAAAGGTTTGAGTTAAATAAAAGCAGGTTAAAGAATTAGAAACAAAAGTTGTGGTTGAATGCCTAAAAATTTGCAATTTGATCTATGATTTAAAATTATATATCTAAGATGATATCCAGGATTTAAAATTAATACCAAACCAAATGCTGAATATGTAGGAGTTTATGATTTTACTTAGGTCTTAAAAATAAAATATTTAGTGCTTAACTTATGATATCATGAGGTTTGAGAAAAATGAATTTGATATTTTTAATCAGTTTTATAAAATAAAGATTTAAATTGAAATATATTTAATGCTAGAAATGAAAATGAATCATATTAAAGAGATTAAAAGGATTTAACTTGATTAAACGAATTTTAAGAATGAAACTTTTGAAGGACTTTGAACATAAAAAGAAATTTTGAGCAATATAAAAAACAATTGGGTTGAAAAGTTTGGAAGGCATCTCATGAAAGTTGAAAGCGAAATTATTTAAGGAATCGCATCAAAATTATTTAAAATATTATTAGGAAAATGTTAAGTTTAAAAGGCAAATTAGACCTAAATTACTCATAAAAATAAAAATATCTAAAATTCAATGAAATTATTAAATGTTCCTTTTACTCCAATTATTAATGGTTATCTACTAATTTATTCTTTACATCATTTTATTTGTTTCTCTCAATTGGGTCCTTTATATCAAATACACATATAAACAAATATCTATATAAGAGCAAAATACTAAAATATAAACTTTAATTCATTTTAAGTTTAAGCTTATATTAAGCACTTGGTGGAGCATAATACCAAAAATAATAACAACGACCCAATAAAAGTCTCGTTGAAATGTAGGTTTGGGGAGGTCTATAACTACATAACCTTACACCCTAACCGATGAAAAAATACATATAAAATAAAATTAAATAAAATAATAATAAAAGATACATATTAAAATAATAAAGTAATAATAATTTTAAAATAATAATAATGATAATAGTAATAATAATAATAAGAAGAAGAAGAATAAGAGGAAGAAGATTAGAAAAATAATAATAAAATAAATAAATAACTACGTGCAAATAAAAATATAAAATAACTAATAAGATAAATAATACAATAAATACAAAAGAAGGTAAAGAATAAAAATAAAAATAATACAATAAATACACAAATAAGAAAGAAGACGATTAAATAAATAAATCAAAAATGTCATTATATGAAAATATTTAGGCTAAGTAAGGAAAAGTTTAGGCTAAATAACTAATGGGGAAAAACTACACATTAAAAGATTAGGCAAATACAAGATATAAGATGTAGCACCCCACTTTCGCATGACACATACCCGACATCTTGAGTGATCTCTGAGTCTGTGTCTCAAGAGTGTGGCGTGTTAATATACTTATTCAGATATTTAGACACTCAAAACTCAGTACAATTTTTTTTTCAAAAAAATATCACACATGTCTGCAGAAATCAGTATTCAAATTTGAGTCCATACTTTATTTCATAAATACTTTCATTTACAATAGTTACTAACATTTTTCAAATCATCAGAATTTTATTAATCACTAGGGCCCATTTCAGATGCAAAACACTCACAATCATAATGTCATTACAATATAAATGCATTCGTATACATATTGTATAATAATTTTGAAATACATTCCTTAATACAAAAATTAATGAAAAATTCTATGCAGACGTGAACTGATCCCGACCTCTATCTTTCACTTATATGTAGTAGGTATACTCCCGTTTTCCTAACAAGGTATTCTTCTGAGCCAGAAAAATATTACAAATTTTGGGTTAATTTTGCAAACTCAGTGAGTAATCATCCTCGATGGCTCACTCAATCAGATAACACGTACAGTTCATATAATCATATAAATCACTTCATTGCATTAATAACCATTTATCTTTCAAACACTTATCACATTTAGAAATCATTCAGATTATTTAAAACATAAATATCACATGCATGTGCAGTGTTCATAAGACGCACTTTTAGTTATTACTTTGTTGTGACTGATTGCCTATAACTGTCACGTATCTATTGTAGATACCGGGCTCATTAATAATTGTCCCATATCTATTAGGGATACCATGCTCATTTTATATAGTGAGACTTTGGCTCTTAATCACTTTTTGAGCTCGAGGCTCTTTTTCACATTCTAAGCTTTAAGCTCTTTTTTTGTGCCTTTATCTTTCATGCATTTATGTAATGAAGTGTATTAATCACATATAATCAGTTATTCACTTTCACATGTCATCGGACCTTAGTCTGAAATTCAACACTAAAGTCGAGAATCAATTTTTGTTCATATGCAAAAGCACATTTAGAACACAATTATCATCAAACTGTGGTCTGACATTTAGCAATCAAATTGTGTACACTTATTTCAATCAAATTCACATTCAGGGAGCACTTCAATATTCTTACATTTATCAAACTCCTCAGACATATATTTGTGGGACCAACACATTCACATTGCATAATCATTCAATTCATAATATAAAAAAATAGTAATAAAATAAGACCTTCTAGGTCTACTCACAGTATGCTCCAAATTAGCATTTGCTTTCAAGGTCTGGAAATGACTGGATGATGGAGCTCTATATGTTCCTTTATATCATGCAAAACATACACGTATCACAATTTTGCACACTTGTATAAGTGTCTATTGATACACACATATGTATATTAAATATGTACAATGCATGTTCGATGACATTCCTAAGTATATGTCCTTAATACATGTCTCATAATCAATTATCAAGATCTTTGAATCATTCCTTAACACTGAGAACACTCTTCTAATGTTAATAACCCAATATTAATTCAATTAGGACATTAATAGCTCAGTCCTACTTCAATTAGGCTCATTTAATATCACTAACAAGCCTAAACATCTCATTTAACAACATTGATAAGTCAATCAGTCATAAACAAACATCTCTTGGGAAAATTCCATAACTTTTTTTGTATACGTCAGATTAATGTCTTCTTAGGATGGTTTTAAAGAGGAATTCTATATAACTTTTGTGAAGACTCTGAAAAGAGATTTTTCCATTTTGGGGGTCAAAACACACGGGCCGTGTGGACCTACATGGGTAGCCCGTGTTTCTTACGAGTCTGGTGGTGTTTTTGCATTAGGAACACATGGTTAGTCTCAATTCACACAGTCTAACCGTTTATCTTTTGGTTCTTTACTCAATTTCCCTTCTCCAAGACATCTCCAATGAATCCTACACCCATTCTAACATCACTTTCACTCATAATCTTCTCAAATTCACCTCTTCTAATGCAATATCACTCCATAACAATTTAAACACCCATTATATTTCATTAACTCTCAATATCATCTCATTTGATTCATCATCTCTAGTGGATGACTTCTTCAAATGTACCTAATTTCAACTCAAAATCATCCATACACATTTCATATTCCCTACGTGATCATAAACACTTAAAATATAACACATTATCATACACTCAAAACAAAATACAACTTATACATTCATCCAATAATGTACCATGCCTAGTTCTCAATTTCAAGTCAAATTTTGGGACTATTAAAAACATAATTTAAATTCTATGTCTTATGAAAAATGTAATCCTATGTCTCTAGTTTAATCTAAATCAAGAATCATCCCATTTGGATAACTAGAGAAAAAGTTATGGCCAAAACACAGAAGCATACTCAGAGATCATGTTGCTGTTATATTTTCCAACTCAACTACCAATTTTGTTTCCAAATCTTACTCTAACACAACTCATACAAAGATCACCATTTTCCTAATTTATTTACTCCTCATTCTCAACTCCATTTCATCTCAATATCATTCACCAACAAAACATGATCTAAATTGATCATTAACCTAAAAACAAGACATGTTCATGTACCTATTCATCAACTTCCAATTCTCATTAAGATATCCCTTCCACAACCAATTCATCTTAAAAACATGTGTAGCATAACTCATAGTTTCATACTTATCATATACAATATCAATCATCTATAAAAACAACTCCTAACCCATTATTTGGCATTCATATGAAACAAAACATGAATATAGATGTAACATCGGACTTTCTAAGCCCTTTGGTGATTGTTCTGTATTTGGAGATACTACTCTATATTTATATATACATGGTTTTATATGAGTTCAAAGATGAATTTGAATCCTTTTGGTATGTATGCCAATGATTTATAATGTTATATGCCCTTATATGAACTTAGAGTTCATCGGTAAGCGAAAGCTTGGAGATTTCTGGCATATAAGCTTTTAAATGTAAAAAATCGAGTCCATTAGATGGATATGATCATGGTGGTTAAATTAAATGTGTTCAAATGCCTTAGAGGTGATTATACATGATTTATAGACTTATTGGACACTTGGAAAGGTTAAATTAAATGTGTTCAAATGCCTTAGAGGTGATTATACATGATTTATAGACTTATTGGACACTTGGAAAGCTTAATTGAAAAGGTTGATGTACATAAGGGCTTATTTACAAATTGTTAAAAGTCAAAGGACCTAAACGTAATTTTTCAATTCTTTGAGGACCAATATATAATTTGATAAAGTTAAGGGGCTTAGTTATTATTTCCAAGAGTCCAAGGACCAAAATAAAAATAAAAATTTTGGAGATTCCTAAACCTTGGGCTTAATTGCAAATTTAGGAAAGCTTAGAGTGTAAAATAGTGATTTCATACAACCTAGGGGGAAAATGGTAAATTCACCACATTGTGGTCAAAGAAGAGTCAAAATTCTAGTCTCTTCTTATGTATGGACGTGAACCCCACATTTAAGACTTAAACCATCTAGTTTTGATTAAAAGAAAGGAGAAGAAAGGAGAAAAGAGAAGAAGAAGAGGAAGTTTTGGCCATCATCAAAATTCACCCTTCTTTTTGATTCTTCAACCTAAATCAAGGTGTTCTAAGCTAATTTGGGGTCAATGAACTCAAATATATCATTATATTTCAAAAATTCTCAAAGGATTTGAAGATATCATCAAAGGAAGGTTTAGGTAAATTTTGTCTCATCTCTCTCTACATTATGATTTTGAGTTTGGTGTTAAGATATGTTGTTTTCCATGCTTGAATATGCATGAAACATGGTTGAGATGAATGAAATGTGTCATGGAGAGGGTTCTTTAAGTCAAAACCGAAATTGTCCTCTTTAGGTGAAACTTTGTGAATTTTTGAATATCTTTTAAATTCGATGGTTTAAATGAACCCTATAGTGTTAATTGTGTATGTATGAGGTGAATTGATGATGAAAAATGAGGAAAAAGTACATTAGAAGAAGGCTTTCAAGTTTATGCCTTCAGGTGTTTGATAAAATGCCTAAGTTAACTTGGTTTAGGATTTAAGGATTTTGAAGGTGTGCATTGGAAAGAGGCTTTCATGTTTACTTAGAGTGAACTTGAACTATTGCTTAGAATGAAAAGTAAAAGCATAATGTGCTTGGATAAAGATGTGCTTAATTATGTTTTGAAAATGAGTAAGTATGGGATTAAAGCATTAAATGCCTTAGAAAGTGCAAAAGAGAAGCTAATGTGATGGTGTATCAATATGAAATTTATGTTTAAGTAATAATTTCGTTGTATGTATTTTTATGTATAAAGGCTCGAGAGCCGTGAATTAGGGAGCTCGTACCGAGGATTGTTGAAGTTAAAAGAGAGTATATATTCTTTGAGGTGAGTTGGGGAAACCATATTTCTCAAATAGGATTAGAACATCCTAAGACAAGTATGATGACTGGTATGTGAATTTTAAACCTAGGCAACATATGGTAGAGTTGAATTTCAAATAGATGCTAATATGTTTAGGTATTTAATAAACGTCATTGTTTTGAATAATTATGCATTCGGAGTACAAAAGATAACTTTTATGGTATGAAATAATGTTTCAACATGATTTTTGAAACTGATATTTTTACTACGTATTTTGAGAAATATTATTGTTTTTAACAAATCTGAGATTAAAGTGCAAAGAATAATGCTTTATTTTATGAAACTACCTTTTTGAATAACTTTGCACTTGGATTGCAAAAGATAACCTTTATTACATGAAATAATGCTTTGGAATTTACATAAGTATAATCGAGTCATGTATTTTGTATGTATTTGTTCTCTTTGGCTTAGAGCTATGGTACAGTTTCATTTTATCGATTAGACAAATAAATAAAAATATGATGCTTTACTTAATTTTTGTATTTAATTTTTGTATATGATTTTAGTGATTGGTGAGGAGACGATTGGCCAATCGTGTGTTGGGCATAAATGATCAAGTGACTGTCCAATCGTGTGCTGGGCACAACTGATTAAGCGACTGTCGTACCCTTGACACTGATACATGAAGACAAGTCGACGTCGTATTGATATATTTCTACGGACTTGCGGGTGATTCCACACCTAAAGTCTGGATATCAACAAAGTCATCATCTAGGGTCATGATGCTCTTGTCAACTGTAGTCCAGACTCACCACGGATGAAAGTCAAGCCAACATCGAGTATCAATGGGTGTGCACATTAGTTTGGCCAACTAATGGTGTCACACATGACTGTTTTGGCTTATCCTGATAATGGTTATCTTATCAATATTTGATTTATACATGAGATGTTTTTACGCTTTTATGTACTGGAACTGGAACCTATGTTCACCAAATGAGTAAGTTAATAGATTCGGACTATATGGTTCCTAACCAATATACATTGAGTCATAGGCTGAGGTGTTTTCTACATGATATATATTCACTTTATAGGCTATCTACACCGTCTTGGTATGAATTGAATTTAATTTGTGATATATGTCTTTCCTGCTCACTGAGTACCTAGTGTACTCACCCCCTCTACTTTCCAATCATGCAGGTTAATTTAGTGCATTTAAAGCTCTGAGTGGATCATGCATTCTTTTGACATTTTTGGGGTATTACCGCACATAGATAGTTTCCTATTTTGTACTTTTAGGTTCTAGTGGCTCATGAACTGTGTTTATGTAAATACGCTTTATGATTTTGTAAGTTAACTTTTGATTGCCTTGTGTTTTATAAATGATTTTATGTATGAAATTTTAATATTGTTGTTAAGATTGCCTTGAGTGAACTTTAAAGTCCTGAAGTTGTGGTTAGATGTGAATATAGAAGTGTGTTTGAAATTGTTTGCAGCTTTTTAGGATTTTTAAAATACAACCGTTGTGCTGCCTAAATTTTTTTTAAAAAGAGAAAAGAATAGATATTCAATTAGCCTTGCATAGTCAGATTAAAGATACCGTGAGTGTCCTTAGCTCGGTAATACGGTGGTTATCATAGGTTCGATTTGGTATCGGATCATGACAATATAATTATATATATGTTCATTTCTTCACCAACATTCTAACATATACAAAACTCTTTGTCATGATCATTCAACCTCTAAAACATTTCTATAAATCATTACTCATCAATAATAGCAAGAAATTTACACACTCTTTATCATTCACGACACCCACATACTCAAAACATCGTTTTATGAGATTAACCTCTAACTGTCATCACAAATGCTTTATTTAACCAAACCCATAAAATTAAAACATGTCTTACTTGATTTAGCTTCCAAATCTTCAAAATCATTATTAAACCCTAACTCTTTCATCTCCACGATCATCAGCTTTCATAAAGGAATAGGTTGGGTCTTTTAGTAGAAAGGTGGAGATAGTAAAGTATTTAAGTGGCTAGTGAAAGAGGGAAGAAAGATTCAACCATATGGCTTGGACAAGAAATCATCATGGGTGTAGAAGAAGAATGGAGAAGATAAAAATGTAAGCAAGTGTCATTTTTAGAAAGTGAAAGACCAAAATATATTATTTCACTTCGTAAAAACGTGATTCAATAAGTGGTGTCACTTGCCACATGTCACTTTCCCATTGTTCCATTTGGTCTACTATAATAATTAGTCCATTTTGTTTCCAAATTTTCAATGGCACTTGTCAATAAATCCTAAAATCTTTCATCAAAATTTCCATTGCCATTGGATAGTAATTTCTACTACTATTTAACAATTGTTTTGTCACTTAGCATTTTTCCTCGTCTAAGATACATTTAAATTCCAGAAAATTTACAAATTTTCACCAAAATTTCTGAGTAAATAAATATACTCTCTAAATCAATTTTTCACACATATAATTCACAATTCCAAATATAATCACATTTATAAACAGTTATACCCGAAAATTGTAAATGAATGCATGTAAAATTATTTTTATGTACAAAGATTCAAATTCATTTGCGTATATGCTAACATTATACATAAGCATGAAAATGCATTTTCTTAATCTCTCTTTAAACTCACATGTACCAAATTGTTAGGGTTCTAACCCTTAGTATAGAAACAAGATGTTACATTTCTCCCCTCCATAATAAATTTTGTCCTCAAAATTCTTATCTGTTTGATCAAACCAGTAGGGGTATGTTTCCTCTTATGCTCCTCCATTTCCCTTTTAACTTCATCACTCAATTAATTTCTTTCAAATGACTATAGTCAATGGATTCAATCAATCATTCAATTACTTATTCAGATATCACACTATCTTAATTGTTTCATCAATATATTTCATATTACTCACAATTTTTCACTTCGTAAGCTATCAATACATCTTTGTCAAATCATATCATTACTTCTTAACATACTCACATATCATACATTATAATTCTGAGACATCTTTATTAATAATACAAATCATAAGTTATTGGTCCTATACTCTTAATAATTTTATGTGGACCAATACAATTCGAGCTTAGTTTATCCTTTTTTCAAATATGAGCACGTCTTGATCTTTATCCAAGCACACCTTGGCAAGGTGATACTTTTAGAAGTATTTCATCTTTCGCTTGATATTACACAGCCCTATAGTGCTAATACAATTAACTATTATGTCTATCTCACTGTATTCCATATGTCCAGTGCTGATACACCTAACTTATTTATTTTTCATGAATCACTTAACTCCTATTACAGATTCATTTCACTCATTAATAGTATCTCAAATCAATTCTAGCCTTCAACCATTTTTAGGCTCTCTTCATTTCAATGTAGGGCGAACGACTCTTTTTTGTCATATAACGCCTCATACAGTATACTAATGATGCCAAAATGATAAAGATTGTTATACCTGTAGTCAATTAGAACTATACATCAATCTCATATTCCTATGAACTCCAAAATATAAGCTTTAAGTATATCCCCGACAGTTAGGACTGTTGGTAATTCAAACAATCAGTCATTTGTTTCTATATCCTTAGTAGCTAAATACTATTTTAACATATTTCTACTAGGATGTCTAGCTTAGGATATTACTCATGCTCTCTCTAACCACATCTTTGCTCAATCATCTTTATCGGGTACACATCCTTTTCATTTCAATCACAAAGTTACATTTTTCCTATTCAGACTCAAAATTCATATTCATTTTCAATTCGTCAATAAGATTCAAAATTTTGGATCCTCAATTTGGACTTTGTTAATATTTTCATACAAACTAATTTTTTAATTTCAATGCAGCTAATAATACTTCAGTTTGCCCTAAAATTTAACTCAACATTCTATTCTTTTTATTACATTAGTTTTTGTAACCTCAAAATCTAAATTTGTGATACAATGTTATTGAATGTTCTGTTCAATGAATCAGATTACAACACTAGCTTTACTGGGAAATACTCATTTGTACATCAAAATCTTCCAGTAACTCTATTCATTATCTCAATCTTGTATTTAATTCTTTCAAACTCAATAATTGGCTCTAATTTAAATAATCCGTAGAAAATCATAAATGTTTTGGTGCATATAATGTCTCCAAAATCTCAAACCAGTAGCAGCAAGTTTCTAAATCATGTATCAATAATCAGTTTATAAGACTTAAGCTGTCTCTGTGCATAAGAAATCACTTGATCATGTTGCATTAGATTTTATCCTAATTTTTGATGTGAAACTTCATTATATATTGCAAAAATCTCCAAATCAAAGCGATATAATTAACATCAGTGTTATAATTCCTTAAAATTCTTTTTGCATTCATCACTCATACAGTTTACACATTCTTCCCTTAGACATTTTTGTCAAAGGACTAAGATCAGTAGAAACTCCCTATTAGTCTCTGTTGGTATCCAATTTCTAGTTAATTCTAGAAAATTTTGGATCTCTTATATATTCCTTATAGTTTCTCACCTCATCATTGCCTTTACTTTTTTTGGGTCTCCCAGTAATCCATGTTTAGATATTATACAACCTACAGTTTATTTGATCAAGCTAAGATTCACTCTCATTAAATTTGGCATATAATTATTTCTACCTTCATGTTATGTAAGATTTCCTTAAATGTTTAAAAATATTCTCTTCATTTTTTGAATACGCTCCAAATATCCTCTATGATCATAGTCACTAATTGATATAATTTTTCTTGGATCATCTTCATTACCATAATACTGTCGGGAGCATGGTTAACTCTAATAGATATAACCCAAATTCCCTTGTGCCCATGATTAGCTCTCATAATTTCTTAAGTAACTAATTCCTCAAATGAGGTGATATTATTACATGTTATTTTCAGTCTCCTAGTTGACTTCTTTTCTCAAATGATTTTCTCCTTTCATTCGATTTCCTCTAATTTCACATTGACTTATTCTAATGTCTGTTCATTCATATTAGTTTCTCCACACATTTCAATTTATTTGCAATCATAACTTTATGTGTTGGTAACATATTCATCAGATATAATTTGTATCTCCCAAACATATTTAAATAGAATATAATGTGGACCTAAATCCTCCTAATGTTAGCAATAATGTCTCCTCAATGACAGTAATCCAATTATATAGTTGAATACTTCACATCAAACAAAATCAGTATACTCTCAATAGCATATTCTACCCCTTATGCCTGAGTCTCCGTTAGGGATATGACTTCAATATTCACTTGTGATTCATCACATATTCATTGATGATTTTTTTCTTCATTGATCACTCTTAAACTGAATCGTTTGATCAACTTAACCTAATGTATGGAAATTCTTCTTTGAAAGAAAATTTCTTACTACTATCATCTGTACTGTTCGTATAATCCTTATCAATCGACTGTCTTAATCATCACTTGTCGATTATTCTTAGTACCTCAAGAAGATCAATTTCTATCATTTTGTATACAGTCATAATGATTTATGCATCAAAACTTAATGATGTAGTAGAAACGATTGCATATGCTTAGGTGTGTATCATCAAGGTCATCCTATTCTATTTAGAGATTTATTTCTAACAGATCAACAATTATCTTACAATAGTAATACTTTGATCTCAAATGATCCTAGACAATATTTCTCTCTTTATCCTTACCACGATCTGGGTTTCCTTGCATTGACTCTTCCATTTGATTCCTTATCTTTTTCTTAATCTCATGCGTTCATACAATCCTCGCTTATATGCATTTCTATCTCCTTACTACACACCATTCATCTCTCATAAAGTCAATTATGTCGACTTCATTCCCCTTTTATTCTTTCCTCATTTCTATCTTATCTTCCTATTTTCATTAATTTTATCTTCCACATGTACCTCTTTAATCAATTTAGAATTATAAATTTATAAAATCATCATGCAATTTTGATCTTAATTCCACTAATATATGATTATAGGGGATTATAACTCTTGTCACATTTTTCAAACAATCATTTCAAGTCCAAGTTCAACCTCTCAATGTCACTTTCAACTTGACTTATTCTCTTTATTCTCATTATTTCTACTTATATCCTTATTTTTCCTCAAACAACCCATGACAGTGTATTCACATCTATATCACATTTGAGGGCATATCACCAAAATGGAATATTGATGTCACATTTATATCCCGTTGAGCTTCTTCCAGGTACTACGCCGATTTCAATTCTGCCTTACCAGATGGCTCCGGCGGAATTGAAGAAGCTTAAGGAACAATTGGAGGATCTATTAGAGAAGGGTTATATTAGGCCGAGCTCTTCACCTTGGGGAGCTCCGGTTCTCTCTGTGAAGAAGAAGGATGGGTCGTTGCGGATGTGTGTGGATTATAGGAAGTTGAATCATGCCACCATTAAGAACAGATACCCGCTCCCGCGCATAGATGATTTGTTTGATCAATTGCAAGGGGCGAGAATCTTTTCCTAGATAGATCTAAGATCGGGTTACCATCAGTTGAGGATTAAGGAGACCGATGTGTCCAAGACTGCTTTTAGGACTCGGTATGGCCACTTTGAGTTTTTGGTTATACCTTTCGGGTTAACGAATGCTCTTGCCGTCTTTATGGATTTGATGAATAGAGTCTTCAAGTCTTTCCTAGACCGATTTATCATTGTCTTTATTGATGATATATTGGTCTATTCTAAGAGTGATAAGGAGCATGAGGATCATTTGAGGGTTGCTTTGGAGACTTTGAGAAAGAACGAGTTGTATGCCAAATTCGACAAGTACGAATTTTGGTTAAGAGAAGTAGTATTCCTTGGGCATGTGATTTCAGAGCGTAGAGTGCATGTAGATCCACAAAAGATAGAAGCTGTGGTTAAATGAGAAGCACCTAAGAATGTAGCTGAAGTGAGAAGTTTCTTGGGATTAGCCGGATATTACAGGAGGTTTGTGGAGGGCTTTTCTATGATAGCTGCTCCACTTTCCAAATTGACAAGGAAGAATCAGAAATTTGAGTGGACTGACGAGTGCCAGAGCAGTTTTGAGGAATTGAAGAATAGGTTTACTACTGCACCGATTTTGACGTTACCCTATGGTGATGATGGATACATTGTATACAGTGTCGCTTCTATGAAGGGTCTAGGGTGTGTATTGATGCAAGGAGAGAAAGTGATTGCCTATGCTTCTAGGCAATTAAAGCCTTATGAGATGAACTATCCTATCCATGACTTGGAATTGGCTGCGATAATTTTCGCATTGAAGATTTGGAGGCATTACTTGTATGGAGTTACTACTAAGGTATTTACAGACCATAAGAGTCTTAAGTACTTTTTGACCAAGAAAGAGTTGAATTTGAGGTAGAGGCGATGGTTAGAATTGTTAAAGGATTATGACTTGGTGATAGACTACCATCTGGGGAAAGCTAATGTGGTAGCCGATGCTTTGAGTAGGAAGTCCACTATGGCACATGTGGAAACGGTGTATCTTCCCTTGCTGAAGGAATTAGCCAGACTTGATGTGACGTTGAGACAAGTTGAACCTGGTTGTATCTTGACAAATTTCAAAGTGAGACCAGTATTGAAGGAGAAGATTAAAGAATTGCAGGAAAAGGATGAGTACTTGAGTAAAATTAGAGAAGAGGTAAAGAATGGTAAGCCTTCTGAAGTAGAGGTAAAGGAAGATGGATTGATTGTGTGTTCCAGACATGCTAGAGTTGAAGGATGAGATCCTAGATGAGGCGCATAATGCTCCTTATGCAATGCACCCAGGGAGTTCTAAAATGTATCGGGATTTGAAAGAGTATTTTTGGTGGAAGGGAATGAGGAAAGATGTGGCAGAGTATGCTAAAAGATGTTTAGTGTGTCAGCAAGTGAAAGCTGAACACCAAGCACCTTCAGGCAAACTTAATCCTTTGCCGATTCCGGAATGGAAATGGGAGAAGATTACCATAGATTTTCTGATGGGATTACCGAGGACTAGTAAGCAGCATGATGTTATATGGGTGATTGTTGATAGGTTGACCAAGTCAGCGCATTTCTTGCCAATTAGACAGACAGATTCTTTGAATGTTTTGGCTAAGAAGTATGTGGATGAGGTAATCAGACTTCATGGGATTCCAAGCTCGATAGTTTCTGATAGGGATCCTAGGTTTACCTCCAGGTTTTGGGAAAGCTTGCAGGAGGCTCTGGGGACTAGATTGCATTTTAGTACGGCTTTCCATCCGCAGACTGATGGACAATCGGAAAGGACGATACGGACTTTGGAGGCAATGTTGAGAGCTTGTGCATTGGATTTCAAAGGTTCGTGGGATGATCACCTACCTTTGATTGAATTTGCTTACAATAATTCCTATCACTCGGGAATTTAGATGGCACCTTATGAAGCTTTGTATGGTAGGAGGTGCAAAACTCCTATTTGTTGGGATGAGGAAGGTGAAAGGAAGCTTGTAGGACCTGAGTTGGTACAGGTTACAGTCGATAAAGTTAAGTTAGTGAAGCAGAGGCTTAAAGCAACTCAAGATAGGATGAAGAGCTACGCGGATGCCCATAGGAAAGAGATGGAATTTGAAGTGGGGGAAAAGGTATTTCTTAGAGCTTCCCCATGGAAAGGTGTCTTGAGGTTTGGCAATAAGGGCAAGTTAAGCCCGAGGTACATAGGCCCATATGAGATCATTGAGAGGATCGGGCATTTGGCTTATAAGTTAGAATTGCCATTGAAATTATCTAAGATTCGTAATGTGTTCCATGTATCGATGCTGAGGAAGTACAGATCGGATCCTTCGCATATAGTTCAACCTTCAGAGGTTCTGTTGAGGGAGGATTTGACTTATGAGGAGCAACCTGTGGAGATCTTAGATTCAAAGGAAAAAGTGTGAAGGAATAAAGTTGTAAAGCTGGTAAAGGTCTTGTGAAGGAACCATTCGACGGAAGAGGCAACTTGGGAGCCTTTAGAAGCCATGAAGCAGAAGTATCCATACCTCTTCATGAAATCAGGTAAGGATTTTGAGGACGAAATTCTTTTAGGAGGGGAGAATTGTTGGGCCCCGAATTTCTTATTTTTATTTATTTATTGATTTATCGATTTACTTGACTTATTATTTATTTTTGCCTTAATTGTTTTAATTATGTGTATATATATACATATATGTATTTGTTGAGTCTTGAAATTAGTTAGTATGCTTGGGAATTAGAAGTTGGGAATTAAAATGAAGGATTAGAATTATGTTGAAGGAATGGGCTTTAGGAATAAATGGAATAAGAAGAAGGAGGATTAGAAATAAGTGGGTTATTGTGTAGTGGGCTTGTGAGGAGGAGAGCCCAAAGTGGCAAGTGAGCTTTAAGAGGAGTATCAAAACTATGTAGTTTTGAGAGAGGGCTTTAAAGATGAGAATAAATGAGTTAAGTAGTTAAGGAGAAGAAGAGATTGTCATAAACCAAAAGGAAAGAAAGGAAGAGAAAACGTGAGCTAAGGAAGAGGGAACTTTCAGCTAAGTGGAAGAGATCCGTAGGAGGTTTGAAAGAAGAAGAAAAAGAAGAGAAACTACTTGTGAGAGGTAAGTTCTATCTTTGTTTGTGTTAGGCTCAAGAATGGGATGAAATGGAAGTTAGGGTTTGTGTAGATTTTGTAGAAAGATCGAAGAGAAGGTGAGATCTATGGATTTTGGGACTTTCTAAGTAAGGTTTTGGCTATTCTAGCATAGATGGCTTATGGGTAGGTTAGGTTCAAAGTTTATTTTACCTTTTCTTGATTTTATGAATGCTATGACTTTCCTCTATAATATATTTATTGAATAGAGTATGGTTTGATTGAAGGAAATCAAGAGAACCCCACTCAAGACAAGGAGGAAGGGCAATCTTAAATTCGAATTTCGATAATAGGTGGGTAACATTTTTATAGTTGTTGTGTAATGGACAAATGCCCTATGTGTGCTATCTTTGTTAAATTGTATGTATATTGAAAGTGTATTCCTTTGACTTGAAAGAAAAAGAATGAAACTATGATGATTCGATGCAATGAAAGAAGCATAAAATGCTATTCTTGTGTTTGAATATGTGAGCATAAATTGGTTGTGATTGGGTGAGAAAGAACCTATTTTGTTAAGTCACGTGCACGTTGACCCCCCTTGTCTTCTCTCGGCAGCCCGCTTGTGGCCCACGAGATCCGAAAATGGACTCGTTGTGTTTACGATAAACTTCGGTTTATTCGTTGTATTTAAGGAACTCTCGAGCAAATTGTGTGCATCCCATCCTTTAATTGTGTTTATGACACATAATATGTGCTTAATTGATATAAATTCTCATGTTATGCCTTATGTGATGATTTTGGGTTATTGGTCTTTCATATGATAAATTGCTACTGTTTCGGATTCTTAATTGTGTGTTGTGTGGCTCATTACTCGATGGCTATAAACATGTTAGCCACTGAGCCATGTTTGCTCACCCCTTTCTCCCTCCTCAGGTGCAAAGTCAAGTTGAACGTTGAACCTTGCAAGGCATCGGGCATAACTCCAAGAAATCTTAGACTCTTTTGTATTAAGTTAGTAACTAGCTTTTGGATGGCTTTATAAGCATATGGATCATTGAGCATCTCATATTTGTATTTTGTACTTGATTTTGATGGATATGTTGATATGTAATTAAAGCCATGCTTGAACTCTTTTATGATTTGAATAGGAAATGAGAGCTCTAGTACTCTCTTCATCATGTGTTTATGTTGATTTGCGAGCTATGTGTGACCTTGAAAAAGGTATGTGTTTGAGCCTTTTTAATCGTTGATTTGTTGTTGAGTCTTGCTTGGGAGAGCTCGCTGGAAAGTTTGCTAAGGTTTATGAGTTGTTGAAGTTTGCAAATTTTGGACTGATGAGGCCAATTTGGAGTATGTTGTGTTGTGCTGAAATTTCTGGGTTGATATGGGTAGAATGGGATCCTTTAGACTTCTGGAGGGTGTTAGTCGACCTATAGAGCTTATCCAGGATGTTTTATGAGCTATTTTAAGGTGTGTTAGTTAGTAGATATGAGTTGTTAGAGTCAGATGCAGGTGCTGTCTAAATGACAGATTTCAGGCTGAAGCTTTGAGTCCACTTTTGACCCTTATAGAGCTGGAGTTTAGGTCGATGTTCTTCATGAAAATTGTAGATAATTCTTTTACCTTTCCATAGACACTAAGTTTGCTAAATTTGGAGTTTGGGGTCAAAAGTTATGGTGTTTATAAGTTTTGGTACTGTTTAGGAGGAGCTAGTCGATCAGTCTTGGAGTAAACTTTTGATTTTCTTAGAGGCCGAGCTTGTCTCTAGGTCCTTCTTAAAACTGATAGAGCTGTCTCGTAGCTTTTCAACGAAACAAACCGCGTCTGATTTGGAGCTCGGAGTCAAAAGTTATAAGGGTTTGAAGTCTGTTAGGTCGGATCGCTAGACAGATTGCTCGACCCATGAAGCGCCAAATAGCTCCCTCATGAAGCTCGCGTGTTTGGGGTCGGTTTTTGGCCGACCGACCCCTCTCCCTTCTTTTTGCCATAACGTTTTACATAGACCTCCGACTAAGTTGATTTTCGAAGCGATGAATTCCTAAGAAAATTTTATATCTTTTTATACCTGAATGGTCAGTATTGTTTTTAAATTGTAAAAAGTGGTTTGAAACAAAGTGTGATGGTCGGTCAATAAATTCTGAATATACTTCAATGATTTTGAAATATCTTGAGCTATAGAGCTCCGATTGAGGCGATTCTTATTTTAAATTAAACTAGAGACCTAAACCTACAAGTTATATGAAGGTTCCGAGCTGTAATTTTAACTCTAAGATTTTATAATTCTGACATGAAATCGGTAGAGTGTCAGTTTTGACTGTTTTCTTTAGATAGTATTTTGAGCATTACTTTTTCATTTCTAATCCGAATTGAGCGATTTCAGTGGCGTTAGAATCGTTAGATCATGAGGAAAAAATTTTCTTATAAATTCGATCTGAATCCTTCTTTTTTAGGTTTCCCAATTTGTGGCAGTATGTTGTCGGTTTTGGGTCTATTATGCTTGTGTGTTTCCGAATGTTGGGCCTCGGAAACGGGGTCCAACATTAATCACATATAATCAGTTGTTCACTTTCACATGTCATCGGATCTTATTCCAACATTCAACATTAAAGTTGAGAATCACTTTTTGTTTTTATGCAAATGCACTTTCAGAATATATTTATCATCGGACCGTTGTCCGAAATTTAGCAATCAAATTATGTATACTTATTTCATCCAAATTCACATACAAGGAGCACTTCAATATTTTCACATTTATCAAACTCCTCGAACATATATTGTCCGGGACCAACACATTCATATTACATAATCATTCAATTCATAATATAAACAAAACAATAATAAAGTAAGAGCATCTAGGTTTACTCACAATATGCTCTAGATTAGCATTTGCTTCCAAGGTCTGCAAACATCTGGAAGATGGCACTCTATATGTTCCTCTACATCATGCAAAACATACACATATTATAATTTTCGATAGTTTTATAAGTTTCTATTGATGCACACATATGTATATTAAATATGTACAATGCATGTTTGAGACATTCCTAGGTATATATCTTTAATACATGTTATTTATTGTCATGAACTTCTTATACGATATAGCCTACCACAAACTTCTTTACATTATGGTACCTTTAGGCATAAGGTCACGAAGCTGATTTTGCATCACTTACCTATGACTATTTAACCACTAGTTATGAAGTTAGTTCTGCATCACTTACTTATAATAGGTCACAGAACTATTCTACATCACTTACTCGTAACCGGTTAACCGCTATTTACGGAGCTGGTTCTACATCGCTTACCTGTGATAGGTTAACCGCCATAAATATATCGATATAATAACATATATAAAGCCTAACAATGTACCATAGGCAACAACAACTCTTTTATTTACGACTCATCTTATTTTCTAAATCAAATATGGGAGGATTCATAAGTGAATTATTTCAAAGTAACTCCTAATTATATAAATTTTAACTTTCAAATTAAAACTCATATATTGCCAAAGCATACACTTATGCTAGCAATATTCACTTGTAAAATATCATTTGCATAAAACTCGGTATAAATCTTAATTTCATGATCAAATGAAAAACATTTGCATAAACTCAATTTAAGATACACTCACAACTTTCTGGTCTCTAAAAATAGAACCATTTTCAAATCAATTTAAAGAACACTCACATGTCATCAATTCTTTTGCAAGGAATTTAGTTATATAAAACAATTAAAATACGCTTACATTTCATCAATTCTTTTGCAAAGAAGTTATTCAAATAAAACAATTAAAATACACTCACATGTCATCAATTTTTTTGAAGAATTTAGTCATATAAAACAAATACAATACACTCACAAATTTGTGAACTTATCTCCAAACAAACTGATGCATTATATACCTCTCCATTACCTATATAAAGTGCATTTTGATTAGACATTTATTTCCAAATTAGGAAATAAGGCATTAACGTTATATTTGGTTTAACCGAATTCAAGATTTGTATATACTTATTTAGCATGTATGCTAATTGTATTTCGATCTACTTCCGTAAGCTAACCTATTGGTCTTTGCTTCCAAATATAACTTCAAAAGTCACATAAATATCATATTTTACCCATTCTAACTTACTTGTTTCTTCAAAACACAATCTTACCTAATTTAACTCACCATATCATGATCATGCATGATGAGTCACAGTTATGACCCATGTCTAGAATCCATACCTCCACTTATTCCTTAATTTTAACATAGAAAATGTTCCAATTAGTTCTAATGTCTTCTAGACATTTATTTCTACCGGTGCCATCCTATATGGTGGTATGGATATAGGAGCGGTACCTGGAATGAGGTAAATCGAGAACTCCGTCTCCCGATCCGACGGTAAACCCGGTAACTCATCGGGGAACACATCTGGAAATTCCCTAACCACGGAAATATCCTGCTGCCTCAGCCCGACTCTAGCGTCAACAACGTAGGCCAGATAGGCCTCACATCCTCCCTGCATCAACCTCAGGGAACTCAGAAAAGAAATCATACGGGCTGGCACTGCCAGACTAACTCCTCGAAATATTGCTCTAGGCTGACTAGGAGACTCCAACACGACCTCCTTGGTATAGCAGTCCATGACGGCCCTATGTGCAGTAAGTCATTCCATCCCCAAAATCACGCCAATCTCTAGCAAAGGCAAAACTATCAAGTCTGCACTCAAAACTGTTCAATCAATCTGAATCGAGCACCCCTTGCAGACCTCTCCCAATACAGTCGTACTACTTAGAGGTGTACTCACCTCTAGCCCATTCTGTAATCTCTCCATATCCCCATGCAGTCTACATGCCAAATGCGGTGCAATAAACGAATGAGTGGATCCAGGATCCAACAATGTATCTGCCTCAAAGCCGGAAATTAGAAGCATACCTGCAATAACATCTGGGGAATCCTGAGCCTCCTGCCGAGTCATGACATAGACTCTAGCCTGGGACTGCGGTCTGCTGCTCTATCCCTCTGTCATCACAACAGACCCCTCAACTCGGCCTCGGCCTCTCAGTGCAGATCCACCTCCACATCTCTGCTACATCGTGGTATTGCTACCTGATCTCCTAGTCATAGTAGACTGAGCTCCCAAGGTGGCGGGGCAATCCCTGACCTGATGGTCCATCGAATCGCATCTCAGGCAAGCTCCAGTCAACCACCGACACACCCCACTATGTCTCCTCTCGCAATGCTCACACACTGAAGGAAGTCGTCCTGAACCTCTACCACTACCACTACAAGTCTAAATAAACCTCCCTCTCTGCCCAAATCTAGACTGTCTAGCTCCTCCAGATGACTGAAGGTCCCGCTCAAGCCATCGAACCCTTCGATAGCATCGTCAGAGCATCCCACTCCCGCAAGACCCAAACCTGATATCGATGGTGATATCCGAGCCCGTGCCTCACGAGAGTGGTGTGCTAGAGCAGTCAAAACCGTTCAATTACCTAGAATGACATTTTTATTCTTTTTGAAAACACTCACATGCGCGGAAATCAGTGAACAATATTGGGCTCACTTTAATACGAAAACATTTCGATCATGACATAAATTCAGTAATCACATTTCAATACAACATTTATCAATTTGGGCCCTCTACAAGGACAGTACTATTCTGCGGAAATTGCAGAAATAAAAATTCTATACAAGAACAGAACGATACTAATGTAACACCCAAATACCCCCAGGGAGGATACATGGATGCCACCCAAGACAGGACAAACAGATCAAAACGTTTCACACATGCATTTATAACAACGAAACGTAACACACATATAATACATCTCATAATTTCAGAAACAAATCCAAAGAATATTTACAGGCCCAAACAAGCCAAATAAAATACATTTTCGCGCGACACAAAACTCAGACTCTTTTGGCCACTGCGGATGACTTGTCCCAGTCCTTAATCTCTTCGCTCTGAAACTACACGGGGCAAATCCACCGTGCTAAGCATATAGCTTAGTGAGTAATAACTAATCTATATTAACTGATTTCAGTAAACAGAAAGAATGCATTTCATAACAGATTTTTATACTAAACAGAACGGCAGAACACAGGAGATCCTTCATAATCAGAATATAATTTAGTTAATGTCATAATCAAACAGATATCATAATACAAAACAAATCAAACTATAAATCCATGAACAGAAGTGGGTAACGGGACTTATACAGGAGATACCATAATTAGTATCAACAGGAGAGACATATGTCTCGATGACAGGAGACACCAAAGTGTCAAATAATGAGAGCAATGGCAGAATCTTCTAGGCATGCCTATTTACTCACAACTAGACTTAACAGCTTTAAAATGTAACAAGGTCATTTCGGACATTTCATGTGCAGGCAAATAGCACTTCCAATAAATCAATCCTAGACATCATCTAGGTTGACTCACCAAATTTATCATAAAAAAATTACTCACCTAAAGTACTTACTGAAATTTTCTACCTATATTACACACTGAAATTACTGACCAGTATTACTTACTAAAACCGCCTTCATCGCTTATTGCCTCAAGTCCCTAAATATCCAATAAAGGGTCGTTCCTCTATAATAGGGAACACAAATACAAATCACTATTGTGCATGATTAAAAATTCACTAATGTATGATGGATATGTAGGATGCATGTTCATGACAAATTTCGGGACCAAACCCTAAATTCTTAACTTTATTCCATAATTCACAAATTAAATTATTAAATCCTTGATTGTTAATTAAATCTGAAAATTTACAAATTTCACATAGAGAGGTAGAAAATTTTCTTACGAATCCAACGCTTCGAGAATGAGGTCATTCGGAGGTCGGATGACAAAGATATGGTCAAAAGAGTGAAGATTGCGGATTGGGATTTCAAAGATTGAAGTTTATCACACACAAGTCGACTTATCCATTAAAGCACACACAAGTCTACTTATACTTACACAAGTCGACTTACATAACACCACAAGTCGACTTACACTTGCATAACTCGACTTATTGAAGAGCGGAGGTGACATTTTCATGCAAAACGTTGATCTAAGTTGACTTATACACCACAACAAGTCGACTTATAACATTGTTCATCGTCTTCTTCACCAAACCATACAAAACAGCAGACTTTTCTTCCATTTTTCTTTAACTTCTTTACTTTAAAACTCATCTATCTATCATTTCTATACTATTAGAATCATCTATACACTCCAAAGATCACAACACTAACATTCCAACTTTCTCTCTCTCTACGATACACTTTCAAAATCCTTATTATTACACTTTCTTTCATGTTCTTTATCTATTCTTACACTTCATGTACCTCATCCCAATATCAAACCTCACCAACCAATTCAGAAATAATTTTCAACTTCAAACATCATTTAAAAACAAATATTCACTTTCTCACACTACTGCGTTTCTTTCAAACATAACTTTTCCGAATTTTCATACTCTTTCTCTTATTATTCCCAACTTAAACACTTCTTACACTCATTACTATCACACCACCGAACCACTCCTTACATGATCATGCCTATGTATATATATTTATAGCAAGAACAGAGTATGATTTTACAACGTGGGAAAACAGAGCATATCCCAAACCATATATCCATATATTTATATAATCTTTTAAACCAAGCATGCAAAACAAATTAACAACATAATCAGAGACATTTTTTTCTCTAACATAAAATGTAACCCACATATATATATCATCTTTTAAACCAAAATGTAATACATTTGTCTTTATTAGCTTACAGAATTCTCGTAGCCTCACTTCTAAGCCAATGTAATAGTTTAAAGACAACCCAACATCTACATATAAATTGGAGAAAAAAAATAAACAGGTATGTGTTTTCAATCAGATATTAGTAAAGCTACTTACTAGTTTCGCTATGAAAACAACCAACTGAGAGACACAAAACAGTGAATGTTTTCGACAATCCAAAAGCTATAATAACTCTTGTCTTAACCAACTTCGTGGGTTTGCTCATTTTAATGCCATCTTTCCTCCATGCATGATGCCATCTCAAAGACACAAGTTAACGCGTGGACATGCATGTTTCACACTTGGCATCACACATGCAATGGAACACTGGTGTTGTTTATTAACTTATATTAATATATATATATATATCTACATATATATATATATGTTTAAAAAATTCACAATATTATTAAAAGCCTCCAAATAAAATTTTTAAGTTAGAATTTTTTTTCCAAATTTTCAAAATTTCCAAAATATACCAAATTTGTCGAAAATTCCTAAATTCACCAAAAATTAAGAAATAATAAAATGACTCTCCACGTAAATTTTCACATCATAAATAATTCACCAACAAGTTCTAAAAATATTCAAAGTATAAGAAAATTGCCAAAAATTATAATAATACAGTCCGAATAAATCAGAAATCTCATTAAACCAATTTACCCAGAAAATGACATGAATGCATGCCAAAATATTTATGCACAATTAAGCAAATATTCCATATGCAAATAACAAGCATAATTCGTACTAAATTTTGTTAATATTCTAACCCCTAATTTGGAGTGTTACAACTCTTCCCTCCTTAAGAAATTTCGTCCTCGAAATTTATACCTGATCCGAATAATTGCAGATACTGGGCCTTCATGATTTCCTCTGGTTCTCAGGTTGCTTCCTCAAGTCCATGGTGTTGCCAGAGGACTTTTACCAATGGTACTGTCTTGTTCCACAATTGTTTCACTTCTCTGGCTAATATGGAAATTGGCCCTTCTTCATATGACAAATCCTGTTGTACCTGAATCTCTTGCATCAGAATCTTATGTGTGACATCAGACCGATATCTCCTCAACATAGAAACATGGAACACATCATGCAATCCGCCAATTCTCCAGGAAGAGCTAACTGATAAGCTACGGGTCCAACCTCTTTCAAAATTTCATAAGGCCCAATGAATCGCGGACTGAGCTTACCCTTCTTCCCAAACCGAAATATGTGTTTCCATGGTGACACTTTTAGAAACACCTTATCACCCACTTGAAACTCAATATCCTTCCTTTTAGATCAGCATAAGATTTCGCCTATCATCGCGCTTTTCAATCTTTGTTGAATAATCGAATCTTTTCTTCAAGATCTTTCACAATGTCCGACCCGATCATCTTGTTTTCACTCACCCATCCAACATACCGAGTTCTACACTTCCTACCATACAACGCTCATAAGGTGCCATGCCAATGCTCGTCGATAACTGTTATAAGCAAACTCCATCAAAGTCGATAATTATCCCAACTCCCGGAAACTCTAACACACAACCCTCAACATATCTTCCAAAATCAGATAACTCGCTCGATCCGTCCATCTGTTCTGGGATGAAAAGCAGTACTAAACTTAAGTTGAGTACCCAATGCTTCCTGTAAACTTTTCCAGAATCTTGAAGTAAATCGAGGATCACGATCAGAAATAATCGATAATGGTACTCCATGCAGTCTTACAATCTCATTCACATACAAATCTGCAAGCATATCCAATGAATAGTCAGGACGAACAGGTAGAAAATGAGCAGATTTGGTGAACTTATCCACAATAACCCATACCGCATCATGTTTCCTTTGAGTAAGAGGAAGTCCAGTAACAAAGTCCATGGTAATATTATCCCATTTCCATTGAGGAATAGGAATAGGATTTAACAAACCAGATGGAACTCGTGTTCACTTAACTCGCCGGCATGTCGACATTTTGCTACATAATCCACAACGTCCCGCTTTATACCGCCCACCAATAATACCGCTTGAGATCCCGATACATTTTGTTTCCACCCGATGTATAGTAAATACTTGACATGAGCCTCAAACAATAACTTCTTTTCAATTCATCATTCACCGCACACACAACCGATCCTTATAATGCAATTCACCACCACATCGCATAAAAAATCACCTGCTTTACCTTCCCGAGTAGCCATGATAAGTTGTTGTAACTTATCATCACTCTTTAGCGCCACAAATCTCTGTCTTAACGTAGGCTTTGCTCTCAATCGAGCCATTAAAGCTCCATCGATCCCAATTTCCATCCATGCGCTTCAAAGGACAATGTCGAGATGGTCTTTCACTCAAGGCATCACCACAACATTAGCCTTACTCGAATGGTAGTCCACAATACAATCATAGTCTTTAAATAATTCCAACCAACGTCGTTGTCTCAAATTGAGTTCCTTCGTAAGCGGATACTTCGACTCTTATGATCTGTGAAAATTCTACACCTTTCACCATACGTATAGTGTCGCCAAATTTTAAGGCAAACACTATCACGTGCAAGTTCCGCATCACGTGTAGGTAATTCTGCTCATGAGTCTTTAGTTTCCTAAAAGCATAAGCAACTACCTTTCCTTCCCGCATCAATACACAACCTAAACCAATTCTAGATGCATCAAGATACATAACATACTCCTTACCAAATTAGGTTGAACTAATACAGAGCTTCAGAAGCATATTTTTCAATCGATCAAAATTACTCGACATCTATCGCACTATTCATACTTCACTCCTTCCGTAAAATTTTAGTTAAAGGGATGCTATCACCGAAAATCCCTTAACAAACCGACGGTAATAACCACCGTAACCGTAAAACTTCTTACTCCGTCACATTCCATGGTGGCTTCCAATTAACAATTGCCTCTATCTTACTAAAGATCAACTCTAATTCCTTCAAGAGACCATACGACCTAAAAATGATATCTCCTGCCGTAAATCACATTTACTCAACTTAGCATACAACTGTCTTTCCCGCAGGGTCTGTAATACAATTCGGAGATGCTCACTATGATTCTGTTCAGTCCTATAATAGACCAGGATATCATCAATAAACACCACAACAAATTGGTCCAAATAAGGCCTGAACACTCGATTCATTAGATCCATAAATGCTGCTGGAGCATTAGTTAACCCGAATGGTATTACCAGAAATTCATAATGTCCATAACGGGTTTGAAATGCTGTCTCGGTACATCCACATCCTTTACCCGAAGCTGATAATACCCCGAACGTAGATCTATCTTTGAAAACACGCCTGTATCTCTCAACTGATCAAATAGATCGTCAATCCGTGGCAGTGGATACCTATTCTTCACTATGACTCTATTTAACTGCCTATAATCGATACACATTCTCAGTGTACCATCCTTCTTCTTAACAAACAACACCGTGCACCCTATGGTGATACATCGGGTCTAATAAATCCTTTATCCGTAAGTTCTTGTAATCGCAACTTTAACTCCTTTAACTCAAGAGGAGCCATTCTATACGGTGCTCGGATATAGGAGCGATGCCGTGCATGACTTCAATAGATAACTCCACTTCTTTCGTGAGGGAGTCCGTAGTTCCTCGGAAAACATCTAGAAACTCATTCACTACAGGAATATCAAGCAGTTTATCCTTACCACCATCCTTCTGGGAATCAAGTACAAACGCTAGATAAGCTTCACACCCCTTTCTTAGAAGCTTTTGAGCTTGCATAGCAGATACTACATTAGTCAAAGCACGTGTGCAACCACCACGAAATACAATCTCGATCGTCAGCCTCTTTAAGAAAACATCTTAGCGCTTACAAATGACATCGCTCGATGTTTAGACACCAATCCATACCTGTAATCAAATCGAATTCGTGAAACGGCAACTTAATCAGATCCACGATACTCACTTTCTTGAATCTTAACAGTAACAATTCCTAACCACCGATTCACCAACACACTACTACCCAGAGGACTAGTTACATGCATGTCATATTCTAACCGATCTATAAGCATCTCCTTAACAAACATTTCTCCAAAGACAGATATATGAATGTGAAGATCCAGGATCAATTAATGCATACAATTCGTAACCAAAGAGAGAAACCATACCAAGAATGACATCGGTGCATCCCGATCCTCACGAGCTTTGAGCATAAGCCCGAGCCAAGGTAAGGCACAACTGGTCGATTCACGCTTCGAAAAGCGAGCTCAAATTAGCCCTCGCCTCGATTATATCCGCCACCTCTTCCTCGACCTCTGCTCCCAATCAAGCATGCGAAACCTCTCCACTAGCTTGTGCCATCCTGCATCGCCTCGTAGGGCAATTTGCAATCATATGCTTCAGATCGCCACAACGAAAACATGCACCAAGAGTTTCCAAACAGACACCCAATGGTGAATAGAGCGGTGTGGGCACTCCGAGCACCGTAACCTCGACCCCGTGAGGAACCCCTACTAGAATCAACATGTAGGAAAGTTTTGTTGCCTTCCCTCACACGCATCTCTGAGCAACTCTCGGTGCAGAGGAACTACCTTCCCGATTTTGTTTCCCCGAAGACTGAACTCCTCTATTAAAGCCTCTTCTCTGACTTCTTTCTTTCCTGATCGTCTCTTGTCTTTCTATTTTGATTGCAGCCTGTACCAACTGATGGTAAGTAACTTGTTGTAACATAGAAAACGCTGCCAGATGCTCCTTGATCGAATAATGCAATCCTCCTCGAATTGATGACATCGAACTCTTCAACAAGATAGCTTCGAGGGCATACTTATCGAGTCGATTAAACTCCCGATCATACTCAAAGAATGCATAAACTCCTTTGCTTAAGATTCAGAATTGCTTCCACCGATCCTTTCAGAAGCTTCATCACATACTTAGTTTTAAATTCTTGGGCAAAGAATTCCACGCCGAGGCACCGTGGTGGGACTCCAAGGACAAACTTCCACCATTCATAAGTCGCCCCGTAGAAGGGAAACAAGACAAAGATGAACCATATACTCTGCTGACCACTAATCTCATCCAAGACTCTTCACCTTCTCAATCCGTAACTCGCCCTTCAGATTCCTCCAGATGTCCCGAAAATTCTTCACCCGCATTTCCTCAATCGATCAATCGGAGCCTTAGTTTTGTCATTCAATGCAACAAGGTCATCATATCCTCGGGACAATTTTAATCAAAGCTTCTCCTCGAGCCGGGCGAGGAGGTGGAACCTCGCTTCCCTTGATTGACCCTTGACGGTCCAGTATTTCGAACGAGTTTGTTCATTCGACATTACTCAAAGAACTTCACAACAAGTTCATGAGATCTTTCCATCGTAATTTCTAAAGACAAAACATGGGACACCGCATTAGGCCAAAACACAACTTAGACACTCTCAATTACTCATAATAGATAAGCAATGTTTAAACCAGAATCGCCTAAACCAGGCGCTTTGATACCAAAAGATGTAACACCCAAATACCCCCAGGGAGGATACATGGATGCCACCCAAGATAGGACAAACAGATCAAAACGTTTCACACATGCATTTATAAAAATGAAACGTAACACACATATAATACATCTCATAATTTCATAAACAAATCCAAAGAATATTTACAAGCCCAAACAAACCAAATAAAATACATTTTCGCGTGACACAAAACTCAGACTCTTTTGGCCACTGCGGATGACTTGTCCCAGTCCTTAATCTCTTCGCTCTGAACCTACACGGGGCAAATCCACCATGCTAAGCATATAGCTTAGTGAGTAATAACTAATCTATATTAACTGATTTCAGTAAACAGAAAGAATGCATTTCATAACAGATTTTTATACTAAATAGAACGACAGAACACAGGAGATCCTTCAGAATTAGAATATAATTTAGTTAATGTCATAATCAAACAGATATCATAATACAAAACAAATCAAACTATAAATCCATGAATGTATGGGTAACGGACTTAAACAGAGATACCATAATTAGTATCAACAGAGAGACATATGTCTCGATGACAGAGACACCAAAGTGTCAAATAACAGAGCAATCGCAGACCCTTCTAGGCATGCCTATTTACCCACAATTAGACTTAACAGCTTTAAAAATGTAACAAGGTCATTTCGGACATTTCATGCGGGCAAATAGCACTTCCAATAAATCAATCCTAGACATCATCTAGGTTGACTCACAAAATTTATCATAAAAAAATTACTTACCTAAAGTACTTACTGAAATTTTCTACCTATATTACACACTGAAATTACTGACCAGTATTACTTACCAAAATCGCCCTTACTATTTATTACCTCAAGTCCCGCAATATCCGTGGTGGGTCGCTCCTCTATAATAGGAACACAGATACAAATCACTATTGTGCATGATTAAAATTCACTAATGTATGATGGATATGTAGGATGCATGTTCATGACAAATTTTGGGACCAAACCCTAAATTCTTAACTTTATTCCATAATTCACAAATTAAATTATTAAATCCTTGATTGTTAATTAAATCTGAAAATTTACAAATTTCACATAGAGAGGTAGAAAATTTTCTTATGAATCCAACGCTTCGAGAATCAGGTCATTCGGAGGTCGGATGACAAAGATATGGTCAAAAGAGTGAAGATTGCGGATTGGGATTTCAAAGATTGAAGTTTATCACACACAAGTCGACTTATACTTACACAAGTCGACTTATCCATTAAAGCACACACAAGTCTACTTATACTTACACAAGTCGACTTACATAACACCACAAGTCGACTTACATAACACCACAAGTCAACTTACACTTGCATAACTCGACTTATTGAAGAGCGGAGATGACATTTTCATGCAAAACGTTGATCTAAGTCAACTTATACACCACAACAAGTCGACTTATAACACTGTTCATCGTCTTCTTCACCAAACCATACGAAACAGCAGACTTTTCTTCCATTTTTCTTTAACTTCTTTACTTCAAAACTCATCTATCTATCATTTCGATACTATTAGAATCATCTATACACTCCAAAGATCACAACACTAACATTCCAACTTTCTCTCTCTCTACGATACACTTTCAAAATCCTTATTATTACACTTTCTTTCATGTTCTTTATCTATTCTTACACTTCATATACCTCATCCCAATATCAAACCTCACCAACCAATTCAGAAATAATTTTCAACTTCAAACATCATTTAAAAACAAATATTCACTTTCTCACACTACTGCGTTTCTTTCAAACATAACTTTTCCAGAATTTTCATACTCTTTCTCTCTTATTATTCCCAACTTAAACACTTCTTACACTCATTACTATCACACCACCGAATCACTCCTTACACAGATCATGCCTATGTATATATATTTATAGCAAGAACAGAGTATGATTTTACAACATAGGAAAACAGAGCATATCCCAAACCATATATCCATATATTTATATAATCTTTTAAACCAAGCATGCAAAACAAATTAACAACATAACTATAGACAACTTTTTTTTCTCGAACATAAAACAGAACCCACATATATATATCATCTTTTAAACCAAAACAGAATACATTTGTCTTTATTAACTTACAGAATTCTCGTAGCCTCACTTCTAAGCCAATGTAATAGTTTAAAGACAACCCAACATCTACATATAAATTGGAGAAAAAAAAATAAACAGAGCATGCGTTCTCAACTGTATATTAGTAAAGCTACTTACTAGTTTCCGCTTATGAAAACAACCAACTGAGAGACACAAAGCAGTGAATGTTTTCGATAATCCAAAAGCTACAATAACTCTTGTCTTAACCAACTTCGTGGGTTTGCTCATTTTAATGCCATCTTTCCTCCATGCATGATGCCATCTCAAAGACACAGGTTAACGCGTGGACATGCATGTTTCACACTTGGCATCACACATGCAATTGAACAGCGGTGTTGTTTATTAACATATATTAATATATATATATATATATATATATCTATATATATATATATATGTTAAAAAATTTCACAATATTATTAAAAGCCTCCAAATAAAATTTTAAGTTAGAATTTTTTTCCAAATTTCCAAAATATACCTAATTTGTCGAAAATTCCTAAATTCACCAAAATTAAGAAATAATAAAATGACTTCCACGAAATTTTCACATCATAAATAATTCACCAACAAGTTCTAAAATATTCAAAGTATAAGAAAATTGCCAAAAATTATAATAATACAAATCAATAAATCAGAAATCTCATTAAACCAATTTACCCGGAAAATTTCATAAATGCATGCCAAAATATTTATGCACAATTAAGCAAATATTCCATATGCAAATAACAAGCATAATTCGTACTAAATTTCGTTAATATTCTAACCCCTAATTTGGGGCGTTACAACTAATGCAGACGTGAACTGATCCCGACTCGAACTCCGACTTGCCTGCAGTAATCATACTCTCGTGCCTAATGGGGTACTCTTCGATCCCTGAAAAATATTTGCAATGTTGGGTGAGTTTGCGAACTCAGTGAGAAACCATCATCGATGGTTCACTCAACTCATGCATATACAAACAGTTCATAGAATTTCACATAATATCACACAGTAACATATTCAGAATCATCACATGCATTATTGTTTCACAATATAAGGCATTCTCCTTTCACACAATTCCCATTCAATCATTCATATATGTAATGCACATGTGACACTTTTCATTTTTATTACGTTGTTGTGACCACGCTACCGAATCGTCCCTGTTGATGGGCACATTGCGCCGAGCCTGTGGCTCAATACATCGGGCCCGAACGCTACGATACGCCGAGCCGGTGGCTCAGAATACGTTAGGCTCGAAGCCCTGTGCGTTGAGCCTAAAGCTTTGAAATACGTTGGCTGCTCTGGTCACAACTGTCATTATCTTATCATGCCTTTATGCATGAATGCACATGTCCCAATTTACATTTACAATCAGTTACATTTTATTGTCCAATTCCCATTCCTTCGGACCTTTAGTCCAGTATTTCAATCATAATCATTTTCACAATTTATTTCATTGAAGCATTTACAAATAGTACACACAATTAGCACTTCAATATCACATTCCAATACTTCGGACACCCGTGGTCCGAAATCAATCAGAAGCAAACACATATAACCCTCCATTAACTTCACATGGCATAAGTGCGTAATATTAAACATATATAGGTCGAGAAACTAACTAGGTTACTCACCTGCACTTCCGAGCTACTGCCTAGAAGTCTCAGCACTGTCCGTGGAATATCGATCCAACGGTGTCTCTATAACAATCAAATAGTCATTCATTACTAAATGCACGATCAGAATAATTCAATGATGCACATGTTTTAAATAAAAACTGTACTATGCCTATTCATGACCTTTCCGACACAAATTCCCAATTTCCACTTTCTTTTGACAAACCTAACCTGAATAATAACTTATTTCAATTCATGACATGTCACGGAACCCCACCAATTCCAATTTTAACATTCAGCCATTTTACCAAATCATACTCATTTGGATATTCTCAAGAAAACCTCAAAATCAATGTCACTATTTTCTAGATCAAAATTCATCCATTAATCTCAGTTTTTACAATCTTAAAAGCATTTCCTTAAATTCAGGAATCTCACAATTCTATCTCAATTATCAATAAACAACCCCTAGGTTGTAATAGAACCTATTCTCAATTTTCATTTCAATACTTTCTTTCTTTTCCTCAATTGTAGACCTCATTTTCTAGATCATAATGAATTAAGAATCGCCTCAATTGGAGGTCTACACTATTAGTTATGCCCCAAAAACTAAAATACACTCTTTCAGAAAATTTCCCCTCGCCGCGACCATAGACTCCTCGCCGCGGCGTAAAAAGGGTCACTCGTCGCGGCATGAAGAACGCTCGCCACGACGAACACCTTCATTTAGGCTCGTCGCGACACAAAAGCAATGGACTCGCTGCGGTGTAAAAAGGGTCGCTCGCCGCGGCGTGAAGAACCCTCGTCGTGGCGAACACCTTCATTTAGGCTTGCCGCGACGCAAAAGCAATGGACTCGCCACAAGATAATTACACGCCGTCATGACGTCTAATCGAGTTTCGCCACGTAGTAAATGTTTACTCGTCGCGTCGAGGCCCTCAGCGCACGTCGCGACGTGCAAAGCTCCGATCGTCTTCTCCGATTCTCTTTTTCTCATTTCTTTCTCTAAAACCAGTCATAACTCAACCATAACTACCCCAACCTTTCACAATCAAACCCATGAATGCATTAACTAACAAATAACAACATTAAAGCCAATCACTTACCAAATCGAGCCTCGAATCTTCAAATCTTCCGAAAATCCTCCAAGCCCCTTCAACATCCATAGGTCTCTCCCGAAATCACACCAAACCTCAATATTTTTGGGGTTTAAGCTTGGCTTTACCCAAGGAAGAAGAAGCAAGCAAGAATCGCACATGGAGGAAGATCAAAAATCAATTGCTGGAAGAAAATCGTAAGCCCTAGGAGGAAGGAGATGTTTTCTGCCAAGATGCAAAACTAAGGTATGTAAAGGTTAAACGATTTAGCCTCTTGTCTTTTTCCTCACAATACGTTTAAATCTCTTTCTCTTTTCAGTTTTGTTCCCAGTCCAATTCATCTCCAAATTTCAATGGCTCGTCATATTAATTCCTAAAATCATAAATCTAATTTTTCCATAGCCATTAGACAGTCATTTCAGTCCTATAAAATTGATCGGTCCGTCACTCGGAGGATTTTTCGGTCCGGACTTTTTCTCCTGAGTTTCCAGAAAAATTCCTAAGGGTCATTATCAATGGACGGTCACTCTAAAACATTTCCAATTCAACTATTCATAACCAAATGTTCCATAATTCCCAATAAATCATAAATTAAACATTTTTATCTCAAAATTCACAAATCCCATCATAATCACAAATAATTTCCGGGAAAATGTCATGAATGCATGTACCTACATGTGCATATACCAAATGACTCATTCCTCTAAAATTAGAGGTCAAAGTAAATGTTTAATTCAAAATATGCAATGCAAACAACTAGCCTGTCCCAATTGGCCAATTTACCCTTCCCATCGGGGACGGGATGTTACAATTCTCCCCTCCTAACAAAAATTTCGTACTCGAAATTTCATATATGGTTATTCAGAAAGGCAGGGAGAATTGTTTCGATCGTTTATATACTATTTCACACTTATTGCACTACATGACCAAATTCTGCCAATTAACTGAAATCAAGACAATCGATCACCCTTTTTATCTTTCTCAAATTTTAAATTGTCCTAACTGTTTCCTCATGATTACTCGCAATTCTTCACTTTCGATATCAATAACACATTTATCATATCATAACAATACTTCATAATCCTGTCTACGTACGACTTTGCAAATCAGAATCATCTTTTAGGTTTTAGCCTGCCTTACCAATCTAATCACACCCCAATCACATAGAGGCCATTTATAACAAATTTAATTCTCCGATTTACACACTTATCCTCATCTCAGTGTATCAAGGTCGAAGCGATACACTTCGAAGCATTTCATTTATCGCTTATCAGATTACATCCCTTTAGAGTTACACATCAATTTCATAAGATTCTAATAACCTCAATATAATCAACTCGACTCGTTGTTATTAACTTGGATCATTTAACCCCTATTACAGATTCATTTCATTTATCAACATTATTTCAATCAATCATGGCCTTCGACTATTGAATGGTATCACTAATAAAACAATTGATATACCCGCAATCAATCTGGACTATACATCAATTTCATGTCTCAATAAATTCTAAAGGTATCAGCTTCACATTTATCTCCAGAAATCAAGTCTGTTGGATTATTACACATATAATCATTCGATTTTACATTCTAAACCTTCTATTACTCTTTCAATGAATTCTTACCAGAACATAAAGCTTCGATTGTTCCTTGAGTTTTCTCTGACAGTTTCTTTGGTGGGTAATACCCATACCTCTTAATTCAGTCCTAAAATATCATTTTTCTCAAACGTTGAATTCAATTTTTGATTTCTCCATAGGGTCCGCATATTCTAAATCCTCAAATTTGGGTTTTACCATTCCCCTTTTGTACACATCTGATTTGGAATTTCCAATAACTAACAATACTTTCTTTTTGCCCCTTTTTCTAGCTCAACAGTTCACACTCAATATTACACTAGGTTTAATAACCTTATCGCCCAAATTGATCTTCTGTCATTACATTTTCTGTTCAATCCATTTAATTTCATCACTAACTTAATTTTAAAATCCTCAAACACATAATCCTTTTCAATTCTTTCAAACTCATGAAATACCTCAATCACCATCGATTTGCATATTCTTAGACATATTCAAAAATATTTATTTACGAATAAAATCTCCAAACTTTCAAAGCAATACTCAGTATAACAAGTTTCAAGTCGTCAATCACTATGTAGTCTATGAGGTTGTACTTGTCCTTATGCACATCAAACCTCTTTACACTATTTCAATAGATTGCATCATAACCTTTACTGGGACATTTCGTTAAACATTGCAAAATCTCCAATTTAAAGTACTACCATCAAAACTCGAATTGTAAATATCTCAAATGTCTCTTTTTACCATCATCAATCATACAATTCACACGTTCTTCCTCAATCAATTCTGTCAATTTGCTAAGACCAGAAAACCTTTAACAACTTCTGGACGTATCCAGCATACAACTAGTTCTAAATAGCTCCAAATCCCATATACATATGTCCCTTGCAAATTTCGCATTTTATCATTACCTCTATCGCCATTAAGTCTCCTAATATGCTATGCTCGAATACCAATTCATCCACAGTTTATTTGATCAAACTAAGATTCACTTTTATGAAACTTTCATGATATGAAATTTCCTCAACTATGCTAACTATTCTTCCTCACTCTCCAAATGCATTTGATGTATCATTAATGATCATAGTCACTTTCCCATTTAAACACAATTGGAACACTTTACTCTTCAATAACATATTACTGTCAGGGGCATTGATATCTCTGACATTTACAATCCCTAAACTCCTTATACCCATGATTGACTTTCCTAACTCTTTAAAAATCGAATTTCTCCAATGAGGAACAATTTTCTTATACTTTCTCATATTCATAATAACATATACTGACACATATTCTCTTACACTAACTTCTCCACATATTTCAATTGATTACCATAATTACCAACTGGGTTGATAACACATTCATCAAATCCACTTGTACTTTCCGAACATTTTTACACAAATATTTGTGAATCAATATTCTCCTCATAACCATGACTAATGTCTCTTTATTGTGCAATAATCCTATTACATAATCGGATTCTTTACATTGACATAATACATACCTACTCAGTAGCAGATTCTATCGTTTACGCTTGAGTCTCCACTAGGATTAGGACTCCCAATATGACTTCTTTCATTTCAAATTTATCTCCAAGTTGTCCTTTCAGTACTAAATTTTTCAATTGTAATCATCTGATCGACTTAATCTAATTCAAAGAAACTCTTCTTTGAAAGAAGATCTCTCAATACTTTCATCAATACTGCTCTTGGAATTCCTAATCATCAATAGTCGTCACATTTCTTGTCAACCATTCACAATGCCTCAGGAAATCAATTTTAGCTATAACTCATAATATCCCATGAAGATCAATTATAATCAGGACATCCTTTTTAATAAAATTCAGCGAAGTATATACTACCAAAATCATTTCATCCTATCGAGAGATAGATGTAGGACAACTCTATCCCTTTTTACACCTGTCCTTGCTCGAGAGGATTATGCCATGATCAAGTCCTTAACATATAACAATTTCCATTCATTCCCAATTGATCACTATAAGCACTTTCATTTTTTATTCTAACTCATATTGAACTTCAAACTATAAGAACTATGACTGGCGGTTATCCACTAACTCACTGATTGATTCCGATATCATCCCCACACATATGAGACAAATAATATTTTCACTTGTTATGGGGCTCCTATTATCAGATGTGCATTCACATAGGCAAATCAATTGAACCTAGACAACTTTTTCATCTACCCTTATCATTGTCTTACATTTCAATCTTTTCACTATCTCATCATACCCATGTATTTTCACACTCAAATTAATATCATAGATGTACCATCATTCTCGCTTTCCCACTAACATATTCTAGTCATAAACCCTCATTCAAAGACTCCCATCACAATAATCAAATCCAATTGTAGCCTTTTTAGATCATAGAACATTTTCATTTCATCCACTTTGCTTATACACTTTCAGTCTTGCCATTTCTAACATGTCGCTATTTTCCTCTATCAATCCACAACTTTAACTTCATATCTATCCCACATTTACGGATATACTCAGGTATAACACTGATATTGTATTTCATAATATATCCCTCAGTACCAATACACTAAATCTTCATTTGTCAAATCAAATCATACATTTTTTTATTTCACGATATTCACAACTTCCATTTATCACTTTCCAAAACATCATCATTTTCCTCATTATTTCTAACCACTTAAACAATTGATACAGGCTCATGCATGTGACTCATATGCTAGACTGGGGATCAATTGTCACTCTCTGCTATGACATGACTTAAATACATGTAACTTGACCCATAATTCAGAATGCCCATGTAAGATTGTACTTCTAGGCTCTGTGTAACATCCCGTCACCGATAGGAAGGTTATATTGGTAACTTAAGACGGGTTAGGATTTTACCGCATATTATAGACTGAGCATTCATTTGACCTCTGATTTTGGAGGCCATGAGTCAATTGGCACATGCACATATAGATACATGCATTCATGACTTTTTCCCAGCATTGAATTGTGTTTCTGATGTGAATTGTGAAATTGAGAGATAAGTAGATATGATTTGTGAAATATTGGAAATTTTGGAATAATTGGGTTTGAATAGTTGAATTGGAAATATTTTAGAGTGATTGTTAATTGATAGTGAACCTTAGAAATTTTTCTGGAAATTTGGGAGAAAAGTCCGGAACGGAAATTTTCCGAGTGACGGACTAATTGACTGAATAGTGCTAGAATAATTGGTATAGAATTATGATTTTAGAAATTAATATGCCGAGCTATTGAAATTTGAAGACTACTTGGAATGGAAATGATAGTGAATAGAGAAAGAGATTTGAGGAAATCGACAAGAAGCTTAATTGATTTACCTGAAATGCTTTAAGTCTTATAAATTAGGAGGAAAAGAAATTCGTTTTCTCTTCTAGGGCACGACCGTTCTTCTTCCTTGGAGACTCTCAATTTTTCTTCTGAGATTTTACTTGCTTATTCCTCCTTGTGCAAAGCCTTGCTTGTTGCTTAAGGGAGATGATGTTGTGTGTGATTATGGGAGTTAACCGTGGATGCATGAGGAAAGGGGAAAGAGTTAGAGAAATTTCAGAGATCGGAGGTTTTGAGCTTGAGTTGGTAAGTAATTGGTTATATGTTGTTTTTTATGGTGCTTAATGCATTCATGAGGTTAACTGTTAAAGATTAGAGTGTTTGAGTTAAGTTAGCACTGGTTTTAGAGAGTGATTGGGCGAAAAACTGATCGGAGAAGGCAACCTGCGACTCGCACGTCATGGCGAGATGAAGCCTCGCCAAGAAGCTAATTAACATTTAATGCGCTCCTACGAAGGGAAGGAAGACGTCGCGCGAGCTTTAAAGGTTGGGCCAAGGCGAAGCTCCTCTCGACGTCATGCGAAGCGAAGTCTTCCACGCCGCGACGAGTCTTCTCCCATACGTCGCGGCGAGCCCTAAGAGAAACGTTCACCGCGGCGAGCGATATCACACGTCTCGGCGAGCGCCTGCTAGACGCCGCGGCGAATGGTTTGAGGTCGCGACGAGGGACTTTTTCTAAATTGGTTTAATTTGGTTTTTTAGGCATAACTAATGGTGTAGACCTCCAATTGAGGTGATGTTTAATTCGTTATGATCTAGAGAGAGAGGTCTATAATTGAGGAAAAGAATGAGTTTGAATTCAGGTTTTTGAGATCCCAATTAATGAAAGAGGGTGAAGAATGTGATTGTATTGCAACCTTAGGATTGTTCTTGATAATTGGAGTATAATGTGAGACTTTGAAAATAAATTAAATGTTACTGAGAATTTTAGGAACTGAGCATAAAGGATGAATTCGATCTAGAGGATAGTGATATCGATTCTGAGGTAATACCCTAGCGAGTATGACTTGATAAATTGACTGAATATTAGAAATGGAATTGATGGAGTTCCGTGATATATTATTGAATTGGAAGTGAGTTATTATTGAGAAATTGAGTGGAAAGTTAGTATTTGACAAAAGAAAGTGAAAATTGGGATATAGCGCCGGGAAGGTCATGAATAGGCATAGTACATCTTTTTAATTAAGACATGTGCATCATTAAATTATTTCTGATTGTGCATTCTAGTAATTGGAAATTATTTGACTGTTATAGAGGCACCGTGCGAACGACGATTCCACAGATATTGCTGAGACTTCCAGGCAGGTAGCTCGGAAGTTCAGGTGAGTAACCTAGTTGGTTTCTCAACCTATATGTGTTTAATATTTTGCAATTATGCCATGTGGTGATAATGGAGGGATATATGTGTTTGCTTGGATTGATTTCGGACCATGGGTGTCTGAAGTATTTGAGTGTGATATTGAAGTGCAAATTGTGTATACTGTATGTGAATGCTGCTATGAAATGAATTGTGAATATGAAATTTATTAATGACTGACTTACCGGACCGAAGGTCCGAAGGAATGGGAATTGGTCTCTGAAATGTAAAATGATTGTGAATGTGAATTGATACATGTGCAATCATGCATAAAGGCATGATCGATAAAGACAACAGACCGAGCAGGGCGAAATAATGCCTTGGTATCGCTTGCCCCCTGAGGTGGTGCATACCCTGAGGGCTCTCCCACGCAGTGCTCGGATACCACATTAAGGCTCACTGTTACTGAACCGAGCCTTGAGCTCGAGGGGAGTTAGTGCATACCCTGAGGGCTCTCCTACTCCCTAGACGCGTCGACATCGGTCACCGATAGCGCCGGTCACAACACCGTAATAAATTGGACAGTGTCACATGTGCATTGCATAAATAAACGATTAAATGTGGATAGTGTGATATGTCTGAAAGTGATATATGTGATACTGTGAATTGTGTGAATATGCATGAGTTGAGTGAACCATCGATGATGGTTTCTCACTGAGTTCGCAAACTCACCCAATATTGCAAATATTTTTCAGGGATTGAAGAGTACCCCGTTGGGCACGGGCGTATGTCTACCGTTTGCAAGTCAGAGTTCGAGTCGGGATCAGTTCACGTCTACATTAGTGATATTCTGCTTTGGTGTATAAGATTTATATTTCTGCAATTTATGCAGAATAGTACTGTCATTATAGAGGGCCTAAATGGTTAAATGTTGTATTGTAATGTGATTACTGAGATTATGTTTTGATCGAAAACGTTTTTGTATTAAAGTGGGCCCCAAATTGTTCACTGAATTCCACGCGTGTTATTTAATTTTAACTATAAAAATGTCTTACTGAGTTTTCGAACCGCAATTGACTGCTCTAACATACCACCCCCGTGAGACACGGGCTCGGATATCACCATTGTTATCGGGTTTGGGTCTTGCGGAAGTGGGATGCTACACTCTGATACCACAACTGCCCTGGCTATCACTCAGCCCCTTGCCCCTGATCCCTGACCAGACTCAGCCTGAGTCTGTCTCAGCAGCTGCTCAACTCGAACTGCAGCAGCCCTCAGCTCAACAAACGTGCCCATATCAGATCGGGCCAACCTGGTACGAATCTCTAGATTGAGTCCACCCTCAAATCTCCGACACCTATCGGCCTCAGAAGAAATCAGAATAGTAGCATACCCCATGAGCTCATTAAACCTCACCTCATACTCTGCCACTGTCTTCCGACCCTGTCTCAACTCTAAAAACTCCTGCATCTTCATCTCCAAATAAACCTTATGCATATAATTATCCCGGAAAGCCCTCAAGAAATCCTCCCATGTCAGAATACAGGTCCGGTGGTACCGCCGGACACGGTTTCACCATCGATATGCCGGACCTCGCAGAGAGATCTCGCATAGTCAAAATGCTCATCAGAGTCGCAGTCCATCTGGTCGAAGACTCTCTCAGTCCTCTCTAGCCATCCCTCAGCCTCAGCAGGGTCTATGCTGCCATAGAAATCAACAGCCCCCTACTTGCACAGTCTATTGTACCTCCTCTCCCGTCTCACAGGAACTCTAGGAGGCAGCTCCTCAGAATGAGGCACAGAAGACTCCCTATTAGCTCCGAATGATCCATGGTTAGCTGGTTGATCTACCTGATCACCAAGAACGAATGACCTAAAACAAAACAAGAATTCTGATCAATTTCTGCTTTTCTCACCAAAATTCAAGCCTAATTATGCACTATGTGTAGCGCCCCCTTACCGTAGGGTATGCACCGGCATGCCCGTGGGTCGTTCCGACGAATATCCCACATCAAGGAAGTGCTACTAACGAAAACAATCACTAAACACTCTCATGGCATCAATATAATTAAACCGCATATGCAAAACACTAAAATTTAAAACCACAATAAACTTTCATTTCATAGCCTCAATCCAAAATATAGACAAGTCTATCAGTCCCCTACAGGCTAAATACAATAATCCAAAAAGGGAATCTGATACAAACGTCTATACAAAGATCATCCCAAAAATCGCCCCAGCTGACCGACCTGTGTGCCATCGCTTCAATTGATCACGCACTCGCACGGCAGGAAAATCTATCACGGGAGCTAGAATCCCACCGACGTCTCTCGAAAAATATATATTGCAATGTTGGGTGAGTTTATGAACTCAATGAGAAACCATCATTGATGGTTCACCCAACTCATGCATATACACATAATATATCACATAGTACACTTTAACGCATTTTAGAACACTGTACACAATTTACACATTTATACGATAACATAGCTCAGACATGTCACTTCACCATTGGCACATATCACACGCATTCTCAATTTCACTACACACCGATGCACAAAGTATGCCAATTCTCATTTTATGTCATTGTTGTGATCGAAGCGCTAACACCGTCCCGATTCGGCACTTTTCACCATGATCACATTTTCATGTAGTAGAGAGCCCTCGGTATGCACTAATGCCCGCCACATTAGGGATAGGAGAGCCCTCCGGTATGCACTATTCCCTTTTTGGCCTTAGGCCCATTCACTGATAATCGAGCTTAAAGCTCTACTCACTAAATGCTTCAGTCACAACTGTTTAATTACCACTTATAATCATGCCTAGTATGCACTAACACTTGCACAGTCACTAGCACATATACATATATATCACTTCACTCGCTTGTCATAATCAGAACACTTACTCATAATTCTGTACACTGATTCACATTTGTATCACTCACGTTGGCAACTAATTCACACATTCACAGCACATATTAATACACAAAGATCGAGCAACCAACTAGGTTACTCACCTGTAACTTCCGAGCTACTGCCTGGAAGTCCCAGCGATATCCGTGGACTATCGATCCAACGGTGCCTCTATAACAATTCAAACGAATTATCATCACTAGATGCTCAATCAATTGAATTCACTAATGCACATGTCTTAATTTGAAATTAAATAATGCATGATCATGATTTTCCAGCGCTCTGTCCCAAATCTGCTATCTCTCGCTTCATAACCAAAAATTAAATATTCACTAAGTCAATAGCATCCATCGATTTCTCAAATCCCTCATTTAAAACTCTAATTATACTCCCATTAGTCAAAACATAACTCTTAGGTTGCATTTGAAACTATAAAAGACTCTCTTTCGATAATTTCGATCCCTCTAACCAAAATTCAAGCTCTCAATCTCTACCACAATTGTAGACCTCTTTCTCTAGTTCATAAAGAATCCAGGATTACCTCAATTGGAGGTCTACACCAAAAGTTATGCCCTAAAAATCCAAATCAACCCATCTCAAAAATCTGTCCCTCGCCGCGACCTACAGCTCCTCGCCGCGGCGTGGAACCGTTCGCCGCGGCGAACACCTCTCTTCTCCTCGCCGCGACGCCTACCACTTGACTTCGCCATGGCGCCTAAACTGTTTCGCTCATTGCTGCGGCGTCTCATTCGGCTCGCCGCGGCGAGCACACCTTTTCTCGCCGCGGTGTGGCCCTTTTTCAGACGTGCGACCCAACTTCTTCTTCTCCGATTCATTTTTCCGCCATTTTCAACCATTCTCTCTCTATAAACCCTCATTAAACACACTCAACTACTCACATCTAACACATTAAACACCATAAATGCCATAAACAACCATAAATACAACATTAAACACAACAAACTTACCAAATCACATAATCGAACGGAACCCTAAAAATCTTCCGAAATTTCTCAATCCTCTAACACCAACGATGAGCCTCCAACTCCAAGCTAGACATCAACAACTCAAATGATCCAGCAGATCTTTAGCCACAATAGAAGGGAAACCAACGAAAATCTCCAAGGGGGAAAGGGGAAGATCGACGACGGTGAGCAAAAGGGGAAGAGGAAGAAAATTGCTTAACTCCCAAAATTCAAAACCTTATAACTATATATATAAAGGGTCAATTCAACCTAGAAATCATAGTCCTCAAGTTCATTTAGTCTCAGTCTCTAAATTTCACATGGCTCATCACAAAAATTCTCAAACTCACAGATCTAAATTTCTAAGCCATTTGCCACTCACTTTCGGAACCGGAATCTAAATCATCAGTCTCTAGGTCATTTTCTCGGTCCGGACACATAACTCTAAAAATTCCATAAAAATTTCTATAATTCCTCAAAAATATAAAACACTCGATCTCAAACTCAAATCTAAATTTCCAATTCCACAAATTCAATTTTCACTCTAACTCAACTATTCCACTCAAATTATCCCTAATTTCACTTTAAATCAAATCTAACTCAACTATCTCAAAATTCACAATTCAACTCATAATCACAATTTAAATGCTGGAACCATCATGAATGCATGCCGCTATATGCGCATGTGAAATTTACTCAATTACCACTAATGCAGAGGCAAAAATGCACGTGCAGTTTAATTATGAATGCACCCCACTAACCCATCCAAATTACCGATATGACCTTCACACCGATAACGGGATGTTACAATTCTCCCCTCCTAAATAAAAATTTTGTCCCGAAATTTCATACCTGACTGGTCGAACAGATGAGGGTACTGCCTCCTCATGTGCTCCTCAGTCTCCCAAGTTGCTTCCTCTGATGAGTGGTTCTTCCATAGGACTTTCACCAATGGAATCAGCCTGCTCCTCAATTGCTTGACCCGCGATCCGATAATCTGCACCAGCTCCTCAACATAACTCAGATCACTCACTATCTCAATCTCTTGAGCCGGAATCACATGAGTCGGGTCTGAGCGGTATCTCCGGAGCATACTCACATGAAACACATCATGCAACTGGGACATCTCACTAGGCAAAGCCAATCTATAGGCCAACGGTCCAATCCTCTCAGTAATCTCATAGGGACTGATATACCAAGGACTCAACTTGCCCTTACGGCCAAATCTCAGCACTCCTCTCCAAGGTGACACTCGGAGGAATACTCTGTCGCCTACACTATACTCCATCTCATGCCGATGCTGATCCGCATAACTCTTCTGTCTATCCTGAGCCGCCTTGATGCGACTCCGAATCAATCTCACTTTATCCACTGTATCCTGGATCAGCTCGGGACCCTCAAGCATCCTCACACCCTCTTCATCCCAGTAAAGAGGTGATCTACACGGTCTCCTATATAAGGCCTCATACGATGCCATCCCAATACCGCTGCATCGATTATTGCACGCAAACTCAACCAGAGCCAAGATCGATCCCAAGCACCTCTGAACTCTAATACACAAGCTCTCGGCATATCCTCAACAGTCTTGATCGTCCTCTCACTCTGTCCATCTGTCTGAGGATGAAACGCTATACTAAAGTTCAATCTCGAACCCAAAGCTGACTGCAGACTCCTCCAGAACCTCGAAATAAATCTGGATCCCTATCTAACACTATCGACATCGGGACCCCATGCGACAAGACAATCTCGCTACATACTTCGGCCAACCGATCGAGAGTATTATTCTCTCAGACTGCAAGAAGTGAGCCGATTTAATCACCGTCCACTATGACCCAGATCGCATCATCTTTGCCTCGGCGTCCCAGCAATCCCATAATAAAGTCCATAGTAATTGCTCCCATTTCCACCCGAATGGGTAACTAATGCAATCTCCCTATCAGCCCGGTGCTCACCTTAACTCGCCGGGCACATCAAACACCGAGAAACGAACTCTGCCACTTGCCTCTTCATACCTGGCCACCAAAAATGCAACTTAAGGGTATTATACATCTTGGTAGTACCAGGATGCATCGCATAAGTGGCCACATGCGCTTCCTCCAAAATCTCTCGTCTCAGATCATCAACATCTGGCACACACAACCTCTGACCCATCCAAAGAGTCCCGTCTCTCAACTCAAAATCAGTAGTTAACCCTGATCTCACTCTATCCATCAATCTCACTAACACTGGATCCTGAGCCTGGACTCTCCTGATCCTGTCCTGCAACATAGGCCTCAGCCTCAAGGTAGCAATCAAGGCTCCATCCTGAGCCAAATCCATCTGCACATTAAGCGCCTCAATCAAATCAAGTGGGCAATCTTCAATCAATCGAAATGACCGATATGAGATCTCCTACTCAACGCATCTGCCACCACATTGGCCTTCCCTGGATGATACTCAATCGTGCAGTCATAGTCCTTCAACAACTCAATCCATCTCCTCTGTCTCAAATTCAACTCTCGCTGACTCAACAGATATCTCAGACTCTCATGATCAGTGAAGATCTGGAACGTCTCCCCATACAAATAATGTATCTAGATATTCAAAGCAAACACCACTGCAGCCAACTCCAAATCATGCACTGGATAATTAACCTCGTGAGACCTCAACTGTTTCGAGGCATACGCTATAACTCTCCGTCGCCGCATCGTAACACCGCCTAATCCTCGCCACGAAGCATCACTAAATACCTCGAAACCTCAGGACTCGACGGCAAAGCTAACATCGGCGCCAGAGTCAATCGATGCCTAAGCTCCTCGACACTCGCCACCCATCCAAGGCCACATTTTTCTCGGTTTTATCAAAGGGCCGAGATCACCGAAAACCCTCGACAAACCTCCGTAATATCTCGCTAAACCGAGGAAACTCCTCAACTCTGACACGTTCCTCGGAATATCCCAACTCCTCACTGCCTCAATCTTGTGAGGATTCACCCAGATACCCTCCCCAGACACAATGTGACCCAAGAACACCACCTCATCCAGCCAAAATTTACATTTTGTGAATTTGGCATACAAATGCCTCTCCTCATGATCTGCAACACAATCCTCCGATGTTCGCATGCTCTCGCTTACTCCTCGAATACACTAAAATATCATCAATAAACACAATCACGAATCGATCCAGTAGGCTGAAAGACCTTATTCATCAAGGCCATCAAGGTCGCTTGGCATTAGTCAACCCAACGGCATCACTAAGAACTCGAAATGCGATACACGCTCCGAAGCACTCTTAGGCACATCGCCTCGCAATCCTCAATCGATAATACCACGACCTCAGTCCAATTTAGTAAACACCGAGCTCCTCAGAATCGGTCAAATAGATCATCGATCCTAGGCAGCGGATACTTATTCTTCACTGTCACCCGATTCAGCTGCCTATAGTCGATGCACAACCTCAAAGTCCTGTCCTTCTTCTTCACAAACAACACTGGAGCTCCCCAAGACGAAACACTCGGCCTAATGAACCCCTTATCCAACAACTCCTGCAACTGAGCCTTAAGCTCCCTTAGTTCCACCGGTGCCATCCTATATGGAGGTATAGATATAGGAGCGGTACCTGGAACGAGATCTATCTCAAACTCTGTCTCCCAATCCGGTGGCAAACCCGATAACTCATCGGGAACACATCCGAAAATTCCCTAATCACGGGAATATCCTGCAACCTCTCGCCAACCTCGAATCAACCACGTGAGCCGATAAGCCTCACATCCTCCTGCATCAACCTCGTGGCACTCGAAGGAAATCATCCTAGCTGGCATCGCCGACTAACACTCGAAAAACAAACTCTCTAGTCGACCAAGAGATTCTAACACAACCTCCGTGGTATAACAATCCATCACGACCTATCGCGAGTAGTTACCCATCACTAGAATCGATCAATCTCTTAAAGACAAAACTATCAAGTTCTGCACTCAACTCTCCGATCAATCACTATCGACACCCTTGCGCACCTCTCCCAAAATCGTCAGACTACCTGAGGTGTACTCACCTCTAACCCACACCGCAATCTCTCCCTATCACAATGCGCCTACATGCCACATACGGTGCAATGAAAGAATGAGTGGATCCAGATCCATCAATGCATAAACCTCACAAATGTAAATCGAAAGCATACCAAGAACAACATCCGGAGACTCGAGCCTCCCCGCCGAGTCATAGATAGACTCTAGCCTGGATCGCTGACGCACGCTCTGTCCCTCGACCTCACCACGGATCCTCACTCGCCTCGGCCTCTCCATCCAGATCCACCTCCACGGCTCACAGACCGAGGTAATCTCGCTGATCTACCACCATACGGACTGGGCCTCCACAAGAAAAGGACACTCTCGAGCCGATGGTCCATGGAACCACACTTGAGACACGCCCCAGAAACCTCCAAAGACTCCCAGCATGCCTCCTCTCACAATACTCACATAGCGGGATCGTCTGGCCTAAACCTCTAGCACCGCTACGGCCACCACTAGACTGAGCAAATCTGCCTCTCTGCCCAAAACCAGACTGTCGAGCTCCTCCAATGGACCAAGAGCTCGCTCGACGCTTCGAACCCTCTACTAGCACTGCCCTGACTATCACTGGGCCTCTTTCCCTAGACCCGATCCACCAGTCGACTCGCCTCGAATTGCTTCAATCCTCATGACCGCCGCCAACCAACAAAGGTGTCCATGTCCGATCGGGTCAATCTGGTACGGATCTCCATATTGAGTCCGCCCTCAAACCTCCGACACCTATCAGACTCAGAGGCAAGCAAAACAGACGCATATGTCGACAGCTCATTAAACCGAACCTCATAATCTGCCACTGACATCTGCCCCTGTCTCAACTCAAGAAACTCCTGCATCTTCATCTCTAAATAAACGTTGGGCATGAAGTTATCTCTGAATGCCAGCAGGAAATCATCCCAAGTCAACATGCAGGGCCTGGTGGAACTGCCCGGAACAGTCTTCCACCACTGATAAGCCAGACCCTGAAGCAAAGACACTGCATAATCGAACCTCTCCTCTGCGTCACAATCCATCTGTTCAGGACTCTCTCAGTCCTCTCTAACCAACCCTCATCCTCGGCGAGGTCGGTCTTGCCATAAGTCAACGACTCCACAGCAGCGATATCATACCTCCTCTCCCGTCTCACGGGAATTCTGAGAGGTAGCTCATCAGAATGAGGCACAGGGGACTCTCTACTAGCTCCCACGGATCCTAGGTCAGCTGGTTGATCCACTTGTTCTCCAAGAACGGATGACCTACAACAATAAGAATCTGATCAATTTCTGCTTTTCTCACTAAAATTTAAGCCTAAAATACACTATACCCAAAAGATGCCAAACCATGCTCTGATACCACCTAATGTAGCGCCCCCTTATCGTAGGGTACGCACCGGGACGCCCGTGGGTCGTTCCGACAAATATCCCACAACAAGGAAGTGCTACTAACGAAAACAATCACCAAACACTCGCATGGCATCAATATAATTAAACCGCATATGCAAAACACTAAAATTTAAAACCACAATAAACTTTCATTTCATAGCATCAATCCAAAATATAGACAAGTCTATCAGTCCCCTACAGGCTAAATACAATAATCCAAAAAGGGAATCTGATACAAACGTCTATATTAAGATCATCCCAAAAATCGCCCCAGCAGACCGACCTGTATGCCATCGCTTCACTTGATCACGCACTGGCACGGCAGGAAAATCTATCACGGGAGCTAGAATCCTACTGACGTTGTCCTGAAAAATATATATTGCAATGTTGGGTGAGTTTGCAAACTCAATGAGAAACCATCATCGATGGTTCACCCAACTCATGCATATACACATAATATATCACATAATACACTTTAACGCATTTTAGAACACTGTGCACAATTTACACATTTATACGATAACATAGCTCAAACATGTCACTTCACCATTGGCACATATCACACGCATTCTCAATTTCACTACACAGTCAGATGCACAAAGTATGCCAATTCTCATTTTATGTCATTGTTGTGACTGAGCGTTAACACCGTCCCGATTCGGGCACTTTTTACCATGATCACATTTTCGGTGAGTAGGAGAGCCCTCAGGGTATGCACTAATGCCCGCTCACATTAGGGATAGGAGAGCCCTCTGGGAATGCACTATTCCCTTTTTGGCCTTAGGCCCATTCACTGATAATCGAGCTTAAAGCTCGCTCACTAAATGCTTCATCCAACTGCTTAATTACCACTTATAATCATGCCTAGTATGCACTAACACTTGCATACACTACTACACATGTACATATATATCACTTCACTCGCTTGTCACAATCGAACACTTACTCATAATTACATACATCGATTCACATTTGTATCACTCACGTTGGCAACTAATCACATTCACAAAGACATATTAATACACAAAGATCGAGGAACCAACTAGGTTACTCACCAGTAACTCCGAAGCTCTCGCTCGAAGTCCCAAACCATATCCGTGAACTGTCGATCCAACGGTGCCTCTATAACAATTCAAACGAATTATCATCACTAGATGCTCAATCAATTGAATTCACTAATGCACATGTCTTAATTTGAAATTATATAATGCATGATCATGATTTTCCAGCGCTCTATCCCAAATCTGCTATCTCTCGCTTCATAACCAAAAATTCACTATTCACTAAGTCAATAGCATCGATCGATTTGTCAAATCCCTCATTTAAAACTCTAATTATACTCCCATTAGTCAAAACATAACTCTTAGGTTACATTTGAAACTATAATAGACTCTCTTTCGATAATTTCGATCCCTCTAACCAAAATTCAAGCTCTTAATCTCTACCACAATTGTAGACCTCTTTCTCTAGTTCATAAAGAATCCAGGATTACCTCAATTGGAGGTCTACACCAAAAGTTATGCCCTAAAAATCCAAATCAACCCATCTCAAAAATCTGTCCCTCGTCGCAACCTATAGCTCCTCGCCGTGGCGCACAAAGGGACGCTCATCGCGGCGTGGAACCGTTCGTCGCGGCGAACACCTCTCTTCTCCTCGCCGCGACGCCTACCACTTGACTCGCCGCGGCGTCTAAATCCGTTCGCTCACCGCGGCGTCTCATTCGGCTCGCCGCGGCGAGCACACCTTTTCTCGCCGCGGTGTGGCCCTTTTTCAGATGTGCGTCCCAACTTCTTCTTCTCTGATTCGTTTTTCTGCCATTTTCAACCATTCTCTCTCTATAAACCCTCATTAAACACACTCAACTACTCACATCTAACACATTAAACACCATAAATGCCATAAACAACCATAAATACAACATTAAACACAACAAACTTACCGAATCACATAATCGAACGGAACCCTAAAAATCTTCCGAAATTTCTCAATCCTCTAACAGCAACGATGAGCCTCCAACTCCAAGCTAGACATCAACAACTCAAATGATCCAGCAGATCTTTAGCCACAATAGAAGGGAAACCAACGAAAATCTCCAAGGGGGAAAGGGGAAGATCGAAGACGGTGAGCAAAAGGGGAAGAGGAAGAAAATTGCTTAACTCCCAAAATTCAAAACCTTATAACTATATATATAAAGGGTCAATTCAACCTAGAAATCATAGTCCTCAAGTTCATTTAGTCTCAGTCTCTAAATTTCACATGGCTCATCACAAAAATTCTCAAACTCACAGATCTAAATTTCTAAGCCATTTGCCACTCACTTTCGGAACCGGAATCTAAATCATCAGTGTCTAGGTCATTTTCCCGGTCCGGACACATAACGCTAAAAATTCCAGAAAAATTCCTATAATTCCTCAAAAATATAAAACACTCGATCCCAAACTCAAATCTAAATTTCCAATTCCACAAATTCAATTTTCACTCTAACTCAACTATTCTACTCAAATTATCCCTAATTTCACTTTAAATCAAATCTAACTCAACTATCTCAAAATTCACAATTCAACTCATAATCACAATTTAAATGCTGGAACCATCATGAATGCATGCCGCTATATGCGCATGTGCAATTTACTCAATTATCACTAATGCAGAGGCAAAAATGCACGTGTAGTTCAATTATGAATGCACCCCACTAACCTATCCAAATTACCGATATGACCTTCACATCGGTAACGGGATGTTACAATTCTCCCCTCCTAAATAAAAAATTTTTCCCGAAATTTCATACCTGACTGGTCGAACAGATGAGGGTACTGCCTCCTCATGTGCTCCTTAGTCTCCCAAGTTGCTTCCTCTGATGAGTGGTTCTTCTATAGGACTTTCACCAATGGAATCAGCCTGCTCCTTAATTGCTTGACCCGCGATCCGATAATCTGCACCAGCTCCTCAACATAACTCAGATCACTCACTATCTCAATCTCTTGAGCCGGAATCACATGAGTCGGGTCTGAGCGGTATCTCCGGAGCATACTCACATGAAACACATCATGCAACTGGGACATCTCACTAGGTAAAGCCAATCTATAGGCCAACGGTCCAATCCTCTCAGTAATCTCATGGGGACCGATATACCGAGGACTTAACTTGCCCTTACGGCCAAATCTCAGCACTCCTCTCCAAGGTGACACTCGGAGGAATACTCTGTCGCCTACACTGTACTCCATCTCATGTCGATGCCGATCCGCATAACTCTTCGTTCTATCCCGAGCCGCCTTGATGCGACTCAATCAATCTCACTTTATCCATCAGATCCGGATCACCGGGACCTCAAGCATCCTCACACCTCTTCATCCCAAAGAAAGAGGTGATCTACACGGTCTCCCATATAAGACCTCATACGATGCCATCCAATCTACCGCCTGCAATCGATTATTGTACGCAAACTCAACCAGAGCCAAGATCGATCCCAAGCACCTCGAACTCTAATACACAAGCTCTCAAAGATATCCTCAACAGCAGTCTTGATCGTCCTCTCACTCGCCCATCATGCGAGGATGAAACGTTGTACTAAAGTTCAATCTCGAACCCAAAGCTGACTGCAGACTCCTCCAGAACCTCGAAATAAATCTGGGATCCCTATCTGACACTATCGATAGGGATCCCAGATGACAATGTTAGTAATGAACATGTAGTATGCCAACTTTATTAGAATAGCCACATAGATGCTAAAAAGGCTTTGATAATTTGATATTTTTATTTCATTTATAATTATTAACTAAAATACATAAACAAAAAATTAATAATTTCGTTAAAGAACCAAAAACCCAATCTTCATATTTGTTTTCCAAATAATTAAGCCTCTTATGTGGACACAAATGTTAGAAGCCTAAGGAAAAATGGTAGATCATGTTGAATATATCAGGTCTAAACCTATACATTTGTTAAGGGTGTATCAAAATTGCTATCATGTTCCTTTTTGTCTTTGTATAGTGTTTTATCCAATAACCTTTGTTGCTCAATAATTCAAACAATGACAAAAGGTATGATTTTCCACCTAATATTTCACCAAATGTCTAAAATATCCCTTCTAATTATCTCTGGTATCGATTCACCCCCTAAAGGTTACAAAATTGTATAATTTACAACTTGAAACCTAACTTCATCAGGTTTCTGTTAAAAAGGAGTGATGATAATGTAGTATTGGCGATGTAGCATGTCAGTTATGCTAAAATAGCCATGCAAATGCTGGTGAGGATTTTCATCATTTTTCCTCCTTTCTCAACGATGATAAAAACCCCAAATTAAGTTTTAGGCTTCACCCAAAATATTTTATTCTTACCCAATTTGTATTTCACCCAAGATCTTATTGATTTTGAACCTTATTGTATGCATTATTTACAAATGAGATTGATAATTAAGAAATACGTATTCCTTCATCTTTGTTTTCCTTGTTACTCGATAGTGAAGAAAATTCCAAATTAAGATTTTATTGCCACATCCAAAAAATTTTGTGCCAACAGGAAAATAAATAAACTCAGTGAAGGTAAAATATCTACAAAGAAAAGATTACATCATAACAATTTTTTATTATATTTTAGAAGATTCAACATTTATAAGGAATGCAAACGTGGGAAATTCTACCTAAGATAGCTCTGATATAGCCATACTTGATGATGATTTTATTTCAGTTTTTCATATTCTAAAATGGGGACGAAATTTCATTTGACTTGACAATAAAGACATGCAATGATGTTCTTTTTGGTGCTACCTTTTATGTCTATATGATGAAAACTGGTAACCTTGTTTTCCTTTTGTTCTCATTGTCTTAAACTTTGAAGTGTAAAATCTAGAAAACTTTGAACTAAAAATTCATGTATAGTTTTAATATTATATTTCTAAACTTCATTATATGAGAAATTTATTTTTATTTAACACATAGCTATTTAAATTAGCATTAACTATATCTTTTGAGGTTTATACAAAATTTTAAAAGCAATGAAATTTATACATGTTTACATCTTGAAGTTTGAAAGGAGTTATATCATCTAATGGATAAATGAGACTCCTATTAATGTCATTTTATATTATAAAGCAAGTTGTTAAGGCTTTATGGTTTTGTTGTCTTCATAAAATCATAATTTTACAAATTTAAAATTTTAGATTAATGACTATGCACAATGTGTATGTTAATTAATCAGTATGCTAATATAATATGAAATCTTGCTTTAGTTTCCTTTCAGATAACTTATATATTATTTGGTTATTTTATTTATATAGTTTGATATTCTTTATATGATAGCTGAGCTTTAGTTTTGTTTATAATAAATCAATATTTTAGTTATGACATGAATGGTTATAATTTTACAAATGTATACTAAGCTTAAGTAAACAATTGTCATTTCTCGATGTTCCTTTCTTATTTTCCTATTTTTATCTTATATGGGTAATTAATCAAAATATACATGTCTTGATTTATGGTTGGCAAGTCTTATTAGGAGGCTTATAATCAGGATCACCTAAAGAATCTTGAAAGCAAATACAAAGATATTTTTATGTCAAAATATAACAAGCCAACTAAAAATATTTGAGGGAACCTAGTTACAGTAGGTAACCTGCACCAATGTCTCAATTATTTTTATTATCTAGCCATAGATAATGATAGCACTATATGTCATAGAAGACAAATCTATACTAGAATAACTTTGAGAAATTTTTCATTATATTATATAGTTAAATTGTCATAGTATTCCACCAAAATTTTATGGCAACATGATATATAAATTCATTTGGATGGTTCTCTTTATTCTTTATAGTGTTCATATTAGGGAAAAACTACTACTAACCATTCATTCTAAAATTATGATATAAAAATTGAGTTTAGAAAATTTTAAATGAAAATTTGTATACCTTGGTACTATATATAAGTAGCAAATCATCCGACATTTATGGATTAAAGAACGCCATTTTTCCTAACACCCCACATATAGAAGTATTATAGCATGTCTAGGGTATATTAAGAAGTGAACATAATGAATTAATTATATCTTAGTATAGTAAGAGATATAATGGTACTTAATGTAAAAGATAAGGGTAAATGGATAATTTGTTCGCTTCAGCATGGACATACATACTTAGATATGAAATATGTATAGAAATTTTTTATATGTTTGCTTGGATTTACGAATGTTATGTGAGAAGAATTGATAAAAGAAGTATTCCATAAGTAAATGAGATATTTTTTTGTTAAATTAGATGTATTTTTGTGTTACTCATGCATGACAATACTGAAGTTAGCTGATTTAGGATGTGTACCTCGCTGAATGGATAGGTTCCACTTAATAGATTTATGTAATTTGGCCATATTTTGGCCTATATACCTCTAAATTGGATAATTTTAATTAGAGATTAAATTAGAGACATAGGTATAAAACTTTCAAGAATGAACTGATATCTGATTCTGCCTCTAAGAGTTTTGAATTTTTTTTTGAAGTTCACTTCTGGCTATTGTCCTTGTTTTCAAACAACCTGTAGTTTTTGGGGTATAACTCCCGATCTAATTAACCAAATTATAAGAAATTTATTACATTATAAAATTAAGACAAAAGGGAATGAAATTAATTTATAATATTGTAGGCCAATGAGGGAAGTAAAGGAAGAAGAATGACTAATATGCAATTTCTCTAAAGTTAACACATGGACCAATTGGATAAGGCATGCGTGACAAATAATAATAAAGCATATGTATCCAATAGGAATTAAGCATATATGTGAGTCTTGAAGGTTTTGGAATGGGGATGTGGAGAGGGGATAAGCACGACATTTTGGGGGTTCTAAGTTCAAAATTTTCTCCTCTCCGTTTCACCTTCTTCATCCCACCATTTTTCATGTAAGAAATCAAGCCAATCTTAGGTGGAAATCAAGGTAAAAGTTAGGGATTTCCTCTTCACCTTTTTCTCTTCTTAATTTTCTTATGAATGAAATTACAAGGTTGGAAGTGGGATTAAGAGGTATATTTTTGGTGTTTCTAGTTGGTGTGTTAAGCAAAGACAAAAAGGAAGGGAAGGAAAGGCAAAAGAAGACCTACTTTATCAATTATGAGGTTTGGGACTTCACTTAGTTGATTTTTATATTTCTGTATGATTGAATGGATATAAAGATCCATTTGGATGTGTAATTATTTCTGGGATGTTACTTTGGTGTTATTTTGGTGTTACTTTGCATAAACTTAGTTGTATATGACAAGAGAGTATCGTCTAATGGAATTCTGTCTATGGTTTGTTTGAGTCAGTCACAATGTTTGAGTGTGATTTAAGTTGCATATGAAACCTAAGACATAGAGCTAAATATCTATAAAAGGTACTCTGACTTAATTCTTACTCTATGACCTTAGAAATTGAGATCGAAAAAGGTGACATGATGCTACCCCTATTTTGGAGCAACTTATGATATTTTGCCTATATCTCATCATTTAGAACTCTAAATGGTCTGATTGTTAGTGCTATAAAAATTATAGACATAGAGTAAAACATGTCTAGAAGACCTCGAAACCCAATTCTGACATTTTCTATATGGATATTAAGGAACAAGTAGTGGTATGAATGGAGAGAGTGTCTATCAAGACCGTGGCATTATTTTTGTTTACAATTTCTATCGCATCTTATCTGAACCTTTATAAATGTGCTAGAAATAAATGAAATAGGACTTACCAATATGTGAATTAGGTGGTTGAATATTAGAATTTAAGATTGAGCATAATGTATTCCAAAGAAAACTGATATGTACATAACGATTTGTTTGCATATGTATTGCTCATATGTCTATAGTATGATTATATAGGTTTGATTTTGACACCCTTCTAATGGCGATTAGTTATGAATTACGTATAGATTTTATGACTTGAAATGTATATCATATGATTTGTTAATATATAAATTGTGAAATTTGCAAATGGTTAATGGAAATGTTATAATGCCTACTCTATTGTCTTGGTTGTGGATAGACAGGCATGACTGTAGGGTTATAGTTTAGCTACTATAATTTGACACCACTGGTGTCCATATTTTGATACCTTTGGATATCCATAGTTTGATATCTTCAGGCATCCGCAGTTTGATACCTTTGGGTATCCATAGTTTGATATCTTCATACACCAAAGCACCTGTTATCCACACCTATAAAAAATGTTCAGGCCTAACACAAAAAATAAAGTAAAGAGATATAAATAAGAAATACAGTATGGCAACATAAATAATCAGTATATGAATGAGTATTTACATTTGTATTGATAATTTGTATCATTAGGTGTTAAATATCAATGTTTTAGTTTCGAAGGTGAATTTATGGTATATCAAAAAAATATTGAAGCATGTTTACATTATTTATTTGATTAAGTATTCCATCATTATTTATATTTGTGCGATTTTCATAAATATATGTGCTTTGCAGAGGACTGCTGTGAGTGGTCATCCAAACTAAGTGTTTCCCCATTAAGCTTTCAAGCATAACATGGGTATTAATCCGTGTAAGTCCAAGTCATAGGAGTGAAGTACAAGGAACAAGGCTAATAGATAAAGAAAAAAGCACTTTTGGAAGGCATTTTTAGTTAAAGATTATTGTACATATAATGGTTAAAGGAAATTGTATGTTTTCTTTTGGATTACCATGTAAACGTATAAATGTTTTACTACTATTAAATGATAATGTTAAACATTAGGGAGTTTTGTAATGTGTATATGTATAGCATTGAATAGAATTGTATATCTTGAATATGTGTATAGGAATTTGGTGTCATATGTGTGGATGGTTATAGGTTCCATATGGTATCAAAGCATTGTTTAGACAGTTCTGACTAATAAAAGTCTAGCAATGTGTGATATGGTTTGGTTTTAGTGCTGGCCTAATATAGGTATCCCTGTTTTCATTAGGGAGTTTTGTAATGTGTATGTGTATAGCATTGAATAGAATTGTATATCTTAAATGTGTGTATAAGAATTTGGTGTCATATGTGTGGATGGTTATAGGTTCCATATAGGGGTGTTACATTTTGTGGTATCAAAGCATTGTTTAGACGATTCTGACTAATAAAAGTCTAGCAATGTGTGATATGGTTTGATTTTAGTGTTGGCCTAATATAGGTATCCTGTTTTCATATAAATAGTAAAGATGGAAAGACCTCGTGAAACTAAGGAGGAGTCAAATGATGGTGTGGTAGGGAGAGACCAATCAATTTTAGGTCTTCCTAAGCCTCCAAAGAGTATGCGATAGAAAGTTATAGGTAGATCGACTAGCCTATGATATGCGTGTGATTAGTCCATTGGGCCATAGTGTATATGTGATAAAGTGTTTAGAGATTGCCCTATTTTTGCAACATCCCACTGTCAAAGAGTAATACCCAAACACCCAAGGACATTCAAGTACATATCCTATGATAATGGCATATTAGAGTGAACATAAATCCAACTTAACATGGCATTATCTAATATAATTTAAAAGTCATCAAATTAAAACCATTCCTTGCATTCATTATCAAAAACTCACATTGTATTCATTGAACAAAACTTCCACTGTAACCATTAATAAATATTTACAAAACCTTATGCAAGTTCTAGGAAGACTACAAAACATAAGCTACAACTCTGAGCCATAACTTAATCCAAAAGGTTCCTTTAATCCAGTCTAAGGAACAAGGTCTCCTATCTTGTACCTGAAAAGCCATGTGCAATTTTTATGAGTTTTGCGAACTCAATGAGTAAAACATCATTGATGATTTCACCCAGGTCAATCACTTAAGATCACATAATTCACATATAATCATTCAGATCTTGTATAATCCAAATACACACATTACTAAGACAAATCTTGATATCATTGCGAATCAGAACATATATATATCAATACAGATGCATAGGAGACTCCACATTCATTATTATTGTTGTGAATTATTATTGTTATGACCGAGTGCCTCTCACATACGGATACAAATATTGGCCCATTGGGCTCAATCAGAAACATATATCAGGGAGCAAAGCTCTATGTGCAAACAAAAATCACTGAGCAAAGCCCTACGTGCAGAAATTTGACCTCAAAGCTCTATCAAACTGGCTACTATATTCACAACACCTTTATCTGAGCATACATTTTATTGAATTCATAAATTATAGAATTTACCATGTATAACAATCACAAATGATGCATAATCAGAATCTCATAATCTTCAGACCTAAGCCCGACATTTAACTTTTATTGAGAATTCAAATATCATATAAAGCTTCGCAACAATTCATAACACTTCCAACAAAATTCAGAACAAAATCAATACCTATCAAATTCAGTTAGTCATTCTCATTCAAATATAAGTAGCACTTCTAATGATATTCATATGTGTCGAACGCCTCAGACAATTATTGTTTAGAATTTAGTACAAATTCATCAATATCAAATTCAATTTAGTAATAAGCAAAATAAATCAAGGTGAGACTATCTTAGGTTACTCAAAGTACAATCCAATATGTTATTGCCTAGATGGTCTAGCAATGTGTGAGGTGTCCAATGTATCATACAAAACACATTTACATAAATATCACAATTTTGCACAAATGTATAAGTCTTTCTTTATGCACATCAATGTATAGACAATATGCATAATGCATGTTCAATGACAATTATGGGTATCTTATCGAGATTTTGTCACCATATCATTCAGATAGCAAAACACTCATTAATATAATTTGTACTTAGGAAAATAATGTGAAACTAATTTCATAACCCAATTGATCATTTTAGATTTTTTCTCATAATATACTTTCAGATCAACTTTAAATAATTATTTTGATAACGTAAATGACAAAATTAGGAAACACTTTCTTTTAGAAAGTTGTTCTACAATGTCTTAAGTTTCTCATGATACAAAGGTCGTACAATTTAATTCATTATTTTATAAGTTATGCTCAAAATACCATAGACTATGTACATTTGACATTTTGGCTAATGCAAGATCATACATTCAAGTTGTACACCTTATATCTCTCAATTCCAATATTCAAAAATTATAAACTTTATACCAATCAAAAGCTATGCGAATAAGCTATAACTTCTGTGAAGACACATTTATCTGATTCTGCCCATATCAATACTTCAATAACAACAGGACCTAATTTCTATCCCTAGTAGTGCTACTGCCTAAGCCAAGACTTACTTTCAAGCTAAATTTTAAGACCCTTAAAGACAAAATTCAAATTCAATTTCTTCTTAAAATTTGTATCCAAATGTCTCTAGTTAAATTTAAAACATGAATCATTTCATTTGGAAATTTATAGATCAAAATATAACCAAAATATCGAAGCATGTTTAGTAAAAACATTCCAGTTATCAAATTCCAGCACACCTCAACATTCCTAACACCCCCTTTCGGGATAACTTTTCATGATCATTATTACAAGGAAAATGGTGTATTTCAACAACAATTTATTCTAGACAATTGTTCCACTATGTTTTTAGTTTCTAATAACACTAGAATTTTACAATTTAACTCAATATACTGAAAGTTATATCTAAAAGAGTTCAAACTATTTTTAAAATGTAGTAGAACTCCTAACTCTACTTCCAGCTAGATTTTGAAATGCTTAAAGATAGAATTAACATTCGACTTCTTCAAAAAAAGTTGTAGAAATATGTCTCTAATTTATTTTGAACTAATAATCAACTTATTTGGAAATATATAGTTCAAGATATAATCAAAATACCAAAGTCTATTCAATGAAAATTCTCCAGTTCATAACATTCCAGCATACATCTTCACCAATATCTCAAATGTCATTCCAATTCAGGCATAATTCTCACACTACTAAACATATCATAAAGATCATATTTTCACTTACTTTTTATTCTTTCAATTCAGCTCAAACTTCAGATTATATCAAGTCTCCATTCAAACAAAATTCATCATAAACTTATGATGAAAATAGGTTGATTTTAGACAGCAAGATGAAGGTAACTTTCAGCTAGTTTTCTTGGCTATTTTATGTAAAATAAAAATATAGTTTTGGTGTAGCAATTTGGATATGGTTTAGTCAAATTACAAATGAGATATTTGGAGCATATTCAGTGGAGAAAGGTGAGAGAAATAGCGGAAACATTACTATTGGAATTTGCTCCATCAATATGCTAGGTGTCAACTTTGCAACACAACATTTGTCCTAAGGCATGTCTTACATTTGCCTAATCAAGATGTTGTCACTAATCCACTCTAGATGCTGCCATATGCCTCCAATTAATCAGTCCATATGACTCTGAATTATTGGTTGACTTGTCACACAATAATTGATCCATTCGTCACTTAATTACTAGTCCATTTATCACCAATTAACTATGCCAAATGTCACTCAATCTTAGGCTTAATCATCCAAATTTTTCATGCATCAATTTATCCTACCATTTGGCATTTGTCCTAGCCCAATTGTACCTCAAATTCACTAAAAATTTTGAGATAATGCTAATGGTCTCCAAATAAATTTTTAACACAAATAACTCACAATTCATATTTTAATCGCATTTATAAATCAGTTACACCGGGAAAATGTCAATGAATGCATGTATAATCATATTTATGTGCAAAAATGTGCATGTCATATTTAACTAAAACATGATGTGCATTTCCTAATTTCTCAATACTTTCTCATAAATTACAATTCTAGCCTTAACATGGGTAACGGTATGTTACAATTTTAGTCCATAGGAATTAGTTTGCAACTAATCTGATAGAGTTACTCGTCCATGAATTTGAATTGATCTTAGGAATGAATTGGTTGTCTAAACACCAAGCTATAGTTGATTGTGGGTTGAAAATAATTGTGCTCAAAGAGTTTGATGGTTTAGAAACAGTGGTACATGGTATTATGTCTAATCATTTGACTAATGTAATATCACCCATCCTAATAAGATGAACGCTTAGAAAAGGTTGTGAGGCGTATTTGGATTTAATACTTGATTCAAAAAGGGAGAAGGTGAACTTACAAGATATATTGGTAGTAAATGAGTTTCCTGACATGTTCCCATAAGAGTTACCGGTTTGCCACCCAAGAGGGAGGTAGAATTATCTATAGAGATTGTATTTTGTACTCCTCCTATTTCAAACGAACCTTATATAATGGCTCCTACAGAGTTGAAGATTAAGTTACAAGAGTTTTTATACAAGGGTTTTATTTAGCCCAGTGTGTCATTATGGGGATACAAGTATGAATTTCGAGGAAAAAAAATTTAAGGGGGAGAGAAATGTAATGCTCCAACATATACCTTGGAAGTGTTATAGCATGTCTATGGTATATTAAGAAGTGAACAAAATGAATTAATTACATCTAAGTATAGTAAGAGATATAATGCTACTTAATGTAAAAGACAAGGGTAAATGGATAATTTATTCGCTTTAGCATGGGCATAAATACTTAGACGTGAAATATGTATGGAAATTTTTCATATATTTGCTTGGATTTATGAATGTGATGTGAGGAGAATTGATAAAAGAAGTATTGCACAAGCAAATGGGATGTTTTTGGTTAAATTAGAAGCAAAAGTTACTCTTACATGATAAGATCGGAGTTAGTTGATTTGGGATGCGCACCTCACTGAATGGATAGGTTCCAATGAACAAATTTCTATAATTTGGTCATATCTTGGTCCATAGACCTATAAATTGGATATTAAATAAGAGACATAGGTCTAAAAATTTCATCAAAGAAATGAAATTTGATTATGTTTCTAAGAGTTTTGAATTCTATTTTGGAGTTGACTTTTGACTATTGTCCTTGTTTTAAAACAGCCTGTAGTTTTTGGGGTACAACTCCCAATACAATTAACCAAATTGCATGAAATTTATTGCACTAGAAAAGTAAGACATAGAGAAATGAAATCAATTTATAAGAATGTTGGCCAATGAGGGAAGTAAAGGAAAAAGAAGGACCAATATGCAATTTTTCTAAAGTTAACACATGAACCAATTGGATTAAGGCATATGTGACCAATAATAATAAAGCATGTGTGTCCAATAGGAATTAAGCATATATATGAGTCTTTAAATTCTAGATTGGTGATATGGAAAGGGGAGATGCACCAAATTTTGGGGGTTCTAAGTTCAGAGTTGTCTCCTCTCTGTTTCACCTTATTCATCCCATCATTTTTCTTGTAAGAAATCAAGCCAATCTTAGGTGGAAATCAAGGTAAAAGTTAGGGATTTTCTCTTCACCTTTATCTCTTCTTACTTTTCTTATGAAGGAATGAAATTATAAGGTTGGAAGTGGGATTAAGAGGTATATTTTTGGTGTTTTTAGTTGGTGAGTCAAGCAAAGCCAAAGAGGAAGGGAAGGAAAGGCAATAGAATACCTATTTTGTCAATTTTGAGATTTGGGACTTCACTTAGTTGATTTATATATTTTTGTATGATCAAATGGATATAAAGATCCATTTGGATGTGTAATTGTTACTGGGATGTTGCTTTGGTGTTATTTTGGTGTTACTTTGCAGAACTTGGTTGTATATGACAAGAGAGTATCATGTTGTGGAATTACATCTGGTGTTTGTTTGAGTCAGTCACATTGTTTGAATCATAAATCAGCCTAAAGACCTCCAAATTGTGTTATTTTAGTTGCATATGAAACCTAAGACATAGTGATAAATATCTCTAGAAGAGACTCTAACTCAATTATGGCTTTATGACCTTGAAAATTGAGATCAAAAAGGTGATTGATGTTACCCCTATTTTAGATCAGCTTATGATATTTTGCCTATATCTCATGATTTAGAAGTCCAAATGGTATGATTGTTAGTGCTATAGAAACTATAGACATAGAGAAAAACATGTCTAGAAGATCTCAAAACCCAATTCTGGTTTTTTATTTATGCATATTAAGGAACAAGTAGTGGTATGAATGGAGAGAGTGTTTGTTAAGACCGTGGCATTGTTTTTGTTTCCAATTTCTACCGCATTTTATCTTAATCTTTATGAATGTGTATGAATATTTTCAAAAACCTAGAAATAAATGAAATAGGACTTACCATATGTGAATTGGGTTATTGAACATTGGAATTTAAGATTGAGCATAACACATTCCAATTAAAACTTACATGTACATAAATGATTTGTTTGCATATGTATTGCTCATATGTGTATAGTATGATTATACAAGTTTGATTTTCACACCCTTCTAATGGTGATTAGTTATGACTTGCATATAGATTTTATGACTTGAAATGTATATCATATGATTTGTTAATATATGAATTGTGAAACTTGCAAATAGGTAAAGAAATGTTATAGTGTCTGCTCTATTATCTTGGTTGTGGATAGACTGGCATGCCTATAGGGTTACAGTGCAACTTCTACAGTTTGACACCACCGGTGTCCACAGTTCGATACCTTCAGGTATACACAGTTTGATACCTTTGAGTATCCACAGTTTGACATCTTTAGGTATTCACAGTTTGATACCTTTAGGTGTCCACAGTTTGATATCTTCGGATATCCATAGCACTTATTATCCACACCTACAGAAAATGGCCTAACACAGAAAGTAAAGTAAAGAGATATAAATAAGAAATACAGTATGACAATATAAATAATATGTATATGAATGAACATTTGCATTTGTATTGATAATTTGTATGACTGGGTGTTGAATATCAATGTTTGAGTTTTGAAGGTGAATTTATGGTATATGAAAAAAAATTGAAGCATGTTTGCATTATTTATTTGATTAAGTATGCATCATTATTTATATTTGTGCGATGTTCATGAATATATGTGATTGGCGAATTACTGCTATGAGTGGTCATCCAAACTAAATGTTTCCCCACTAAGCTTTCAAGCTTAGCACAAGTGTTATTTCATGTAGGTCCAAGTCATAGGAGTGAGGTACATGGAACATCTACAATGAACAAGGTCAATAGATAGAGAAAAAAGTACTTTTGGAAGGCGTTTTTAGTTAAAGATGATTGTACATGTTGTAGCACCCCACTCTTGCAAGACACATACCTGACATCCTCAGTGATGTTTGAAAACTTGCCCTGCGAGGGTGACATACTAGCACAGTCATTACAAATTTTTTTACAACAAATGTGTGCAGAAATAAACAAGTGGAGCGGTCCCACTTATTTAAAAACATTTTCAATTGCAGCAATACAATCATCAAAATTTCAATAGCCATTTGGACCCATTACAAATACAAAAATACCTATAGTCATAATTTCATTACATTGCAAAATCATTTACAAACATTTCCAATTTGTGGAAGACTTAATTACAAACAGAAATATTCAAATACACAAGTTAAAACAATTATGGAAGACTTAATTCGATACAAAAATGAGAAAATACAAATACAAACGTGAACTGATCCCGAACTCTATCACTTACTTGAATATAGTGGGTGTACTCCCGTTTGCCTAATGGGGTAACTCTTCTGAGCCTGAAAAATATTGCAAATTTTGGGTGAGTTTTGCAAACTCAGTAAGTGACCATCTTCAATGGGCCACTCAATCAGATGACACATATCATCACTTATAAACACATAATTCACATCTTTTCATTTACAATCATTCGAACACTTATCACATTCAAAAATTAATCAAGCTATTTAAATCATACATATCATATGCATATGCAATGCTTATGAGACTCATTTTCAATTTGTTACTTTGTTGTGATCGAGTGCTTTTAACTGTCCCCTATTCATTGTAGATATCGGGCTCATTAATAATTGTCTTGTATCTGTTGGGGATACTAGGATCATTTTACACAGTGAGATTTTGGCTATTAATCACTTTCTTAGCTTTTAAGCTCTTGTTTACATTCTGAGCTTTAAGTTTTTTTCAGTGGCTACCTAGTTACAACTGCCTTTATATTTCATACATTCATGTAATGAATGCATCAATCATATATAATCAATTAGTCACTTTCACATGTCATCGAACCTTATTCTGGCATTCAACATTTGCATTAAGAATCACTTTTTCATTTATATGCATATTCACATTTACAACGCATTCATCATCAAACCATGGTCCGACATTTAACAATCAAGTTTTGTACACTTATTCCATCCAATTGACATACAAAGAGCACTTTAATAATCACATTCATATATCCAGAATCAACACAATTAAATCACATTCATAATCACTCAATAAGACCATCTAGGTCGACTCACAGTATGCTCCAAATTAGCATTTGCTTCCAAGGTTTAGAAATGTCTAGATGATGGTGCTCTATGTGTTCCTCTATATCATGCAAAACATACTCATATCACAATTTTGCACAATTGTATAAGTGTTTATTGATGCACACATATGTATATTAAATATGTACAATGCATGTTTAATGGCATTCCTAAGTACGTATCCTTAATAAATATCTCATAACCAATTATCAAGATCTTTTGAATCATTCCTTAACACCTAGAACACTCTTCTTACGTTAATAACTCAATCCTACTTCAATTAGGACGTTAATATCATTAATAAGCCTAAACATCTCATTGGACAACTTTGATAAGTCAATCATTTATAAACAAACATCTCTTGGAACAAAAAGCATAACTTTTGTTGTAGATGTCAAATTAATGTTATCTTAAGACGGATTCGAAGAGGACTTCTAGATCTACAACTTTTATGAAGACTCTAAAAAGAGACTTTTCCATTTTGGGGGTCAAAACACACAGGCCGTGTGGACCCACATTGGCAGCCTGTGTTTCTTATAAGTCTAGTGGTGTTTTTACATTAGGAACACACAGTTAGTGTCAATTTACATGGCTTGACTATGTATCCTTCAGGTTTGGCTCAATTTCCCTTCTCCAAGACATCTCCAATGGATACTACACCCATTCTAACATCACTTTCCCTTATAATCTTCCCAAATTCACCTCTTTTAATACAATATCACTCCATAACAATTCAAACACCAATTAGATTTCATTCACTATCAAATCTCAACTCATTTGATTCATCATCTCAAGTGGATAACTTCTTCAAATATACCTATTTCAACTCAACATCATCCATACACATTTCATATTCCCCACTTCATCATAAACACTCAAAATATAACACATTCTTATACACTCAAAACAAAACATAACATATACATTCACCTAACAATGTATTGTACCCAGTTCTCAATTTTATGTCAAATTTTGGGACTCTTAAAGACAGAATTTAAATTCTATGTATTTACAAAAAAATTAGTCCTATGTCTCTAGTTTAATCCAAATTAAGAATGATCTCATTTGGATAACTAGAGAAAAAGTTATGGCTAAAATACTGAAGCATACTCAGTGAACATTATCCAGATCAACTACCAATTTTGTTTCCAAATCTTTCCCTAACACAACTCATACAAAGATCACCCTTTTCTACTCCCCTTCCTCCCTATTCTCATTTCTACACTCATCCATAAACAACTACTAATCCATTATTTAGCATATATATGAAACAAAACATCAATATATACATATACATGTTCATTTCTTCACCAACATTCTACCTTATACAAAATTCCTTGTCATGATCATTCAACCTCTAAAACATTTCTATAAACCATTACTCATCAATAAAAGCAAGAAATTTACACACTCTTCACCATTCACGACACCCACATACTCAAACACTATTTCATGCCATTAACCTCTTACTATCATCACAAATGCTTCATTTAACCAAACCCATAAAACTAAAACATGACTTACTTAATTTAGCTACCAAATCTTCAAACTCTTCAAGAAAATAAAAAATCCCTAACTTCACCAACAACCCACCATCATCATCATCTTGAGGTTGCGAGGTTTGGGTTTTTAGTTAGAATGAAAGAGAAAGCAAGGTGAAAGAGTAACATGAAAGATGAGAGGGTTGGGTTTAATGTGAATGGAGATTTGAAGAATTAAAACTCATGAAGAAGAGAAGAGAAGCTACGAAAATGAAGGAGAGAAGAAAATAACCAAAACAAAACACTAATACCCCTTTTTAGAGAGAAGCATCGTGAAAGACAACAGGGCGGTCTTTTAATTAAAACTTATAATTTAAGACATGGTTGGGCAAGTGACACTTGTCACTTACTACATGTCCCATTTCTAAAGCATTAAATTGGGTTCTTTCATTTAACCAGTCCCATCAGTTTCAGTTTCTACTCCAACAGTCCCCCAACTTTCAATGACACTTGTTAATAAATCCTAAAGTCATTTATCAAAATTTTCATTGCCATTGGACAGTGATTTTTACTATCATTTAACAATTATTTTGCCACTTGGCAATTTTCCTAGTTCAAAAATTACCCATTTTCAGAAATTTTTCCTAATATTTTCACCAAAAATTCTAAATCAGAATATACATTCCCCAAATCAATTTTCAACATATAAAAACCACATTTTTCAATATACTCACATTTATAAACAATTATACTTGAAAATTGTCAATAAATGCATGTACAATTATTTTTATGTGCAAAGATTCAATATTCACGTTTATATGCATATCATGTAATGCATGAGCATGAAATGTGTTTTCAAATTTCTCAGTAATCTCTCACATTTACTATTTTAGCCTTAACATGGGTAACGGGATGTTATGCATGTAATGGTTAAAGGAAATTTTATGTTTTCTTTTGGATTACTATATAAATGTAAAAATGTTTTACTACTGTTAAATGACAATGTTAAGAATTAGGGAGTTTTGTAATGTGTATATGTACAACATTAATTAGAATTATATTCCTTGAATGCATGGACAGGAATTTGGTTGCCATTTCCCCAAGTCTTATTATGTTCAAGAATGTAAAGTAGGATATGATAAATGATAAGATGAATTCACATTTTTTTCAAATGGTAATTTCAAATCAAAAGGCTTGATAAATGGAAGAATGTTAAGAAACTCCATTCACCAAGGGAAAAGGAATATGCCTTTCAATTATGACTAGAATCATGCAAGGGTATGAATGAAGCCTTTAAAACTTATAGAAAGGGAACTAGAAAAAATTAACGATGATGGAACTTAGTTTGCCCACATACTTCTATCAATGAGTATTAATATAATCATAATAGCAATGAATGATAGTATATGTGTTTTATTTCTTTCATACAATTAGCACAACAATAATTCAACTTGTACATAAGCATATTGATGTACAATATCTCTTCTAAATTAACTTCACTATCCTTTCATAGCCCTTTTTTAAAATCAATAAGAAGGTGATCCTTTAATGATGCAGGTTCTGATAAACCATTTGTATATCCCATGAAGTTTTCTCAACTTTAAGGAGGAAAAATAGCATGGAATACATCCACAATAAATCTACACACAAAGGGTTGCATAAAATCAAATAAGACATTATTCCTAATTGGAAACTAATTAATAATCATTTACTAAAATTAATGGCAGCGTAAGATATCATAATCCTAACAAAATTTGAATTTTATTAGTATAAAGGAATTAGATTGGAAACTTAATATAAGTTTATATTAAAATAAATGATGTCCCACTACATGCATCTAACCCCAAACTCATAGCTTCTGAAGTTATTCTTCTGTTATAGAATGAAAGCTAGATAGTTGCGATATTCTATTTCATTAGAGACTATGACATCCAATTGCTTTTCGTTTTTTCCCTCCCCTTGTTAACTTCCTCAATAATACGGAAAAAAAAAAAAGATTTATCAAAACTATAAGGCTACCAATAGTGGAATTGTCATAGAGATTTTGGACAATTTTTTCCTTTCCCATAAAGTTGGATAACTATTAATTGCATTTTTTTGGTTTTTCAAAATCTTATCGATTAAGTTACATAATTTGATCCAAATAAAGAAAATAAAGTGGCCCAACAAATGATCTAAATCAATGGGTAAAGTCCATGTGAAAAATAAATCTCAATTAGTATGGACCGGACCCATATCGACCTTATAATGAGGAAGCCTGATATAGAAGCCATATATATATAAAAAGGTTAAAGTTTCCTACAATTGCTCATATATATCAATCGTAAGCATAAGGATTCTTTAACCCATTAAGAGAGCTTATGTTTTAAGAAAACTATAAAAAGACCTTACCCACGTCCCGGAGAGGAGTTCCCGAGAAGGTGGCGGTGGATTTGCACTTGTTTAAGCTTTAGAAAGCTCTTTTGAAGTTACAAAGACTGAAATCAGGTATTTCCTCATTTCTTCATTTTTTCCCTTTCATATTTGATTCGGGATACATAACTAAGGTATTATTACGTATTACACATGGTATCAGAGCGATGACGTGATCGGGTAATTAAAAACGAAGATTGTTTTGGTTTTCTCTCCATAAGGTTTTCATATATTTAACATTTGTTTCTCAATTTTTTCTGGACTTTTATTGCATAAAAGTAGTATACATGTGTGTAGCCTTAAGAAACGAGATGAAAACAAGCTCGGGATAGTGAAAAATTGACCCAAAACTTGTCAAAAATTATGGGCAAGACTCACTATCGGTGATATATGCACCAGAAGGTAAGGCACACCTCGTCAGAAAAAAGCAATTTTTGAGGAGTTTTAGGTCAATTTTTCGCTCTCCTGACAGGACAAGTCGAGCGTATGTGTCACATGTGTCAGACATGTAGCGCAATACTAGCTGGGCATGCGCCCTCCGCGACACTCTCAGTTAACGTCAGCGTTGACGCATTGGCTAACGTCAACTGTACAGATTGCTGCAGTGTTTTTTAAAAAACACACAAAATTTGTAGATTTCTCGTAAGGGTACCCTAGGTATTTTGGGGCATTTTTTGGGTCCAAGAATTTAAAAGGTAAGTTTTTTTATTTTCTAGATTTATTACATTAGTAATAAGTTAAAGTTTAACTAAAAAAAGGAATTAAGGTATTCTGAATCTAATTTTGAGTAAAGTTTCATGTTTCGGACATCCTATGAGGGAGACACATGAGGTACTCATGCCATGAGTTTCATGTTTAGTGTTCGGGATCACATGATAGTTACTCAAAAAACGAATTGAGACATGAAGCCATTTTTTAGTGAATTTTAGTGCAACGAACTTTCCATAAGAGATATATGAAGTTCTCATGTTTTAGGTGGTCAGTTTGGTGTTTGATGATACACGATAGTCACTCTACTGAGATTCTTCTTTTATGAAAGTCTCAAATGAAGTTTTCAGAGAATGTCTTCAGCACGAGTATGTGACAATAAGACTGTGTATTTGGTTTTTTACATTTATTGATGTCACATTGTCACATAATATATGCCCATAAAGAAAGTGATGATAACATAAAGATGTATCCCTTGTGTTTGTAGACTTTTTGAGTACTAATGAGGATGTAGTCACCAAAGTGGCCTTTCAAGTTAGTATTTTGAATTGTTCTGCTTGCATGTTGGGGGATGTCTTTGATTTTATGTTTGGTTATTCTACCCAAAGGTGTTGGCCTTACATAACATTGTGAGATGTGCATAAAGGCATTAGATGGAGGAAAGTTATTGCTCAAGTGATCTATTTGCCTAAAGGTGGTAGTATCATAAGAGTTGATAGTTTGTACTTTAATCGCTTTTATGTGGAGGTCTAATTGCATATATTATGTATTCAGTCCAAAGGTGTTTCATAATATGTGTGATAGGATTTTCAATAAAGATACTTTTCAATGGCTTTAAGTATCGTTGTTGTCCTACATTTGAGCTTATCGAAACATTTTTTTGTATTAACCTTTTTGGTCAACAAAATCAGTTTCACCATTAAAACCTTGATCGGTTTCAATACAAAGAAGTGGACGGAGGATGTATTGAATGCTATGGACATAGTTGAGGTTGATATAGCCATACAGAAGGATAGGTCATCTCTACCTACATCCATAAGCTCGAGAGTTCATAAAGTAGCCTATGAAACCTGGGATAAATCTAACATATTATATCTTATAACCATTAAGAGATCCAGACCTAACCATCTGCTAAGTAGACTTCTGAATATAGACATAGGGAAGGAGTTTCTTAATAATGTCTCTTAGAGGTACACAGTCTCACCTAATGTTGAGACAAGTACCTTAATGAAAGAATTATTCAACATGAGATATACAGGAGAAGGGGGAGTAATGGAGTAGATAGCGAGAATGATTCATCTTAACAATAGATTGACGATGTTGAATATTCCTCTTCCTGATGTCTTCATCATTCACCAGACTCTGAATACACTCCCTCCAAAGTTTAGTAATCTAGTGATGACATATTACTCACTGGATGAGGAATGGATTTCAATTCCTTGATAGCCCATTGTGTTTCTAAGGAGGAGAAACTCAAGTTTGCTACCCCTACAGCCCTCGAAGTAACTATAAGGAAGACAAAGATGAAGCTCGCTAAGTTTCAAGGTAGAAAGTTTAGATCTTCCCCAAATGCTGATGTTGGTCAATTCATTGATGGTAAAGGTCCGCATGACATAAAGAAACCAGTAGTATGAGGTTTAAAAGGAAATACTGAGACCATCTGGTAACTCCTTACCTTATTAATTATGAATCTAATAATATCCAAGATTATGCAGGGGTTCATATCTAATAATTATGCAAGGGTTCATATCAAGGATAAAGCCAAATTAAAGGGAAGGAGGAACTGAGGGTTAACATCAATGAAGAAGTAGAAGTAATATATATGGGGAATGTCTATATTGAATCTTGTAGAAAGGGTCATTTGGGCTTTACACGACACATTTTATTTATGATCTTTTGATCAATTTTAGACAAAGACGGTTAATGTTTTGTATTTAATGCTTCTATTGTATAGTTGTTATTTAATGCAAAATATAATGGTACAACTTTCTTGTCATATAGTTTGTATAGACTGTGTCTTACCCCGAATTAGATATATGCTTGTTCGTATCTTGCTAAACAAGTTATAATAAGAAGAACCCTGATGAATGAGAAGTCATACATGGTGTGGCATAAATGTTTAAGCCACATTTCCAGAGCTAGGGTTAAGAGATTTATCAAGGAAAGCATTTCTCAATTCTAGATTATGATGATCTAGGCCCATTTGCGGACTAATGCAGGGGTAAGTTGACTAATAAGGATATTGGAGTCAACTTGTGCTTCTAACTTGTTGAGTCTGATACATACGAACAATGTTAGACCTTACACAATTTCATTGTGCAATTCCAAATGTATTTTGACAATTGTTGATGATTATTCCCTTTACAGTTATGTGTTCTTACTTAAAGACTAAAGATTGAGAACTAACCAAAAAATTTCATCAAGATAGTCATATTTGACAATCGAGGAGAATATCATAGAAATCATGGTGTTTCAGGACTTTAAAAGGTTTGTTTGCTAGATATTTGGGATCAGTTAGAATAGTGAATTAATTCACTATGCCGAGTAGTTCTGAGTAAAATGGTGTGTTGCTGAAAGGCATAACTGCACCCTAAAAGACTTGAAGAAGTTGATGTAGAACAGGGCTATTTTACTTGATTATCTAAAAGTTTGAAAACTCAGCCATGCACGCATTCGTGTATGGGACTGCCCTACTGAGGTAGTATAATCCTTATAAAGAAAATTTGCATGCTTATTGTGCTCATTGCTATTTAGCGAGATATCTTGACGGCTTTAAAGCTACAGCTTTTATTGAGGGACTGGAATAGTGGAATTACAAGCAGCTAAGTTTCTGGAATGCAATGTCTATGATGATAGTGGGCCCTTTGACCCTTCGAATGATAGCAGGGTGGATACTACAGTTATCTTATACCCGCTACTCATACAGTTAGATCCGATGGATCTAGATCTTTGTATCATGCCTATACAGGAATAGGAACCCATACCTATACACACAGAGGTTCCTGGGGGTACAAGATCTAATAAATTTAATTAAATCCACTAGAGTGAGACGACTTGCTATCCCATATGATCTTATAGTCTATTAGGTGAATATGACTATGCTATTAGACATGTTACGGATCTAGTTAGTTTTACATAAGCTATTTCTGGACCCAATGTGGATGTGTGGTAGGAATGCAATAAATGATGAGATGCAATCCATATAACGAAACTGCAAACTCGTCAATTGAAAATGAAGTTTAAGATCTAAAGGATTTCAAGATAAAGTTTAGCGAATTATGGGCTCACTCAGCTGCCTAATGGTTCCCTCAGAGAGAAAGGTTGACTTTATATAACCTTTTCTCTTATATCCTCGTAGAATACATTTTGAGTGTTTAAGGAAATTATGGCTCATGATGATATAGAGTTACATCAGATGGCTATCAAAACCCTTTTCCTGAATAAAGACCTTTATGAAGAGGTCCATATGGTACAACTTGAAGGATTTCAAGATCCAAATAGGGCTGACATGGTTTGCGCGTTATGCAGATCAATATATGATTTATATCAAACCTTTCGAAAGTGATACCTTACATTTTTACAAGGTTGTGACCTCTTTCAGCTTCATGAAAAATAAAGTTTAAAAAATGCTTGTACGATGAGGTCAAGGGGAGCAAAGTTATCTTCCTATTACTACATGTGTATAATATATTGCTCAAGTCAAATTACTTGACCATGTTGTATAAGGTTAAATAACTTTTTGTCAAGAACTTTGACATGAAGGACCTTAGTTCAGCATCTTCTATCCTAAGTATTCAGATTCATTGGGACAAATCTCAACAGTTATCAAGCCTTTTATAGAATGCATACATTGAGTATGTGTTATAAAGGTTTAATATGGTTGATAGTAAACCTGTCGTAGCACCTATCTCTCGTAATAAAAGATAATGTTTGATATAATATCTAAAGAAAAGAGAGAGATTATGAGGAATGTTCCATATACTAGTACGGTTGATAGCCTTGTTGGGCCCGGAAAATTTTTATTTTTATTTATTTATTTATTTTATTTTACCTTAGCTGATTTAATTATGTATTTATATAGATTTTTTTATGTTGGGCTTGGAAATTAGAAGTTAGAAATTAAATGAAGGCTTGGACTTAATGTTGGAAAGAATGGGCTTTATGGAATAAGTGGAGTAAAGAAGGAGGATTAATAATAAGTGGATTGATGTAGTGGGCTTGTGAGGAGGAGAGCCCAAAAAGGGATTGTAAGAGGGAGTATCAAAACTATGTAGTTTTGGATGAGGGATTTAAGTTGGAAATTAAATGAGTTAAATGAATTAAAGAAGGAGGAGAAGAGTGTAAGTAAGTCACCAAAGGAAAGGAGAAGAGAAGAGTTAAAACGTGAGCTAGCAAGGAGAGGAGAGCTTGACCAAGAGAGCGAGGAGAGAGTCGTAGGGAGGAAGAAAGAAGGAGAAAAAGAGAAGAAATCTTCTTGCTAGAGGTAAGTTTCATCTTTGCTTAAGTTAGGTTTAAGAATGGTGTAGGATGGAAGTTAGGGTTTGTGTAGAGATTGAGGAAAGATAGAGGGAAAGGTGAGATCTATGGATTTTAGGGATTTTTAAGCTAAGGTTGTGGTTATTATAGCTTAAATGTCTTATGGGTAGGTTAGGTTTAAAGTAGACTTTTATTTTGCTTGATTTTTATGAATGCTATGCTTTCCTTTAAAATGTATTTATTGAATAGAGTGTGTTTTAATTGAAGGAAATCAAGAGAACCCTACTCAAGACAAGGAGGAAGGGCAATCTTGAATTCGGAATCCGACGATAGGTGGGTAACATTTTTTATAGTTGTTGTGTAATGGGCAAATGCCCTATGTGTGCTATCTTTGATCATTATATGTATATTGGAAGTGTATTTTCCTTTTATTTGAAAGTAAAGTGTGAAACTATGATGATTCGAAAGAATGAAAGAAGCATAAAATGCTAGTCTTGTGCTTGAATATGTGATCATAAATTGGTTATGATTGGGCGAGAGAGAACCTACTTCGATAAGTCACGTGCGCGTTGACCCTTTTGCCTTCTCCCGGCAGCCCGCTTATAGCCCACGAGATCCGAAAATGGACTCGTCGTGTTTACGGTAAACTTCGATTTTCATCGTGTTTAGGGAACTCTCGAGCCAAATGTGTGCATTCCATCATTTATTTGTGTTTATGATGCATAATATGTGCTTGATTGATATGAACTCTCATGTTATGCTTACGTGATGATTTTGGGATCATTGGAGCTTTATATGACAAATTGCTATTATTTCGGATTGTTAATGATGTGTTGTGTGGCTCATTACTCGATGGCTATAAACATGTTAGCCACTGAGCCGTGTTAGCTCACCCCATTCTCCCTCCTCAGGTGCAAACTCAAGTTGAGAGCTGAACCTTGCAAGGCATCGGGCATCACTCCGAGAACTTTAGTCACTTTTGTATTAAGTTAGTATCTAGCTTATAAGCATATCAAACATGGAGCATCTCACACATTTTATATTCTGTACTGGACTGTTGATGGATATGCTGATTTGTAATTAAAACCATACTTGAACTTTGTTATGATTTGAAATGAGAATGAGATCTCCAATCCTCTCTTTTCATGTGTTATTATTGATTTACGACCTGTGTATGGCCTTGGAAAAGGGTATGTGTGTGAGTTCTTTAAATGGCTGAGTTGCTGTTGAAGTCCTGCAAATTTTTGGGCTGATGTGCTCATGTGGTCAGTTTCAAGTATATTGTGTCGTGCTGAAATTTCTGGGTTGTTATAGGTTGAATGGGATCTTTTAGACTTGCTGAAGGTGTTAGCCGAGCTGTAGAGCTTATTCATGAGGTGGAATGAATTGATTTTTGATGTGTTGATTGGTAGGTGTGAGTTGTTGGTATTAAATGGAAGTGCTGTCTAAGTGGCTGATTGTTAGGCAGAGCTTGGAGTCCACTTTTGACCCTCGTAGAGTTGGAATATAGGTCGGTAATCTTCATGAAAGTTGTAGATAATTCTTTTACCTTTCCATAGACACTAAGTTTGTTAAATTTGGAGTTCTGGGTCAAAAGTTATGGAGGTCATGAAGTTACGGTCTTTGTTAGGGAGAGCTAGTCGATCGGCCTTTGTGTAAAAATTTGTTTCTCTTAGTGGCCGAGTTTGTCTTTAAATCCTTCTTGAAAAATGTATATTTTTCTTCTAGCTTTCCAACGCTTCCGACCGTGTTGGATTTGGAGCTCGGAGTCAAAAGTTATTGAGGTTAGAAGTCTGGTAGGTCGGATCGCTGGGCAGGTCGCTCGGCTCGGCACGCGGACGCGGACGCTTGAGGCGCTCGGCATGCCGAGCGAGGCGATCGCAGTCGCCGCCCATGCGGGCGAAGCGACGAGCGATGCCCGCCGCCCATCTTGGCGAAGCGCTAGCTGCTCGGCCATGCCGAGCGCCCTCGCGTTTGGGGGTCGGTTTTGGCCGACCAACCCCTTTCCCTTCTTTTGGCCATAACTTTTTACACAGACCTCCGATTGACCCCATTTTCAAAGCGATGGATTTCTAAGAAAATTTTCTATCTTTTTACACTTGATTTACTAGTATTGCTTTTAAATTTGAAAAGGTGGTTTGAAACAAAGTGTGGAGGTCGGCTGATCAAGTTGGAATATACTTCACTAATTTTTAAATATCTGGAGCTATAGGGCTCGGATCGAGACGATTCTTGTTTTAAATTAAACTAGAGACATAAACCTACAAGTTTTATGAAGGATCAGATCAGTAATTTAGCCTCTAAAGTTTTCAAATTTTGACATGAAGTCGGTAGAGGGACTGTTTTCACTGTTTTCTTTAAGATAGTATTTTTGCCATAACTTTTTCATTTCTAATCCGAATTGAACGATTTCAGTGGTGTTAGAATCGTGAGAGCATGAGGAAAAATTTTCTTAAAAAGATAATCCAAATTTTCTATTACAAGTTTTCCCTTTTGTGGCAAATTTTGTGTCAGTTATGGGTCCTATGTGCTTGTGTATGCTTGTGTGATTCTGAATGTTGGGCCTCGGAGACGGGGCCAACATTGTTTGGTATCAGAGCTTAGGTTTCACTCCTAGGCATTTGTTGTGATATATGATGAAATGTTTGCATTATGAATTGATGGTTTGCATTAAGTGACATGCATCTCATGCATACATATAGGAGCTAAGATTAAAAAGAAATGTAGCTAATCAGTAAATGTTTTCCTTGAAGGAGTAAGATGCCACCTCGTAGAAGGACACGAGGAGTTATGCAAGGTTCGATTGCACCTGACTCTCCACTGAGAGAGGAGAGCACGGATGAGTCCGTAGCCCCAGGAGTGGCCCCACCGAGGCTTCTAGGCGCGAGTAGTGAGCCCTCCGATCCTGCACTCGATCGTTGCCTAGTCGATCGAGCAAGCACTGCTTGACCCGAGACTCTTCCAGGAATTTACCCAAGTCTTTGTTCAGGCTATGGGTCAAATGCCCCAGGCTTCTGGTTCAACCCCAGCCAAGAAGGGGAGGCAGTTTGACAAGCTGAGAAAGTATGGAGCTGTGGACTTCTACGGGACCACAGACCCTGAGGAAGCTGAGACATGGTTAAGGAAGACCGAGAGAGTGTTGGATCAGATGAAGTGCGAGGATGACGAGAGGGTGGTCTATGCTGCCAGTCTGCTGCAGGGTGATGCATTGCATTGGCGGGAGTTGGTGCCGGGGAGCCAGACGAGATCGATAGGGTTGACATGGGGAGACTTCCTGGCTGCCTACAAGAAGAAGTATCTGTCTGAAGTGTACATTCAGCAGAAGCAGAGGGAGTTTCTGAGTCTCACCCAGAGGGAGATGACTATTTCTGAGTATGAGCGCCGGTTTACTCAGTTGTCGAGGTATGCTTGGTGATGTTGATGAAATTGCTAAGTCTGCGTGATTTGAGTCGGGTTTGCATCTGGCCATCAGGGAGAAGGTGATAGTGCAGAATTTTTCTGATTTTCAGCAGTTGGTTGAAGCGGCTCTGAGGGTTGAGAACATCGAGAACATCAAGAGTGCGATTAGCGAAGAGAGAGGAAGAAGAGAGCGATTCGGGAGGGAGGTGGTACTTATACTGAGAGAAGTGCTGAACCTTTCTCTTGCATCTGAGGAGAGGAGTACCGGTGGGAGCCGGCCTAGACCGATGAGGACTTCTACTGTGTCTCACCAAGCCTCAACGGTGGGTGGCAGTAGAAGAGGAGATGGGGAGAGGCCACCTCTTCCTAAATGTGAGCATTATGGGAATCTCCATAGAGGGGAATGTCGCAAATTTTCAGGAGCCTGTTTCAATTGCGGGCAGAAAGGACACATAGCCAGGCAGTGTCCTAAGCCGGATAGAAGAGAGGGATCATAGATGCAAGCTTCCAGAAGGACAGAGGCAGTGGGTCAGAAAGCTGTGACGGAAGTGGGTAGCTCTGGTGTACCTAAGAGAGCTTATCTTCCAGACAGATCCAGGGGGCAAGCACCAGCTAGAGTGTTTGCTATGACTCGAGAGGAGGCAGAGACTGCTCCAGAAGTGGTAACGGGTATGATTAAATTGTTTGATATTGATGTTATAGCTTTGATTGATCCGGGTTCTACCCACTCTTTTGTGTCATTGGGTAGAACTGTTTGTGGTAGAGCCCTGAGCTCATTGGATACTCCGCTGATGGTGAGTACTCCGATCGGCCAGTGTATTGTTATCTGTAGCGCCCCCTCACCGTAGGGTACACATCGGGAAACCTGAAGGTCGCACCGATACGTATCCCACGATAAAGGTGCACCACCAGAACATTTCCACTAATAATCCACATGGCATCGCAATAATTTAAAACCATAGCACAACACGATATTAGAAACCACTAAATTTTATAAAATCAATCACATACAGTCATCCAATAATAGAATAGACAAGTCTATCAGTCCCCTGAACAAAACCAAAAAGGAAACTGATATAAACATCTATCCTAAGTCATCCTCAAAATCCAACCCAGCTGACCGACCTGTGTGCCATAGCTTCTCCCGCCACCGCCGCTCGTCTGATGAGAAAAGGCTATCTCCGGAGCTAGGGGTCTACTCTATCAGTCCTGAAAAATAGGTTGCAATTTTGGGTGAGTTTGCGAACTCAGTGAGAAACTATCATCGATGGTTCACTCAAATAATGCATTACGCAAATTGCGTACAGCACGGCACAGTAATATTCAATTAATAGTATTATATAACAATTTACAGTAGTTTATAACGATTATGCGATATCGGTGACAATATTACGATGAGTATAGAGCAGTTTATAGTATCACATCACAATTTACAGTAAATCATGGCATCACACAGTTCAGTAATCATCACACAATTTGGCAATTCAATCACTCATGTATATAATACATATGAGACTCTTTCCAGTTATTCAGTATTGTGCCCAAGTGCTCGATCGGTGTTCGATGGGGGGCGCGTCGAGATTTCTCCCCGAGCTAGGCCCGGTCGATGCAAAGATTCGAGCTCGAGGCTCTTTTCGATGATAATAGCAACTTGGGTCACATTCAATTATCTCGATCATGCATTTATGCATGCAATGCGATGTTCAAGAATTCAAGATTCATGGTTGATGTATGGCTATAAAAGCCCGAAGATTGTATTTCTCAAGAATATACAATAATTCAATCGATCTGATAATCCAATCGATGCAAGAGAAACATATCATTTCAGACATTTCAGTAATCATGCAATTTCACAGTCCAATATAGTAGAGGCATACCATTCGATCATGTATATTTCAGTAATCATACAGTTTCACATTTGGCAAGTAATTCACGTTGAGCATTTAAACAGTCAGGGATTTGAGAAACCAACTAGGTTACTCACCTGTAACTTCCAAGCTACTGCCTGGAAGTTCCAGCAATGTCCGTGGAATGACGATCCAACGGCGCCTCTATAACAGTAAAATACAGTCCCATTACTAGATGCTCAATAAAACCATTCAGTAATGCATATGTCCCAGTGAGATGATGTACAATGCATGTTCACGATTTTCCTGGCGCTAAACCCAATTATAACTCTTATATCCCAATCTAACTCGCAGTTCAATTGATCAACAGTAATTGATCCAATCCTATAATTCAGTTCAATTTCCTCAATTCATATTTCCTAAAGCAATTTCCTATCCATTGGGTCAAGGCCTCTATTGAAATCTCAATTAAAACTCCAATTGTCTCAATTCAATATTTAGGTCACACTATGAACCATAATTGACCTTAATCTCTATAATTCAATACCATTAGATCAATTCAAATTTCCATAATTATCCTCAATTGTAGACCTCGTTCCCTAGTCCATAACGAATCAGGAATCACCTCAATCAGAGGTCTATACCATAAATTATGCCCAATATACCAACAATCATCCCTTCAGAATTGCCATCCTCGCCGACCTCGTCCGCTGTCATGACGATATCTGAACCACTCATGGCTCGTCGAGCTGAGATTTCTGGGTTGTTATAGGTTGAATGGGATCTTTTAGACTTGCTGAAGGTGTTAGCCGAGCTGTAGAGCTTATTCATGAGGTGGAATGAATTGATTTTTGATGTGTTGATTGGTAGGTGTGAGTCGTTGGTATTAAATGGAAGTGCTGTCTAAGTGGCTGATTGTTAGGCAGAGCTTGGAGTCCACTTTTGACCCTCGTAGAGTTGGAATATAGGTCGGTAATCTTCATGAAAGTTGTAGATAATTCTTTTACCTTTCCATGACACTAAGTTTGTTAAATTTGGAGTTACGGGTCAAAAGTTATGGAGGTCGCAAGTTCGGTGTTTGTTAGGGAGAGCTAGTCGATCGGCCTTTGTGTAAAATTTGTTTCTCTTAGTGGCGAGCTTGTCTTTAAATCCTTCTTGAAAATGTAGATTTTCTTCTAGCTTTCAACATTTTCGACCGTGTCTGATTTGGAGCTCGTAGTCAAAAGTTATTGAGGTTAGAAGTCTGGTAGGTCGGATCGCTGGGCAGGTCGCTCGGCTTGGCACGCGGGCGCCTGAGGCGCTCGGCATGCCGAGCGACGAGCGATGCCCGCTCGCCCATGCGGGCGAGCGCTAGTTGCTCGGCCATGCCGAGCGTCCTCGCGTTTGGGGGTCGGTTTTGGCCGACCAACCCCTCTCCCTTCTTTTGGCCATAACTTTTTACACAGACCTCCGATTGACCCCATTTTCGAAGCGATGGATTCCTAAGAAAATTTTCTATCTTTTTACACTTGATTTACCAGTATTGCTTTTAAATTTGAAAAGGTGGTTTGAAACAAAGTGTGGAGTTCGGCTGATCAAGTTAGAATATACTTCACTAATTTTTAAATATCTGGAGCTATAGGGCTCGGATCGAGACGATTCTTGTTTTAAATTAAACAAGAGACATAAACCTACAAGTTTTATGAAGGAGCCGATCAGTAATTTAGCCTCTAAAGTTTTCAAATTTTGACATGAAGTCGGTAGAGGGACTGTTTTCACTGTTTTCTTTAAGATAGTATTTTTGCCATAACTTTTTCATTTCTAATCCGAATTGAACGATTTCAGTGGCGTTAGAATCGTGAGAGCATGAGGAACAATTTTCTTAAAAAGATAATCCAAATTTTCTATTACAAGTTTTCCCTTTTGTGGCCAATTTTGTGTCAGTTATGGGTCCTATGTGCTTGTGTATGCTTGTGTGATTCCGAATGTTGGGCCTCGGAGATGGGGTCCAACAAGCCTAATGTATGCTTGGTTATGCACTAGGTTGGATATTGCATTGATTGTTTCACTGTTTGGTCAATATCTGGTTAATCCAGCTGTAGACCATTGAAATGCAGTCAAGCGATTATTAAGATACTTAAAGGAACTAAAGACTATATGTTGACATATAGCACAGTCAATAGACTAAACCTCGTGGGAAATTTAGATTCAGATTTTGTCTATATAACTAAATGACCGAAAGTCCACTTAAGGTTATAGTTTTAAGTTTACAGATGGTACAATGTCTTGGAAGTGTGTCAAGTAGACACAGGTAACTTCCTCGACTATGTATGCAGAATGGATGCTGTGGGGTTGCTTCACAAATGGTTTAGCTCAGAAAATTGATTTTTGAGTTGTTTGTGATTGATTCAATGGCTAAACTCATTTGGTTATATTGTGGTAATCATCTTGTTGTGTTATTTAATAACAACAAAGAATATCATAAGGCCTTAGAATTTAAAGGTCAATTATTTGGTCATAAAGGTGTGATATGAAAATGTGACATTAAGATTTGAAGCATTTAAGGACTGAGGAAATGTTAGTCAATCCTTTAATCGAAGGACTTCACCCACTTGTGTTTATGACACAAGTATACACTATAGGTGTTTTAATGTAACATCCCGTCACCGATGGGATGGGTACAGTTCATTGCATACGTATTTGGCAAGTGCATGCATTATAGAATTTTGTATAATTGGCATTCGTACGTACATACATGTATGACATATTTCTGGTTTGATTTGGATAACTTATATTTGGAGATAATTAAGGCATGTGTGATAATTAGGTCATATTAGATTCGAGAATTGAATTTTGAGTTAGAAATGAAAGTTAGGAAATGGAATTATGAAATTGGAGTATACGATTATGAGTTTTCTATTTTTTGTGGATTTATAGGAATTTTCCTGGAATTTTCGGAGCAATAGGCCCGGACCGAAAAATTGATCAATGACTGGTTAATTTGATTTTCAGTTCCGAAATTGATTATCCAATGGCACGGATAGGTTAGAAATTTGATTTGAGAAATTAGGATTTAGCCATTGGAATTCGAGAGAAATTAGAATTAGAACTGACTTAAGGTGGTTCGGATCGGACTTATGGCAATTAGATTTGCCAAACAAGCCTTAAATTTCTTAAGTTTATAAACTTCCTCCTTTGAATTTGAGAATCACGATGCTTTGCCTTTGAAAGAAGAATTTTCTCCTTCCTTCATCGTGATCTTCTCCCTTGATTACATCCTGGTTTCTTCTTGTTAATTTCTTCCTCTTCCATCCTTGAATCTATTCTTCTGGCTTGGGATTGAAAGAGATGAAAATGGGTTTTTTTGCTTGGGTGATAGCCGTGGGTGTCGATGAGCTTGGATTGGTGTGATCCTTGAAGATTTGAGGTTATTAATCAAGTAAGTTACTTCTTTTATCTACTTTGATTGGTTGGTTATAGAGTTATTTGGATGATTTAATTGGTATATTTAAGGATTTGGCATTTAGGGTTTCCAATGGGTGTTTTCGTTGATTTTAGGGTTGGAATTTTTGGGAATAATGGTTATTTGGTGGATTTAAGGTTAGGAATGAGTAGTGTTAAGTGTAGAATGTTGTTTTGGAGTGTTTAGAATGGATTCGGAGGGATTTATATCAGAGAAGCTGAGAAATTTTGGGTTTTGACGAAATCTGGGTTCAATGCGTCATGACGACGTGATGAACACGCCATGAGAGCCCCTTTCCTTGCGTCATGATTTAAGATTTAATTTATACTTTATGACGAGCTGAATTACAAGACGCCGCGATGAGGGATGGGTGCGCCATGGCGGCAATGCGCCTACATCGTCGTGATTTGAAAGCGGCGTTGCGTTACGACGAGCGAGAGGATTTCACGCCATGGGCGAGGAAGGTCAATTTCGAAAGTTTAAGTTTTAAGGTTTTGAATTTGGGGAATTAGGAATTTATGGATTCAATTAGTTATGGATTAAATTCAATTTGGAGATTATGAATTGGGAAATTCGAATTGTGTCGGAAATGTCATAACATGTATAAATGCGATATTATTTGATTCATATGCATCATTGGGTATTGGAATTGATACTATTAGTAATGTTATTTATGTTTTGATTGTTATAGAGGTGCCGATGACCGCCGATTGTCCGACGTGGTGAGACTTCCGGCGATAACTTCGGAAGTTACGAGGTGAGTAACCTAGTTGGTTTCTCAACCTTTATGTGTTTAATATTAGATGCATTAATGCCATGTGGAGTTGAGGATGGATTATATGTGCTTGTTTTGGATTGATTTCGAAGTGTTCGAAATATTTGGACTGTACTATAGAAGTGTTAATTGTGTGTAAATTGATCATAATTGGTTTTAAATGGTGAGATTTAGATACGTGAAGTTCTATAGTGATGCATGTATTGTAAATTGGACATGTGCATACATGCATAAAAGTATGATTAGATAAAGGCAGTTGTGACCGGTGTAGCCACCATATTCAGAGCTTTAAGCTCAACGCACAGGGCTTCGTGCCCAACGATTTCCAGAGCTTTATGCTCAACGTATTAGGGCTTTTGAGCCCAATGTTTTTAGAGCCAATGGCTCAATGTATATGAGCTCAGGCACACGGTCACAACAACGAAAGAAAATGAAAGAGTCACATGTACATTGCATATATGAATGCTCAAGTGTGAATTGTATGAAAGGCGTATCGCCTTATAAATGTGAAATTAATTGCATGTGATTTCTGGTTGTGATAGATGTATGTCATTGTGTGATTGTCTGGATATGCATGAGTTGGGTGGACCATCGATGATGGTTTCTCACTGAGTTCGCAAACTCACCCAACATTGCATTTATTTTCGGAGACGATGATAGTGTGACTCTAGCTCCAAATCAGTGAGACTTTTCTGCTGTGTGTGTGTTGCGAGAGAGGCATGGCCCATGTGCGGTCACCGGGGATCTTTTTGGAGTATTTTGGGATGATCTATTTAGGAGTTGTGTTAGATCTTTTGGGGTTGTACAGTTGTAATTATGATCGGATGATGTATTTAGGGTTTTATGAAATGAATGAAAAGGGATCTTTTGGTTTTAAAAATTTAGTGAATTCGATATTACTGCTTTATTATATTGATGCCATGAGGTTTATAGAAATGATCGTTTGGTAGTGCACCCTCATCGTAGGTTATGCCTCGGTATGACCTACAGGCGTCCCGGTGTATACTCTACGGAGAGGGGGCGCTACATTAGGTGGTATCAGAGCATGGTTTGGCATCTTTTGGGCATAGTATATTTTAGGCTTGAATTTCGTAAGAAAAGCAAGAAATTGATCAGAATTGTGGTTTTATTGTAGGTCATCCATCTTTGGTGATCAGGTAGATCAACCAGCTGACCAAGGATCAGTCGGAGCAAGTAGGGAGTCTTTTGTACCTCTGCATGAGGAGCAACCTCCTAGAGTTCCCATGAGACGGGAGCCGAGGTATGATCGTCTGCGTGGCGAGGGTGTGGACTTATGGTAGCAGAGACCTGCCGAGGTGAGGATGGTTGGAGAGGACCGGCGGGTCTAGATCGATAGATTGCGACCACGAGGCGCTTGATTATGCTATTTCCTTGCTTGAGTCCCAAGATATCAGTGGTGGAAGACTGTCCCGGGTAGTTCCACCAGACCTTGTGTATTGACTTGTGCTGATTTTCTGAGGGCCTTCCGGGATAATTTCATGCCCAAGGAATATCTGGAAATGAAGATGCAGGACTTTTTAGAGTTGAGGCAGGGATCGATGACAGTGGCCGATTATGAGGTCAGGTTAATGAGCTGTCAGCATATGCGTCTGTTCTGATTGCCTCTGAGGCTAATAGGTGTCGGAGATTCGAGGGAGGGCTTAATCTGGAGATTCGTACCAGGTTAGCCCGGTCAGATATGGGCACCTTTGTGGAGTTCAGATCAGCTGCAGTGAGGATTGAGCAGCTTTTGAGACAGAGCCGAGCCGAGACTGGTCAGGGATCTGGAGGCAAGAGATCTAGTGATGATCGAGGTAGCTCCGGTAGGAGCGTGAGCGATGCCGAGCGAGTTCGGATCGGCGGGGATTGAACGGTCGGGTTACTGCTGAGAGGAAGATTTGGACAGCCGGGAGTGGCGATAGTGGTGGCGGGGCGGGATGTGCCTTGCCCATTTGTATACATTGTGATAAGAGGCACAATGGAAGTCTTTGAGTGACAGAGCCTCGCTTAGCTTGGGTTCGATGGACCATATGATCGAGAATTGTCCTCGACTTTGGGAGTCCATTAGGCTGCTAGTGGGAGAGCCGGTAGTAGTTGACGGTGCAGAGCCGTAGCGATGGACTCGGATTTAGGGGCGAGGCGAGGCAGATTCCTTTGTAGGACGAGGCAAGAAGTCATAGCCCCGTGCTGTGGTCTACGCCATGACGAGCGGGAGGCCCAGATTCTCGAGATGTGGTTGCGAGTTTATACGCTCTCGATATTAAGGTATATGCATTGATAGATCTAAGGTCCACGCATTCTTTTATTGCACCGCATGTGGCATGTAGATTGCATGGAGATAGGGAGATGTTGCAGTGTGGGCTAGAGGTGAGTACGCCTCTAGGTAGTACTACAGTTCTGGGAGAGGTCTGCAAGAGGTGTCCGATTATGATTGATCAGTCGGAGTTGCGTGCAGATCTGATTGTGTTGCCCCTTCGAGAGATTAATCTGATTTTAGGAATGGACTGGCTCACTGCCCATAGGGCTATCATGGATTGTTATACCAAGGAGGTCGTGTTGGAGCCTCCTGGTTAGCCGAGAGCAGTTTTTCGAGGTGTTAGTCAGGCAGTGCCAGCCAGGATGATTTCGTTCATGAGTGCTCTGAGATTGATGCGAGGGGGTTGTGCGGCCTATCTGGCGCATGTGGTGGATTCCAGAGTGCAGCAGAGTTTGCAGGATGTTCCCGTGATCAGGGAATTTTCTGATGTGTTTCCCGAGGAGTTACCGGGTTTGCCACCGGATCGAAAGACAGAGTTTGAGATTGACCTCGTTCCAGGTACCGCTCCTATATCGATACCTCCGTATAGGATGGCACCGGTGGAACTGAGGGAGCTTAAGGCTCAGCTGCAGGAGTTGTTGGATAAAGGATTTATCAGACCGAGTGTTTCGCCGTGGGGAGCTCCGGTATTGTTTGTGAAGAAGAAGGACGGGACTTTGAGGTTATGCATCGATTATAGGCAGCTCAATCGGGTTATAGTTAAGAATAAGTACCCACTGCCTAGAATCGATGATTTATTTGATCAGTTGCAGGGAGCTCAGGTTTTTACCAAGTTGGACTTGAGATCCGGATATTATCAGTTGAGGATCGCAGAGGCCGATGTGCCTAAGAGTGCTTTCAGGAGCAGGTATGGGTATTTCGAGTTCTTAGTGATGTCGTTTGGGTTGACTAATGCCCCTGCAGCCTTCATGGCCTTGATGAATAGGGTCTTTCAGCCATACCTGGATCAGTTTGTGATCGTATTCATTGATGATATTCTGGTGTATTTGAGGTCTAGACAGGAGCATGCGGATCATCTGAGGATAGTGCTACGGATTATGAGGGATAGACAGTTGTATGTCAAATTCACTAAGTGTGAATTTTGGCTAGATGAGGTGGTGTTCCTAGGCCACATAGTGTCTGGTGAGGGTATCCGAGTGGATCCTCACAAGATTGAGGCAGTGAGGAGTTGGGAGATTCCGAGGAGCGTGCCAGAGTTGAGGAGTTTCCTCGGATTGGCAGGATATTGCCAGAGGTTTGTCGAGAGGTTCTCTGTGATCTCAGCCCCTTTGACAAAACTTCTGAGGAAGGGTGTGGCCTTCAGTTGGACAGATGAGTATCAGAGGAGTTTCGAGGAGTTGATACATCGGTTGACTACGGCGTCGGTGTTAGCCCTACCATCTGGAGCAGGAGGTTTCGAGGTGTTTAGTGATGCTTCGCAGCAGGGTTTAGGCTATGTGCTGATGCAGCATAGGAGAGTTATAGCCTATGCTTCGAGACAGTTGAGATCCCATGAGATTAATTATCCTGTGCATGATTTGGAGTTAGCCGCAGTAGTGTTTGCTTTGAAGATCTGGAGACATTATCTGTATGGGGAGACTTTCCAGATCTTCACTGATCATAAGAGCTTGAGGTATTTGTTGAGTCGTGAGAGCTGAACTGAAAGCGAAGGAGATGGTTAGAGCTGCTTAAGGACTATGACTGCACTATCGAGTATCACCCAGGGAAGGCCAATGTGGTGGCTGATGCATTGAGTAGGAGATCGCATGGTAGTGCAGCTCAGATTCAGGTTTCGAGGTTGCTGTGTTTAGTTCAGTTGAGAGCTCTTAATGTACAGATGGATTTGGTTCAGGATGGAGCTTTGATTGCGACTTTGAGGCTCAGGCCGGTGTTGCATGATCGGATTAGGAGAGTGCAGGATCGGGATCCAGTGTTGGTGAGATTGATTGATAGGGTCAGATCTGGATGGCTTTCTGAGTTTGAGCTGAGAGATGGTACTTTGTAGATGGGTCAGAGGTTGTGTGTTCCAGATGTAGACGATCTGAGACTGGAGATTTTAGAGGAGGCTCATTTGGCTGCTTATGCCATGCATCCTAGTGTCACCAAGATGTATCGCACTCTTAAGTTGCATTTCTGGTGGCCAGGTATGAAGAGGCATGTAGCAGAGTTTGTTTCTCAGATTTGGCGTGCCGTGGGTTAAAGAGAGCACGGGCCCCGTTGGGAGATTATGTCGTTACTATTCGAGTGGAAATAGGAGAGCATTACGATGGACTTTATTATGGGATTGCCCAGGACGCCGAGGCAGTGTGATGCTATCTGGGTCATAGTGGACCGGTTGACTAAATCGGCTCACTTCTTGCCAGTGAGGGAGAGCAATACCCTCGATCAGTTGGCCCAGAAGTATGTGGCAGAGATAGTTCGACTGCATGGGGTCCCAGTATCGATAGTGTCAGATAGGGATCCCAGGTTTACTTCGAGGTTCGGAGGAGTTTGCGATCGGCTATGGCATGCAGATTGAACTTGACCTGCGTTTCATCCTCGAACATGATGGGCGAGTGAGAGGACTATCTGATGATCGCTGAGGATATGTTGAGAGCCCATGTATTGGAGTTACGAGGTACATGGGATCGATGTTGCCTCTGGTAGAGTTTGCTTATAATAATCAGTACCAGAGCAGCATTGGTATGGCACCGTATGAGGTGTTGTATGGGAGGCCGTGTAGATCGCCTCTTTACTAGGATGAAGAGGGTATGAGGATGTTAGAGGGTCCCGAGCTGATCCAGGACACTGTGGATAAGGTACAGTTGATTAGGAGTCGCATCAAGGCGGCTCAGAACAGGCAGAAGAGTTATGTGGATCAGCATCAAAGAGAGATGGAGTATGCTGTGGGAGATAGAGTGTTCCTCAGAGTGTCTCCGTGGAGAGGAGTTCTCAGATTTGGCCGTAAGGGCAAGTTGAGTCCTCGGTATGTCGGTCCGTATGAGATTACCGAGAGGATTGGACCGTTGGCGTGTAGATTGGCCTTACCGAGTGAGATGTCGCAGCTACATGATGTGTTCCATGTAAGCATGCTTCGGAGATATCGTTCTGACCCGACTCATGTGATTCCAGTTCAGGAGATCGAGATAGCTAGTGATCTGAGTTATGTGGAGGAGCCGGTACGGATTATTGGATCGCGGGTCAAGCAATTGAGATCCAGGGTGATTCCATTGGTAAAAGTCCTTTGGAAGAACCACTCATCAGAGGAGGCGACATGGGAGACTGAGGAGCACATGAGGAGACAGTATCCTCACTTGTTCGATCAGTCAGGTAAGAAATTTCGGGACGAAATTTTTATTAGGAGGGGAGAATTGTAACATCCCGTCACCGATGGGATGGGTACAGTTCATTGCATACGTATTTGGCATGTGCATGCATTACAGAATTTTGTATAATTGGCATTCGTACGTACATACATGTATGACATATTTCTGGTTTGATTTGGATAACTTATATTTGGAGATAATTAAGGCATGTGTGATAATTAGGTCATATTAGATTCGAGAATTGAATTTCAGTTAGAAATGAAAGTTAGGAAATGGAATTATGAAATTGGAGTATAAGATTATGAGTTTTCTATTTTTTGTGGATTTATAGGAATTTTCCTGGAATTTTCGGAGCAATAGGCCCGGACTGGAAAATTGATCAATGGCTGGTTAAATGAATTTTCGGTTCCAAAATTGATTATCCAATGGCACGGATAGGTTAGAAATTTGATTTGAGAAATTAGGGTTTAGCCATTGGAATTTGAGAGAAATTAGAATTAGAACTGACTTGAGGTGGTTCGGATCGGACTTGTGGCAATTAGATTTGCCAAACAAGCCTTAAGTTTCTTAAGTTTATAAACTTCCTCCTTTGAATTTGAGAATCACGATGCTTTGCCTTTGAAAGAAGAATTTTCTCCTTCCTTCATCGTGATCTTCTCCCTTGATTACATCCTGGTTTCTTCTTGTTAATTTCTTCCTCTTCCATCTTTGAATCTATTCTTCTGGCTTGGGATTGAAAGAGATGAAAATGGGTTTTTTGCTTGGGTGATAGTCGTGGGTGTCGATGAGCTTGGATTGGTGTGATCCTTAAAGATTTGGGGTTATTAATCAAGTAAGTTACTTCTTTCTAGCCTTATCTGTAGGAAAATCCCGGTGTGAGCATCACATGCCCACGGTGCGGAAAACAAAAATTTTTGTTCCGGGACCTTCCCGAAAGCCAGGATCCATGTGTCTATACAACAAACTCAAACCATAACGGCCAAAGGAGACCGTCTCTAACGGTATCCACGCAAAGATCGGAGAACCTAACCGAGACAAACCCTTTGACCCGGGAATAGCTATAACAAATTAAAGACTGCTAGATCTTACCTTTGTTCTTGGAGAGCTTGAGAAACGATGGAGAGAAGGAGAAAACTTGGAGAAGAAACCTTGATGAAAGATGAAGAAGTTTAGGATTTCTCAAATCCCATCTTCAAACCCACGATCATCACCTTTGAAAGAGAAGTAGGAAAACAATTTTTTCTACCATTCTTCTCATCTTCCAAAAGCCAACGATGATCCTCATCTATCTTTTATTCTTTTGTCTTCTAGCCATTAAATGCTTTTGATGACAAAGCATGAAATGGAGAAGCTTCTCCTCTCTTCTTCCATCAATCCACGT